>OV656780.1:1200000-2400000 GCA_927399505.1 Luperina testacea
TTACTGACACGGAGTTATTATTATGTAATACACAGAGTTCAGCCTGTTACCATGGATTCAGTATCGGTAAACCTTGCGTTGAAATTGTTCGTCGGTTACAAAAAAAATGCTCTTTAATACATTTTGTCCGCGTAGATGCACTTTTCTATAAAACAACTGTTTTCTTTTTAAAACCCTCGAAAAGTTTCTAGGCTAGGGGGTCTAGATTCATGTGCTGAATCCATGGTTACAGGTCCCGTGTCGATTTACCTGCCACCTTAATGTAACAATAAGAACAGCACTCTTGATTGGCAAGATTGGTGTGGCACACACCACACCAATCTTGCCAATCACAAAAGACAAAGCATTGTTATCCGTTAACTGGCAACATTAACGCCGTTCAGCGAATTGGCATTTAAATAAAATTGACATCTCAATTTGCACTGTCAGGTTATCACTGTAGACAAGGGTCGCATACAGTTAACGTCAATGTTTTACCCAGTCTTGTCTCTGTCTAGCAAAAGATATGACATGTTAGCTTATTACTTTTGTTTTTTCCCCTGTAGTTTTTAACGTTTATTTTCTCTAACATACCTTGTCATTAGGGTCGCCTGCTACACCCTTGAACAGAGCTCCACTGGAGTTATCGATCTCTTTTCTGCACTGTTTCAGCATGTCCTTGAGCTCTCCGTCCTTGGTCTTCTTGATGCCATCGTCTATACCTTGCAGGAGATCTTGCACCTGGACCTTCAAGGCTGCTGTCTCTTCTTGCACCTGAAATAGTCAAATAAATGCATTTATCGACGATCTATCTGTCTTCTTGGATAATTTACGAGTCGAATAGTTTATAGAATTTTTATCCGTTTGTCGGAATTCATGTTCCGGGTTGACTCAAAAACGGCTGAATTTATATAACACTAGCAGCGCCCCGCGGCTTCACCCGCGTAAGTTTCGATCCCGTGGGAATATCGGGATAAAAAGTATCCTATGTGTTAATTCAGGAAATGGTCTATCTATGTGCCAATTTTCATCCAAATCTATTCAACGATTTACGCGTGATTGAGTAACAAACATCCAAACATCTTCACAAAACTTTCACATTTATAATATTAGTAGGAAAAGTAGGATTTGGCACACAAATAGTTTATAACCTGAATTAACACTTAGGGTCTTTTTAATTCCGGTAGTGAACTCTCGTGGGATATTTTCCGACATCCACACGGGCGAACCCGCGGGCAAAAGCTAGTTTATAATAAATCAAATTAATTATGTAAGTAATCAGACTATACAGTTACCTGTTCTTCATGATTGGCTATGACGATGGACACACAAGTCTCCTCGATCGCTCCGACAGCTTTGTGCAGTTTAGCTACATCTACTATACCCTCCTTGCCTATGGATACATCTTTCTCTGATACTGATATCTGTGGATTAAATGCAACATAATAAGACTTGTTTGGACAGGAAGAGCAGGGCCCGCCACTAACGGTGACACTGTCATGAACATAATTACAGTGGCAAACATTTAAATCGTAAGATTCGCATCAAAATATAGTCTCATTTCTGTTTCGTTTTGATGCATGCAGTGACTTCATTTGATTGTCAATGGAATCGCTATTAATTTAATAAATATGTGAGTACACTTTTCACAGTATGGACACTTTTTCTTGTGACTAAGTACGGTGAGGACAAATCTATGGATTTAGGTGGTGTGGCGATCTGAAGGCCAAAACTCGTAATTTAAAAAGTTCAAAATCTAGTCGCAGTCTCATCTCAGCGACAAACAAATGTCAAAAACTCGTCAAAAATGTAGGAAAATTAGAGGTATTTTTGACAGATTGAGACCGGGATCAGACTGTGAACGTTCTTAAAATTACGAGAATTGCCCTTCTGATAACGTTTGCAGGGCCAACATGGCCAGAGATCGCACAAGACAGGGAGGTTTGGAAGGAAAAAGGGGAGGCCTTTTTTCAGCGGTGTGTCACAATATAGGCTATCAAAAAAATTAAATAATGTCATTGCTGCATAAAACACTAGAGACTCATCCAGGTATATAACTGACCAGATAAGCAGCTTGAGCGGCACACTCAGTACTGTTGTTGACTGCGGAGGCCACGAAGTTCAAACTCTTGAGGAACTCTTCGCGGGACATAGCCTGGTCACTGTTAAGTTTTTCTGTAATAACAATAATACGGAATTTACGGAAACATTTCCAGTTGGCGAAAGCCAAAACATGAATCCAGCTCATGAAGGGGCACAAAGCAATATGTTTCTTGCCCGATCTTACACCCCGGTTTGTAGTATACATTGCTAAGATCTAATAGCAGATTTACTGATCGGCAAGTTGATTAGGCAACACGTCAGGGTGGTAGTGAAATAAAATTTTAAACAGGGTTAATTTTTGATTTGGACAGAAATAAATAAGTCTATCAAGCGTGATAAAATTGCAAAATGTATTTACAGATTTTTGAAAAACACAACATAACTTCATGTCTGTTTTGCCCGAAAAGTTAGGCAGGGGTTATACCTACATTTCGCCAGTTATGTATAAGTTATGATTACTTTTTGATAAAGTTTTCATATTTGGGGTTAGTCAGGCAGGTCAGTATCACGTTGTATGTTGATCTCAATATGATTCACGGCCGTAAAAAATATTTATTTATAGAACTATAATCATAAAAATCGTCCATGCAACTCTCTAAGTTCATAATTATCCCTTTGAATGATTATTTAATGAAATCATGACATTTAAGGCCAATCCTAGCTCAAGGAATTGTATTACTGCTACCTTAGCGCATCCCCCTTAAATAATATTCTATATTTTAAGTACTTACGCAACACATCTCTCTGCGACTGCAGAGTATCCACGCAGTGCACATAAGGCAAGGCTCCGCACGGCTGCGGCGACGCTTGCAACAAGCTTCGTTGTAGTTGCAAGGATCGGTGCACTTCACCGCACTCTTGGTTGACGCGATCTGCTGGGTTTACACTGCGAACCTGTGGAGTTATGGATAGTAAGTAATGTGAGCTTCGTCGTTGTAAAAGACTGGTTGCTTTTCCACCAGAGATGTGCTATACAGCTATGCTGCGAGGATGTGAAAGCTAAGCTACGAAACTATGCGACGGTTCCCACTAATGCTAATCTGTAACTACTGCTGTAACACTAATAATAATAAGATGTGTTATGAAGATGCGCCGCCGCGGGGTAGCTGTGCGAGGAACATGTGCAGCTCTGCAATGCGATGCATCGATAGCAGGGGAAGGCACGGGTATTACTCTGCTCTGCACATAGCTACACCTCTCGCGCACCCCTAGCTCCCATAATTATTATATGGCACGCATTCTTCCGTAGAAAAAATACACCTTAATTGAACCCGTTTCCACCAGTGCTATACTATGTGAACTAATGAAATAATCGCATCCATAGCAACGTAGCGCACATCGCACGCAACGCACATCTCTGATGGAAAAGCAGCCATATGGTAGGCATGTGAATAGGACCCTTTCCTACTTTGTTTATTGGTTAAAGACATAGCAATAGACTCAAAACAAAAAAAGTAAGTTACAGTGCCTGATTTTTAATGCTACCAGGTTTACGGAGAAACTTTGCCCTCGAAGGCCATAACCCATAGTTCATAGTTCAATCTCTTTATTGTGGTACCCATACTAGTTGGTTATTGGCGGATTGTTTCGACCGACGCGACGCCATGTAAGAAATTCTGCAGGTTTTTTCTGACCTAATTTTTTTTGAGGTAAGTAAATAAAATCAAAGGTTAAGCTACGCTTGCCGTGATCGGTTGGTGGATGGGTGACCGTCCATTACATACCGATACCCGGTCCCAGCTGTCATTCTTGGATCCTAAACAGTTAAACAGGGGTTACGGGTAGTCAGAAGCCCGAAAGTCTGACAGTCAATATTATGAAGGAACACCGTGCTACCCAGTAACTGGGTTGTGGAGGTCAGATAGGCAGTTGCCTCATGTAAAATACTAGTATTTAGCTAAATCCGGTTAGACTGGAAGCCGACCCCAATATAGTAGGGAAAAAGCTGGGCAGGCTAATTTTAGTAAGTAAAATACGAACCAATTTGTTGATGCTGTCGTTGAGGTGATGGCATGCATCCAAAAGCTTTCTTCTCACGTCGTGGTGGTTAGGATCCTGAAACCATACATACAGCCTTTAGTCTTTAGTTTCTTCTCTTTTTAAAGAAGACGAAGAAAACAATTCTTCCAATTAGATATTCTGTAGGTTATAGGTACTATTAGCGAAACATTTATATACAGGCTGAATTTTTCAAGTGGGCGCGGATGGCTAAATCCGAAACTATGAGGAATAGTGAAAAGTACTCAAAGGAGTCGCGGGCTCGATTTTGAAGAAAACTAAAACTGTACCATTGGATTTTTGGAAAATCAATATTTCTAGCCAGGAATCGAAACCGTTGATTTTGAAAGAAAAAACACAAACTGGATTATTACACCATTCGATAGTGTCGCTGATAAGGATCGAATTCTGGGAAATAATAGCTTGTTCGACTGTAAGTATTTATGTTTTATATCATGTTTTTAATGAAATATATATTATTCTATTTATTCTAACCTGGCAAACGAGTTCTGATGTCTTCAGCAAGCTGTAGGTAGCCAGACACATCTCGTGCGAAGCTTCCTCGATCTTCTTGCATTGGACGGGTCTCTGAAAACGACCGAACACAATCAATAAATAAATTCACGATTGGGGGTAACAGAGAAGAATGGGGGAAGTGGAGAAGAATGGGATACATAGAGAAGAAGTTGTAAAAGGGAAAATGGTGGTATAGACAACTAGAGGTAAAGTTGTTTGTAAAGTCTGTTCCAAAAGTATTTGATAAAAAGCGTAAACAAACCCTGTTCAGGTAAAATTCTGACGCAAACACTCATCTAAGGGGATCTGTATTAAGAAGGTTTCAACTTAATATCTCATTACTTTTCCAATAAAATTATTGTTTGATAATCGTTTTTAAATTTTAATTGAAAAATCATTGACGAATGTTAACCTCAACTGTCAAATGAATAAACTTCTTTAAGACGATTTAAAATTAGGATTTCGGGTTTAATGAATCAAAGCACTCAATTTGTAAGTGGTAATACAAATTAGCATGCACAGGTACCTACGTTTTCTGATCCATTTGTTAACATTTTCGTCAATAAGAAAATACGTATATTTGCGGTAAACATGACGCAAAGAAAGAACACAAACACAAAAAATAACAACACGAGAAAAAATATGCGTCACATCCACACGGAACAGCCATCGCTCAGCATAATGCTACGACCCTATGTGAGACAGAGCCCTAACGCTGGTTTTCAGCGACAGCCGGCGCTGACATGATGATTAAGGGCTTTCAGTGATAGAAAGCTACACTACACCGTGCCGCTGTTACCTAGTCAGGATTGGGAGCGCCTTAAAGGGCTTTTTTAAAAATAAAAATAATTACTTAGTTAATTCTATTTAATTGAGACGTGTTACATATTTGGATGCAAATCACGAACTGAACTATTAGCTAAGACTTAAACTAAACAAACATTATTTAATTGAGACGTGTTACATATTTGGATGCAAATCACGAACTGAACTATTAGCTAAGACTAAAACTAAACAAACATTATTTAATTGAGACGTGTTACATATTTGGATGCAAATCACGAACTAAACTACTAGCTAAGACTTAAACTAAAAAAACATTATTTTTAAAGTGTCAAGCTCAGCGACCTCACAGGTCGTGGGACAAGTGCTTATACACTCAATATAATTATAAGTGCTGGGGTTCCATAACTCCTCCCTCATCAAGTGCGAAATTATCGGTAATATTTGGATTCCGATGATTCCGCATACAAGACAATTTTCTCCAAAGTACTATACTAAGACATACTATCGCTAAAATAACATAGAGTAATATAGTTGCTAAACTAACACTATTTGTTCTCACTGCACTACCACTTTCCACTATTTCACTTTTTAATGTATATGATAGATGTTTTTTAAATCGTCAAAGTCAATTTGTTTAGATTCACTGTTTTGTTCCAATCAATAGATGTTTCCTCTAATTTGGGTAGAACCGCGACTGGAGTTACTCGATATTGTATTTTTCCTGAATGATGTTGCCTTTTGTGTAATTTAATGTCTTTCAGATAGACACTGCAGTTTCCATCAATTTCCAATAAATATGTGCCCTTAATCGGTTTCCTGATAACATCATCGGCACATGTTTCGGTAAGCATTATTTAATTTCTTGTGTAAATTTTCCAGTTGAGGAAGTCAATAGGCTGTACTTTTAGACTTTCCAGGTTATCTGCAAGAGGTTTGCACAAACTAAAGTTTGAGGCAAAGTTCATTAATTGTTCTATACACGTATTTTCAGGATACAATATCACATGGTTTTCCTTGCTCAGGAACTGGTTGGCTCCCACCTCTTCACATGGGCTGGCTAGCGGTATGTACGAGTATGTAGGACCTTTCACCATAAGGTATGGATGTTTAGGGATAATGGTGGTAGTTGTGTTTTCCTTGAAAATTGGTAATGAATAGATTTTTAAATAATTAAATGTTTTTTTTTTTATTAAAATGATTTCCATAATGAATGTTATGTGGTTTTCTTTTACATAAGCTTTAACAGAAAATTTTCTTTCTAGCATTAATAACGATTTTTCAGTCACAGGGTAAATTAGACTTTCAGTTTCAGAAATATTGCTTAACAGTGCTAAGAGTTCAGATGGCTCAACAATGGTCGAATGTACAACAGACACTTTTGTAAAGGATAATGCAGTTTCGATTCCATTTAAAATAGTATAAATTGACTTAAAATTACTTATAAACATATCAAACATACTTAAAACATATGTAGAGTAAATAGGTTATCTTCTTTAGTACCTACGTGTATTTTTTATTATTCTTTCTCTATCACAGCGTGTCCTTATTTAATAGGTAATATGCCTGGGTTTTTTTTTTTTATTGTTGCATCATTGACATCGGTCTGAAACCTGGTGGTAGTGGGGGTAAACCAAATTTAAATGTTGATTGCGGTGGAATTGTGCCGAACGCCTGCGGTTTAGTATTATGGTGTGGATTTAACATTTTGCTACGCATCTGATACTGATCATAGAAATTAACTTCTTCTAAAACAACAGATAAGGCCTCTTCTAATGTGCGTGGATTTTTCAGACGCACAATACGTACCATGTTTTCTGGTAAGTTATATGAAAATACTTGAAGGGCTGAGTTGTTATAAATAGTAGTCTTACTTACTCGCAATTTTTAATCACTTATTTGGTTAACCTTTGATAACAAAACTGATTTTAATGTTTGAATTCTTGCACAAAAATCACTGTAACTCTCATTACTTTTAACCTTTAAAGTTTCTAACTCGATAGACAAAGTGTAACTCAAGCAATTCCTTGAATTCCGCCCACGATTGAATGTCTCCGCGCTCACTGATAAGCGCGGCTGCGTCACCCGTTAAGTGGCTGGACACAACATGCATTAAGTATTCCTGTTGTAATTCTGATAATTTAAACTTATCGATAATATACTCACATTTGCGTAAGAATAAATTCAAATGTCGTTTATTACCATCAAAACTGGGTAGAATTTTGTACAATTCATTTGGAATATGATTTATTTCTGACATTCTGGTACTTAATCAAAAATTCTATGTAATAATTAACTCTATGAACTCTACCAATTTTACTTATTACAATAATTACTACTAATATATTTATTAAGTGTTTCTGAACTCAATATAAATTATAGCTATATCTAATTAGTGTTTTAAATTAGTTATACAAAACAATTGTATGTTACGTATTCTTACAGCACACACACATAACTTAATTATTTGAGAAAACCATCAAACAGTCAAAATGGAAAACTTCCAATTCCAAGTTTAACGAAAGGATGTGGACACGGATATTAAGGAGGTGAAAAGTCGTACTCACCAGCCTGCCACGCCCATCATCAGCTCTCAGGACTCCTCGTCGCCGACGATATTTATTTGGTTCGTTGGATCACCTTGCCGTACACCACGCGTACCGTTTGAAAATCGAGAAAAGTCTTATCGCGATGAATAATGTAACGCGTGATAGCTTCCTCAGTGATCCTACCGGCTGCGCCAGTCAGGATTGGGAGCGCCTTAAAGGGCTTTTTTAAAAATAAAAATAATTACTTAGTTAATTCTATTTAATTGAGACGTGTTACATATTTGGATGCAAATCACGAACTGAACTATTAGCTAAGACTTAAACTAAACAAACATTATTTAATTGAGACGTGTTACATATTTGGATGCAAATCACGAACTGAACTATTAGCTAAGACTAAAACTAAACAAACATTATTTAATTGAGACGTGTTACATATTTGGATGCAAATCACGAACTAAACTACTAGCTAAGACTTAAACTAAAAAAACATTATTTTTAAAGTGTCAAGCTCAGCGACCTCACAGGTCGTGGGACAAGTGCTTATACACTCAATATAATTATAAGTGCTGGGGTTCCATAACTACCTTGTGATCCTTGAGCGCGCGCGCCGTGTGCGCGAGCTGCGCGGCCGTGTCGCACGCGGCGTGCAGGCTGCGCGCGAGCGAGGCCGGCCGCTGCACGCTCAGCAGCACCGTGCGGCTCTTACCTTGTGATCCCTGAGCGCGCGCGCCGTGTGCGCGAGCTGCGCGGCCGTGTCGCACGCGGCGTGCAGGCTGCGCGCGAGCGAGGCCGGCCGCTGCACGCTCAGCAGCACCGTGCGGCTCTTACCTTGTGATCCCTGAGCGCGCGCGCCGTGTGCGCGAGCTGCGCGGCCGTGTCGCACGCGGCGTGCAGGCTGCGCGCGAGCGAGGCCGGCCGCTGCACGCTCAGCAGCACCGTGCGGCTCTTACCTTGTGATCCCTGAGCGCGCGCGCCGTGTGCGCGAGCTGCGCGGCCGTGTCGCACGCGGCGTGCAGGCTGCGCGCGAGCGAGGCCGGCCGCTGCACGCTCAGCAGCACCGTGCGGCTCTTACCTTGTGATCCCTGAGCGCGCGCGCCGTGTGCGCGAGCTGCGCGGCCGTGTCGCACGCGGCGTGCAGGCTGCGCGCGAGCGAGGCCGGCCGCTGCACGCTCAGCAGCACCGTGCGGCTCTTACCTTGTGATCCCTGAGCGCGCGCGCCGTGTGCGCGAGCTGCGCGGCCGTGTCGCACGCGGCGTGCAGGCTGCGCGCGAGCGAGGCCGGCCGCTGCACGCTCAGCAGCACCGTGCGGCTCTTACCTTGTGATCCCTGAGCGCGCGCGCCGTGTGCGCGAGCTGCGCGGCCGTGTCGCACGCGGCGTGCAGGCTGCGCGCGAGCGAGGCCGGCCGCTGCACGCTCAGCAGCACCGTGCGGCTCTTACCTTGTGATCCCTGAGCGCGCGCGCCGTGTGCGCGAGCTGCGCGGCCGTGTCGCACGCGGCGTGCAGGCTGCGCGCGAGCGAGGCCGGCCGCTGCACGCTCAGCAGCACCGTGCGGCTCTTACCTTGTGATCCCTGAGCGCGCGCGCCGTGTGCGCGAGCTGCGCGGCCGTGTCGCACGCGGCGTGCAGGCTGCGCGCGAGCGAGGCCGGCCGCTGCACGCTCAGCAGCACCGTGCGGCTCTTACCTTGTGATCCCTGAGCGCGCGCGCCGTGTGCGCGAGCTGCGCGGCCGTGTCGCACGCGGCGTGCAGGCTGCGCGCGAGCGAGGCCGGCCGCTGCACGCTCAGCAGCACCGTGCGGCTCTTACCTTGTGATCCCTGAGCGCGCGCGCCGTGTGCGCGAGCTGCGCGGCCGTGTCGCACGCGGCGTGCAGGCTGCGCGCGAGCGAGGCCGGCCGCTGCACGCTCAGCAGCACCGTGCGGCTCTTACCTTGTGATCCCTGAGCGCGCGCGCCGTGTGCGCGAGCTGCGCGGCCGTGTCGCACGCGGCGTGCAGGCTGCGCGCGAGCGAGGCCGGCCGCTGCACGCTCAGCAGCACCGTGCGGCTCTTACCTTGTGATCCCTGAGCGCGCGCGCCGTGTGCGCGAGCTGCGCGGCCGTGTCGCACGCGGCGTGCAGGCTGCGCGCGAGCGAGGCCGGCCGCTGCACGCTCAGCAGCACCGTGCCGCTCATGGACGACAGCTTCGTGGACAGCTGGAGCAACTTGTCTTCTAGTTGCCTGTCATTGAGAGGAAGAATGCACTCATTATATACCCTAGTCATGTCGATTAAAATATATCCCACCAAAAACATTTCACGTAAACTGTTGCCAAGCCGACCACATAAGGTTTGCCCTGTGAAAAAGACATCAGATCTCATGTAGAGCTAAGCTTCTGAATCTACACGGCCTAACTCTAAACTTCACAAATTCTACATATCAGTAAAAATGTATGGCTTGGCTGTTTCGTTACTTATAATTTTCTTTTCGATAATTAATTAAGGGAATGAATTAAAAAAGAACATACATTTATAAATTCAGAAATATACTAAAACAATTTCTGTTATCTAAATGCTTTTACACTATCAATGAATATTTAAATGATTATTTTTAAATTATACAAGTTTTGTCCACAGATGATCACATTCTCCGGTTGACTTTTTTTGTTTTTTTACCGTCTGGATAAAAACAGGGTATAGAAGGTAAACGGAGTAGAAGCAGCACAGAAATCTTTTATTTCAAAAACTTAAAATTAAATGTATCTGTATACATTTTACTGTGTGTGCATTAATAATAAAACGAAATAAATAAATTACTTCAAATCAAATCAAATCAAATCAAACTACTAATACCACTACTACTATTACTTATTCGAAGTAAAAGATTTTTATACTACTTATAACAAAATAAATAAAAAACAGCATGTGTGCAATTCACACGTGGTAAAAGTGAAACCTGTATTTTTGAGAAAAGATGAATAAATCATATAATTATTGCCGAACTGTCGATAGTAATATACAGGGCGCCGGGACATCATCTTGAATTCAACACATGATTCTAGAACCTATAGTACATAATCGTTTTATTATTCTTTCATTGTACAGACGCCAGCACATCAACCTACTACAATCTGTCAAACTTCTTTAATAGATTTTCAACTTTATCGCTGAAGCATAAGATTCAAAGTTGATTGGGAAAATTTGACGGTTTCGGGTAACTTGATGTGCTGGCGTCTGTACATAACGTGCCGCTACAATGGCGACAATAATTTAACACACGACTAGGGTAAGTGGGCAGTAATCATAAAAATTATAATAAAACACCAAATAATTCGTAGTTCATATATAAAACTACTGTCTGCGCCGCTTGCCGACATAGGACTCGCTCTCTCTCTCTTTCAAATCAAATCAAAATATTTTATTTCACATAAACCTACTCCATGTAGTTTTGTGTGAAATAAAATATTTTGATTGACTTAGTAGCTAGGTGCTTGGTTCGGTTTCGTTCAATTCGCGTACTCTATGCACATTATTAGTTTTAATTTCATTGATGCGATGTTATGACCCCGGCAAATGACCCCAACGCTACAGCTCTTTAAACTACAGGTAGCTCCAAGATGCTATTTTACAAAATTCTAAATAAATAATAACGTTTAATGAATATAAAATATGTTCATAAAACCAAAACGCGAATCCGTATACGTGCGTTAAATTAATGTCGCCATAAAAGCGGCATCCTGTATTTAGGTACAATGCGTGCCACGAAAGATGAGACTTGACACACCACGTGGTTTGACATGCGCAGTAGGTACACGATTTTAGGTATCTTTAGCGATATGAGGTCTGAGTGCGGGACGGGACCGGACGTCATAGGGGTGGCGGAAAGAGCGGGGGAGGCGGGGTCAAGTCTCATCTTTCGTGGCACGCATTGTAGGTCTACTTACTTTGGAGTGCCCTCGACGGGTTGTTTCTTACACAGTAATAACTTGTCAATATCCTCTGAGTTTAACACTGGAGTGTTTATCTTCCGCAAAGAATACATGTGTTCCGAATCGTACAGTTCCTGAAAATTCACCTTTTTTTAAAAAAGATCTCTTGAACAATATAATATTATCCCAAGCAATCCAACATTGCGTTAAAAAAAAAATTACGTTTGAAACGGTTTCGTTTTTTGATTTCTTCGTACGTAAAGAAATTACAGCAGCCAGATCAGTTTGAACCGAATTAATAATTATTTTCTTAGCTTTTACATTTTTATTTTCTAATTAACTGAAAATGATTGTATTTCTGTAAGTACGTAGGTTTGTACAAACACTTTTACACGTCAATCATATTTTAAAAACAAGACGAGGTCGGCGTTTTCTCTCTGCCTACTCTGAAAAGAAAGGCCGAAACAAACTCAGAGGTCACAGTCTCTGTTAAAGTTCAGACATCAATCTATGTATATGGTCTTCATATGGTCTATGAAGACCAGAGACCAGAGATGATTGATGTCTGAAATGGTCTTTTGAGGAATGAAACACAATGATCAAATGAATGAATGACTGAGTGGATCTGATTTGTTCTTTGTCGTAAATACTTACTGACCTTGAATAAACTGATGTTGCTCGCATCATAGTGGCCTGGGCAGTCTGACGCCAGACTCTCTACTGTCAAAATATCATTCGTCGTTTGCGCTAGATTCTGTAGGTTTTCGAGGATACTGTAACGGGGATTGTAAATTGTTTAATGTTTAGTTATTATTTTTTGTTTGAGTATAGTTTTCTAGTATTTCTTGGCGTAATGGCGTGGCTAGCTGACTAAGGCATACAACAATTTAATTGAATGCTCTGTGTTTACGGTTTAAGACATTAATTTCTAAAAAATAATACAATACACTTATCATAAGAAATACAAGGTAATTATAATACTCCCCCTTACGTAAGAAAAATTAAGACTTGTTCGAACCCCCTCCCCCCTCAAATCGTCTTACGTAATAAATGAACAGCCCCTAAATAGTAGATGCGCAAATATTTTCTTCGTACAATGCTGTGAGTAACAAGAAAAAGTTAGTGTTCCATGTCCATTATATATCGTTCCTTGATAGCAAATCAATAGCAATTAAGTACACATTGTTAATAGCAATATTTTTAATTTGTTAATGTTTCAAAATGATAAGAAGTTTAATACATAATTGTAATATTTATACCTGGGTATTTAAATCCTACTAATATTAAGAATGTGAAAGTTTGTGAAGATGTTTGGATGTTTGTTAATTACCCGTAAGCCGTTGAACATATTTAGATGAAAATTGGCACATAGATAGGCCATTTCCTAGATTAACACATAGGATACTTTTTATCCTGATATACCCACGGGATCGAAACTTACGCGGGTGAAACCGCGAGGCGCTGCCAGTAAGTAATAATTTAATGTAGTAGAAGCAAAGGAATAATATAAAAAAATAATACTGACTTTATAAATAGGAATTTACTTAAAATCGAGAGAAGTCTTTCAAGATGTGGTGTTTTAAGGTTTTTTATAGAGTAAAGGACTGGATCTCTTTAATGTCATTAGGCAACTTTGGAATCTACTATTGTATAAAATCAAGTTTTTCTGGGGAGTCTGTTGCGCCACTTCTTCTCCCCAGCGAAAGCACTAGGAAGTGGTAAATGGCGGGCGTGCCGGGGGACTGTTTTATGTTATTTTGACTTTCGAAAAATGCTGATTCTCAGCTTATTTATTTGCTAACATGTAAAATACTGGTAGTACTTCATTTGAATAAATGAATTTTGATTTTGATACTTATAACATGACAGGGCCTCATATTATTCTTCAGGCCTGCTTTCTTTTATTTTTAATTTAGCTCGTTCCGTGGCGTGATTAGCGGCTGGGACCCTTGGGAGCCGAGCAAAAAAAAGTCAAAGAAAGCATAGCGAAAATGAAGTAATAGTGCGGGCAGGCGATACGATGCGACGGGGTGGAGCGGGGAACAAGAAACTTCACGCGGGGGATAAACTATAGTAATGTTATATTATGTTTAGGTTATAATAATTTATTTATGGGCAAAAGGCTCCTGCAAACAGGCGCGACGCGAATCGCGCGCGACAAAAAGGTACCGCTCGTTGCGCGACTTGCGGTGCCTTTGTGACGCGCGCGATTTTATCGCATGTCGCGCCTGTTTGAAGGAGCCTTAATGTTGCCTGTAATGGAGTATTGTTATTATTTTATTTTTACTCACAGCCTTCCCATCGCAGGCTCCTGGTCAGCACCAGCGTCATCAGCCATCAGCGGCACCGGGTGCGCGCGCGGCGCGGCGGCGGCCAGCGCCGCGTGCGCCAGCGCCGCGCCCAGCGCGCCGGGCTGGCCGTGCGCGTCGCACGTGCCGGCGGCCAGGGCGGCGTGCGCCAGCGCCGCGCCCAGCGCGCCGGGCTGGCCGTGCGCGTCGCACGTGCCGGCGGCCAGGGCGGCGTGCGCCAGCGCCGCGCCCAGCGCGCCGGGCTGGCCGTGCGCGTCGCACGTGCCGGCGGCCAGGGCGGCGTGCGCCAGCGCCGCGCCCAGCGCGCCGGGCTGGCCGTGCGCGTCGCACGTGCCGGCGGCCAGGGCGGCGTGCGCCAGCGCCGCGCCCAGCGCGCCGGGCTGGCCGTGCGCGTCGCACGTGCCGGCGGCCAGGGCGGCGTGCGCCAGCGCCGCGCCCAGCGCGCCGGGCTGGCCGTGCGCGTCGCACGTGCCGGCGGCCAGGGCGGCGTGCGCCAGCGCCGCGCCCAGCGCGCCGGGCTGGCCGTGCGCGTCGCACGTGCCGGCGGCCAGGGCGGCGTGCGCCAGCGCCGCGCCCAGCGCGCCGGGCTGGCCGTGCGCGTCGCACGTGCCGGCGGCCAGGGCGGCGTGCGCCAGCGCCGCGCCCAGCGCGCCGGGCTGGCCGTGCGCGTCGCACGTGCCGGCGGCCAGGGCGGCGTGCGCCAGCGCCGCGCCCAGCGCGCCGGGCTGGCCGTGCGCGTCGCACGTGCCGGCGGCCAGGGCGGCGTGCGCCAGCGCCGCGCCCAGCGCGCCGGGCTGGCCGTGCGCGTCGCACGTGCCGGCGGCCAGGGCGGCGTGCGCCAGCGCCGCGCCCAGCGCGCCGGGCTGGCCGCGCGCCGCGCACGCGCCCGCGCGCTGCAGGCGCGTGCCCGCGCGCCGCGCGCACGCCGACGTGCCCAGCGGGTGCCGGTATAGGGTCTGGGCAGGATACATGATAAATGATTTTATTTCTTTAAGTAGGTTTATATACAAACACTTTTACACGTCCAAACATATTTTTTTTAAACTAGATGTGGTCGGCGTTTCCTGTCTGACTACTCTGAGAAGAAAGGCTGAAACAAATTCAGAGGTCTCTTTTAAAATCCATACATAATCTTGGTCAGATCATGTGAAAACCATGTAGATTGATGTCTGAAACGGTCTTTTAAGGAAAGAACCACACAGATTGAGTGGACCTGTCCAATCAGTGCACGTATTTGTCAATAATCGTGTAGCTCAACTCAAAGGAGCTCAACGATTCGACGAACAATACCAAAAATAGATACTATATATATATTCATATACAAGGGCTAATTTTTGCTAGCAAAACTCCGCAGATGATGGGTATCGATATCTAAATATAACAAAACAAAAAAATTTTGGAACAAAATTCCTTAACGCGGTAGAATTTAACTACTAGAAATCATCACGTAAGAAAAAACAATGGTACTCCGGGAGCGCCGACAGAACTGAAAACTTGAACAATTACGTGTATATTTTGTGAATAGTCTTATAAACAAAACACGCGCGGTACCGGCTACGGCCATCCGTCTTACGAATTTTCGATCAGGTCACGTATCCTAATGCGAGTTTAACATTTTTTAGCCATTACAAAAAAAGTGTACAACGCCGCTAAAGAAGTTTTCACTTCAAAAAAACGTTATGCCCCGTCTATGTAAATTTCTCTCTCTCTTTCTATTATATACGACTGTGTGTATTCATGCGAATATCGTGTAAGGAACAAGTTCCTGACGGGGCTCCCCCAACTTTTCACAGACAAAATAGGAGTCGATAACTAAACACGATAAAATAGAACAACTTATATCTCAAGTAAATAGACCACCAGACCACCAAAGTCGTTGACCCCAAACTGGTTTTTTTTCTTTTATCATATTATTTAGATACCTATCGATATCCATCACGTCGCCGAAGTTTCGCTAGCTAATTTAATTTGACCCTGTATACTAGTGATGTTACGAATGTTCGCGTTCGCATTCGCATATGCGAATGATTCGCATCATTTCAAACACTCGCATCAACACTCGCATTCGCATCAAACAATGCGAATGTTTAGCGAATGCGAGTGTATACAGGTCGAGAAAAGTAGAAGTGGGCGGAGCTTAGCGGGTCATCATGGCGTGTTAGTTACTTTGAATTTGTTTCTAGTTGTCACTAAACTTGTCGATCAATCAATAAGCAGGTATTGTGATTAAGTGAATTAACACAGTTTCGAGTTGTGGGTTATTTTAAGCTAGGATAAGTTATTATAAATAGTTATTTAGAATTCTTGATATTACTTTTTTTGCTCCTTCTCAACATTCGCACTCGCATTCGCGCATTCGCCTTCCAAAAACTCGCATTCGCGTTCGCGAATGTCTAAAATAAGACATTCGTAACATCACTGCTGTATACCCCAAAGCAGGTGTAAATACTCATTCTGAATCCTAAATCCTTCAGTGTGGTCGGTTTTTGATGTTTTATCTACAACCTCTCAGGTACGGACTAGTGTTATTGACTTTGAAAAATCATAGTAATATAAAAAAATCAAAATGTTAACACATTACCTTCTTCTCTTTCTGGCTCTTCCTAGCGATTTCCTTAGCGAGCGGTGGCATGACGGTCTTCTGGACATGGTCGATGTTCTTCAGCGCCTCGTCGAAGGCAAGGCTCTTCGTCGCCATTATGTGACTGTGGACCGCGAACCTATGGGAAGAATATGTATATGTCGCAGGTTTATGACAAAATCGGGTTTTTCATTAAAAACCTAGGCTTTTGAATAAGTACCGGTAGAAGACAAAATTATTACTTTATGTTTTCATAAACCAGAGAAAATCCAGTTTTTTGATCAAACGGTGTAAGGGTTGTCAAAAAAACTTTTAAATACATAAGCAATATCTACGTACACGGTCAAAATGTAAGGAACTAGAACTGTTTTTTTTAATACCGACCAATATTAATACGCTGGTGCCTGGTGGGGGTTGCATGATGTGCTGAATTAATGGTTACAGTTTGCTCGTGGACGTTTTTAACACCCTGTTTCTGAATTGAGAATTTAGGAATTTAGGTGTAAACCAGCACAATTAAAATAGTAGATTATTCACCAAGGGGATAAAGCAGTGTCTTAAAGTCGCGACGTTAGAGTCAAGACTGGAATCCTGAGTGCAGTGAGGGATTCAAACTCGCCCAAGACGAAGACACCTTTATCCCTGAGGAGAATACTCTACTTTTCGCACCTACGGCGAGGTAATAAAAACCAATTCGACTATCGTATTAATAGTTTATGAAACTGTTAAATAACCGGGGAATAGCTAGTTATGTGCAGTTTCATACACTATTTATCCAACTACGTGACAGGACAGGGTTATGTTTTTACGCGTAAGTACTTAACTTTGTATTTTTGTATGTTGAATTCATTAAACTCAAACTCAAAGTATTTATTTCAATCAAACCCTTTTACAGGTACAGGCACTTTTGAATTGTCAAAATTATGTAGTCTGTCAGTTAGTCAGAAAGTTGGAGCTAGTTGCCCATTCCAAAACGTAGATCTCTATGGAGAAGAACGGGCAAGAAACTCCATGGACACTCTTTTAAATCAAGATATTACAAAATCCTGGGTACAGTATTCTTGTTGCTTCTATATGTGAGAACAATGTAAAAAAAAGACAGACATGAAGAAACAATTCAATATATAAGATTAAAAATAAGTCTTGGCAGTTAAGAGATGACCAGTCTCAACCGACGGCGCCCGTTCATGAACATGACGCGTGGATCAGCACCATCCAGCTCAACCATTTTGTGAGGAACCGAATGATCCAACACACGCGCCACCATCAGTGAGACATTTAAGTGAGCATGACACGTTCTCAACTGCCATGTTCTTTCATGTCAAAATCAATAAAATCATAATAGACGGAAACATGGTTCTTACATTAATTTACAAAATTTAAAAAATGCTTCTATATTATACAAAACTATAGTTTCCAATTTATTTAAGAGATTAATAGAATTTTACTACCAAACAGGAAGAGATATATTTAATAATGAAGTATTCAACAATTAAAACTTGATTGAATAAAATAAAAAATAAATTATTTTCGTAATGTCAGAAACACTAAAAAAGAAAGGAAAAAAGATTAAACCCTCGAAGCATCCTACCTAATGGCTAGATGGATTTTAATACAGGTGTCTATAGACTCGTTTGGGTCGCGCAAAAGTCATAGTTTGTTTTTATAAAATCAAAATGGCGGATTTTAGACGACAAAAGGAAAGGTCTTGAAAAAAAAACATTGTACCATTACCGAGGGGACTCGGATCACATATCGTTGTCACTTAAATAATAATAAATTCATTTAGTCATAATTTCAGCTGAAAGACGTCGACTGCCGGACATAGGCCTCCCCCAAGCAACGCCACTTCGATCGGTTCTGAGCTTCTCGCATCCAGCGGATTCCTTAGGCGTTCACAAGGTCATCGGACACCTTGAGGGACCTTCCAACGCTACGTGTTCCGGTACGCAGTCGCCACTCCAGAACCTTTCGGCCCCATCGGCCATCTGTTCTGCGAGCAATGTGGCCTGCCCACTGCCACTTTAGTTTGGCAATTCTTCGGGCTATGTCGGTTACCTTGGTTCTCCTATGGATCTCTTCATTAGTTTAGTAGTAAATCATTATCTTACCTCAGCAAGTGGCAGCTTTCAGTGAGAGGCAAAGCTTTCGCTCGGAGCGCTTGCTTCGCCTTCTGCTCGTGTATGCCTTGTATCGCGCCGTTGATCTCCTTCACCATAACATCACATTCCTGCAAACATGATCAGTTGAAGATATTTCCAATCTCCTGTCCTAGTTTTTAAGACACTAGAGACAAATGATTTCTAGAAACAAGGGTTCAATCTTATAAGTGAATCTGAGGATCTACTCTCTAAGTCCGTCAAAGAAGATACGAGCCCGTCTGAAACTAAAATAAAAAATCGGACAGGCAAAAACACATCGCACGTAGGGACAACTGTCATGGGGTGTCAATTTGCTAAATAATTAATTTGCCCGACTGTACAAAAGAGTTTGTAATAAGGTTAGTTAAGGTTACCTGTCCGAACACGTCGATGTCCATGATGTCATCGACAGTGTTCATCACCGTGACTCCGTCGCCGAAGTTATCAGGCGGGTTCAATAACCTCGACGCGTCCTCGCTTATCTTACTAGACAGTATCTTGATGTCCTGTGAAAAAGAACAAATCCATCATCATCTGCTTAGCATTTCCCGACTATGCTAGTGTCGATAAATTAAGTTAAAAATACCATCTCAGACAAAGATTATGTCAAAACGAAGTCACCAAAATGTTTGTACGCGCATAACTTCCGAATGACTGCACCAAATTGGATAATTATTTTTTTGTTGTGATCGGTATTGCTAGGACAAGGTTGGTATGAAATAAAATTTCAGAAATTCGAAAAAATAAATGCATCTGTGCGAAACTGGGGCGGGCCGCCATCGCCAGTTAGAAATAAATCGTTTATCATGCCTGAAACTGTAACTTACATCAGTAGTTCTCTTGCCAGCAGCTCCTTCATTCCTCTCCGCAGCCGACCGAAGCTCACCAGCTTCCTTCACCAGGTCTTGAAGGAAGTCCTAAAGTAATAAAAGGAGATGTTTAAACACGAGATTCTGAACGTAAAGAAAATACAAATAATTACTGTTACTGTTAATCTGCATCATCCCACAGCTGGGCAAAGGTCTCTCCCATAATTACTTAAAAATTGTAGCAACTTCACAATTTTTTTAAATCAGTTTGGTTACGGACCAAGCTATGATGTAGATTGTACAGCGCATGCGCTATTTATAGAGAGCAGTGGTGGCCCAGTGGTAACGGCCCCCCCTTACGTGATGTAAGTCGTGGGTTCAAACCAAGACAGGCGCTTTACTTTGTGTAAATAATTTCATCACCACTGCTCTCAATACGGTGAAGGAAAATATCGTGAGGAAACCGGCATGTCCTAGAACCAAAAATTCAAAGACATGTGACATCTACCAACCGGAACTGAGCCCGCGTGGTGGATTACAGCCCACTCCCTCTCGAAGAGATGAGGCCTGTGTCCCAGCAGTGGGAACATTATTGGCTGATCATGCATACATTGTGCATGTTATTTGCTATGTTCGCATGATTTTCGCCAATTACGTCTTAAAAAAGTATGTGATAAATCAAACTCAAAGCATTTATTTCAATTAAACCATTTACAGGCACTTTTGAATTGTCAAAAAGTCGGTCAGTCAGAAAATATGAAGCTAGTTGCCCATTCCAAAGCATAGGTACCTATGGAGAAGAACGGGCAAGAAACTCCATGGACACTCTTTTAAATTATATTAAATGCAAGTCCAAATGGTTATAGCGAAGATTATGCTACTGGCTTATTGGTCTCAAGCGCTACTGCTGAACATGAAAGTTCGATTCCCAGGGCAAAATTTTATTAGGGTTTTCCATCTGGAATTTCTCAGTAGGATTCTGGAATAATTGTGCCCAGTAGTTGATGGTAA
This sequence comes from Luperina testacea, assembly GCA_927399505.1. Taxonomy (NCBI): domain Eukaryota; kingdom Metazoa; phylum Arthropoda; class Insecta; order Lepidoptera; family Noctuidae; genus Luperina; species Luperina testacea. The sequence continues at coordinate 1,220,684 of OV656780.1, forward strand.
CAGGCTCGACCCCTATCAAATGGGACTTAGACATAAGTGGCGAAATGTGGGGGTACTGTATCCTTGTATTTCATATAAAGATATGAATATGAGAGGCCCATGGCTAAATAATAACAGCCGCACAGGCCGATCGATCAGGTTAAGCTACGCTTGCCGCGTTTGGTCTATGGATGGGTGACCATCTTTACATACCCACGAGTCCCCTCCGTGCCTCGGAAAACACGTTAAGCCGTTGTTCCCGGCTGCCTTTCGTCGATCTTTGACAGTCGTTACGGGTAGTCAGAAGCCCGAAAGTCTGATAACCAGTCTTACCAAGGGGTATCGTATTACCCAGTAACTGGGTTGTGGAGTTCAGATAGGCAGTAGCTCCATGTAAAATACTGGTGTGGTCTATGCTGGGACCGGCTTCCAGTCTAACCGGATTCAGCTCCATCCGATTAGACTGGAAGCCGGTCCCAGCATAGTTAGAAACATAGATAACACACCCTGAAGTCCACAATGTTGTTCTGTTCCTGGCCCGCTCTTGAAGGTCTGGTCTGCAGCAGTTCCATCTGCAGGTCCTGGGTAGCTACCTCCAATTCTTCTCGCTTGTTTTTGTCCTGTAATAAGTAAAAACAATCATTTATTAGCATAGTTTAGCTTCAGTTGTGTTTGGTTCGTAAAATCAAAATGGCAAGCTATAATTCTTGGCACTTACATGAGGAGCTCGCTGGTACCTGGCGTTGGCCAGGTCAAGCGCACGAACAGCGTCCTCCAGCCTCTTACTATAGTTGATGTATTCCTTCCTTTGCTCCGTCGCCATTTCACCGTACTCCGCCGTGCTCTGCAATGATATTGCATATTATTTATTTTTGTCTTTGAACAGGTGACATTGTTGATGATAATGATATATCATCTCCATGTACTGTCACTGCACTGGCTAGATAGAAAACCGTCCACAATAAGTTTGACAGACATGTTTTTTGTACGATACACCAGTTTTCCACTCTTGTTCTTAGATACCTTCCAAATAACTTAACAGTTAACAGTATTTCCTGTGTTTTCGTTCTACAGACCTTCCCAACAGACATTTATAACAAAAGACAACACACAGAGCATGCTAAGTCATCGGGAATCTATCAATCATGACAGTACACATCGACTTGCTTGTTCCGCCCCTGCCTTGGACAAAGGCGACATGTCCAAACATCGAGATTCCTGTGCTATATTCCTGTTTAATATTAAGGTATTATTCACATAAACCTTCCGGAATAAATGCTCTAAAGTCTAAATAATGGTGCAAACCGCATCAAAATCCATTGTGTAGTTTAGAAGATCTCAGCAGTCACACAGACAAACACGAAAAGTGATTTTTTTTAGGTACATAATGGTTTTGTAGTATATGAGGGATTTACAAAGTATGCATTATTAATTACATGGTGTAGGTGCAACGAATTGTTGGGTGAATCGCTGCTCTCCTAGCTAGATTACTAAGTAATCTGTATTTAGGAGTGAAAAATTTATAAATATACAATTTTATAGATATAAATACATAGGTAGATAGATGCGTCTTACTGCAAGTTATAAAAATAATTAAATATAAGTAAGCAAATCCAAAATCTTTCGAACACAAAACAATCCCAGCTTCGCAGAAAATCTACGTCATCACACAAATCCTTCACACCCGTATAGTATATAAACGCGGAGTAAAATTATGCCAATCTTAAAACCCGAAAAATAACAGATATACATCTGTGGGAGGACCAATCGTGGCGCCACCTGTAACCATGCATCCAGTACATCATTCTGAAATGAAAATTTACGTCATTATTAAAAAAAAAAAATTGCTTTTCCATACATTTTCACCGCGTAGGTATTGTACATTTCTATGAAAACGCTTAGTTTGTTTTTTGATACCTATCGAAAAATTATTACGCTATGGGGTCTAAAGTCATGTGCTGAATAAAATTCATGGCTACAGTTTGCGCGTTGATGTCCAGGCCACCCTGAATATGAAGTTAATACTGGTTGTAACTTTACTCCGCGTTTATTAGGGGTCTGAGACTAAAAATACTTACCATATGGAATCAAAGCCGTCGCTGCGCAGAAGCGACACCGCCTGCGCCGTACAAAAGCGGTCTTGTTTCAGAATTTGACATAAAGCACAAATAAATTTGTTATTAGTTACAAAATAGGTACAGACGCCAGCACATCAAGCTACCCGAAACTGTCAAATTTTCCCAATCAACTTTGAACCTTATTCTTTAGCTTTATAGTTGAAAATCTATTAATAAAATTTGACAGATTGTAGTAGCTCGATGTGCTGGCGTCTGTACATTAAAAAAATTTAAAGTTTATTAGTGACATGGTGAAATTTTCATTCAATCGATAACCAACCTTAGCTGTCTCAATGATCTGCAGCGTCATCTTCCTCAACGGGGAATCCAGGTTCACGACCTGTTCCATCGTCTTCGTCTTTCCAAGTTTCCCTGCCTTGACATCCTTCCTCAACCTTTCCACAAGATCTTCAAGATGACCAGCTTCCTGGGTCAGTTTGTGGACGGAAGGCTGCTGGGAAGAAGCCAGAGGGGCCCAGGTCTTGGAGAACTTGGTAAGAGATGAGGATAAGTTGTCTGCTGAGGATACGAGGGTGTCCTGGCAGGTAGCATGGTGGATAGTTGGGGCGATCAGCTGTGGAGAGATTATTTATTTTAGTAGTTGATTGAAGATATACTTTTCCAACAGGCGAAATCAAGAATGATTAGAACTATTTTAATATTTTATTACACCATACCTTGGCAGTGTACACCAACTTCCCAGCTGCATCAACACAGCTGGTGCCAGCAGTACAGATTTGTTCCACTCTAGTGTCGCCCGGCGCGGCGTCGCTGGGCGGGGCGACGCTCCCGGCCACGTGACCCGCCTCCAGCGCCAGCCTGGACGCCGTGTCGCCGATGGCCTTCGCTCGGGATATTACCTGGATAAAAGAACAGAGGCTGCTTAAAGTAGTGTCAAAATTATTAGAGTTGCAATGTGAAAAAGTTTAGCAAGTCCAGGGTCGAAAAGGTTCAAGGGTTCCGTGTTTTCCAAAGTAAATAATTGCCATCATTATGCCAAAAGTGATTAAAAGTGCTGGCAGAGATACAATTCTGAAGTCAAACGTTGCGCGCAGACTTATTTTGCGCGCACTCTAACACTGATATTACTTTAGGGTCACTTCCAAGGGTGTTTGTCCACTGCAACTGTCACCGGGAAGTCAAAGAGCAACGAGATTATTCGAACCGAACGTGACGTCCCGGTGTCGGCGATCGTTTGTCCACAACGACCGAATTTGGCAGTTCAGTATGTAATGAATTAATGATAATTATACAAAACAAAAGCCGGGCGAACGGCGTAGCGTGACGTCAGTGTACTAATACTAATTAATTATTTATTTATTTTTACTTCAAGACATAGACACAGTGTAGCCCTGGCTCTTGTTCTAGGAGTTCCTGCAAGAGCTCGGGTGACGGCGATCGGGTGACGGACGTGCGGTGGACACGCTGGCATTGTAATAATAATACCCTCCCAACCGATTTCGGCCACGGTGGCCTATCTCAACGGAGATTGGCCAGGTACGCAGGAGATGTTATAGTGCAGGCGTGTGTGCGTAAACACAGTTCCTTTACTCTCACAGCCCGGCGGGACGGCAGCCCGACACTCGCGGGGAGAGGTCAGGCGCAGCACACACGGCGCCGCGTGCGCACCGAGGCGCGGGGATATTAAACCGCCAACTTCCAAACTCCGGACTGTTGCTAAGAAATTCCTAATGGAAAACCCAATAACACTTTTGCCCCACCTGGGAATCGAACCCCACGCTCAGCAGTCGCGCTTGCAACCACGAGACCAACGAAGCAGTTCACACAGTCATAGTAAATGTATGTATCCCTACTTCAGCGCTGCTAAATCACTAAGTTTTAATGTTAACAGACGTACCTGTGCCTCCAAAGCCGGATCAACCTTACAGCTGACCACTCTAAGCAGTTTGACAGACTGATCACCAAACGATATGGCTGCATCGTTCAGTTTCTATGGAACAACAAAACACTATATAAAAATACCCGTTTTCGAAGCTTGCGGGGTAATTGCGTAACACACTATCAGTAGCAATAGGTTTCATTTGACAGTTCAACAACATTCATTGCGTCATTTACGTTGTTGAGCAGACACATTTTTCGAACATAAGAAGCAATGAATTAGCAATACCCTTCAAAATGATTCAGATTGATAATGTGTTACGCAATGAGGGTTTTCTGAAATGACGTTCGCTAGGTGGCAGCACTGACACGTCAGGTCCAGGCATCTGTCAAAGAGCCTATATTTTCTTTAGTCATGACGGATTGATGAACGAATGAATGAATCGAATGATGAACGTTATCATATATTTTATATTGGAAGACCTCTTGTCACAGTGGTGCCAACTGGTGTCGTAAATTTTCACGAAAACGCTCATTAGGGTGCTAGTCCGCTCTTAGAAATTATCAAAGTAAACTAACCACCTACTAAATGCGATCAGCACATCTAAACTGCGGTCAAGAGCTGTCAGTGTCAATATTCCACAACACTGATGACACTGACAGCTTTTGAACGCGGTTTATATGTGCTGAAAGCTGCTGCGTGATGCAGAGACAAACAGTAGTGGGTGCAATCACAAAAAAATTAGGAATAAATATGAGCATAATTAAATACAACGTCACGACATCAATCGTCTGCAGTAGCCAGCCAGACACATCCCCATCTGGTCGAAGGATCCTCCCTTTACTATGGAGGATGAGTGAACTTTACAGACAGTTCCTCATAGCTTTTTTTATTAAAACTTTATGCAAGTGTAAAAAATTATACAAAGGTGGACTGCTTGAGGCATTTTCTACCAGTCAATCTTAGGGTGACGCAGAGACAAAATATGGCAGGTGCAACATATATTATGGGATATATAACTAGAAAATTACTTTGAAATACAACAATATATACTAATATATAGATAGACTAGCTTCCACCCGCGGCTTCGCCCGCGAGGTATGTCGATAAAAACTATCCTATGTTCTTCCCCGAGATGCAATCTATCTCTCTGCTAAATTTTATCGAAATCCGTTCAGTAGTTTAGGCGTGAAAAGGTAACGTACAGACAGACAGACAGAGTTACTTTCTTACTTTTATAATATTAGTATGGATTTACTCGTACATGTAAACAAAATGGAGACAGGAGAAATAATGATCGGTAGAGGAAAAATGAATCCAGCAAATCAGCGCTGGGATGTTACGGCCAAGTTCTTGCGGATATTTTCACAGGCCTTCATAATTGGCCTTGGTATTATTAAGTCACTTGCCTTCACTTCCTCCTTGCTCTTGGCCGCGTCGCAGATGCTCTTGGTAGCTTGGCAGAGTCCTGTCATGTCGTCTACGAACGGCTTGCGAGTGTGCTCGGGCAAAGAGCTGTAGATAGCACTGCCATCTATAATGGAAAAATGAAAATGAGAAAATTAGAAATTATTCTTCATCTTCATAACACTCTTGTCAGAGAGGTCCTGGGGCCGTATTATGAAGTATTAATGTCATTATGATTGCAGTGCGAAAAAGGGATGGGGCTATCGGTCATGTATAGTACCGTCTCTTTTTTGCGCGGGAATCATGATGATATCAAAACGTCATAATACGGCATCTTGCCCTCATGTAGTTTCTCGTCTGAGGGCAGATGTGATTTGCTTCACGATTTCTCACTATCTTCTCCGATTTTTGGTATTTTGATTGCACTCTTACAAGGAATCGCCCACTGCGGATTTAATTTGATCAGTCCATCTCATGGGTAGAGATTACAGTACAGTTCAGTCAAGTTAACATCAAGGACTCTTAAGTTAAAAAAAAAACTTAAAAAAATATCTCAAGTATTCCACATTTATCTATTTTTTTCCTGATAAAGTAGAGTTTGCATATTGGTTTTATGTTACCTAATTAATTTAATGCATGCTATGGCCTCCTGTAATTGAAGAAGTGCGCTAGACTAAAATAGGTATATTATCTATCAGACTTATGCCCGGTTTCTGAAGTCCACAGATAAACTCTCACTAGCTATGGATTCAATAAAGTTATGCATAAGATAAACGTCGGTTAACTGTCACTGCGTTTCTGGACACGCAACAAACCATTCAATAACTATGAAACCGATAACTAGGGGTCTGTATACGGGTTCGCGTAAAAAAATGTTATTTATGAGCAGTTTACGGCAGATGTTTGAACGACATCATTGTCATTTTTTTTTTAAAGAAACCTTAACTCAGCAGTTCATTGTTTTTGTGTAGTATTATTTTTGCTTTGCCGTTTCATTTTAAGTTAAAAGTCTGTTTGTCTTTCCAATGGTTAGTGTTTTATTCATTATTTTGCAAAATAGCATGGAATCAAAATTTTACTGAAAGAACAATGATGCTTCCTATCGAAATGGCTAATGAATTTGACTATATGATCGACAATAAAAGAAGTATTCATGATGCTAACACTCATTGTATTCTTTACTGTATAATTATAATATATAAATATTTTAATATTTTATCTTTCACACGCAATTTAATTTCATACCATCGTACATAAAATTCGTACCTCAGATACCGGGCATAACACACGTTTTTGATGTAGTTTTCTATGAAATGCAACGTCAAATATAGTTATGGAACCGATAAACGGCGAACATTGGTCAGTTAAGTTAACTTGAGTTTAAACGGAGTTTATCTTACATTGCGGTGTTCGGAAACGCACTTCCACAAGTTGTCGAACCAATAGCGCTAATGGATAGATAAACCACTGACAAAAGTACCTCAGAAACCGGGCATTAACCAATTAGATAAATAAGCAAGCAGCTAAGTGCAACTCCAAATAACATAACATAACGCAGTATTCCCTAAAAGGTTTGGCAAAGGTATAACTACAAATAGTAATCTGTAAAGACACTATATGACATGCCATATTTTATTTGTTTACCATTTACAACGCTCTTGACAGATTCTGTGAGAGAAATAGTAGGTTCCATCGCAGCTTTGTAGTCTAGTTTGTCTGCATCTGAAACAAGGAGATGAGCAATGTTTTCCATGTATTACTTTCGCTCAGACTGCATCCGAGGCGTGGACAAAACTCAAACAATAAAGTTAAATTACATGACAAAATTAGTGATATGAAATGACAGAATTATAGGGCGACTTTTTCGTTGGTGACAGTTACATGGATCGGGCGAGCTACTGACGCTCCCACCAGACGCCCGCTGCACGAAAATTCGATCTAAAATTGTATGCTACTAATTTCGCAATATAACTTTGGCTTAAAGAGGGGTTTACATTATGAAACTAATGTCGTGAAAAAAGCTACTGCTATACGAGACTAGTTTGCTAGTTCGTACGTCCTTAAGCAAATGTTACGTGATCATCCGGAAAATATAATATGGACATTTTACATCTCGACGTTAAAAGTTTGTGTAGTGCACAAGCGACCTTGGGGCTTTCACCTACCGGCCGCACAGCACGGCATGGGATCCTTCGGCATCACATGCAAGCGCATACTGACGGCTAGGATACCGCGGTATCCTTCGGCAAGCCACGATGTTGTTTTTCAATTTTATTGTTATTCTTTTAAGTTATATTCCTATTCGTCGCAAGGTGTGGGACACAGAGGGCTGTAGGTGGAGCTGAAGTAACCTCTGCGCTGCCGCCGACGACGCCGTGGAAGTGGCGAAGTTTTGGGCCAACAAGATATGAAATACGGTCGTGCCAATGACTGGAAGAAGAATTCGTCGCATAAAAATCCCTTGCCGAGCTGTGCCACCAGTACATAAGGCTCCTTTCACACAACTACATACGACCGTAGCAATTAACATAGTCGTATTGTGTAAAATAGCTACTTTAGGGTACGGCTGTTCAAAGTTTCAAATATGTATCAAATATAATTATGTCAATGTACCTTAACCAAATTTGGTGTGACGTATAAATACTACGTATAAAAGCATATACTACTGTATATGCTTATGCGTATAAACTTATTCTAAGGCTTTTAATGCAATAAAATAAGAATCGCAAAAATGTAGATCCGACAATGTTAATTGCTACGGAAAGATTGTAAAGTAACTAAGCCGTGCCGTGCCACCAGTAGGTACATAATAATATGCTCCTTTCACACAACTACATAAGGTTTTAAAGTATGTAATACTTACAATTAGCAGCAACCAACGCGGCCACGTGCACTCCGGCCCTGGCGAGGCTGTCTTCCATATGCTGTTCCCTCCGCGCCACCTCCACAGCAGGAAGAGGTTTACCGGCCGTGGTGTTTGCGTTGTGTAACTACAATTTTAACATCAGTTTTATACTTTTATAGACAGAAGAATAATATTAACTGAATAAACAGTTTTTTATTCAGCAGCAATTTATTTTATGTACTTACAGTATCTTTATCCCACAAAGCGACGAGCACTTTACTTGTGGTAATCAAGTAAACAAATACGCCGAGGACATGCGCATGCAGACGAGTAGCGTTAGCACATAACACACACACACGCACACACACACATACACACTTCGGACTTCAGCCGTGTCTCGGACGGTACCGAGAACTCCTGCGCTTACACACACATTCACAACTTGTTTCTATACTTGGTAACCACAAATAAAGCGCGCGACGCTTCGTGACCTATCAGAAAGGTGACATTTTTAGTCCGTTCTAACACTGTTATAGGAAAGAACACGCAAAAATTAAAGCATGGCTTTCTTGTCGGAAAAACCAGAAAAAATACATGTGTGGAATGTAAAAGAACCATGTCAAAAGATTCAAGAATGAAAGTTGGTACAATCAAAATACCAAGAGCTTGGTTCGCCAGTATATACCAAGAAAAAAACATAAATAGCCTGAACTTAAATGTAGATTGCAATAAGATAAGGGAAGACCAAAGAAGCGATGAATGGATTGTCTGAAAGATGATATGGCTGGTAAGGGAGTGAGTTCCGAGATGACGACTGATGGAAGAGAAGTATGGAAGAACAAGACAAGTTGCGCCCAGTTGGGTGAGAGCAGGAGAATGATGAACTTCGGACCGTCATTACATCGATGCAGTGCGCAAACGCTCTTACATTTGCAGGTTTCCGATCCAAAACCAGCGGAAACCTTTCTAAAAATAACCTTTCTGTCGAGGTATTCGTAACAAATTGTGATTGGGATAGGAGAACGATCATGATGAAATTCGTCTGAAAACCAGACTGTAACAACTTTGTACTATGTTTAAGAGGAAATGCGGTTGGTCGTTTCTGAACAGAAACGCTCTCACCTGTTTTCTTTCTGGTTAAAGACCATAAAGCAATGTTTTTTACCTACGTCTTTTTTCTGAATAATAAATATTAACTACTTGTACCTACGTCCTTATGTTTTCCTTTTTGATGATACATTATTTTTATAAGCACTAGAACACTAAAAAAATGCCGATTTAAACCGCTGTCAACAGAGGTGTAGTGTACAAACTTTTATTTATTTATACAAATCTTACCTAAACTATCTTCACAGATCTACGATCCAATGCGATAGTTGGGCCTTACAAGCTAAATTCTACATCTTATAAAAAATAATCTACTTTATTCTTAAATCTAAGTAACAATATATATAATGTAACTTTTGCGAATTCACTCAAGTTGCACCAACTTGAAAACTATTAATGAAAAAACAAAAACATAGGGACACAGTATAAATCCTTCTTATTCTGTTAATGAAATATCTTTTAAATTGGTCCAATATTGGAGGAGGAAATAGGCGAGAGCCAAACCTCGAATTATGACTTTTTACTTAGGCTTTTTCAAAAGTCTCTCCGACCGCATTTCCTCTTAAGACAAATAAAGACTTATCTGAAATTATCTAGAGGTAGTAAAACGGGCCATAAAAGTTTTGGGCAGACAAAAATGTATTATTTCACCATTGTGTTATCACATCTATACTAATAATAAAGCTAAAGAGTTTGTTTGTTTGTTTGAACGCGCTATTCTCCGGAACCACCAGTTGGATTTGAAAAAAAGAATACATTTGATAGCCCAATTTTTGAGGAAGGCTATAGGCTATTTCAAATCTCGCTAGGGCCCTTAGGAGCCAAATAAAAAGAAAAAAGTCAGAAAGAAGTATTCTATAAATCTTTCAATGCTTCCTGCCTACCACTTTGAGCCCATCTTCTGCAGTCTTCAGCCCCTTCTCTGCGCTGTCGATCATCTCGCAGTACTGCTTGTACGCTCTCTTCTCTTCTTCAAAAGCTGCCAGCGCCTTCTTATCGTCGACACCCACTATTTTGACTTTGTCTATGAAAAGAAAACTCAAAGAATGCATTATACAGTATTGGGAATCCGAATCTATAGGAGATATGCTTGCTATAAAATGACAAGTCTCTTACCCCGGCTCTCCTCTCCGCGGAGTGTATCAAGGAAGTCTTGCGTAGAGTCTGTATGTACGGAGGACCTTACTGCGTGAGCAACATTATGCTTCGGATGCCGCACCGGTGTGGGTGGAGGAGCCTTCCGCACTGGTACTGTCGGCTTCGAACCTAACAGAAACATAGGTCTTAAAAGGGGGTTTTCGCTCATCAGTACACCCCTAAATGACTTGACTTGATGACTTGTATGACCTACAAGCACCTTTTAACACTTATGATATAATTGCCTACAAATAGTTGTTTCGGGTCTGGCTGTTTGTGTATGTGACTTTAAATTTTTGTAAACTCACCCACAATACAGAAGAAATTCCTAGTGTGGGGCAACGTTTAAAAAAAAATAAAATAAAGAATTGGCCTCAAATGTCGTGATTTCATGAAATAGTCATTTAATAGGGTAATTTAAGTTTGAGTATTGATACTTTAGATTTATACATGTGACGTCACGAAGTTAATGACTATAGTGCCCCTTGTCACATGATGTCACAATTAGTTGACGCCCTCCCTCCTCCTTAACAATGACGAAACGTGAAACGTGTGACGTAGTTCATTAACTACGTCACACCTTCACGTTTCGTCATTGTGGCCCCATAAGCCTTATTTTCCTAAGAAAATGGTGAATGGTCACACAATACCAACGGCTGTCCAAATATAGAGCGGTTTTTGACACTATAATGTGAAATACTGGTGAAAATGACAGATTTTCATATATATACCTACTTCATTCATCTTTATACCAACTTTTTGTAATGTAGGTTTTTATTTTAATTCTTACTTTGATTGTTATTTTTTTTATTTACTTATATCTAATCGTATGCTGCACCGGTTGACGTCATCACGTTAACGCCGGCTGTCGCTGAAAAGCAACGCTGGGGCTCTTTCTCGTATAGGGTCTTAGCATTATGCTGAGCGATGGCCGTTTTGCGTAGATGTGACGCATATTTTCTCCCAATTTTTTTTTTGTGTTTGTGTTTTTTTGATACGTCGCGTTTGCCGCAAAAAAACGTATTTTCTTTCTTTCTATTTCCATAACAACTGTTAACTTTCCTATAAACCAAAGCTTTAGACATTACAATAAATATAGCAGTGTTCATAATCTCAGACAATTTACATTCCACCGCTACTTAATCAGTTATCTACTTTAGTGAAATATATTCTAAGTTGATTTTTGAGTAACCATTTCTAAATTATCTACTTTCAAATTTATTTACTGACGGACAACGTACAACCTTAACTGCTAGGTCTAGAACTTGCGCAAGAGTTCGTTTGAATAAAGTAAAGTTTTAGTTTGTTGAATAAGGATGAAAGTTTGTATAGAAGTTCATCATTTTTGTCGATGATAATGATCCCATCGGAAACAAGGCTTGTCGCTATTAACTCACCATGTTGAGCTGTCTTGCAGGCCTGTATGAGCTTGTCGAGACTGTCAGCAAGCTGTCCCTGTGAGCTCAACACCTGCTGCTTCATCTCAGGACGCTTTTCAAGGTGTGGCTGACAGGATGACGTCAGCTCTGATGCCGTACTGCGTAGCTTCTCAGCTGCTGAGATGAGTTCCTTCTGGCAATGAGGATCTCCAATGGTTGGAGCTGTCGCCTGTGCAAGAGGTGGATTGGAACATATGATTTGAGCCGAGATGAAGAAATGTTTGTTAAGAGCTCACATCCTTTATAAATCAGAAGATAAGGCTTCGAGGTTAAAAATACGGCCAATAAGGCTGATTAAAATTGATCATCATAAAGGCCAAGTAAAATTTTATTATGGAAAAATGTGCCAGAATTTAGCATCTTCTTAGCAAGATAAAATATTAAAAAACAACATTTTAAAGCTGAATATCATCTTGCAATGGGGTTGTTCGCTGGAGGCTTGCCCGCGAGAGAGCGATGACTGTTTGTCACTTGCCAAAGCGATCTTGAATGAAAAGTAACCAATCGGTGACAAGACAATACACTTAACACCATCAAGGAACTCCATTAGTAACTAAAATATGGTAAAAAACACATAGTGAAACACATACGCAAAAATAATTTGACAGTTCTCTTCCCTATTGACTCCTTACCTGTGCAACAGTAAGTAACGCCTGCGCAGCATCGGCAGCGCGGGCACCTCGGCTGTCGAGCTCGGCGGCTGCGCCAGCATCCGGTATCATCTCTGTTAGACGCTGTACTTGAGACAACAGCTCGCCCGCCTTGCCGCATGATGCCGCTGATAATGCTAACACCTGTGTAAAGACATTTTAAGGGCTGTCATGTTGTCACTGTTTCAAACCAGTAAAACACAACTAAATTGCTAGAAAAATCAGGCAAAATGGCACAGTCTCATCCCATTCCCTCACCTGCTTCTCTTGCACATCTGGAGCTGTAGGACTGACGATGTACACCAGCTTGCCCGACGCCGTCGAAAACTTGGCAGCGGCATCGCTCAGACCCTGTGACACAAAGGTAATGCTAAAACGCTTGGAAAACGAAAAATTCATCTACTTCATTATTTCACATCTAAAAAACACAATGATATCAAAGGTTTTCATCAACACACTTGCTCGAAAGGCGGCTCTATGTTGCGACGCTTTTAGGTGCGCAGTGTATTGAACACGGCATGCCAGTTAGTAAGTTATCAATATGTAGCAACTCACCTGCGGCTGTCCTGCACTATCGCATATCTCGCGACTAGCTTCACACAGCGCTCGCAAGTCTTGTAACATGGCGGCCTGTTCCTTGTCCGTCTTAGTGCCGCAGAGAGTGCGAGATTCTGCAAATACAATACATAAACTCAATATGTTAAAATAATAGATATTTGGCCAGAAAACGTGCAGGAAATACTGGCTCGTATAAAATTAGAGAAGAATTAGCTTTTCTGTGGGTTTTTTTTCTATTGCAAAGATTGTTATGTTATATTTTAGACGCAATAAGATCTATCAGTTAAAGGCAGTTTGTATAATCCGTCATTATACATACGGCACCGTTCATTTGCGTACTATCGCCGTAATGTATAATGCCTTTATAACCTGAGGCAAAATGTATAACGCCTAGGCATTATGTAAAAGTCCTTGACAATTGATAATTCGATCGCCGTATACATAATTAAAAAAATATACTAACTACACGCAGCGGGCCTACAATGCCCTCAGAGTTCAGTATAACAACGCCTTTAGGGTTTTGCTGCGGCTACCTCGTTATTGTAGTGCTTCGGGCATGTTTGCAGACGCGAGGGTGGATGACTTTTATGCTATAATGCGCAAAAGGTCAGCCTCACTAATTCGCAGAATTCGAGGTAGTGGCAGCGGAATCCTAAGGATGATTGCGGATCGACCAGTATCGCCAGTGGTGGGAAGGCTCATAGGGTTACACGTTTTATGATGAATTTATTATTTACCCAGGCTAATTATTATTATTATTATTGTTTGTAATCTATTTGTAAAAATATTTAATTTCAATTCAATTTAATTTATTTTCAACCAATTTATACAGTACCTACCTACATTGCTACTAACCTTAGTCCTAAGATAACCAATTTCTTACTAACAAAATATGGACATCCTAGTCTGAAATAAACAAATTTTATTTTTTTTTTTAATTATAATGCCTAGGCGAATTGATACAACTGTTACAACAGCCATTTGCTGGCTAAGTGAAAATTACCAGTATTTTTTACAAAAGAAAACTCTTCCAGAAAATGTTAATTACGGCCTGTTCGGGGTAATTTTCCCGCTAAGTATATGAACATGACTGACCTTGTACAACTTGCGGCATCAGTTCAGAAATGGTTCTGACCGCACGGTCTGCTGCTGCGTAATCGGGGTGCGCGCGATCTGTGACAAGGTAAAAGGATTAAAAATATACTCAGAATTGTATGAACACAAAACCATGCTAAGTTCTGCTGAGAATTCTTATTTGGTTAAATGTTACATTGCGCTAAACCAATGAAGCAGTAAAATAAATTTCTGTTGAAAAACACAAAATAGACTGTATTGAAATACATAGCATTTTAAGAGTGTCCTTACCTGCAGTGGCAGCGGCGAGTGCAGCGACTGCCGCGTTGAGTCGCGCCAGTCGGTCTGACAGTTTGCGCTGTAATGCTGCGCCATCTTCTTGCTTCATCATTTGACAAACCATCGGCTGGCAAAACGAATAAATATGTTAATTCTAGGTAAAAAGATTTACAAATATTTCGAAATTTCAGAAAAAAATGTTTTGATACACAACCCACTAAGCGGCAGAAAATGCAATGTATGTATGTATTTGTCGTGCGGTTATGATCAAAACAAGTTCTGGTGAAATAATCTAAACTTGATTCTACATACCGCTTGATCTAATAACTAGACTAGCCAAGTATTGTGATGTGAGATATCTAAGTATAGACAGTATGGCAGGTATAATCTTCACAGGGTGTCTGCATTTGTGTAAGTTACAAAACACCACACATTCGACTGAATATGTTAAGAGTTTGCGGGGAAGTTTTTATTAAAAAAAATATCAATCTAAACTGCTGACCTCTTTGAGCTGTTTTTCGGCCGCATCCAGTCGGTCCTTAGCTCCGGACGCACTGCTGACGAACTTCAGACGCTGCTTCTCTTGTTGCTGAGCTGATGGCACATCAACCCAGTTGCCTGTGTGATGTAAGTCTGTATGAGAATCTTAGCGTATTTGAACATAAATGGCCACGTCGCGTGTTATAAAGCTATAAGTTTAAAAACTAACCGTAGATAATTTGGTGAGTGGATCGATTAAGATAAATTTTATTAAGGTTTATGTAAAAACACATTGAATTGTATACAATCATTTTGTATAAAACCACGATGTATAAAATCACTGTTAAATAAATCATGCTGTATAAGATACTTAATGCATACGTATAAGAACACACTGTATAGAATCATTTTGTGTATGAACGAGCGGTTTATATTCATTTTACATATTTATTTCGCTGTATACATCATAATCATTTTGTATAATACCACGCTTAGAATGGAAGATCATACAGCATTACATTACAAAATTCTGTAACATATTAGAAAATTAAGGAAAAAGTGTTTGCAATTGCAGCCGCCGACGAGTGTCGACAGATGCTGTTGGCAACTTGCCGCATGTGAGCACTAAATCGTTAAGGCGTGAAAAGGTAACGACAAAGTTCTCTCTTTCGTTACCTTTTCACTCCATAATGGCAGACAGAGTTGCTTTCACATTTATAATAGAACACTCTTTATTATGTACATCATATAAATTACAGATATAGATATATAATATTAAGTATGGAGTACGGCTATTTTTTTTCTCACCAAAATCAATTGTCATTTATTCAAATTAGGCTGCGAATCAGCACTTTTCGATCGTCAAAATTACAAAAGACAGTCCCCCGGCACGCCCACCCTTCGCCACTTCCTAGTGCTTTCGCCGAGGAGAAGTGGTGCAACTTCTTCTCCTCAGCGAAAGCACTAGAAAGTGGTCTCCCCAGCACCACAGCTATCTGTTCAGTTAGAAAATACTAGATTGTACATCGTGAGTAGAACCTGGTGAGGATGGCACAGGAGCGTGGGGATGGCCTCGAGAAAAGAGAGGCCCATGCTGCAGAGGGTGAAGTCGAGATGATAGATGTACGTTATCTCCACACTCACCACTATCTCCTGCTTTGCAAGCTTCCACAAGCTTGTCGAGACTGTCAGCAAGCTGTGTGTGTGAGCTCAACACTGGCTGCTTCATCGCGGGAGACTGCGCAAGGTGCGGCCCACACGATGACGTCAGCTCTGACGCTGTCCTGTGCAGCTTCTCAGCTGCCGAGATGAGCTCCTTCTGGCAGTGAGGATCTCTAATGGTTGGAGCTGTTGCCTGTGTAAAAATAGGTGGAAAATTCGCTTAAAAATGGCTTCGAATCGATCAAGATAATAATGCTTAGGACAAATCAGAGCAAAAATTTGGCATAACTTTTTCCCTGTTCTACTAATGAGGTGAATCAAAACGTCCTAAAATAAATAGTTCAAAGACATGTGATATCTAATAACAGCCATTGTGCTCGCTTGGGATGTTACGACTCAATCCCACTCACAGAGAGAAGGCCTGTGTCCAATCTATAAAGCTGAAGGGATTTTATTGTGTGCTCTGGAAGTTCCATATGCGGTTAGAAAGACACGTCAGCGGCGTTTTTTCTGTCGACATAATCACGCAAGCAAAATGCTCCATGTTTTCCTATTTCGATCTGTCCCTCTAGCTTATGTGCAGTATGTAATCTCACTCATGAAAGCCAAAAAAAATTTGATCGCAAATTCATATCCCAATTGCCATCTCACCTGTGCGACAGTAAGTAACCCCTGCGCAGCATCGGCAGCGCGGGCACCTCGGCTGTCGAGCTCGGCGGCTGCGCCAGCATCCGGTATCATCTCTGTTAGACGCTGTACTTGAGACAACAGCACGCCCGCCTTGCCGCATGAAGCCGCTGATAATGCTAATACCTGTGTAAAGACATTTTAAGGGCTGTCATGTTGTCACTGTTTCAAACCAGTAAAACAGAACTAAATTGCTAGAAAAATCAGGCAAAATGGCACAGTCTCATCCCATTCCCTCACCTGCTTCTCTTGCACATCTGGAGCTGTAGGACTGACAATGTACACCAGCTTGCCCGACGCCGTCGAAAACTTGGCAGCGGCATCGCTCAGACCCTGTGACACAAAGGTAATGCTAAAACGCTTGCAAAACGAAAAATTCATCTACTTCATTCTTTCACATCTAGAAAACACAATGATATCAAAGGTTTTCATCAACACACTTGCTCGAAAGGCGGCTCTATGTTGCGACGCTTTTAGGTGCGCAGTGTATTGAACACGGCATGCCAGTTAGTAAGTTATCAATATGTAGCAACTCACCTGCGGCTGTCCTGCACTATCGCATATCTCGCGACTAGCTTCACACAGCGCTCGCAAGTCTTGTAACATGGCGGCCTGTTCCTTGTCCGTCTTAGTGCCGCAGAGAGTGCGAGACTCTGCAAATACAATACATAAACTCAATATGTTAAAATAATAGATATTTGGCCAGAAAACGTGCAGGAAATACTGTCTCGTATAAAATTAGAGATAAAAGCCTCATATTCATTAGATGGGAAACAGAGAGTTACAAATGAAAATAAAACACGAAGAATTAGCTTTTCTGTGGGTTTTTTCTTTTGCAAAGATTGTAATGTTATATTTTAGACGCGATAAGATCTATCAGTTAAAGGCAGTTTGTATAATCCGTCATTATACATACGGCGCCGTTCATTTGCGTACTATCGCCGTAATGTATAATGCCTGAGGCAAAATGTATAACGCCTAGGCATTATGTAAAAGTCCTTAACAATTGATAATTCGATCGCCGTATACATTATGCCTAGGCGAATTGATACAACTGTTACAACAGCCATTTACTGGCTACGTGAAAATTACCAGTATTTTTTACAAAAGAAAACTCTTCCAGAAAATGTTAATTACAGCCTGTTCGGGGTAATTTTCCCGCTAAGTATATGAAAATGACTGACCTTGTACAACTTGCGGCATCAGTTCAGAAATGGTTCTGACCGCACGGTCTGCTGCTGCGTAGTCGGGGTGCGCGCGATCTGTGACAAGGTAAAAGGATTAAAAATATACTCAGAATTGTATGTACACAAAACCATGCTAAGTTCTGCTGAGAATTCTTATTTGGTTAAATTTTAATGTTACATTGCGCTAAACCAACGTAGCAGTAAAATAAATTTTCGTTGAAAAACACAAAATAGACTGTATTGAAATACATAGCATTTTAAGAGTGTCCTTACCTGCAGTGGCAGCGGCGAGTGCAGCGACTGCCGCGTTGAGTCGCGCCAGTCGGTCTGACAGTTTGCGCTGTAATGCTGCGCCATCTTCTTGCTTCATCATTTGACAAACCATCGGCTGGCAAAACAAATAAATATGTTAATTCTAGGTAAAAAGATTTACAAATATTTCGAAATGTCAGAAAAAAATGTTTAGATACACAACCCACTAAACAGCAGCAAATGCAATGTATGTATGTATGTATTTGTCGTGCGGTTATGATCAAAGAGCATGTTCGGGTGAAATAATCTAAACTTGATTCTATATATCGCTTGATCTAATAACTAGACTAGCCAAGTATTGTGATGTGAGATATCTAAGTATAGACAGTATGGCAGGTATAATCTTCACAGGGTGTCTGCATTTGTGTAAGTTACAAAACACCACGCATTCGACTGAATATGTTATGACTTTGAGAGGACTTTAAAAAAAAAAAAACAATCTATACTGCTGACCTCTTTGAGCTGTTTTTCGGCCGCATCTAGTCGGTCCTTAGCTCCGGACGCGCTGCTGATGAACTTCAGACGCTGCTTCTCTTGTTGCTGAGCTGATGGCACATCAACCCAGTTGCCTGTGTGGTGTAAGTCTGCATGAGAATCTTAGCGTATTTGAACATAAATGTGACGTCGACGTGGCGTCGCGTGTTATAAAGCTATACGTTTAAAAACTAACCGTAGATAATTTGGTGAGTGGATCGATGAAGATAAATTAAGGTGTATAATTATGTAAAAATACACTGAATTGTACAGAATCATTTTGTATAAAACCACGATGTATAAAATCACTGTTTAATAAATCACGCTGTATAAGATACTTATGCATAAGTATAAGAACACATTGTATAACATAATTATATATAAACATAAGAACACACTGTATAAAATAATTTTGTGTAAGAACGAGCGGTTTATGTTCATTTTTTATTTTTATTGCGCTGTATACATCATAATCATTGTGTATAATACCACGCTTAGAATGAAAGATCATACTGCATTTCAATTTTCATTACAAAATTCTGTAACATATTGGAAAATGAAGGAAGAAGTGTTTGCAATTGCAGCCGCCGACGAGTGTCGACCGATGCTCATGGTAACTTGCCGCATGTGTATATGAGCACTAAATCATTAAGGCGTGAAAAGGTAACGACAGAGGTCTCTCTTTCGTTACCTTTTCACTCCATAACGGCAGACAGAGTTGCTTTCACGTTTATAATAGAATACTCTTTATTATGTACACCATATAAATTACAGATTTAAATATATAATATTAAGTATGGCTACTTTTTTCTCATCAAAATCAATTGTCATTTATTCAAATAGGGTGATGATCAGCACTTTTCGATCGTCAAAATTACAAGACAGTCCCCCGGCACGCTCGCCCTTCACCACTTCCTAGTGCTTTCTAGTGCTCCTCAGCACCACAGCTGTCTGTTCAGTTAGAAAATAGTAGATTGTACATCGTGAGTACAACCTGGATGAAGATGGCACAGGAGCGTGGGGATGGGCTCAAGAAAAGAGAGGCCTATGCTGCAGAGGGTGAAGTCGAGATGATAGATGTTCGTTATCTCCGCACTCACCACTATCTCCTGCCTTGCAAGAGCCCACAAGCTTGTCAAGACTGTCAGCAAGCTGTGTGTGTGAGCTCAACACTGGCTGCTTCAGCTCGGGACATTGCGCAAGGTGCGGCCCACACGATGACGCCAGCTCTGACGCTGTACTGCGCAGCTTCTCAGCTGCCGAGATGAGTTCCTTCTGGCAGTGAGGATCTCTAATGGTTGGAGCTGTTGCCTGTGTAAAAATAAAAAGAAAAGACGCTTAAAAATGGCATCGAATGGATCGAGATAATAATGCTTAGAACAAATCAGAGCAAAAATTTAGCATAACTTTTTCCCTGTTCTACTAATGAGGTGAATCAAAACGCCCTAGATTATTCTATGACTATTTCTAGGATTATTCTGTTCTAACTCTTTATAGAGTTCAAAGACATGTGATAGCTAATATGTAATAGCCATTGTGCCCGCTTGGGATGTAACAACGAACGAAGGCCTGTGTCCAATCTATAAAGCTGAAGGGATTTTATTGTGTGTTCTGGAAGTTCCATATCTGGTTAGAAAGACACGTCAGCGGCGTTTCTGCTATCGACGTAATCATGAAAGCAAATTCCGCCATGTTTTCCTATTTCGATCTGTCCCTCTAGCTTATGTGTAATTTGTAATCTCACTCAAGAAAGCCAAAAAAATAAAACGCAAATTCATCTCCCAATTTCCTTCTCACCTGTGCGACAGTAAGTAACGCCTGTGCAGCATCGGCAGCGCGGGCACCTCGGCTGTCGAGCTCGGCGGCTGCGCCAGCATCCGGTATCATCTCTGTTAGACGCTGTACTTGAGACAACAGCTCGCCCGCCTTGCCGCATGAAGCCGCTGATAATGCTAATACCTGTGTAAAGACATTTTAAGGGCTGTCATGTTGTCACTGTTTTAAACCAGTAAAAACACAACTAAATTGCTAGAAAAATCAGGCAAAAATGGCACAGTCTCATCCCATTCCCTCACCTGCTTCTCTTGCACATCTGGAGCTGTAGGACTGACGATGTACACCAGCTTGCCCGACGCCGTCGAGAACTTGGCAGCGGCATCGCTCAGGCCCTGTGATACAAAGGTAATGCTAAAACGCTTGCAAAACGAAAAATTCATCTATTTCATTATTTTACATCTAGAAAACACATGATATCAAAAGTTTTCAATACACTTACTCCAAAAGCGGCTCTATGTTGCGACGCTTTTAGGTGGGCAGTGTATTGAACACTTCATGCCAGTTAGTAAGTTATCAATATGTAGCAACTCACCTGCGGCTGTCCTGCACTATCGCATATCTCGCGACTAGCTTCACACAGCGCTCGCAAGTCTTGTAACATGGCGGCCTGTTCCTTGTCCGTCTTAGTGCCGCAGAGAGTGCGAGACTCTGCAAATACAAAACATAAACTCAATATGTTAAAATAATAGACATATGGCCAGAAAACGTGCAGGAAATACTGTCTCGTATAAAATTAGAGATAAAAGCCTCATATTCATTAGATGGGAAACAGAGAGTTACAAATGAAAATAAAACACGAAGAATTAGCTTTTCTGTGGGTTTTTTCTATTGCAAAGATTGTTATGTTATATTTTAGACGCGTTAAGATCTATCTTCAGTTAAAGGCAGTTTGTATAATCCATCATTATACATAAGGCGTCTTACATTTGCGTACTATCGCCGTAATGTATAATGCTTGAGGCAAAATGTATAACGCCTAGGCATTATGTAAAAGTCCTTCACAATTGATGATTCGATCTCCGTATATATAATGCCTAGACGAATTGATATAACTGTTACAACAGCCGTTTGCTGGCTCCATGAAAATGATCAGTATTTTTTACAAAAAGAAAACTCTTCCAGAAAATGTTAATTACTGCCTGTTCGGGGTGATTTTCCCGCTAGATATATGAAAATGACTGACCTTGTACAACTTGCGGCATCAGTTCAGAGATGGTTCTGACCGCACGGTCTGCTGCTGCGTAGTCGGGGTGCTCGCGATCTGTGACAAGGTAAAAGGATTAAAAATATACTCAGAATTGTATGAACACAAAACCATGCTAAGTTCTGCTGAGAATTCTTATTTGGTTAAATGTTAAATTGCGCTAAACCAACGAAGCAGTAAAATAAATTTCCGTTGAAAAACACAAAATAGACTGTATTGAAATACATAGCATTTTAAGAGTGTCCTTACCTGCAGTGGCAGCGGCGAGTGCAGCGACTGCCGCGTTGAGTCGCGCCAGTCGGTCTGACAGTTTGCGCTGTAATGCTGCGCCATCTTCTTGCTTCATCATTTGACAAACCATCGGCTGGCAAAACAAATAAATACGTTAATTCGAGGTATGTAGAAAGATTTATAAATACTTCTAAATGTCAGAAAAAAATGTGTAGACACACAACCCAATAAACAGCGGCAAATGAAATGTATGTATGTATTTGTCGTGCGGTTATGATCAAAGCAAGTTCGGGTGAAATAATCTAAACTTGATTCTACATAGGTATCGCTTGATCCAATAACTAGACTAGTCTAGTATTGTGATGCGTGACATCTAAGTATAATCTTCACAGGGTGTCTGCATTTGTGTAAGTTACAAAACACCACGCATTTGATTAAATATGATATGACTTTAAGAAGACTTTTTAATAAAAAAAAAATCAATCTATACTGCTGACCTCTTTGAGCTGTTTTTCGGCCGCATCCAGTCGGTCCTTAGCTCCGGACGCGCTGCTGATGAACTTCAGACGCTGCTTCTCTTGTTGCTGAGCTGATGGCACATCAACCCAGTTGCCTGTGTGATGTAAGTCTGTATGAGAATCTTAGCGTATTTGAACATAAATGGCCACCTTGCGTGTTATAAAGCTATACGTTTAAAAACTAACCGTAAATAATTTGGTGAGTGGATCGATTAAGATATAGTAAGGTGTACAATTATGTAAAATTACAATGAATTCTACAGAATCATTTTGTATAAAACCAAGATGTATAAAACCACTGTTTAATAAATCACGCTGTATAAGATGCTTATGCATAAGTATAAAAACACAGTATAAAATCATTTTGTGTAAAAACGAGCGGTTCATATTCATTTTTTATTTTTACATCATAATCATTTTGTATAATACCACGCTTAGAATGGAAGATCATACTGCATTACATTACAAAATTCTGTAACATATTGGAAAATGAAGGAAGAAGTGTTTGCAACTGCAGCCGCCGAAGAGTGTCGACGGATGCTGTTGGCAACTTGCCGCATGTGTATATGAGCACTAAATCGTTAAGGCGTAAAAAGGTAACGACAGAGTTCTCTCTTTCGTTTCCTTTTCACTCCATAACGGCAGAAAGAGTTGTTTTCACATTTATAATAGAATACTCTTTATTATGTATGTAGGTACACCATATAAATTACAGATATAAATATATAATATTAAGTATGGAATATGGCTATTTTTTTCTCATCAAAATCAATATTCAATTGTCATTTATTCAAATTAGGCTGAGACTTTTCGATCGTCAAAATTGCAAAAAGACAGTCCCCCGGCACGCCCGCCCTTCGCCACTTCTTAGTGTTTTCGCTGGGGAGAAGGAGTGGCGCACCTTCTTCTCCCCAGCGAAAGCACTAGGAAGTGGTCTCCCCAGCACCACAGCTGTCTGTTCAATTAAAAAATACTAGATTGTACATCGTGAGTAGAACCTGGATGAGGATGGCATGAGGATGGGCTCAAGAAAAGAGGGGCCTATGCTGCAGTGGGTGAAATCGAGCTGTGGATGATGATGATGATAGATGTTCGTTATCTCCACACTCACCACTATATCCTGCCTTGCAAGAGTCCACAAGCTTGTCGAGACTGTCAGCAAGCTGTGTGTGTGAACTCAACACTGGCTGCTTCAGCTCGGGACATTGCGCAAGGTGCGGCGTACACGATGACGCCAGCTCTGACGCTGTACTGCGCAGCTTCTCAGCTGCCGAGATGAGTTCGTTCTGGCAGTGAGGATCTCTAATGGTTGGAGCTGTTGCCTGCGTAAAAATAGAAAGATTATTCGCTTAAAAATGGCATCGAATCGATCGAGATAATAATTCTTAGGACAAATCAGAGCAAAAAATTTGGCATAACTTTTGCCTATTCTACTAATGAGGTGAATCAAAACATCCTAGAATAAAGAGTTCAAAGACATGCGATATCTAATAACAGCCATTGTGCTCGCTTGGGATGTTAGGACCCAATCCCACTCACAGAGAGAAGGCCTGTGTCCAATCTATAAAGCTGAAGGGATTTTATTATGTGTTCTGGAAGTTCCATATCTGGTCAGAAAGACGCGCCTGCGACGTTTCTGCTATGGACGTAATAACGGAAGTAAATTCCGCCATGTTTTCCTATTTCGATCTGTCCCTGTAGCTTATGTGCAGTTTCATCTTACTCATGAAAGCCAAAAAAAATTTGATCGCAAATTCATCTCCCAATTGCCTTCTCACCTGTGCGACAGTAAGTAACGCCTGTGCAGCATCGGCAGCGCGGGCACCTCGGCTGTCGAGCTCGGCGGCTGCGCCAGCATCCGGTATCATCTCTGTTAGACGCTGTACTTGAGACAACAGCTCGCCCGCCTTGCCGCATGATACCGCTGATAATGCTAACACCTGTGTAAAGACATTTTAAAGGCTGTCATGTTGTCACTGTTTTAAACCAGTAAAAACACAACTAAATTGCTAGAAAAATCAGGCAAAAATGGCACAGTCTCATCCCATTCCCTCACCTGCTTCTCTTGCACATCTGGAGCTGTAGGACTGACGATGTACACCAGCTTGCCCGACGCCGCCGAGAACTTGGCAGCGGCATCGCTCAGACCCTGTAATACAAAGGTAATGCTACAACGCTTACAAAACGAAAAATTCATCTATTTCATTATTTTACATCTAGAAAACACATGATATCAAAAGTTTTCAATACACTTACTCCAAAAGCGGCTCTATGTTGCGACGCTTTTAGGTGCGCAGTGTATTGAACACGGCATGCCAGTTAGTAAGTTATCAATATGTAGCAACTCACCTGCGGCTGTCCTGCACTATCGCATATCTCGCGACTAGCTTCACACAGCGCTCGCAAGTCTTGTAACATGGCGGCCTGTTCCTTGTCCGTCTTAGTGCCGCAGAGAGTGCGAGACTCTGCAAATACAATACATAAGCTCAATATGTTAAAATAATAGATATTTGGCTAGAATACGTGCAGGAAGTACTGTCTCGTATAATATTAGAGATAAAAGCCTTATATTCATTAGATGGAAAACAGAGAGTTACAAATGAAAATAAAACACGAAGAATTAGCTTTTCTGTGGGTTTTTTTTAGCAAAGATTGTTATGTTATCTTCAGTTAAAGGCAGTTAGTATAATCCGTCATTATACATACGGCGCCGTTCATTTGCATACTATCGCCGTAATGTATAATGCCTGAGGCCAAATGTATAACGCCTAGGCATTATGTAAAAGTCCTTCACAATTGATGATTCGATCTCCGTATACATAATGCCTAGGCGAATTGATACAACTGTTACAACAGCCATTTGCTGGCTACATGAAAATGATCAGTATTTTTTACCAAAAAAAAATCTTCCAGAAAATGTTAATTACGACCTGTTCGGGGTGATTTTCGTAAAAGAAGTAAGTTGAAGTATGAAAATGACTGACCTTGTACAACTTGCGGCATCAGTTCAGAGATGGTTCTGACCGCACGGTCTGCTGCTGCGTAGTCGGGGTGCGCGCGATCTGTGACAAGGTAAAAGGATTAAAAAGAAACTAAGAATTATACCGGCTTGTGAAACATGATATTGCTAGAAACATTTCTACTACCGAGATGATGATTAATAGAGAAGTATGGAAGAAAAAACATGTTGCGCCGACCCCTAATAAATTGTGTTAATCAGGAGAATGATGACAATAGCAGGTGCAAAGTCATACTCAGGGCTACTGTTGAGAATTTCTCAGCAGGACCGACTCACATATTACACAGGGTTATCGCACTACCGCTACACCAGTCTAACGAAGCAGTAAGAGGTGCTATATACACTTGTTCGGCTCGGCATGATTCAGCACAGCCGGGTAAGATAACCGAATATTACGTAGATATATGTTCGAATATTACGTAGATATATGTTCGAATATTACGCAGATATAGGTATGTTCGAAAATTACGTAGATATGTTCGAATATTACGTAGATATTATGTTCGTGTAAAGCCGGTCGGCCTAGCTAGAATTGTGCTGAGCCGTCCCGAACATGATTCAGCGAGTGTAGATGCCGAACGGAATTTGCTTATCAACACGAGCCGAATATGTGTAGCTTAATTGTTTAAGAAATATTCTCGAATCGAATGTGGCTCTCCGAAATACACAGTATTATAAGAGTGTCCTTACCTGCAGTGGCAGCGGCGAGTGCAGCGACAGCCGCGTTGAGTCGCGCCAGTCGGTCTGACAGTTTGCGCTGTAATGCTGCGCCATCTTCTTGCTTCATCATTTGACAAACCATCGGCTGGCAAAACAAATAAATACGTTAATTCTGGGTTAAAAGATTTACAAATATTTCTAAATGTCAGAATAAAATGTTTAGATACACAACCCACTAAACAGCAGTAAATACAATGTATGTATGTACCTATACGTATTTGTCGTGTGGTTATGATCAAAGCAAGTTCGGGTGAAATAGTCTAAACTTGATTCTACATATCGCTTGATCCAATAACTAGACTAGTCGAGTATTGTGATGTGAGATATCTAAGTATAGACAGTATGGCAGGTATAATCTTCACAGGGTGTTTGCATTTGTGTAAGTTACAAAACACCACACGTTCGACTGAATATGTTAAGAGTTTGCGGGGAAGTTTTTATTAAAAAAAATATCAATCTAAACTGCTGACCTCTTTGAGCTGTTTTTCGGCCGCATCCAGTCGGTCCTTAGCTCCGGACGCGCTGCTGATGAACTTCAGACGCTGCTTCTCTTGTTGCTGAGCTGATGGCACATCAACCAAATTACCTATGCAATGTAACTCTGTATGAGAATCATAGCATTTTTGATCGCATGCGGCCACGTTGTATTAAAGTATATGTTTTAAAGCAAGCCGTATATTATGACCGTTAGGTATGTATGAGCAGTTGGTGTGTATTTAGCATAATCAGCATTATTCCCATTGCTGGGACACTGGCCTGTCAGTGCGTTTACCACCGGCCGTTGTTTCACTTGTGTTCCGTACCTAACAGTTTCTTTAAATCATCTCCACACTCACCACTATGTTCTGACTTGCAAGCATCGACGAGCTTGTCGAGACTATCCGCCAGTTGTTGTGTTGAGCTCAACACTTGCCGCTTCATCTCGGGACGTTCCGCGAGGTGCGGCACACAAGCTGACGCCAGCTCGGACGCCCTCAGCCGAAGGATGTCAGCAGATGACACGACTCCGACGGACAGTGCTTTACTTGGTCTTATGTCCTGTTTGTTAAGACAAAAACAAACAAGTTAGTATACTTTTATAATGCGAATATAACTCTATCTATCTGTCTGCCAGTCCAGAACGGATTTCCTGGATGGATAATTTCAGACCACCACGCGAGCGAAGGGAGCAGCGAATCAAAAACCAGTGTAGAGAATACAATTGTTTTATAACTTGGTGTAAACGAGGGGTTACTAAACCAACTTACATGTGCGACTTCATGCAAGGTATCTGCAGCATCCTTCACCATAGCCCCAGGCTGGCTGAGCTGGGCAGCCTCTGCAGGCGCCAGCTGGTCTGATAGAGACTGCACTTGTGATAGCAGTTGTGTTGCCTTCTTGCAAGCATCATCGGACAGCTCTTTCTCCTGTAAAAGTACTGCGTTATTAACACTGCCTCATCATCTGTTGAGCCTTTTCCCAACTATGTTAGGGTGAGCTTACAGTCGACTAATTGCTTCGCTAAAAGAAACGCGTTTTTTTTTCGTTCTTTTTTTGGCTTGTGGGACCCTATATGTGTACGAGTGCGACTCGCACTTGACCGGTTTTTCAAAACAGGAAATATAGTTTTTCTTCAAAACTACCTTTTGGAAGCGGCGCCTAGTCTATATAAATATATTTTCTTGCAAATGTTGACGTTTAAAAGTGTATTTTAATGGCCCACTTGAAATAAATGATTTGACTTTGACTTTCCACTTCGAGCATATTCGGACGTGCTCGGCGATTATGTAAACGTTGCACTAGACAGATTTTTTTAATTGCAAAATGGTTCAGCTCTAGACCTCGTTTTTTTTAAGCCTAGATATTTGAAGCAACCCGTTTTTAAGGATTTTTTAAAACCAAATATATTTTTTTTGTTAATACATTATCATGAATTCAGCACATGATTCCAGACCGCAACCAACGAAGTATTTCAACGATTATTTTGAAAAAACCAGCTATTTCATAGAAAAGTAAAAGCATATTATTATACGGTAAAAAATTATGGAACAGCTATTTTTTTTAACAATTAACATAAAATTTCAACGCTAGTAGGACTAAATCATGAACTCAATCCATGGTAAATGTTTGCGGGTCAATGTCGCTTACGCGCTGTACAAGCGTTCAGATGATTCCCTCACCTGTTTCTTATTCGTCTTATCAGCAGGACTGACGAGGAACACCAACTTGCTGGCAGCCTTGTCGAACTCCGCAGTGTTGACTTTAGGACTCTGCAACATAATTCGGTTTTCTTGACCAATGAACTTTAACGATAAACCAAGAGAAGAAATAAAAAAAATCAAGAGGATAATTTCCCTAATGTGCCAAACCAGCAACCTAACTGTGTACCACGCTGGGAATGATTATATTTTTCACGAAGTGGTAGGTACCGGTAGATAGAGGAACCGGGACCACCCCTATGTGCTGATGGTGATCACCGGGGTGGTTTTAGTGAGGTAAAAATCCCACACTCCCCGACCTCCCTACCCGGAGGTCGGGTGCCTTTTGAAGGTTTACCCCCGACAACAAAAAAAAAAAAAGGTACCGGTGACTGAAAAATTGTGTGGAAATCAGTTGTCATGGTATGTGATGCGGAGGACTGAGTAAAATGTTGTGAGCAAAGTTTCGAGTATGAATGTGGATTGTGTGGAAGAATATGGGAAGACCAAAGAAATTATGGATGGACTGTGTGAAAAATGATACGGCTAAATATGGTCTCTACCGAGATGAGACTAATAGAGAAATATGGAAGAAAAAGACATATTGCGCCGACCCTAAATAAATTAGTATGAGGGCAGGGGATTGACGAGTACAGAAAATTGCGATTGTGTTGTTACTACCCAATGAGGGTTTTCGTGAAAATTTACGACACCAGTTGGCACCACTTTGACAAGAGGTCTCTCCATATAAAATAATATGATGACGTTCATCATTCGATTCATTCATTTGTTCATCATTCAGTCATGACCAAGGTCATGACTAAAGAAAATATAGGGAACCAGCAATGCACAACACAGCAATGCACGGCACGAGAACGCACGACATTGGAATGAACGTGTTTTGAATTCCAATGACGTACATTGTCATGTCGCGCATTCTCGGCCCGGACCAAGAGTGTCCGGCTTGATAATGTACAGCACGGGAATTGGAATCAAAACAAACAGTGACGTCACAATAAAAAAGTAAAAAGCCATGTGAAACTAGGGATGAGATTTTGATTGATTAAGGATTGATTTTGATTGATTTTGTTTCATTTGACGTGTGGTTGACGTTCAATCAATTATTATTGAAGTAAATCTGTGAACTATTCGTTAAGAGGAAATACGGGCGGAACGACTTTTGAAAATTAGGTATTTGAAGAAACTATCGCTGTCGCTCTGCGAGCCCCCGCCCTCTAATGCGTGCGATAAGGACAACTGCAGATCCGACTGAATAGCCTAAGTAAAAAGTCACATTTTCGAGGTTTGGCTCTCGCCTATTTTCTTCACCAATATTGAACCAATTTAAAAGATATTTCATAAACTGGATAAGAAGGATATGTACTGTGCCGCTACATTATGGTTAACACCCCGACTCAGAGTACCCCGACTCGGATAGGTTAGGTTAGAAGGCTAAGGCGGGAGCGAAGCGTAGCGGAGCTCCCGCCTTAGCCTTCGTGGTTATTTTTTTTTAAACCACCCAGAAGTAGGAGCCCCGCGAAGCGGGGCTCCGTCGACCTATCTTACACTCTGAGTGCTTACCAAAATTTTATTAAACATGAGCAGCTGATTGCAGCTTATATAATTAATATGCTGTACAAAACTCTTTTTATAAAGACTTCTCTGCTTAAAAACTTATCAATCGCGCAATCAATCGTTTTTCGGAACAGCACTATCTAGCTCAATTACCTAGTATCCAAGTCCCAAAATTTCGAGTCACCTGATTGGCCAACCAATCGGCCAATCACGCGATGTCGCCAATTCATGTGTTGTACACTCTCGGGTCGGACCATCAAGGTACACCCCAGGAATTGGAGACATCGCGATGTCGCCAATTCTTGTGTTGTACATTCCTGTGTTGTACAATCCAGTGTCGTGCATTGCTGGTACGTGCATTACAGTGACGTGCATTATAGGGACTCAAAATATAGGCTCTTTGACAGATGACTGGACCTGACGTGTCAGTGCTGCCACCTAGCGAACGTCATTTCAGAATACCCTCAGGAAATACCTACCTTTTATTTTTATGAGAAAACTTTAATTACAAGCGAGTAATTATTTTGATAAGTTTTTCAGATGGTAATTAGAAAATAAAAATGACATGCAAGGATAACTTTTTGTCAACAACTTACAGTTTCCGAGTTCTCACAGATACTGCGGCTGGCTTGACACAGAGCCTTCAGCTCGTCCAACATGGCGGCCTGACCAGCGCCGTCCTTTGTGCTGGACAACTTGCGTGAATCTACAAGTTTATCAACATTATAAATACATACACACTTACATAAGCTCTCGCGTTTTTCCGGTGAGGGTTAGCAGAAACAGAAATCCATGTTTCATGGAAGCATCGTTTAAACTCATGACTTCGGTTTAGGAGCCTTTTTGGCCTCGCGATGGACTTTTCTTTTGTTTTTAATGTAACTTTATTAAATAACGTTTGAAATGCTCCTTTTTTTACTACTCGTATTTCCTCAGCGTGTCCCAAATAAAATATTTTTTTTTCTTTCTTTTCTCTACTGACCTTGTACAATCAACGGCATCAGTTCAGATATTTCTTTAACAGCTTTTTCTGCCGCCGCGAAGTCTGGGTTCTCAGGATCTAGGGGACACATAACCAGCATTATTGGAAGTGATAAGAAACTTAATACCTACTTTAACCCCGTTAAACATTTGACACTTTATATAGGGTTTATGTTTTATGAATACTAATATAGTAAATTTAAATGTTTTTATATTTACATTTTTGTTACTTAATCACCCAAAAATGGCTGAATGGATTTGGATGTCAGTTTTCATCCAAATCTGTTTAGCCGTTTCTACGCACACACATAGTTCATAACCTGCATTAACACATAAACCACTTTTTATGTCTGAAATGATCCCATGGATAATTCCAGAAATCTACGCGGGCGAAACCACTGGCAAAAGCTAGTAGCTACTCAAATAAAATATAAGGGCTGTGATTATCAGCGGGATTGTCCGAAAGGGTTACCGCTGGCCCGGAACATAAAGGGCTAAGGAAGGAACACGGGTGGGTTTAAGTCGGTAAGAGTCTGACACTCTCTTCCGCTCCACCCAGAGAGGGAGGGGTCATTTGATGATTTACCATCTTCAAAAAAAAAAGGGGGGGCTGCGATTATTTCATTTAGTAAGAAATGTAAATATTAAATTACAGCTCGGTGAAAAAGAAAATAAAGTATCTCTAAGCACCCTGAAAGAACCTCAATTATTTATAATAACCAGTCTGGTACAATTTCGGATAGCACTTAGTAAACATTTATGGTCTAATATAAGCATAAGCTTAACCAGCTTATAATGTTCCCACTGCTGGGACGGCGGCCTGCTCTCTGCGAGAGGTAGTGGGCTGTAATCCGCCACGCGGGCCCAGTGCCAATTGGTAGATGCCACATATCTCAAAAATTGTTGGTTCTAGGACATGCCGGTTTCCTCACGATGTTTTCCTTCACCGTTTTGAGAGCAGTTGTGATGAAATGATTTACATAGAGTAAACCGCCTGCCTGGGTTCAAACCCACGACCTTTTTTTTTTGTTTTTTTTTTTTGTTGTCGGGGGGAAACCTTCTAAAGGCACCCGACCTCCGGGGAGGGAGGTCGGGGAGTGTGGGATTTTTACCTCACTAAAACCACCCCGGTGATCACCATCAGCACATAGGGGTGGTACCGGTTCCTCTTAAAAGACCAATTCCGGAACCCCCCCGTGCAACGCCTGTAAGGCACATCCCTGGGGAGACTGTAAAGGGGCCTCCCCTGAGCCTCGCTATGCACGGCAGCACGTGATCACTGGGCCGCCACTGCCCTTAAGGTTGCTTACGGTCCAGGTAGCACACAAAATAGTTTCATGTCTTCATGGATAAATGGAAGTACTGTCTTTTCCAGTGAGTATACTGACCCGCTTTAGCAGCGGCGAGTGCAGCGATTGCGGCGTTGAGCTGCTCCAGTCGGTCTGCCAGCCTGTGTTCCAAAGCTACTGCTTCTTCCGGCTGCATTGCTTGTTTTGTCATCGGCTGGAGATAAACAACAGGTATTGTAGCATGTTCTGTTTTGGTTTACATAACATCATACCTGTATTCTACGAAGTGGTAGGTAGAGACAGGTTTATGGTATACCCACATTTTGCCAATTATACAGGGGGGCTGGGACATCGACGTGCAAACTGTAATCATGAATTCAGCACATGATTCTAGACCCCACCTATAGTCCAACTGTTAATTAGCTGCAGTAAAATGACACTTCTTACTGTCATTTCGTTAAAAAATGTTGCCACACTATCTCTACTAGTGATGTGATTAAAATGCAATGAAACATCGTTTTAATTTAGATATTCGAAATTGAACAATTTTGCTTTAACCGTAAACAATCAAATATTCTTTGTATTGATAAGATAGAAATATATGTTGTAGTTTCAGATCAGAGTAAATACATAGTCTACTAAAGATAATTTTGTTTCAATTTTTACTCTAAAACTCTTACTATATCGATCGACGATTATTTTTTAAATAAATTAAAGTTTTTATTAAGAATAACGTTTACTATACAGGATTATTTGCAAAACACGAAAAACCTCAAAAATAAGAATATATAAAAGATGTTTGTGATTAAAATTAAAGCTTTTTATAAATCCAATCCAATCAACTGATATGATGACAAAATAGTAAACAACCATTGCTCAATATTTTTGCTGAAAATTTATATTATCCTGAATTTTATTATAAATATAATCTTCTAATAATATTATCCTCATTTATAAAAACAATTTAACATGGATCGATTTTGTACGGAATGTTACTCGAATGAACGATTATTTTGTCACATCACTATTTAAATTTCAATAAAAAAGTGTGAACACATAAGCTGTCATTTTACTGCAGCTAATGAAAAGTCCGACTATAGAGTAGAAATATTTCGTCGGTTATCGAAAACAAAATCTGCCATTTCATAGAAAAGTGCAATTACCTGCGCGGTCAAAATGTATGGAACGGCCAATTTTTTTTTTAATAGTCTTCGAAAATTTTCAACTAAACGGGGTTCATAATCGTGTACTGAATCCTTGGTAACATGTTGCATGTCGGTGTCCCTGCCATCCTGTATTCATATTTAGCAAGAAAAAATTATAAAAATGGAAATAGACAGCGATAGCGATATGAATTCAACTCCAGAAAGTATAAGAACAGCTGCAAATGAAATTGTTAATAACCTTTTGCCGCAAAAGTCGCGGGATAATAATAATTATTTAAAAGCTTATGAAAATTTTGTTTTCATTCATTTGAGTTTTTATTTTGAATAGGTGTATTTTATCACGGTAGTTAGATTGGTAGTTGAAAGAAAAGTAGATTACGCGCCTTGCTAAAGTGAGTAAATAATGCACTCGTGTTAATTTAGTACCAACATAACACTCGTACATTAATAACTCACTTTGCACCCGATGCAACAATCTACTATTTCTTTCTTTCTTTAAGTGCGTTTTCCGAAAGCGGGAATAAGCCATTATTACCTGTTTGAGTTGTTGTTCGGAGTCGTACAAACGGTTCTTAGCACCTGTCAAGCTGTTAATGAACTTGAGATGTCGCTTTTCTTTCTCAGCCGGTGATAGGGTACTTTGAATACCTGTATGAACAAAATTATGTTAAAGATTTTATAATGTGAAATTATAAAACATTTGTTTATACTGTAATGTTAAAATTTAAAAAAATAGCCTGCATTTTAAAATGTATACAGAATTATTATAATCTATACTGAATGGTTTAATTTGTATAGACTGATAATCATTAATACAAAGTGGTTTCATTTTAAACAGGCTGTCAAAAAAACATAAAAGATATTTGTTTTTTTTTAAGTAAGTAGTCTTACTTACCATCTTGTGCTGATTTGCAAGCTTCCACAAGCTTGTCGAGACTGTCAGCAAGCTGTGTGTGTGAGCTCAACACTGGCTGCTTCATCTCGGGAGACTGTGCAAGGTGCGGCCCACACGATGACGTCAGCTCTGACGCTGTCCTGCGCAGCTTCTCAGCTGCCGAGATGAGCTCTTTCTGGCAGTTAGCGTTAGCGATGGTTGGTGCTGTTGCCTGTGTAGGAGTTCGGATGTTAAGAACTTGAAATCATTAAGATGAAGAAGGATCCGATTCATTATAAATAGCGTAGCACGGGCTGAGCTACGCTGTGACGTAGCACGGAACAAGCTACGCCATAGCGTAGAACGGGACGAGCAACGCCGTAGACGCTTACTGCGCTGCGAGTTTGTCTACGGCGTAGATACATGCGTAGCTTATTAAGACGCTTCGCGAGTTTTGCAGTTTTACCTGTTTTACCTTGCGAGTAGAGCGTTAAGAATTATATTAAAAAGTGTCATTATTTCATAGGACGAGGTTATCTATCTTTTTTGTCACCACCCTTTTTGTAACTAACTATATAAATAAACCGTCTGTTGTCATAAAAATAGCATAACTAACCTGTGCCACAGTAAGTAACGCCTGCGCGGCGTCGGCAGCGCGTGCGCCGCGGCTGTCGAGCTCAGTGGCTGCGGATGCATCAGGCACCAACTCTGTTAGACGCTGTACTTGACTTAACAGTTGCGAAGCCTTGCCACAGGCATCTGCTGATAGACCGATCACCTGCAAACAATGTGAGCGCAGGTCCATTCAGCGTCAAGAAGATGTTTATGTCGCAAGCCGACTGTATGATTCGTCATTTTACATGCGGCGCTAATCTAACCCATTAGGTCGGTATGCCTCGGCTTAGTTACTGCGAACAATTCGGCTCGCGCGTGTTGTTCACAGTTCCAACCTAACCTATGATTTGCCGAACTATTTAAGTATTTACCTAATAACAGTCGTAAAAAGGAATCACTTTATTTATTAGCAAGAGTCCGGAGTATTAGAAAGAGAACTAGTTGTATCAATTCGCCTAGGCATTGTGTATACGGCAATCGATTCATCAATTGGGTTTCAAGGACTTTCACATAATGCCTAGGCATTATACATTTTGCCTTAGGTATTATACAAAACGGCGACAATACGCAAACTGATAGCAGCGTATGTATAATGACGAATTATACAATCTGCCTTCGACATATAAATTGACATAAATTAATTTAATTGCTACGTAGAATTACTGACTCCTAAGTCACATGAACGTAAAACTAGGTATAATATGTAGTTTATTTTTCTTCTCCATAGGTAGCTACCTACGCTTTGGAATGAGCAACTAGCTTCATATTTTCTAACTGACCGACTTCTTGACAATCTAAAAGTGCCTGTTAATGGTTTAATTGAAATAAATGCTTTGAGTTTGAGTTTAAGCCCGAGTATTTGGGCACGCCACGATAGCGGCGGTAAGACCCCTCTTTGAGGAGTGGCTAGAGAGGCGTCACGGCGCCCTCACCTACCGCCTAATGCAGGTCCTCACCGAACACGGAAGTTTCGGGAGGTTCCTGCACATAACCAGGCGGGAGGAAACGCCCGGGTGTCACCATTGCCAGGATCGCCCAGAGGACACGGTGGAGCACACGGTGGAGGTCTGCCCCGCTTGGGCGGAGCACCGCCGTGTCCTCGTTGAGGCGATCGGCAGCGGCAGCGACCTCTCACGTCCGGGCCTGGTTCAAGCCATGGTCCGGGGCGAGAGGGAGTGAGGGGCAGTCGCCTCCTTCTGCGAAGCAGTCATGCTAGCGAAGGAGGCGGCGGGACGGCTGAGGGAGAGAGCCTCCCGTCCCAGCCGCCGCGGGAGACGCTCCGGGCGTCGGGAGTCGCGCGACGACTCCCGGCCACCGTAGGCGCGGGCTTGCGGGCGGTGAGTAATGGGTAGCTCACCGTCCGATCAGGACCAGGCCCGTGCCGGACAAGCGTACATGTTCTACGCGCGCCTCAAAGAGATGTCAGCATCATTCAGAGGGGCCCGTCAGGGCCGAAGCCTGCCGGGTCAGCGGGATTGTCCGAAAGGGTTAACCCGCTGGCTCGGAACATAAAGGGCTAAGGAAGGAACATGGGTGGGTTTTAGTCAGTAAGAATCTGACACTCCCTTCCGCTCCACCCAGAGCGGGAGGGGTCATCACCCATCCTCAAAAAAAAAAGCCCGATTATTTAAATATTGACCTTTATTTATATATTCAATATAAAATTATTCAATATTTATTCATTCAAATAAAAAATGTTCCACTATCATTGTATCAATGTGTACCCACAAAAAACATTGGGTACCTAATTGTATCTACATACTGATACAGTATTATGGAACATAATTTGTACACAATCAATTGCTAACTACATACACAGATTTTGGAAAATTGTAGAATCAGCTGGAAAACCGTGAAAAATCAATATTTACCGCCGTTATTTATTAATAATTCCGCTAATTCTTGCGGTTTATTTTTATGATACTAAGGCCGGTTTTAGTGCTTGACCGACCGTCGTCGGTGCGTACGTCGGTCGCGCTTGTCATTTGTATGAAAATTCACAAGCGTACTGTCGGTCGAGCACTGTAACGACTTGTGAATTTTCATATAAATGACAAGCGCGACCGACGTACGTACCGACGGTCGGTCAAGCACTAAAACCGGCCTAATGCAGTTATGTTTCAGGAATAAAAAACTTTTCTAGACCAACTAAGGTGAGAGTACTAAGAAGACACGAATCATAAAAAAACCGCATGTGTGCAATTCACACGTGGTAGAAGTGAAACCTTCAAAAACACTGTATACAGTGTTTTTGAAGGTTTCACTTCTACATAATGCTTCCATCTCATTTTCTCCCACGTTAAATCGTATGAATTTTCTTAAACTTTCAAATCACAACGATGCACATCCATCTGATTCTGATTCTGATTCTGATTCTGTTTCTGATTGTGATTCTGATTGTGATTCTGATTGTGATTCTGATTGTGATTCTGGATTCTGATTCTGATTGTGATTCTGATTGTGATTCTGATTGTGATTCTGATTGTGATTCTGATTGTGATTCTGATTGCGATTCTGATTCTGTTTGTGATTCTGATTGTGATTCTGTTTGTGATTCTGATTGTGATTCTGATTGTGATTCAGATTCAGATTTAGATACAGATACAGATTCTGATTGTGATTCTGTTTGTGATTCTGATTGTGATTCAGATTCAGATTCAAATACAGATACAGATTCAGATTCTGATTGTGATTCTGTTTGTGATTCTGATTGTGATTCTGTTTGTGATTCTGATTGTGATTCTGATTGTGATTCTGATTGTGATTCAGATTCAGATTTAGATACAGATGCAGATACAGATTCAGATTCTGATTCTGTTTGTGATTCTGATTGTGATTCTGTTTGTGATTCTGATTGTGATTCTGATTGTGATTCTGATTGTGATTCTGATTGTGATTCTGATTGTGATTCCGATTGTGATTCTGATTGTGATTCTGATTGTGATTCTGATTGTGATTGTGATTCTGATTGTGATTCTGATTGTGATTCTGATTGTGATTCTGTTTCTGATTCTGATTGTGATTCTGATTGTGATTCTGATTGTGATTCTGTTTCTGATTCTGATTATGATTGTGATTGTGGCGGTTCAAGATGGCGGCATTGGTTCCGATTTTGGCAAAAAAATCCTTGTACAGCTAATAGGTGAAGTTCCTTACCTCATTTTCCTTATCATTGTCAGCTCCGGGAGAGACGTTAAACGCCAGGTTCCTGGACGCTGCAGTGAATCTGGCAGCGGCATCGTTCAGTCCCTGCAACAAATACGTTTTTAACTCTCCAAACACTAAGACAGTAAGTACTTCTAGGTTATCCTTTTAGCCCAGGTTCACAAGATTCTTTCCCGCAGCAATTTTTTTTTCAAAACCCAACGTGATTTGAAAATCCAACAGTTTGTTTTTTTGACACGCTGGGATGCGCTTTGTTGAATTTTCAATGCTCGGCTCAACACTGAGAGTTTAAAATCCAATGCGTGATAATATCCCTTCGTGATATTATTACTTCTGTGCGAACGTGAGCTTAGAAGGCTGCTTTAGTGCTTGGCCAGACTGGCAGCGCGGGCGCGGCGGCGAATTCAAACATACGAACATATTATGCACGCGGGCGCGGGCGCGGTGAACGGCGCGGGCTACTTAGCGCGGGGAGCGGGGTTTTCAAAGTAGTTCAAACTAGCTAGTTAGAAAAATCTAGTAAAAACAAGTCTTCTTCATCCATATTATATTTTGACAAACACTGGACACGACAACATGCCGAACGCAACCGCGCTCCAAAGCGGACAGCTAGCCCGCGCGCGTTTCTACAACCGCGCCCGCCCCGCGCTCGCGCCCCAGTCTGGCCAAACACTTACATACACCATACATACAACATGTATGTAACTCCTTTACAACCTGTGTTTATGTATATTTTGGATCAATAAACTTATTATTATTATTATTACTTAGGTATAATTCGTATTCAGTGAGTGTATAAAAGTGTGATATAAGTGCAAACAGTGATGAGAGCAGCGGTAGCCCAGTGATAACAGCCCCTACGTTTGAGTTGTAGGTCGTGGGTTCGAACCCAGCGAAGCCCTTTACTTTGTATAAATAATTTCATCCCCACTGCTCTCGAAGCGGTAAAAACATCGTGAGGAAACCGGCATGTCCTAGAACCAAAAATTGCTTAATAATAAAATTCTGAGGTAACAAACAAAAAAAAACCATTGAATTGAACCTTACTGTTCCGTGGAATTGAGAATCTCCTCATTTTTTAAAAAAATCGTGGGTCCAAGTTGCAAGCATAGTGCATTTACCTGCGGTTGTCCGGCGCTATCACACAGCTCCTTGCTAGCGTCACACAGCGCGCGAATATTTTGTAACATGGCGGCTTGTCCTGCATCGGTCTTAGTACCGCATAGTTTACGAGAATCTGTAACATTACATCAGTAACCAAATGATTTGGTAATTTACTCGAATTACACGAAAAAGTCGAGAGGTGTCGTGGGACACCAGTTGAAACGAAGATCCTTTCGCTGTATAAGAAAAAGTGTCGTGACTGTCAACATGTTACATTTTTTTCGGTGTAAGTAGCTCTTATTCGCCAAGTGCGCAGAGTACACACGTGCAATAAAGAACTTTGTTCCAAAAATTCGTATCGTGAGAATGACTCTTTTGCACAGCGACACAAATGCCGAAATCGCGTGCCTAATTGTTTTATGACAATAACACGACGTTATTTCGGTTTAATGTAAGCATTGCAGGCTTTCTCAACATGCCGCTTCTTTGCCGAGTAATTTCGACAAAAATTATGTGTTACACTTTGGCAATGGCACACAACATTACAAATCACAATACAGGCAATCTAAAAGACTTCTAAGAGTAATTAATGTAATTAGTTTCTAATATTTGTATAACAAACCTTGGACCACGTACGGCATCAATGAAGTGATGGAATTAACGGCTTGTTCGGCAGCCGCATAGTCGGGGTTCTCGCGATCTGAGCAAAGTTCACAATAGAAAAATGTTATAAGTATTTCGATATTTTGCTTTTGTTCCATTTTTTTATTCAGTAGCTCAATTGATCAGAAGGGCAATTCTCGTAATTTTAATAACGTTCACATTCTGATCTGTCTCAATCTGTCAAAAATACCTCTAAAATACCTACATTTTAAGTTTTTGACATTGATTGTCAAAAACTGACATTGACATTTTTTGGCTAAATTGTGGTGGTTTTTCCGCAAAAGCCATTTAACGAAGAGAACAAGACATTGATTGTCGCTTAGATGAGATTGCGACTAGATTTGGAAAGTATTTAATTACGGGAATCGACCTTCAGAAGTGTGTTTTATTTGAATAATTTTAACAAAGGTTAGTTAATTAAATGATTGATTCCGGAAGTTTCACTTTTAATAAAATAAAATTAAAGTACCTACAGTACCTACCCGGCGATAAATATTGCACATCGACCTTTGTAAATTGGTGTATTTTATACAAAGAATACAAATAATTATCAAAAGAAGCAAATCATAATTGTTTTAACAGCTTCTAATAGATACCGGACTGTTTGTATTTCGTGCGACAGAGATAACGCCCTACGAAGACGAAATTAGCCGATTGTCTCTTTCCAAAGGTCGATATGCAATATTTATCGCCGGGTACTGTACTTCAAATGGCGACAAAAGTAGTTTGGGTGGCATTTTGACCTGAGTGGTTCTGTCAATCTTCCTCCAGCCGATGAACATTCAACATTCCTTTGGAATTCGGAGTGATAATTTACTCATGCGAAAAATATAACGAAATTGAAAAAAATACTATGGTTTATTTTGGAATTTTATACTAACCTGCAGTAGCAGAGGCGAGTGCTGCCACGGCCGCGTTGAGCTGCGCCAGGCGGTCTGCCAGCTGTCTTTCCAACAATGCCGCGTCTTCTTCCCTCATCATCTGACATACCATTGGCTGAGAGAGAACAAAGTCTTTATTACGAAACTGCCGACTATGAACTCATTTTCCCAGTAGTGGGACAGCGTAAACTAATAAAAAAAAGAAGAACAAATCAGTGTTTACCCAATGATTGGTGCTGTCTGTACATAAATAGAACTGACCTTAGTGAGTTGTTGAGCTGCAGCATCCAAGCGACGTTTCGCTCCTGACATACTCTGCACGAACTGGAGACGCTTCTTCTCTTGTTGAGCTGGTGAATCAACGACCGAATCTGTTCAGGTCAAATAATGTTAAATTATCTTTATAAATTAAATGCAAAATTAGGTAATCGAATGAAACTACAATTATGTTTATTTAAAAAAAACTGAAATACTACTACCATCCTTATAAAATGTTTACCCGACTACGGCAGAGAGTATAATGATTCTGTATCACATAATATGTGATACACAGAATCCTTACTATCTAAAAAACTCACTACCTATCACATCTGTGTTACAGAATGTTACGATTTCAGACAGGAATATTTTCCCTATTTCATATACTTCTGTGATTCGTATTGTCACCAATCTTTACTCTATTTTATTCAATTATAATTAAGTTTAAGAAGATTTTATTCCACATAAGAACTTAATAACAGTTCTATAATAATTCCGTTTATTAATATTAAATGGTAGCTAGTATGACTTCAATTAGCAAACAGAAGTACGTAACATTATTTTGCTTACGAGAGTGTCTCAGTTGACTAATGTCATAACCATAAGATCGAAGTTGCGGACGGTATTCGTGTCCCAACGGTCGAGTCGAACGGACGTTCATAATATTAATTAATGTAAAACTGTGCTTAGTAATCATGCGTTAGGTAATTAAACGAAGACGTATAAAAGTGACGTATATTAGTGCAGTGGTGCCGGCTAGAGGATGCGTTGTTGACACCTCTTAGTTTCATACAAACTATTACCTACGCGTTTTGCGAATTTGATCTTTAATTGCTACTAGAATTATCGCACTTACAGCTGTCATTAACGCTTTCTTTCAACGGACACACTGTAGTTTGGAACAAGGGAATATGTCATTAGTTTTACAGTGTGGTGAACACAATAAAGAGTATTCTATTCTGTTATTTCAGATATTTATTTCTCGTAGTCTAGTGAAGAGCTAAACTCCTTTGATAAAGATTGGTCCTTGGCAGCTCTGGACAGAGAGAGGTGGAAAGAGATTAGGAAGGCCTTTGCCCAGCAGTGGGGAAAAAAATTGGGTTAAGGTCTTTGCCTTTTTTATTCAACTTACTACTTGTAACACTATACCAGCGACCAACGTTGCAGCGTTACGTGTTACCACACTACGTTACGTGTCACGGCTACTTACCATCCTGTCCCATCTCACAGACATCAGCCAGCTTGCCCAGACTGTCACTAAGCTTCTTATGCGCATCCTGCACGGCTGCACACGACTGCTGCAGTTGTGGAGACTGCTGCGACTGACAGGAGGAAGTCAGCTTGTCTGCTGAGCCCTGCAGCTTGGATACTGCTGAGCTGAGGGCGTCTCGGCAGCGGTCCTCACCTATGCTTGCGGCTGTCACCTGTACATATCACATAGCTAAATATTACGCTTGTATTTATTGATCAGCTAATTATTTATTTATTTACTCAAGACAAAGGATTGTAGAACACGTTCAAAATACAGTTTTACAAAATAAGTACTATTTCTACAAGCGTGTGGGTGAGCACTGCTCTCCTAGCTAGGTTATGGAAACCTGTGAGGAGAAGCAGTCTGGGTCCCCTAAGGTACAATGACGTAAAAGATACATAGTGCTTCTGATGTTACTGTTACAATTTCGAAGAATTTAGTTAGATTTCTGAACGGGGTATGCAGAGGTCAGAAGTGTTTCGTACAGCCACATTGCGCCAGGTATGTGGACGCGAGTAATTCCCGTCTATGAAAATCTCGTCGTCTATGAAAAAATAATTTATTTCAGATAAAAAGTCCATAGGCAAGGCGAGGTTGTTAGTAACAAGAATATTGCTTATAACTAATGTTAGAATAAAAAAAAAAACTAAATAATCATTATTGTAGGTACTGTTACAATCACTACCGAACTATCACGGTAAACAGAATATTGTATTCAAACAATTGTATATTAGGTAAATTGTTTTTATTCAAGTTTATTCGAGCAACTTGTCAGCGCGAAATTATCATAATCAATGAAGGGGAAGTGATTATCAAGCACTATTCCGCAAATATTCATGATTACTGTAAACCTGTTTTTTCGGGGTTATTAACAACTAGCAGCCCCTTGCGGTTTCACACGCATAAGTCTGAATCCTGTGAGAATATCGGGGAAATAATTATCCTATGTAAGGACATAGGATAATTATTTCCCCGATATTCCCACGGGATTAGATGATTAGATGAAATTTGTTATAGGGATAGTTTGAATCCCGCAAAAGGTCCCGGGATTCAAACTATCCCTATAACAAATTTCATCTAAATCGGTTCAGCGGTTTAAGCGTGCAGAGGTAACAGACAGATTGACACACTTTCGCATTTATAATATTAGTATGGATATTGAGTTGGTACAGTCAGCAAATAAAGTCGATTAACACTACAGTTTTTTTAATCTCGGTTATTGTGCAAAATATTAACACTTCAGTTTTTTAATCTCAGTTATTGAGCAAAATATTTTTTCAAAACTGCATTGTACTTCTGCTGCAATTTTGAAAAAATATTTTGCTCCATAACCGAGATTTAAAAAAATTTAAGTGTTAATAGACATTTGTTGCTGACCGTACAAGTTTAATATTTATGTATGTAGATTGAAAAATACTGCAGTTGTGAGGTTGCTACCTGTGCAATAGCCCGCAAGGCCGCTGCGTCGTCGTGCGTCTGGTCGGCGAGGTTGCCGAGCTCGGCGGCTGCGGGCGGCTCCGCGTGCTCCTTCACACGCTGTGCCTTTGCTACCAGCTCCGAGGCTTGCTCGTGTGCCGTTGCGGATAGGTCCATAATCTGTGATCATACAAGGAAGTTTATATTACGGTCATACAGTAAATTTGAAACTTAGTTATAAATTCAACACCATCCATTCCATTTATTTTTTTTTTGATCAAACTTTCATTAATGGCTTTACTGAAAGTTTGCCCAAAAAAATTGAATAAAATCGTGCATTCTCTAAGATTAAATTGTCTTGCGGTTACGCGACTGTTGTGTCTTCAGACAATACACGACTTTACAATTAAAATCAACCCGTTTTTCAATACACTTAGAAAATGTATAAAAAACTGGCCGAAAATGTATAAAACACGAAGGGTTCCGTGCCAAGGCAAAAACGCCGAAAAAAACACGTTTGTTGCATGGGAGCCCCACTTAAATATTTATTTTATTCTGTTTTCTGTTATAGCGGTAACAGAAATACATCATCTGTGAAAATTTCAACTATCTAGCTATCACGGTCTAAGAGATACAGCCTGGTGACAGACAGACAGTGGAGTCTTAGTAATAGGGTCCCGTTTTTACCCTTTGGGTACGGAACCCTAAAAACGTGTATTCATATTTAAAACAGTAGGAAGTACAACACAAAACAAAGTAGACAATTGTTTCTAACTTTAGCTTCCCTATAGGTAGTGAAGCTAAAGGTACATTCAGTTTCTATACTCACGTGTTTCTGCTTCCCTTTATCAGCGCTAGGACTGACGAGGAACACCAGCTTACCCGACGCTTCGGCGAAGTCGGACAGCGGTTGACCCTGGGCCTGTAACCATTCTTTATATTATAATTATGTAATTTATGCGGCCTACCTAAATGTCCTTTCTTTGGTATTGTTCGTCGAATTGGTGAGCTCCTTAAATTCTGAGCTGAGCTGCATGATTACTGACAAATGCGTGCACTGACTGGACAGGTCCACTTAATCTGTGTGGTTCTTTCCTCAGAAGACCATTTCAGACATCAATATACATTGTCTTCGCATGATCTGACCAAGATTATGTCTGAACATTAAAAAGACTGTGACCTCTGAGTTTGTTTCGGCCTTTCTTCTCAGAGTAGTCATAATTATAGGAAACGCCGACCACATCTAGTTTTTAAAATACTGCATACGTCAAGTATGCAGTATCCT
The DNA here is from genome assembly GCA_927399505.1 of Luperina testacea. NCBI lineage: Eukaryota > Metazoa > Arthropoda > Insecta > Lepidoptera > Noctuidae > Luperina > Luperina testacea. The sequence continues at coordinate 1,265,646 of OV656780.1, forward strand.
GTCCTGAGGGTTCGAATTTCTGACCGTGTAAGGAACACAATACTGCTCGCCAAAATCAAGATAATGGACGTTACCCAGAAAGCCGCTAAACTTTAGTGGGACTGGGCCTGACATGTTTGCCGCATGTTAGATACAATTGGGCTAAGAGAACCACCGATTGGGTCCCAGAACTAAATGCACGACGCCATCGCGGCAGGCCGAGACGAAGATGGCGGTACGAGCTTGACTCCTACCGTAGGGACTGGCCCGCACTTGCAAAAGACAAAATTGTCTGGAAAAGGGAGAGGGAAGCCTTTGCTCTGTAGTGGGACAGTACAGACTATTTAGATTAGATAAGATTGACGTGTAAAAGTGTTTGTTCAAATCTACTCACAGATAAAATCATTTATCAATAGAACCTATTTACAAATTTGGAAATTCAGTGCATTTTTTTTTCTATATCTCTGATTATCACTTGTGGGTTAAGAAAACAATAATCCGTTTGATCAATTTCCATCACACAAATAACTGACGTTATAATGGGAATGCTACCTATTACGCTGAAATGGAATTAAGCCCGACTGCCGCATACTTGTGAGTAGGCCTATTAGGTCAAAAGGGGAAGAATGCAACCTTTGGCCAGCAAAAACAGACTTATAATGGAAATTCGTAATTCCGTCCATCGTGACAATAATAATTAATAAGTCAGTAAAAAAAAATGCGAGCCCGCGACATTTCCACAGTCACGGAATTCCGCCGCGTCTTTTGCTTAGATTTTTGCCTACCCTTAGGCCTACGCCACACTTGACGGAAATTCCGACGATGAATCGGTCGGTGCGCGGAGGACGGAACAGACGCAGAGGGCGAGCAGTCCAGGACGGAGCGACCGATCTTCTGCGTAGTGTGCCTGTTATTAGTCATTTAATTGCAATAACTTGTATTGGCGTACGCGGAATATCCCCGCGTCGGAATTCCCGTCAAGTGTGGCGTAGGCCTTAAGGATAAGTTAAAGTTTGATACTAACATGTCGATACCCGTCTCCATCGCACATGTCCCTGGCGGCGTCACACATCGCACAGAGGTTCCTCTCCATCGCGCTGCGAGTTGCCTCGTCCTTGTCACAGCTGACTATCGCCGAGTCTGAAATAGAAATAGAAAAGATTGTACTGTCCAGGTAATAAGCAGGTTCACAGGTTAACAGCAAGTTGAGAGGACACGAGTGGCTTAAAATATTACCTACAGCTAGGGTACAATATCTGATTTGCTAGTGAGCCCCAATCTAGACTAGAATCTGATGTGAGTTTGGTGTGTGTGCGGTGTGTTTGTGGCGCGCGTGATGTGTGTTTGGTGTATGTGCGGTGTGTGTGTGTGGCGCGTGTGATGTGTGTTTGGTGTGTGTGCGGTGTGTGTGGTAGGGTGTGTAAGTGTGCGTGTTTGTTCCATTATGCTTCGTGCTTCGGTGTCAGGTCAGGGTCTTTATTGACCTTTATAAAATTATATGGTTAGTGCATGTTTCATAAGTTCCATATATCCAGTACTAAACAAATGGATTCTTAAATCTTCAGATGTGTGAAATTATCTTGTAAGAAAAACGGGATCTTAATAGAAGGAGGGATACAAGTTTGATGTGTATCTGGGAGATCTCCGGGGAAACCGGGTTCTAATGCCCAGTTTCTAAAGACTAAAGGCTCCCGCAGATTGGCGCGACGCGAAGTTGTGAAGCGATTCTGATAGAACATTTTCCATGAAGTTTTCATAGAAATTGTCCTACTAGAATCGCGTCGCGCTGTCGCTTCGCACCTTTCTGTGGGAACCTTAACAGACAATCGATCTAATTTTGAATGCTGCGTTTGGCTGACTGAAAAAATAATAGCCAATCAAACCACTTGACATTCTGTTAGCATGGAGAATGTATTTGGGCTGTAATAACTTGCGACGCTTCAAAGTGTTTAGTAGGTAAATGGCAAATCCTACTTCCTACTAATATTATAAACGCGAAAGTTTGTGAGGATGGATGGATGAATGTTTGTTACTCTATCACGGAAAAACTACTAAACGGATTTTGATGAAACTTTACAGTAATATAGCTTATACATCAGAATAACACATAGGATACTTTTTATCCCGATATTCCCACGGAATCGATACTTATGCGGGAGAAACCGCGGGGCGTTGCTAGTAAATACTAATTCCCAGGAATCCATGTAAAAAGTAGTTAGTGAGTTAGACTTTAAAAGATGGCGTTTAGCGATGAGATCGCTCATTGTGTCACCCTATCTAAAATGTATTAATTTATATCAGTAACTATAGCTGGCGAACTTTGTACCGCTTCAGATTATCTTTATTTTTTTAAGTGAATTTTTCCCATGTTTTAAAAGTTATTCTGCTATTCGGGGCGGAGACTTTAACCAACAATTCAATGATCATAAAAATCGGTCATGCCGATTGGATGCATAACCCGACTTTGTTTTATTTATATAGATTTTTATGTTTTACATAATAAAGAGTAACTACCTACTCTATTCTACTAATACAAAAAGACCATTGAATTCTCCTCCGAGGAAACTAGGTTTGGTTGTGGCACGTAGACATCAGAAGGCTAATTTTCGTAATTAAAATAAATAAATCTAGTCGCGGTCTCATTTCGTCGAGAAACAAACATGTCAAAGACTTGTTAAAAATGTAGGAAAATTAGAGGTATTATTGACAGATTGAGACCGGGATCAGACTGTGGTGAACGTTCTTAAAATTACGAGTTACCCCTCTGGTTTGGTATGGGCGCCATACAATGTACGGCATTCTCCATTTAGCGTTACCTTTCACAAGCCGAGCGCAAGTTATTACATGCGGATATCTTACCTTTAGCAATTTGCGGCATCAGCTCGGTGATGGTAGAGATTGCCAGGTCAGCAGTATCGAAGTCGGGGTTCTCACGATCTAGAAATAATAATGAAATATAATATCCTAACGTGACAACATAAACATAACTTTATAATTCCAAAAGTGTTTCAAATAAGATGCACCCAAAGATTTAGTTTAAAAAATAAGCTTATTGAATGAACTGTAATAAAAATAAAGAGATTGTTTTAGGCAAAACTCGTTGATGGACCACTGCAATTTGTGTGCGAAGCTCTCACAGTTACAAAAACAAAAAACAGGACTCTCTCCTATTTTTTGTTTTTGTAACCGGGAGGGTAAATATAGGACCTATCAAAATTATTACGAGTTGAAAGTTGCTATAGAAGGCAATTGGTGAGCAGTGGTGGCGCAGTGGTAACGGCTGCGGCTTACTAGTTGAGTCGTAGGTTTGAACCCAGACAGGCGCTTTACTTTTTGTAAATTATTTCATCACCACTGCTCTCAAAACGGTGAAGGAAAACATCGTGCAAAAACGTAGGAACCAGAAATTCGAAGACGTGACATCTACCAACCCGTACTGGACCCGCGTGGTAGATTACAACCCACTTTTTCTCAGAGCAGGCCTGTGTCCATGCATTGGGAACATTATAGGCTGATTATGTATAGAAGGCAATTTTGTATGGGTTGCAGGTATGATTTTTTTTTTTTAACCTTGCCCCACACTAGGAATTACTCCTGTATCGTGGGTGCGTTTACAAACATTTAAATTCACATACACAAACAGCCAGACCCGGAACAACTACCTGTAGGCAATATAAATATTTGTTCCGTGCGGGAATCGAACCCGCGACACGCAGCGCAGCAGTCGATCGCTCAGCCACTGCGCCAACCGTGTCCTCAATTTTGCATTTCACATTCGTCGATATCAAGTAAGCTCACCTGCAGTAGCAGCGGCGAGTGCAGCGACGGCAGCGTTGAGCTGCGCTATCCTCTGCTCCAGGCGACGTCGCGCGGCTGCCTTCTCCTCCTCGCTCGGGGCAGCCGCACCGGCTGTCGGCTAGTGGACAAACATTATGCATTTATAATGATTGAGAAGTGTATCATGTTTTTTTTTCTTTTTTCAATAAAGTTTTAATGTTGATTATATTATTAGTCGTAGGTATGTACTTGCATATAATTTTAATAAATTACCATGACCATATGGTTTGAAGGTTAGGTGTGCCGTTGTACACAGTACCTGCACACATAGCTATAATATAATCTTTTTGTTAAATCGCATAAAAATTCTAAATCAAAATATTTTATTATTTCATATAAACCTACATAGGAACTTATGAAACGTCAGCTAGATGAAGAGCCGGCAAGAAACTGCACGATTAATTTGATTGTCTATTGTTCACAATATCAAACGTCATATTTGAATTTAGAATCTAATGTCAAATATCTGTTGATTAGTTTTGATTTTGTTTCTGAAAATGGCAATCAACACTGGTATGACGGGTAATGTATGACAATATGTCTGACATCTAATCATCTACATTCAATCTAAAATGCATCAAAATACTTCAAAATCATTATCTTATACCTACTTGTTATCTATCTATTCAACATACATATAACATACAAGTATTTACATAATATAGGTATTTTGTATGTGTATATCAAAGAGTCGATAATTTCGCAAGGAGAGTCCGTCGGCGCCGTGGCTTAGTTGGTTAAAGCGCCTGTCTAGTAAACAGGAGATCGCGAGTTCGAATCTCGCCGGGGCCTTGTGGTGAATTAGATTTTTTCTTCACCGAAATGTTGATTTATAATATTTTATAACATTTTACGTATAGAATAAGCAAAATTCTTTATTTGAAATGCACTAAAATGCGCTTGATTTAAACTAAACTAAGCAGCAACATAATAGGCTGATGATTACAAGGTTTCATCACTGTTAATGGACTGTTTGGTCTTAGCACAAAAGGCTCTAGTCCTTTTAATATTTTAATTAAGTAGGTAATCCTAAAGAATACATTTTTAAATTTATTTTCTTGCCACAAATTACAGCTTAAGGTTAAATTTAACTTTAAGCTGTAAATTGTAATTTAATTTTTTTGTAATTTTGTTATTTTTTTTTTTGTAATTTGTATTTTTTTTTTGTGGTTAGAAAATAAATTTATAAATCTATTCTAAAATAAATTAATTACAAAAATGTATCTGTAGAGTACAGATACATTTTTGTACTTAATTTATGGAAAACTAAGTTTTTTATAAAACCTGTAAGTCAGGAAAGCTAATTTAGTTTTTAGGTAAAGCTAATTTTTAGGGTTCCGTACCTCAAAAGGAAAAACAGAACCCTTATAAGATCACTTCGTTGTCCGTCTGTCTGTCCGTCAAGACCTTTTTCCCGTTGAAATTAATACCAAATACTCAAGGCTGCAATCCCGTGAAGCAGTGAAAAAATCAAACTTCTAAGAAGTAAACGCAATCAGAAGATACGGACGTTTATGTTCCGTTTATGCCGTATATTTTGACACTCGCAAGGGATTCAAAACCTATAGGGTACTTCCCGTTGACCTAGAATCATGTTTGGCAAGAAGCAATGTCATATAGCACAGTAAAGGAAAACGATCGAAAATTTTTAGTTACGTGACGATTTATCCCAGTTTACGCCTACCGCAAGCCGTTAAAGAACTTCGTTCCAAAAAGAGGGAAAAGAATCAAAGGGCATCAAAAAATTCGTCCGTATCACTGTCAACAGGAAAAGTGCCAAGACGCTGGCGGCATTAGCAGGTAGCATTATTTAGCAGTGTTATGGCTTTAACACGGCAAAACGTAGGATGTTAATTTGCTTAACAATTTGTTTCCCTAAGTGTAGGTACCTTGGTTCTATGCCCAGATTTCTTTATATTGTTATTATATTAAATTAGATTTTGAACGTACCTTATTCCACTCATCAAACTTGACTCCGAGCAGCTTACTCTTGGCTCCAGACAAGGTCGTTATGAACTTGAGTCGCTTTTTCTCCTGCAGCGGTAACCCGTTGTCCGGATATTCACGAGCTGTATCACAATATAATAAGATATAAATAACAGTCGCACGGATCGATTGATCAGGTTGAGTTATTCTTGCAGCGGTTGGTAGGGACCAACCTCTCCGGGGTCTTAATATGTGAAGATAGTCACCCATTCACGGGGATAGATGACCATCTTCATACATATTAAGACCCCTCCGTGCCTCGGAAAGCACGTTAAGCCGTTGGTCCCGGCTGTCATTCGTGGATCTATGACAGTCGTTACGGGTCGTCAGGAGCCCGAAAGTCTGACAACCAGTCTTACCAAGGGGTATCATATTACCCAATAACTGGGTTGTGGAGGTCAGATAGGCAGTCGCTTCATGTAAAATACTGGTTCATTGGTACTGGTTTTGCTGCAGTTGTTTTGTTTCAGTATTTGGGAAAAGGCTAGGTAGATGATGAGTATGGATTCGCACCTTCCAAGTTCCCATAAGCGTCCCTGAGCCTCTCCAGCGCCTTCGTGACGTCATTGGCCCGGGCGTGCAGCAGCTCGGCCATGTGCTGGCGCGTGGGGTCCTCCACAAGCCCCCGCCAGCTGGCGTGCAGGGCGCGCTGCGCGGCCGCCACGTGCGCGGCCGCGGCCGTGAGCGCGCTCTGGCAGTGCGGCTCGTGGATCGCGGGGGCCGTTAGCTGGGGGGTAGATGGAGTTAGCACTTTGAATACGTCGCATATAGCTGTGAATTATTTCGCTGTTTTGGTGCTTTTTTATTTGTTAATGTTGAATGTAAAATAATTAAATAATAATCAGTTTTTTTTTGTTTACCTATATTCTACAAAATAAAAAAAACCACTATTAGTAAGTGAAATGATGGTCAAATATAAAAATCGGACCTCAAAAAAGCCCAATCGCCTGAACCGAAACCCAAAACAGAATAACTTGACGCAAAAAAGTAAAGATATCCGACCCCAAATAACAGGACCAGAGACGGAAGAAGAAGACTAAATAAAATTATGAAATATCACTCTGCGTTGCACAAAAATGTTTGCCAACAATTTATGTTTTTCAGCTGAGATATTAATAATAATAATAAAAGGACCGAGGTATCCTAGGTCCATATAGCCACCTGTGCAGTATGCAGTAAGTCCCTGGCAGCGCCTGCAGTGCGAACTCCTGCGTCGTCCACTTGTGATGCTGCAGGTAACGAGGAGTCTTGGCAGGTCAGCTCGTTGGCAGTCACTAGCAGACGAGACACCTTGGCTCCTACGTCCTTGGCTAGCTGGACGATCTGCATAACAAAAGAGGTTTTTGTTAGGCTAAGGTACCTAGACAACAAATTATAATGTATATTTATTTTTATTAAATACTTTGATAATAATTTAAATGTTTTATTAAATTAAATGGTATTAATTTAAAATAATATGATAATTGAATGTAATTATTTAGTTTTATTTATTAATTTTGAATTTTGTTTTGTTGTATTTATTACTATATTTAGTTATAATTAGAATATGTATTAGTGCACCGTTCACGGCAACACATAAAGTTAATTTTTATTAATATCGACATCTGTACATTTTTTTTTTGCCTATGTTCTACAAATAAAAATATTTTATCGCAACCGCGGGCTGTGGATTAACCATTAAGTGCCCAAAAATCAAAAATTTACTAAAAACGAGTCCGTCAAAAAAGCTTACAATTAATACAGTTCAAAAAATTCCCAACCCTTCACCAATAGACACTTTAATTGATTCACCATTGTCCATTTTAATATTGTTTCTAAAAAAATGAAACGGTAAGTATGTGAATTTAGTAACTGCTTAACCTAAACTCAACCATACGACGAACTGACATACCTAAATCTAATATATAAAAACCTCGTGTCACAGTGTTTGTTAACGAATTCCTCCGAAACGGCTTGACTGATTTTTATGAAATTTTTTGTGTATATTTGGTAGATCTGAGAATAGGCATTTTTTTCTGCAAAACAACGTTTGCGGGGTCAGCTAGTAATACTAATAAAAATTCAGTCGTCCCATACGTTTAGGTCGAGTAGGTATTGAAGTTTTCTATGGGACAGTTGATAAATTCTTCCGCGATTACGAGGTTGGTCCCATGGAGAACGTTATTCAGTTTGATGGTCTGTACCACACCCTTAAATTTGCCTGGTCTTTGAAGACTAAAGGCTCCTGCAAACAGGCGCGACGCGCGATGCGAATCGCGCGCGACACAAAGGCACCGCTCGTTGCGCGACTTGCGGTGCCTCTGTGTCGCGTGTCGCGTCGCGCCTGTGTGTACGAGCGTTAACCCTGTATAATCCTTTACCTCATTCTCCTTGTCCGCATTAGTGCCGCGTGAGAACTTGTACAGTAGCTGGCCAGCAATGTCCGCGTAGTCGTTAGATGCTTCTTGCATTTTCTGAAACATATTTATGTCCGATATAATAATAGATAAGTACCTACTGTCCGCTCTTGGTGCCGTCCAAGACAACGGCGAGGTTGAAAGTTTGTGTGTGTGCGTGTGTGTGTGAGTAGGGGTGTGTATGTGAATACGTGTGTGTATGTGCGTGTGTGTGAGTACGTGTGATAACGTATGTGTGTGTGTGTGTGTGCGCGTGTTGTGTTATGTGCTGACGCTACTCATCTTCACATATACATTCACAGCGTGTTTGCACACGTGGTGACCATAAGAAAAGCGCGCGTCGCTTCGTGAAATAAAATTACCATAAATGTGCCTGCCTCGGCAATCACATCTGTCTTCAGTTATTAATGCAGAAACTAACCCAAGTTTAAAAGTTCACTGAATATGTTTTGAGATTGTTCATGGTACTGACCTCATGGTTCTGGTTGCCTGTCGTGCCACAGACTTTCTTGGTGGCTTCGAACAGAGTTTTCATCTCGTCCTGTAGCTCCTTGCGCAATGCCGGCTCCTTAGTGCTGGCTAGTATCTGGGCATCTGCGAGATTTAGAAAAGTCAGTCATAAGTCAGAGAATTTTAGTTGTTTACTTAAATGACTACCAACTAAAATTGCCAATATATTTGTCGGAAATACGACAAAAGAAAAAAAAGAAGAAAGAAAATACGTTCAACGCTACGTTTTACGGTTCGTACGTTCGTACGTTCAACGTTCGTTCGTTCGGTCGTTCGTTCGTACGTCATTCGTTTGACTATTCACGGAACGTCAGCGCCATCTGGTGGCGCTGGACAGTCTAGCCTGAGTCCGTGGGGGGGTCGAGGAGAGCGAGCAGCGAGGTGCAGCGGCTCACTGGACCATTGGACATCGTACGGACAACGTGTGCTCAGAAACTGTCGCGCGTTCCGTATAGACGAGTTGTACACTACAGTGTGTGATTCGCTAGTGTGATTAAACTGTTCGTAAAATTATAATCTGATTTGAACTGTAAACGGTTTTTCTATTGCGCAATAACCAACTCTACCCATAGTATGCCCACAGCAGTTAAAATATGGCTGAAAACAACGTCACACATACCATATCCGTCATATTCAAATCACAACTATTATTCTTTGACAGTTGTATGAAATGGCACGTAGATTTCCCCAGACTTCAGCGGATATGGCACTTGCTTTACTGCCCCGCCTCAAAAATCCACCAATAATAATCCACCAAATAATATCAGAAATAAAGAAAGAAACAAAATACATTATTTTGTTTCTTTCTTTATTTCTAGACGTCAGTTAGAATGATACAACAGAACAATTTTTGACTTATCTCGAAGAAAAGTCTTGATTTTTTCGGGTTTTAGGATATGCTCTTTTTGGGACAAAAGAAAGATGACTTAGTCGTAATAATGTAGGTACCTCTAGCTAGTTTAGGCATCAGCTCATTGATGGCATTCATAGAGTTGATTGCAGCCGAATAGTCGATGCTGTCTGGATCTGTAACAAAAACATATTAGGCGACACTTTACACGAAAACATTTTTTTTGTTGTTAAATGGGCCCGCTCTTGACCCCGATCAAAATATTTAATAATAATTTATTTATTTAATATTTATTTTAATAATTTAATCAAATTTTTTCTTAGAGATACTTGACGAAAAAATTGCCACACCAGTTACTGTTGGTGTGGCAATTTTTTAGTCAAGTGTGATGCACTGATCCTGTAATGTTTTCTTTTTTATTTTGGAGTACCGAGTCTTAGGGACCAAACCTTGCTTCTTTATTTTTCTTTTAATTTTTGACATTCAAAAGTGCCTTTTAAATGTCTAATAAAATAAATACGATTTGACTTTGACTTTAAAGCTAAATAGACCTTGGCTTCTTGCATTCCATAAAAGGAAAATACAAACTTCTTTATCAGAAAATGTTAAACAATTTTACCAGAATGAGCCATGAGATACAGCGCTATAGCCGCGTTGAGCTTGCCCAACCGATCCTCCAGAGCTTTCTCCAGCTTCTTCTTTTGTTCCTCGTCTAGCTTGGGTCCAGTGTACACCTGGATAAACAATATTATACAGCATTGAACGCAAGAAACGATGAAGTTTAACAGATGGCCAAAAGTTAAAAAAAATAAGACAATTGAAGCCGATCCGAATACAAAGTTTTCAAAACTATAATTAAAGCTGTCTAATTGACTCTAGAAATCAGTGTTACCTCATGAAGAGCTTGTGTAGCAGTGTCGACTGAGTGTAGCGCGGTTGTAGCGGCCGCTATGAAGGAGGCGCGTCTGATTGTTTGCTCCGTCTTCTCGCCATCTTTGAAGCTCTTGCGAGAACGCTGTAATAATAACATGACATTATGCGAGAAGCACAGGACCAGTCTATGTAGCGACGCTTCAGGGTTGCCTACGTTCAGTAGTAGACGTCTTTTGGCTGAAATTATGATGTCGAGAGGCTATTATCGTAAGACAAAACAGCACAAATCAATCATAATAAGGATAAAATCAATGTCAAAGTTTGACTAAAATTAATCGCATAAATTCGAGTTTAAACTCAGACTCGCTTTTAACCACGAACTTTCTTTATTGTAAGCTTATGACAGTTGCAAAGATTCTGCCTGTTCATGATATGCCAACCCTTTTTTAACTAGCGGATGAGGGTTGGAGGTCGCGGCGGGAGAGGAGTGCTGGTATTGCGGTGCGCCTCTCTCTCTACCTTCCGCTGACAGGGTCGCCACCGTCTGATGGCGGACGCGGAGGGGCCGCAGGGGGGAAGAGTGTGCTCTCCCTATCTTCTGGATACGGCGGGGCCAACGACCTAACCCGTCACAGGAGAACCAAGAGTAGTCAGACACGGGGTCGTCTGGCGCCCATGTGCTGGTTTGGTCCCTGGGGTGGTCACGGCGTGCTGTGTGTTCTGGTGCGCCGGTGATGGGGAGTACTCCCCAGAGGAGGGTCCGGTAACGGACAGCCGCGGCGGGTTCACGGATGAGTGCTAACGCGTGCCCGTGTTCCCGCCGTAAGCGGCAGAGGAGGACACCGTGGAGTTTTAGTGGGTTAGAGTCCCACATAACTGCACTATTTCCCCGTGGTAGTACGGAATGCATGAGCAAATTTTAGGAAAAAAAATATTGTTTCAATCTAAGAGGATGCAGCTGAACACCAACATTTTACATGTGGTGACTAGGCAGACAGACAGATAGGCAGATAGGCATCTGACCTCCACAACCGAGTTACTAGGTATCGGTCAGTTCGCGATAATAAAAACCGTTTTAAATACATAAATATCTGATATCTCATACCCTAAGAAGTTCCGAGCGTCTTTTGGTCTTGGGGTCAATTGAGAAGTACATCTGAGTAGTCAGGTCAGCAATACTCTCTGCAGCATCCTTCGCATCGTTCGGATTCTAATAGAAAATACATATTATATGTTAGTTTTTAGTAGGAAAATTTTTGTATCGTTAGTGGTTGGAGTAAAGAAGTACAGTGGAACAATGAGTTTACCCAGATAGCATTTAAATTTGCTGCAAGTTTGTTTTTTATTTGATATTTTGTTGTTACGGCAAACTTGTTGTGGCAAATTTATTTCAAATTAGCTGTAAACTTGTGAATGTTAAAATGATATGGCAAGTTTGTTTCGATACTGTTGCAATCTTGTTAGGTAAGCACAAGGTAAGCATGATCTGTCAAGTTTGATCCAATAATACTGTAAACTTGACACGTTAACGGTTAACGATCTCGAATCATCAGTAACAAGCATTCTAAAAGATCTCACGGAAGTGACGTATGTGTTAAAATATTTATTATTAAAACAATATTAACAAAGATAACAATAGTCGTAATACTGTACTCAGTACCTACTGTAAATAAAATAATGTCACTTATTAGATTAGCGACGTTACAATAAGTCCATGGCTAGCATGGCTAGCACCCGGTCGTTAAACGTCCAATGTCAGTATGAAATATGAAGAAACTAAACTAAACGTAGCTGTCAAAAAGTGGCGCCATTTGTTTAATTGTTTAACACTTCATTCTGTTTCTTTCCGTTTCTTTCCTTGATTTTGTGAATGTGCTTCTCCGTGTTGTTTGTGAGATTGCGATTTATCGACGACCCTGTCTGTGTTTTTGGATTTCTCTTACGTTTGACTTTGGCTGTGTTACTGGACTCGATTGGATTGCACTCTTGTTGGACTAATTAAATCGTCTTGATAAAATATCCCTACTGACTGACGGTAAGTTTGGTTTGGTTCTCTATTCTCTAGCCGGGTCCGCTGCGCCTGCGGCATGTTTTCGTATATTGCTAACACGGAACACCGTGTTATTATCGAAGTTCGTGTTTTTTTTTCTGTTCGCCGCTTTGTTTGCCGAGTCGAATGGATAACACGCTATGTGTTAGCAAAACACGAAAACATACCGCAGCGGACCCGAGTTTAAAGTGTGGTGATCATTTTAATCAATTAGAGCGAATGCAGATCCCCTATAACATTCTATAAAGTCACATAACCTCGAAACATTCCCAATTTAACATAATCTAATAACAATTTATTTCACCAGTGGTTGCTAACTATCTCGTAATGTGGTACGATTCCCTAATTATAATAGCAGCCTATTTATGTACATCCCAATGAAGGGCACGGGCCTCTAAGAGAGAGGGAAGTTACTGTGTGCCTACTACCACCGCTTTGAGATTTCAAGCACTGAGACATACATTGTATAATTTTGTTTGGTGGGTCAGGTTGGGACTTTTTTACAATAAAGAATATTCTATTCTATAAACACCTCAGGTACTCGGGTTTCCTAGATTCCTCAAGTTTTTCTTCACTTTTAGCAAGCTGTGGGCTGTTGCTAACAATATTGTTAACAATTTCCATGTAAATCTGCTCCATTCACCCATATTTGTGAGAAATTAGTTTTTGAAATCATACATCTCTTAATTTTGTAGGTTAGTACTTGGCAAAAATGTCTCGAAAACCATTTGTACAAATGTCGAGACAAGGCCGGTTAAAGAGAATTAAAAGAGAAAATATGACAATTGCTTCAGCAACTAGAGGTGACAACCAATCAGAAGAAGAAATATCATACCATCATCAAGAAGCTGCTGGGACAAATAATCTGCCCTCCCCTATTGTTCCTCACAGCTTCCGATGAAGAAGTAAAAAAGAGAAAAAGGAAAAGAAAAACAAATGTTTATCTACCAGAAGACTCTGAAGATTCTTCAGATGAACAAAACCATCGACCATCTACAAAAAAAAACTTGATTTCGCAAGATACCCGTCTCCCCCAAAACCTAAAGCAGCAGAATCTTCAAAAACTAATAAAATGGATGCCAACTCCATTGTGCGACGCCCACCCAGCCCAACTGTGATGTTTTCTAGCCCAATTGAGTCATTGTCTCGTGCGCATCCATCTGTGGACAGTCCAGTTGTTCCCAGTCAACAGAAAATGTGTCCATCTGGTAATATAATTTTAATTTATAATTTATTTATGCAGTATTCAGGGGATGTTAATGGTATTTTAATTTTAATATTTTTGTTACAGATTGTGCGACAAGCAAACAATTGGCAATCCAGCAAAGTCATCTCATCCAGATGGTGACTGATCTGTCGAAATAAGTGTCAGAAATTAATACAAAAGTGGATCTGATTTTAGGGCGGCCGGAAGAGCCATTGACTCCACGAAGGCAAGATCCCTTTTCACTGCCACAGTTTTTAACAAACCTGCCAGTAAATGACAATGACAGTTTCTGTCATTTAAATGAACAAGTCAAAAATAGTGACAAGAAACAGGCAATGGTAAGGGCAACATTTTATTAAATATACATTTATTAATGTTTCATACTAATAGTCATCTATGTACAGACGCCAGCACATCAAGCTACCCCAAACTGTCAGATTTTCCCAATCAACTTTGAACCTTATACTTTAGCGATAAAGTTGAAATTCTATTAAAGAAATCTGACAGATTGTAGTAGGTTGATGTGCTGGCGTCTGTACCTACTTTTTAGCCACGAAGCACAGACTTACATTAACTTAGTAGTTGCACAACTATCAATTGACTATGTTTTCTTTGAGCTTATTTAAGAAAAAAATTAATCAAATTAAGATGCACCCAACATGTATTTATGTATTAATTATGCCATTACCTACATTATACATATACAGTATTTCTTTTTTCAGATACAATTCTTGGCAGGTATTGGCGGTAAAAACCTCCGTTGTTTCGCCACAAACATGCTTAGAAGAATACTGCTGGATGAAGTAGCTGAGCAATATTCTTTGACAGGGAAAAAAATGAAAAACTCAAGCAAGAAATCATTTCTTGACACAGAAACTTGCAAATTAATATTTCGTAAGTACCTACTATTGTAATTCAGGTTTTTTTTATTATTGTTTTAATTCCTACATAACCAACAGTTACATTACGGAACATGCCGCCTAAGGTCAATTATAGTACATTACTATAGCTGTTTTATTTATATTTTCAGAAATGTGTAAAAAAGTGCATGGAACTGCCACCGACGATAAGCTGAAAGAGATAATCAGTGACTGGCTAAACCAAGCCAAAGTAAGATTGTCAAGAAGGTAAAATTACTCTCTTTTAATAATAGCCTGTAGAGCGGTTGTAGATATAGTCTAGTGGGGCCTACTGGTACTGGGTTCGAACCCCGGCACTGATACCAATGACTTAAAAGTTGTAGCATACATTTATTTATTCCATAACAAGATGGCTTGTTCAGGGGTAACTAATTTATTGTATTTCAATGGTACCATTAATTTGAAAGTTAGTTTTGCAGGTGTTTATTGACTAACAGCCATTTTATTTCGTTGTTTCAGGGCCGAGAGACAAAACAAAATCGACCATGAAGCGAGTAATCTAGAATGAACAGGCATCTTCTGGGAACGCTAGTTCCATCATAGACTATAAGGTCTAAAGCGATGGATAACCATCGCTTTCCATCAGGTGTGATCAAGACCAAGAGCAGGCTCAGTCAGCAATAAAAAAGTCCCGTTCTGTACTACTTTTTTTTCGACTTCTATTTATGATTGTGTTTCTATAACGGTTTATCCAGGCTGTATAAATAAATACCTCTAAGTGCAATGGTGAAATAAACCCATTCAATTTTAATTTCAATTGATTTCATTTCATACTTTAAATGCTGTCAAGTTTTTTGTTTATGAGGCCTACTCGCAAACGACGACACAATTTTTTTATTTTTGTCGTAGTGGTTCGCGTTCGCGAGTAAGCCTCCTGAAAAACACCAAAACTTATCGCTTTGTGGCATATTATTAAGTATCTGTCGTAGCAATAAACCATTGATTACAATGTATGCAACAAACAAGCAAGTACTTATGTGACAACATTGTAGGTAATTTGTCATGACAAAGCATTGGCACACATTATACAAGTTTGATGGGCGGAAACTAGACATTTGATATAAGTTTGATATAAACTTGCCACAAGTTTGCCCTTTGCCTCGTCAAACTTTATGCAAGTTTTCACATTTGATATTTCAAACTACTGCAAGCCTGAAACAAGTTTAAATTGCTATCTGGGTAGTATACAGGCAAAAGTATTTATCTTCCCACTGCACAGGACTGCACTGCTAACATTAATGTTATTTGTGTGTGTGTAATAACGTTTTACGCTTAAGACATACTTATAAGAGCGATGTAAACTTGACTCCGACTCACAACATTATTCTCCTGCTTATCACAATTTATTAGTGGTCGGCGCAACGTGTCTTTTTCTTCCATACTTGTCTATTCATCTCGGTAGTCACCCCCTTCCTAACCATAATCATCACTCACAGTCTATTCATCATTTAATAATTAATAATAATTTATTTATTTCAGACATAATTCTAGTCCATAGATTCAAACACACATTAATATTAATCCAAACCTACATTCCAGTACAGGCGAGCCTTTGCGCGGATGAATGCTGAAAAGCTAATACAAGATGCTTCTAATATTGACTGGAGACCCTTGGAGGAAGCCGCCTCAGTTGACGACAAAGTTAATGTTTTTAATTCAGCTGTAGTCAAGTTGTATGACACCCACGCTCCTATCAGGAAAGTCAAGCTGAAGCGCCCGCCTGCGCCATGGATGAATAGGGGAGTTCAAATGGCAATGCGACGACGGGACCGCGCGTTCCGGAAGTTTAGAAAGGATAGGTCGGAGGATAATTGGATCCTCTTCAAAACTGCTCGCAATCGTTGTAATCAGATGATACGTAACGCTAAACGCCGCCACATTATTCATAATATCACTTCTTCTTCTCCGGCTGATATCTGGAAGTTCCTTGGAACTCTAGGTATCGGCAGATCGCGACATTCAGACCCTCCTAATACATTTGGTTTGGACGATCTAAATCGCCATTTTGCCACTGTTCCCACTCTTGATAGTCTAACCAAATGTCAAACTATTGACTATCTTGATGGTCTGACGCGACCCAATATCACCCCTTTTGCCTTCACCCCGGTCGACCCGGAAGAGATCAAGAAGATTATCTTCTCCATTAAATCTAAAGCCGTGGGCTGTGATAACATTAGTCGCCACATGATAGTGACGGCTCTTGAACAGCTCCTTCCTGCAATCTGCCATATCGTTAACTTCTCCCTTCACTCTGGTGACTTCCCTTCGCTCTGGCGGAAAGCCCATGTGCGACCACTACCTAAAATTCCTAATCCCACTCTTCCCAGTCACTTTCGTCCGATTTCCATCCTTCCCTTTTTATCTAAAGTGCTCGAGGCCTGTGTCCATAAGCAATTCTCCCACTTTATTCACCATAACTCCCTCATTAGTCCATTCCAATCCGGGTTCAGGCCCGGCCACAGTACCGTCTCAGCTCTCCTTAAAGTGACTGACGATATAAGGAGGGGTATGGAAGACACTAAAGTTTCCGTTTTAGTGCTGATAGATTTTTCGAATGCTTTCAATACCGTCAGTCACGAAGTCCTTTTATCCATCCTCTCCTATCTTATGGTCTCTCCTGAGGTTTTGCATTGGTTTTCATCCTATCTTCGGGGGCGTCAGCAGTCGGTTCTTGTGGGAGACTCTTCTTCCAACTGGTGTAATCTTGATGCTGGCGTCCCTCAAGGCGGTATTTTATCTCCACTTTTGTTCTCTATTTTTATAGATCTTATTACTACCCAGCTTCAGTGTGCGTATCATCTCTACGCTGATGACTTGCAGCTGTACAGTCAGGCGGGTGTTGACAACTTATCTGATGCGATTGAGGAGCTAAACCGGGATCTAGCTGTGGTGAAAAACTGGTCTGATCGCTTCTGGGTAGTCGTTAACCCAACCAAGTGCCAGGCTATCATCGTTGGGAGCTCCCATAGCTTGAGAAGGCTGAATGATTTAACGGTACCGCCGGTCACCTTTGACGGCAAAGTGATTCCGTTTAGCTCTGACGTCAAGGATCTGGGTTTGTATGTTGACACCTGCCTTGACTGGCGTAAGCAGGTCGCGATTGTGAGCAAGAGAGTCACCGGTACGTTGCGGTCGCTCTATCGTATGAAAAACATTCTCCCATCCCATATAAAGGTAATGTTAGTTCAGTCCCTTATCTTTCCTATTCTTGACTATGGTGATGTGTGTTACTACGACCTGAATGCAGATCTCCTCAATAAACTTGACCGACTTCTAAATAACTGCATTCGATTCGTATTTAATCTCCGTAAGTACGATCATGTGTCCGCGCATCGGTTACGCTTAAAATGGTTACCCATCAGACAGCGCAGAGCGTTAAGAGCTTTGACAACTTTGTTTTCTCTTCTAGACAAACCCACTTCTCCTTCTTATCTTACTTCTCACTTCCAATATTTATGCTCTGCGCACATCAAGAATCTTCGTTCTTCCAATAATCGTCTTCTACGATGTCCTACTCACCGCTCTGGCTTTCTTAAATCTTCTTTTCCTGTCCAGGCGGTTTTCCTTTGGAATGCGCTCCCTCTGAATATCAGGATGGCAACCAGTCGGTTCACATTTAAAATAAAAGCTCGGGAACACATCCATAAGGAGTTGGCAGACTTGTCCCATAATTAATTTGTTGGTTTTCTCCATCTATGTTTTTTTATTTTTTTATCTTTCCTCACTTTGTATAATTTGTTGTATGTATGTATATAAGTATTTATTATTATATTTTATTCCTCAAATTTTTCTGTTCTGTTGCACCTACTGTTTTGTCTCTGCATCACCCTAAGGTAGACTGGTAGAAAATGCCCAAGGCATTAAGTCCGCCTTTGTACATTATGTGCATAAAGTTTTAATAAATAAATAAAAAATAAATATTACATATAAAATATAATATTAAATTCAAAACATTTAAAAACCCAGAATAAAATTTGTGATCAATTAAAAAAAATAATAATAATACGTAATTACATTTGTCAAAAAGAAAAAAAAAAATTTTCTTTGGACCTACTCACAACATTGTTTGAAAATCGTTTCAAGCTACTGCCTGTATACCAATCTCTTTGCTTTCATTCCCATATTTAACCCATTAGGAGGCTGAATTTTCAAAAATCCTTCCATATTGCTCACTTCTGTTCTTCTGCAAAATGTCCCAGCAGACCCAGCAGTTTAGGCTGTGCGTTGTCTGTCAGTGAATTTAAGTGTTTATTACTTACGAGTTTGCCCGGCTCGATGGATCCTGCCAGTTTGTTCATGAAGTTGTTCAGATCTTCTAGCTCGTCTAGGAGCATCTTCTTTGCGCCTTCGATGTCTTGCTTATCTGCTGTCTCTTTCACACCTAGTAGAAATAAATTTTTTTTTGTTTATATTCATGACCTATTGCCATCCCAAAGTACAGTCAGAGACTAAAGTGATAAAGAACATTTCATGTTTTGAAAATTTTGGAACAGATTTAAGACGACAAGAAAAAACGACAACTACACAACAAACGAAACATGAGAAACTCTTGACGGTAGTGAATGTATGAATTAATTTTTATAATGTATGTAATGAATGTGGTGGTGACTTGTACAGATGCCAGCACATCAAGCTACCCGAAATTGTAAAATTTTATCAATCAACTTTGAACCTTATGCTTTAGCAATAAAGTTGAAAATCTATTAATAAAATTTGACAGATTGTAGTAGCTTGACTGCTTGATGTGCTGGCGTTTGAACCACAGGCGTTGCCTGCAATATCTATTTCAAATACCATTCTCTCACAAATGTAAACTTATCTAAGCACTACTACTTTCTAAAGAGAAAATAAATAAAGTTATACTATAATTATGTATTTGTCATAGACAGGATACATAGTGATGTTAGTAAGACTTAAAAATCAAATGCTGGAAAAGCAATGTTTTTGTCTATGTCAATTTGCATTAGTCCGCCTTACTTGTGCATAAAGTTTTAATAAGTAAATAAATGAAATACATTTTTAGACATATTCTTTGGTTACCGTATAAGAAGAAAACTGCAATTGGACTGTTTCGCATTGTTGACTTGTGTGAGAACAGAATCCGCAAGGGAACATTAGAATACAATGATACCTCACTCCAAGTGACTTACCTTTCTGGACTACTGGGAGATCTTCCTGCATAGTTAGTACGATCTGTTGAGCGTCCTTCACATGGGTTTCCGTAGGATCTAACAAATCAAAAAAAAAATGACTACTCGTCCAGCATAGCTATTCACAATCACTCCACAGGCAGTAAAATTACACATTTCGATAACCTGATCTGCCGTACCCCCGACAGCAGACAGGTGTTGGAAGAGTAGCGGTCGTCTGTATGATTTAAACTAACATTTTCGGGTTTTTGACTTGTGACGTTAACATTGATTTGTAGCGGTAGGTATCTACAACGCCACATACGAACAGCGCGTCATACTGACGTCACTCATAATCCTGCATCTCGCAAGCAGAGTTTACCGCACAACTAGCACAGATACAACGGCCCGACATGAATCATCGGGCAATTGCCCGCCAGACACAACACCCGTCTGGTCGGAGGATCCTCACTTTTCTATAGAGTATGAGTGAACTTTACACCCTGTTCCCGATACCTCTACACTGGTGACCCCGACAGATCTGAACACGCAATCTTCTGATCTGGGTTAATGTGCGATACGATACGGAAGTGTATCGAGTGGTTGTGAATAGCTATATGCACAACTTAAATGCTGGAAACTTTAGTCGGTGTTGCAATTCCTACCCCATAAATTATACTTGTTTTATTAATTGATAATTTCATATGATTTTAACTTTTCTCTAAGGGCTGATTTTTAATGGTTAACTTTTGACTGAGAAAAAAATATTTCGGTTTGACAGCTTTAACATAGAAAATAGAAAAGAAAAAAAAAAAAAAGAAAAGAAAATGGCATGGTAGAAAATGCCCAAGGCATTAAGTCCGCCTTTGTACAGTTTTTTTTACTTGTGCATAAAGTTTAATAAATAAATAAATAAAATATGTCAAACTGTCAGATTTATTCTTGAGATATGAGTTATCTGACTATTGGAAAATCAGCCCTGAATGACCTTGTTTTGTATAATTAATTACCTGTGAGCAGTCCGACTATCTTGACGGAGTTGGAGTTCATTCTGTTCAGTTTCTTTATGCAGTCCTTGGACATGTCGCCGCGGAGAGGCATCTCGCCTTTCTGCAAGGAAATTAAAGTCAGTTCAATGTCGGGCGAAATCGGCTGCAGATGATGATGACGTTGGCTTAGAATATAAAGGATTTATTATGCATACTCCTCTGCCTAACCCGTCAGGATTTACAGCTGTGATGTTGTCACATGCAACCCTTATATACCTACCTATATAATTCAAACTTATGTTTCAAATTAATATTATTTCAAGTTAAACAAATATTAACTTTATTTCACTGGTAATTAAGTTGATTTCAGAGTGACTAGCACTATTGAAACAGTTCTAAAAATATTTGAAGTTGTAGCGTAAACTGAACTTTATTGTGTAAGATTTAAAGTTGTTTTTCCATAAACTCATATTTGTTTACATTTTTGGCAAATAAATCGCGAATGCATATTAGGCAGGTAACATATTGGTCAGACATCGCACAAAACAGGGAAGTTTGGAAGGAAAAAGGGGAGGCCCAGCAGTGGGACACAATAAAAGCTAACAAATAAAATAAAATAAAAAAAAAAAATTAAAAAAAAAATTGGGTGGCCGGGACATGACGCGCAAACTGCAACCATGAATTCAACACATGAAAAACGTTAAATTTTTCATGGATACTTAAAACAAATGGCTGTTCCATACATTTTGATCGCTTAGGACCTTAGGTATTGCACTTTCGTATGAAACAGCAGATTTTTTTTACCAACTTACAATTTCGGGGACCTAGAATTAAGTGCTGAATTCATGGTTTCTGCATAGCTATTAGCTACCCATGTTTCTACATATCATAATAATTATGAACTCCTCCGCCAAACAGAGCCTAAAGCGCAAGATTGAACCTTAGAATAATTACATAAGATTGATTATAGAAAAAGAACTGGAGTACTTACTAATGCTTGTTGCTGGTTCTGAAGATGGTCGGTGACCACAATCTGTTGCACCGTAGTTATAATTGCTCCGGAGTGAGCCTGGGAACCTGGTTGAAAAATAGCATAATATATCTATACTAAAAGTCATTAAAAAAATATTTTATTATTAAGATTTTTAAAAAACAGTTTATTATTAAGATTTTTTTCTTTTTGGCCGCCGAGCCCGACCCAGAAAGAAATGGCGAGATGACCGGAACGCGTACCGTGAGTGCTGGTTTGAGGTGGCGAGACAAAATAGTTCCTGGAATGATTTGGGGGGAGGCCTTTGCCCAGCAGTGGGAAAGTATAGGCTAAAAAAAATTATTTCCTAATACATACTTTGTACCTAAATACTAAAAAGTTTTTAGTCGCAGTAATGGGTCCTGTTTTCAACCAATCCCTTAAAAAAGACCTATACAGGGTGGCAGAGACATCAACGCGCGACCTGTGACCATGAATTCAGTACATGAATCTGAATTTCCGTTGGTTATTTAAAAAGAATGAGCTGTTCCATACATTTTCACCGCGCAGGTATTGCACTTTTCTATGAAACAGTAGATCTTTTTTTTATAACCTACGAATTATTTTACTCTAGTATCATGTACTGAATTCATGGTTAAGTTTGCTCGTCGATGGCCCTGCCACCCTGTATATAGCGATCTCAGAATCAAATGCAACAGATTTGAGAAGAACTTACCTTGATCATGAGCCACAAGCTTGCTGGGCCCGACGAATGTTTCCGTGACTAACTTAGACGGGTTGTAGTTCCCATGCTCGATTAGATGACTCCTGAAACAGGTCAATTTATTGTATCGTTGTATAACGCCTATGAGGGGTTTGGCGAAGTACCTAATAACGGTTTCTCATACAGATAAAGAATGAACATAAACTCAAAAAAATGAGTGCTTTGATTCGATTATTTCAATACATCATCTTAAAGGATTTTTCATTTGACAATTATTGAAGTTAATTTTTTATCCTCAACTTTCATCAACGATTTTGCAATTACAATTTAATATTATTTTAGAAAAATTGGTGAAATAAAGTTGAAATCACAGATGAAAGTGTCACTAATTGACTTTAGTGAGTGATTGCGTAAGAATTTAACCTGCACAGGGTTTGTTTACACTCTCATCAGATACGTTTGGAACAGACTATAGGTCCAGCAACAAAAGTTTACCTCTGTGGAGGGTTACTCTGCGGCGAGACTTTCCTTACAGTTCGGAAACATGAAGATTATCGAAGCGCAAAACTTTTCTGGTTTACCTGTGCTTCATTTTCAATAATGACAAATACATAATTCTGTTGCACTTACTTGCCCATCTGCACGTTATCATGGCAGATGGCCATGGACTCGCCGGGGTCCATGCTGGGTTTGGCCAGCATGCGGCGGCGGATGATGTCGATGTAGCCCTCTAGGATGTCTCGGATACGGTGGCAGTCTTGGGTTTTGACGCTGTATTCTTTGTCACTGTAGAAAGAAACGACGATAATTAAAGAAAGTCCACGACGTGACGTGCTTTGGGTGCTGCTGTTCTCACTCTCAATTTCGGCCAGAGCGAGCCATCTCAGCGGAGACCAGCCTTCGGCGCGGGATGTATTGTAGTGCAGGCGAGTGTGCGCAGACAGGTGCACTCTCTCTTCCCTCACTCTCATAGTCCGATGGGACGGCAATCCGACACGACCGGAGAGAGATCCGCTGCAGCACACACGGCACCGCGTGCGCACCGAACCACGAGGATCACACCGCCGCCTTTTAGACTCAGGGCTGTTACTCAGAAATTCCTAATGGAGAAACCCAAACACCAACGGGGCTTTATGCACCATATAAACATACCAGAAGAAAGGAACAGAAAAATACCTAAAAAGATGAAAGTGGTTTTAAACTAGCGCAGAAACTTGTAACTACGAGTACCTTAGTATTTTTATAAAGAATAGTGCTTAGCCCGGCTCATGAAAACTTAGCCGAATATGACTTGCTTAATGAAACCACTATCTTCTGACAAAAATAAAACATAGTAAGTAGGTATCTAAACAAACCTATAATCTCCGAAGTTGAGCGTGAAAGTCTGCGACTTGCCCGCGTGGTAGGTCTTGACGTGCGTGAGCGGCCATTGTTGCAGGATCTCCTTCGTCACCTCGTCCAGGCGCAGGATCGCCTCCGCGTTGATTCCGAGCAGACGAGGGACCAGCTTCTTCTTGTCTTTCTGTTTCTCCTGTTGAGAAATATTGTTAGGTTTTAAACAGATGGTAATTTATTTATTTACTAGCTTCTGCCCGCGACGTTGTCCGCGTTAAATTTCGGCGGACACGAAGTCAGCGGGCGCGACGCGGGGATCGACGCGTTTCTATGCATAGATTTATTGAAACTGGCCTCGAAGGCAGCAGCGCGACGCGGCGCGGCGCGGGGAGCGGCGTACGAGCGGTGCGCACCAGTCTAGCGGTGCCCGCGCGTCTGCATTAGTGTAGTGTTGGGTATTTTATTTTTTGCTTTTTAACGACCGACGTTTTAAAATGTTGTATCAAAAAGATGTTGTCGTCGCTGTTTAGACATTTTGTTCGCGAAAAAGACACTAATTTCTCATAATAAAATATTACGCCGTTCTAGCGCCGCGCGATCTGCCCGCTGACTTCGAGATCGAGTCTGCGTCGCCGCGCCGCCGCCGCCGCCGCCCCGCAATCGCTGACTTCGTGTCCGTGGCCTAAGAGTCTTAGGGCTCGGTCTCGACTACCACCACCACGCTTATGCTTTGGCATAAGCGTGGTTTTAACTCTCAAACAAATATAAACTTTATGTTTTTAAAAGTTAAGTCGAAAATTATTAAAAACATAATTCGCGAAGGCATCAAATCCGACAGAAGTAGGTATGTAGATAAGTTGGTTGATTTTAGACTTCATGTCAACTTGCACAATCTTAAGATTATTCCAGGCTAAGATTTATAATCCTCCATAGAAAAGGGCGGATTCTCCAACCAGACGGGTGATGTGTCTGGTGGGCAATTACCCGACGATTGATTTTGGGATGTTGTATACAATGCTAGTTGCGCAGTAAATAATTCTGTTAGCGTGATGAAGAATTTTGCGTGACGTCAGTATAATGCGTAGTTCGCATGTGGCGATGTAGATAACACCACAAGACAATCAAGAAACCAACCGTCATTAATCATACCTTAACCAAGAAGAAGGTGACTCCATACGTAGGCAAGGCCCTGGCGGTCTTGATGTACAGGAACTTGGCCTCCAGCCCAGTTTTGCCCTGGCACGTCGCGTATTCTTTCAGGATCTTCTTCTCTACGCTCCAAGCGTTTAAGTACTGGGCGGGGAGGTATTCCTCCAATCTAGGGGTTAAGGAAGATAGTGAGAAAGTATACACTTAGACCGAGATTGATAAACGACGTTACTTAGCACGTGCTTTGGCTTATTTAATTGGCGTAAAAAGACGTTTAACGAAGCTAAAAGTCACCTTGTAACTTTTTTACTTGATTATGTCTTGGGAACTTTCTGGTTATGGAGATATTGAAGGTTTTTGCCTCGTGGTACGAAACCCTTCGTGTGCGAGTCCGGCTCGCACTTGGCCAGTTTTTTATGACTGTGTTTAGTATAGTTTGTAAATCTTCTTGTAAGAGTCACAACAAATGCTTTTTCTTTCTTTTGTTTAATAAGTACTTACTTCTCGATAAATCCAGGTTTGTGTTTCTTCTCATCATAGTCTCCTAATTGTATCTGACACTGGATCCCCGCGAAGTTCACCGCTATAAGTAATAAAAACACAATATTTAATGAGACGGTTACATACAATGCGTGCCACGAAAGATGAGACTTGATCCCGCCTCCCCCGCTCTTTCCGCCGCCCCTATGACGTCCGGTCCCGTCCCGCACTCAGACCTCATACCGCTAAAGATACCTAAAATCGTGTTCTGCGCAAGTCAAACCACGTGGTGTGTCAAGTCTCATCTTTCGTGCCACGCATTGTATGTCGTGGCCGGCGGGGTAATTGCGTAACACACAATCAATAGCAATGAATTTTTTTTTTATTTTTTTTATTTTATAATTTATGTACACACAGTAAAATACATAGGGATATGACATCATTATAATTTGAGTACAAAGGTACTGCTTATTTCTTAAGAAATTTCTTCCAGCAGACTTTCATTTTGACAGTACAACAACATTCACTGCGTCATTTACGTTGTTGAGCAGACAAATTTTTCGAACATATGAAGCAGTGGATTAGCAATATCATTCAAAATTATTCAGACTGAGATTATTAGTCTGTTACGCAGTTAGGGTGATGGTCAAGGGTTAATACCTACTCACACGCCTACCGCAAGGACAATCTAATGTAGGGTGCTAATGGGGGTGGGCTAATAGGGCGATTTAAGCGTCATCACGACCCGTAACATCCCTGCAGTAAACGCGTGCGTAGCTTAACGCGAAATCGTGGATGTAAGTCAACCAGATTATGAAATTTAGCCGAGCAAATCATACATAAAATATAATGTTCCCAATGCTGAGACGCAGACCTATTTCTGTGAGAGTGAGTGGGCTGTAATCCACCACGCGGGCCCAGTGCGGGTTGGTGTATGTCACATGTCTTTGAATTTTTGGTTCTAGTTTCCTCATGATGTTTTCCTTCGTTTTGAGAGCAGTGGTGATGAAAGTAAAGCGCCTGTCTGGGACCGAACCTACGACCTACAACTCGTTAGTAATAACGGGTAGTTCCACTGCGCTCCAGAAATGCATTCCACTGTCCTCCAAAATAAAATAAGTAGAGTCAGCATAAAAGGCACACCATAAGTTGTTTGTTATACACAAATATACACATATCGGTAGTATTATTTTACCGTGGATTCATCATGTGTGTCAAAAATGCTCAAAAAATTTTCAAAAAATGCTCAAAAATTTTTGAGCATTGATGGCTCTAATGTCGCATGATGTTGCATGACATAACGCGCAAAATCGCGAGCGTTGCCCCGCCTGCGGTCATTAAAATGACGATATATCTAAAATTTTGTATGAAAGCTATGTGCTAATAACGGGTATTATTTACCTGAAATAAATTAATTTATTATTATTGAGGATAAATGCACTGCATGGCTATAAATCGCACAAAGAGAAGTGTATGCCTAGCTGTCTATATAGCCACGAGCTTTAACGCATGTTGGACCCGTTACGACTGGCCCCCACCACTGCAATAAAAGGTAGTGATTAATTTATTATTATTATGTATAAAACTTGTCGTTGGAATTACAATAAAATAAGCTAATTGAATATGTACAACTTAATACAGTTTTACCTTGTAATGTGTTGTTTTTTTCGTTGTTTTCACTTTATTTTTAAGACATAAATATTGTTAGTTGTGACGTTGTAATCATGACTGAATAAACATATTTGATATGCATTTTTTTAAGATATTTAATATAATGTTTCGTGCTTTATTTATTTTTTTGCTAACTCTACTCAACATTTCTTGGAGCGCAGTAGAATCAATGTATAAACAATAAAATTATGAGAACAATGGGTATTGGAGCGCAGTGGAACAACCCAATT
Source organism: Luperina testacea (assembly GCA_927399505.1). Taxonomy (NCBI): domain Eukaryota; kingdom Metazoa; phylum Arthropoda; class Insecta; order Lepidoptera; family Noctuidae; genus Luperina; species Luperina testacea. The sequence continues at coordinate 1,292,931 of OV656780.1, forward strand.
TGGCCACCACTGATCACTTATTATGGTTTATGCACATATTTTGCCAGCGCCAGTCACATAAGATAATTATACCAGCGTTGCTATTCTGTAAAAATCTCACCGTGAAAATTTAGGTGGAGTGAGCTGTCAGTAGTGTCAATTCCTAGCAAAAACAAACTCACTTCACCTTTAAGTTTTCACGGTGAGATTTTTACAGAATCGACTGGCAGTAATCTAGTATGCCTCGTGGATTATGAAAGTGTCTTAGTAATTATTTCAGAATGGACAGCGCCTTCGTGTTTGCTAGTAGCAACATGTTGCGCTCACCATTTTGTCTGCATACAAAGTGGCAGGGACATCGACACGCAAACTGAAACCATGAATTCAGCTCATGATTCTAGACCCTCTAACGTAGAAATGTTTCGGCGGTTATCAAAATATAATCTGCTGTATCATAGAAAAGTGCAATACCAAAAAAAAAATACCTACGCGTTCGAGATGTACGGAATAGCATTTTTTTTAAATTTCAACTCTGGGGCATTCAGAATCGTCTATTGAATCCATGGCTACAAGTTGCGCATCAAAATCCCTGCCATCCTATATTATATATGGTAATTAAGTCTAAGATTAAAATTAGGTAGTCCGAGGTTAGCACAGAGGAGAAGAATCATCAAAGTTCCAGCTCAAAAGAGAGATGGCTCCAATGGCGCTATACAGGGTCTTATCTGGCAATGTGCTTTGTTGTTCCAAGATAGCTATTTTATCTGCAAAACAAAAAAACACAGGGTTGGTTCTAGGACATGCCGGTTTCCTCACGATGTTTTCTCGTGATCGTTTTGAGAGCAGTGGTGATGAAATAATTTACACGAAGTAAAGCGCCTGTTTGGGTTCAAACCTGACTTACAACTCGTAAGTTGTGGCCTTTACCACGAACCACTCTGTATTACAATTGCACAAAGAAAAAAAAACTCAAATAACCCTTAAATATACTTTACTGTCAAAAATGTAAAGTCTACATCACTATCTATTACTATCGCTGCCGCCAGCCTGTCCATCCTTGTTGACAATCTGCTGCAGCTCATAATCCTGCACCACTTGAAAAATCTTACTCTTAGCCTGGTTCAAGTAGTACGGACTGAACTTCCGTAGCGTCGAACCTATAGTCAGTAAAAAAACATCCAAAGGATCCGTAGGGCTCAACTCCTGGAACATCGATTCTGAGAATTCTCTTGAAGAGTTCCCGTCGTCTTGTTGTCTCTTTCGGAAGACAGGTTTTGTCTCTCTCGGCTCTTCGAAGTCTAGAGCTTCGTCGACGAAGACTTCCGATGGCATTTCGACTTCGCAGGCGTCGTCTTCGAGGAAGCCGGTGTACTCCTCAGCTGTGGATCCTGAGGAGATCGGCTCCTTGAAGTATGGCATCATAAAGGATAATTCCTCTTCGTACTTATATTTGTAACTGTGTGCGTTGGGGTTTTTCAGTCTTTCGCGAAATTTACGTCGCATCATATCTCGAATGTTTATCCATCGGGATTTGCAGACGAGCGCTGGAAAATAAAAAGGTTTTAATAAGTTAATAGGTAAGACTTTGAAATTTCCAATAAGGCTAGCTACTTATGTGCAGACACCAGCACATCAAGCTACTACAATGTACAATCTGTCAAATTTATTTAATAGATTTTCAACTTTATCGCTGAGGTATAAGGTTCAAAGTTGATTGAGAAAAGACAGTTTCGGGTAGCTTCATGTGCTGGCGTCTGTACTTTATGCACCTATATCTAAACTTAACATAATAAAGCTGAAGAGTTTGTTTGTTTGAACACGCTATTTTCTGGGACTACCTATCGGATTTGAAAAATTGTTTTTGCGTTACACGCTATGACGCTTAGGAAGCGGGTGAAACCGCGGGGCACAGCTAGTTGTAGATATTTCTCGACTACTTGCGATTTCAATATAAGAGTGTGCCAAAAAACAGCCGAAAGGTATCGTGGGAAACCCGGTAGTGCCGAAATTCCTTCCTTTCGCTTTTGCGCACTTGGCGTTGGCGAATGAGACGTAACAAAAGTTTCGTGGCGGTCGTCTTTTTTCGGTGTAGCTCTCATTCGCTATAGTGTGCAGAGTATAACCTGCGATAAGAAACTTCACTGAACCTGACTTGATTTCCGTAAGTCCTTTTAACCAGCGCTATGCTGTAGGTCCCCTAGCACAGCATCATGCTGAGCGGAAGCCTTCTTGTCACACTCATGACGTGCAGCCGCCGAGTGTTTCTGTTTTTTGCTCGTGATTGGTGATTATTGTTTTTATTTTTCTTTAATATTAGAGTTAGAGCTGATTTTTCTAACGCCAGATAATTTTATCCGAAGAACAATTTTGAATTTTTGACAGTTCTTCCATACAAAATCTGTCAGACGTTAATTTTATTCCACGAATAAAAATTATCAGTCGATTGAAAAATCAGCCCTAAATTATGTTTTTGTATGCACGTGTTTCTGCGACAATTAAACCTATTTCTCTTTTTTATCTTTTCATTTCGTTCCAACAAAGCCTAAAACAGGCAATGACGTATTATATATAGACACGTTATCAACCAACATCTCGGCGCTTAAAAACGGCGAAAATACTAGATAACTACTTATACGCGTAAAGAAAGGGAAAGAAAATATATCACCGTACGGCGGGATATCTGTTGCTAGAGGGAGATAAATAAACATCTTCAGTTACGTCACAGGATAAGTAATAGTCAAATTACATGCTCATTGGTCGAGCGCATGAGTGACGTAGCTATCAGAGTCACTTCATGCGCCGGCCGCCATTAGACGCAGCGTCGTACAAAATAAAATAAAATAATCTAGTTTTGTAAACTTACGCGTGAAATGACACATTTTTGTCTTTAACTTTTGGGGTATAATTTTTACATCCTCTGAAAACACACGACGGCATATTTTCTTTATGTTTTGCACAGGTTTTCACATACGATATAAATTAAAAACAAACATACGTCGCGTCGCGTCGCGCGACAGGTTGGTGCGTGACTGAGCGCAAATGTGGCAATTGGCTTCATTTCATGTTGCCATTTTAGAGTGCGGACAACGTATCTATAGTTTTATACATCATTGAAAACAGGATGTTTAGTGATCCTCCCATCAATTAAAATGTTAACACTTCCCTAAAACGGACATGGCTGAACTAACAATGACGACAGCACGTAACAATGTACCCACAGACAATGATGTATAAAACTATAGATACGTTGTCCGCACTCTAAAATGGCAACATGAAATGAAGCCAATTGCCACATTTGCGCTCAGTCACGCACCAACCGGTCGCGCGACGCGACGCGACGTATGTTTGTTTTTAATTTATATCGTATGTGAAAACCTGTGCAAAACATAAAGAAAATATTCGTGTGTTTTCAGAGGATGTAAAAATTATACCCCAAAAGTTAAAGACAAAAATGTGTCATTTCGCGCGTAAGTTTACAAAACTAGATTATTTTATTTTATTTTGTACGACGCTGCGTCTAATGGCGGCCGGCGCATGAAGTGACTCTGATAGCTACGTCACTCATGCGCTCGACCAATGAGCATGTAATTTGACTATTACTTATCCTGTGACGTAACTGAAGATGTTTATTTATCTCCCTCTAGCAACAGACATCCCGCCGTACGGTGATATATTTTCTTTCCCTTTCTTTACGCGTATAAGTAGTTATCTAGTATTTTCGCCGTTTTTAAGCGCCGAGATGTTGGTTGATAACGTGTCTATATATAATACGTCATTGCCCACAGAGGAGTAAAGTCATCTCACAGTAGTCACGTACGACAATGACTCCAAGGGTCAATGGTTGTTAATGACATGTGAGTAGATATACATATAAACAATTGGCTTCAAGTAAGTAATCTATTCCCGTTATTTTGTTCAATTACCTGCCTAATAACATTAATTTGCTGGGAAATTAATGCCTCCGAGAAATGAAACATGTGACCTTTATTATGGCCAAGGAAGAACATTGTTGTTTGTTTTTGTTGTTGTTTGTTGTTCTTAGGGCACATTCCACCAAATGTTTATAAGTAGGTACCTAGAATAAGTCTTATCCTGAGAATAAATTTTGAATATTTGACAGTTTTTCCATATTAGAACTGTCAGTCGTCAATTTTATTCCACGAATAACAGATATCCGACTTTGGTAAAATCAGCCCTTAGAAGAATAAAAACTAGGGATGCATCCGATACCGATACCGATACCGATATATCGGCTATACTTCAGGTTTGCCGATATATCGGTATCGGCGATATTTTTATGGCCGATGCAACGATACTTTTACGCTTTAAAAATGTAATGTAAACGCGCGTGTTGTCCCGTCTATTTCGTTGCAAACGAGGCACGGACTAACTATGCTCGGGGAAACCCCGCGCTTTATTCAGTGTTTTGTTTCGCCCGCCCGCTTTGGCCTCGCACTCGCACATCTATCTTATTTCGTTAGGTTGAATGTTGTTGCGCGTAGTATCTTTCCATGCAAATAAGATTTTTAATTCCATAAAAATCTTATAAATGTTAATTTTGATTACTAAAACTATTAATTAATTGTGTTTTATTTAATCTACCTTCCTTTTTTAATTTAGGAAGCGTATCGGTATCGGTATCGGTATCGCCGATATTTTTATAAGAGTATCGGTATCGGTATCGTATCGGCAAAAAGGCGTATCGCGGCATCCCTAATAAAAACCTTAAGTAGTCCGCGAAATTCAAATTTTCTTACGTTTTTTGCAGTTTGTAGGTTGTTGTAGGTATGTCGAACAAAATATGATTCGCGAGTGTAACAAGTAGGTAGGTACCTATGTATTTACAGAATTATAATAATTAAAATCATATATGCAACCCTCAAGTTCATATAACCCTATTGATTGATATTTCATGGAAATAGTCGTAAGAAACGTAAGAAAATTTGAACTTCGCGGGCTACACGCGCTTCCCCATTAAATATTTCCACTCAAAGCTAACGTCTACGGCCTATCCCCAAAACAAAACAGCGCGCAATAATACCTATTGCACTATTACAAAACATACAGATAACCCTATCAACTAACCTACTTATAATTCTACGGACAAAATCGACGCCAACTTCACTTTCAATTCCCCATTCAATAATAACCCTTATAGTTTAGAAAATAAGGTGCACAAAGAATATAAATATGTAAGAAAGAAACTTACCTGGCCTGTTCAATGAATCTCCAATCTTTTGCCAAATAACTTCTCTTGAATCAAAGTCTAGATATTTCGCGTGTCTTGTGTTGTACAAAATAGGGCTTTCTTTAACTAATTTTAGTAGTTTTAAGTCTAAGTTCTTGTTGAAAGGCAGCGGCATCGTGTCGGGTGCGCGACGGTGTCGTGTCGCGACTGCGCGTGGCGCACTGAGCGGCACCGCCGCGTCGCGGCTACGTCACGTGTCGGCTCCGTTGGTATCGCAACCGGTTGCTAAGGGGCGGCGCGCATTCTCGATTTGCTGTTGTCATTGGTTGGTGATGGTATTGTTACTTAACTTGTGTTTTGTTGATTATGATGATTGCTTGATTAGATTATAGAATATTGATGATTGTTAATTAGGCCCGTATGATTATTTAGCAAGATCAGCCTACAATGTTCCCACTGCTGGTACACAGGCCTCTCGGTGAGAGGCAGTAGGCCGTAATTCACCTCGCGGGCCCGATGAGGGTAAGATGACACGTCTTCGAAATTCTGGTTCTCGGATATATGCCTTCGATGTTTTCCTTTGCCGTTTTGAGAGCAGTGGTGGTGAACTATTTACACAAAATAAAGCGCCTGTCTGGCTTTCAACCTACGACCTAACTCATAAATCGCAGCCGTTATCACTGGGCCACCCTGCTCTATGAGTACCTATGATTATTTACGTAAGTTTTTTTTTATTAATAAAAATAAGTAGGTAAGTCTTATACTTAAGTATCTGCCTACATAACCATTTTTTTCATTTATTTTTTGCTTACTCAATTTGTTTACAGTTCAAATTATTTTATTTTGTTTATAAAATTAAATTAAATAAAAATACAAACAAGTACCTAAAACCATAGACGTATTCCTAAAACATAGTATTTTTTCTGGCTAGTACAAAAGCCCCTCTGAACCTTTTTTTTGTTAGTCGACAAAAGTCGACCTCTAATCTTCTTGTATCACACAGTGTGCGGCCGGCTCCGACCGGACGACGCGACGCGACCTGTGTGTGTTTGTGTGTGTGTGTGATCGATCGACAACGACGAGTTGCCGGGCCACGACTACTGTGGGAACTCGATAGTCACTCGCGCGTGTTTACGGGGAATAAAAATTTGAGAGAAAGATTGATTTGTTTTTTTTTTTATTGTTGTAGTACTTAACATTTATTGTGCGTAAAATAGGCATGATAAAAATTACAATACACTTGCTAGTCAATAAAAACTAGAATTATTCCTATATTATTTTACAATATCCATACTAATATTATAAATTCGAAAGTAACTCTGTGTCTCTTTTCACACCTAAACCACTGAACGGATTCCGATAAAATTAGGCAGAGAGATAGATTGCATCCCGGGGAAGGACATAGGATAGTTTTTATCCCGATATTCCCACGGGATCGACACTATGAGAGTGAAACCGCGGGGCGCTGCTATTAATTATATAATTTAAATTTGTATATTCAACACACTTATTGCTCACACAGTTATTTTCTCTCGTTATTTTAAAAGCTTTGAATTCTAGCAGCAAAACTACACACAAAAAAACAGTTACTTAAATTTTAAATTTCAATCACAAGTTTTAATTAGAAATACTAAATGCAATCAACCTACATCTTAGAGATCGTTATCTAATCAATACTTAACTCTACGACACTTGAAACACACTCATCAAACAAACCTACACTCTAATTGCGTAACACATACTGCCACATTCTGAATAATTTTGAAGGATATTGCTAAACCATTGCTTTATATGTTCGAAAAATGTGTCTGCTCAACAACGCAATGAATGTTGTTGAACTGTCAAAATGAAAGCCATCGCTGCTGATAGTGTGTTACGCAATTACCTCGCTTATATTAAATACAAAGTTTCAATAGTAGACACTTTACCATCAGAAGAATGTCCATGTTTCTCTTTTTCAACAATTTGTTGCAAATCATGATCTTGGACGACCGCGAAAATTTTACTCTTCGCTACATTCAAGTGGTACGGCGAAAAAGATTTTAATGTAGATCCGATGCTTAACAAAAACGCATCCACTGGGTCCGCAGGATCTAATTCCGAAGTTTGAGATACGGGCTCATTGAAACTTGGCAAGTTAATTGTCTGGTTTACTTCCTCAAAACACGGCTCTTTTCTTTTCTTAGACTTTTTCTTCTTAGTTTTAGCCTTTTTTATAATTGGTTCGTCAGAGTCATCGTCGCTGCCAGGGTTCACGTCAATCTCTTCGTTTGTGGAGTCGTGGACCAGGTCATGCCAGTTCTTGTTTTGTGGTTCCTTTTCGTCGTCCATTGACAGAACCACTACATCTCTGTAAAATGGCTTCATGAATGATAGCTCGCTGTCATATTTGTACTGCCTGGGTGGGTGTACTGGGTCAGTGAAATTTTTTTTTAGTATTCGTCTGTGTACGTCTCTTATGTTTATCCAACGGACTTTGCAGTCGGCACCTGTAAAAAATAATAGATCTTATTTTCAAATTACATACGAGTAACACGCGTACATTAGTTATCACTAGCCTCTTGTCCAAGTCATGCTATCGAATAGACAGTTATGTCATGCTATACCCATCGTTTGGAAAAGAACAATTCACATTTTTTTTTTATAAATAACATCTCGCAGGTCAACCTAGAAGGTTGTCGGCTGCTTAACAGAGATTGTAAAAGTAAAATCACATTTCGAATGTGTATCTACAATATGAAGTTGTTATTACTGAAAAAAAGCATTTTTCCAAAATTTTTACTTTAAGGCGAAAGCGCCAGGGTAGCCCGCGAAATTCAATTTTTTTAGGTTTTTTGCAATTTGCTGGTCAGTATTAAGTTGTACGTTGATTAATATATGAATCGCGGCCGTAACAAATATGTATTTACAGAATTATAATCATTAAAGTCATCAACACAACTCTCTAAGATCACGTAAGTCCAAAGAATGATGATTTCATGAAACAGTTATTCTTTGGACTTACGTGGTTTTTGAGAGTTGTGTTGATGACTTTAATGATTATAATTCTGTAAATACATATTTGTTACGGCCGCGATTCATATATTAATCAACGTACAACTTAATACTGACCAGCAAATTGCAAAAATCCTAAAAAAAATTGAATTTCGCGGGCTACCCTGGCGCTTTCGCCTAATTAATTTTACTAAAATGCTCTTTAGAATTAAGTAAAAAACAAAATTTAAAAAAACCTAACACTACTCACATTCCCCTCACATACAAAAAGTCGGTCATTCTCGAACGAAAACAAATAGTAGCGTCGGATCGTGACAACTAAATATTACTTACCCGGCCTTCTTAATTCATCTCCGATCTTCTGCCAGGCCACTTCCCTTGTATTAAAGTCCATGTATTTGCCATGGTTAATGTCGTATAGCACTGAGTTTTCCTTCACAAGGCGTATTAACTTCACGTCTTGTTTGTTTGAGTTTTCGTGGAACATTTTGACGTGCACTGATCGGCAACGGGCGTCGGAGACTCGCGAGTAGGGATGGCGATCTGAGATCGATTAATCGAAGAATCGATTTTTCAGGCCCAAAAGATCGATTTTTTAAATCGATATGTAGTACTGAATCGATTCGGTGAATCGATATTTCACCCTTGAAAATCGACATTCGATTTTTTTTTGGTATAAACCATAAAACTATTTACAATTAATTGAATGTATCCGTATTATAAGAGTGCTGCCGGTTAAAGAATTAATTATTCAAAAACTCGCGAGATGGCTGTATGTTTAGATTTCTTCGCATCTCTTGAATAAAAAAAGTTACGTTTGTAGTCTTTGACTTTTTGTTTTTGTTTGGAAGGGATGGCGAATCTTTTTGAAAAAGATCGATTTTTATATCGATCCAAATCGAAAGCTGTATCGATTCACAAAAACATCGAGGTCTAAAAGATCGATTTCTAAAAATCGATTTTTTTTTCAAATGTGCATTTATACTGTAAATATAAATCCATTTTTTGAGAAACAAGGAAGATAAAAATAAATAATAAATGATCTCTTATCAGTAAAATCAGTTTTTTTAGTTCAGGGAATTCGATAATAACAATCATTTTTGTTATCATATCAAAGTCAAATCAGGTATGAAAGAAGACATTTATTTTCAAAATGTATTTATTACATGAAAAAGTTAAAGCTCCCAATGCTTCATACCTAAACTTTTTAAAAACAATAGTCTTTCAAGTCTACTCGGATCTAAGCGGTTCAGCTCATCACTTGCAATGTAGCCGGCAATTGAAAAAAGGCGCTCACAAGGAACAGATGATCCCACGATACTCATATACATCATGGCTATTGAGTGAAAGTCTTGATAAATAGAGTTTTTTGATGTGAAACATCTATAGCCGCACGTAAAACAAATTTCTGGCGTGGCGACGCATGCCGTGGCAACGCGTCGCCACGCTATATGATGGTGTATATATACAGTCACTGTTTGTGTACTGTGTGGCGACGCGTCGCCATGCGCAATCGATCGTAATATTTTATTTTATCATTATGCCATATTTAGTTTATATCGCAATCTGTTCTTTTCAATCATATTACTTTTACAAAATAATGTCGATGTTTCACATCTGCCAGGCGTCCCGTGACGGCTCACTTTTTTGTTCTTGCCATTGCCAGTACAGTGATTTATTCTTCAGTATAGGATCATACTTCATAAAAAAAATCGAATGGCGATTTTCAAGGGTGAAACATCGCTTCACTGAATCGATTCAGTATTACATATCGATTTAAAAAATCGATGTTTTAGGCCTGAAAAATCGAATCTTCGATTAATCGATCTCGAATCGCCAACCCTAAATTAAGAGATCGTTAAATTATAATATGTACCTTGTTTTTAATAAAATATTACATTATAAACGAAAACTTGAAAAAAAGATCGATTTATCGGAAATCGATCTTATAGACCTCGATTTTTTTGTGAATCGATTCATTAGGTCACGATTCGAATCGATTTAAAAATCGATCTTTTTCGAAAAGAATCGCCATCCCTACTCGCGAGTCGCGCGGTCGATTCGTCGGTCCTCGGTCGTAGTCGGGGCCTCTCGCTCGCACACTTTTAGGGTCAGTTTTTATGAGGTGAAGATAGAACAAGATACCGTTTTATTTATTTTTGTTGTTGAAATAATTAATAATTAATTTGTTGTTACTAAGTTGGCGGCCAACAAACGTAAAGTTTTTGGCTTTACTTAACGTTAAATCTGCCAAAAATGTAATGATTTTTTTTAATACTTAATAAAAAAAAATTTTTTAGACATGCATAAATGTGTAAACTTTTTGCGTGTTTTATATGACATAAATACAAAGAGTAAAGTTCTAATACCGCTACGTAATATTTCCTCCTCTGATCTAATGTTTGAACATATTTTCCTGAATACACATTATTATAATTTATCAACACAGTTGTGAACACTGAGAATTTAATTATTAAATTAATTTCCAGACAATGAATGAGCTCACCATACTTGCAATTTCGCAAACATGGCCTTCTAGTTATAAGACCATTTTATTAATAAATATTTTATTAAACAGGTACATTATTTAAGTCAAGGTTACGGTACGATTCCACATTTATAATACTACAATACAAAGTATTATTTTAAACAATAACGCAGCAAAACTGCTGGTAAATCAGATAATACATTCTATTTTTAAACAATATTAAAATAACAGAGTGTTACGTCACATTTGACGCTGTAACCGGAAAAGTACACAACTGACATCCACTTTCAACACGAAGAATCTAAATAATAATTATAATTTCAAGAATGTTCGGATAAGTAGATCTATGAAATTGTCTACCACATAACGTAATTTATCAAATAAAGGACAAAAGTTATTATAAATTAAAATTATGATTACTTCAATGGAAAAGGCTAGGCAGATGATGAATTCAAAACTTACTAAACTCTGGTTTTTAATTTGCTAGAATAAAATCTTTGATCGACTTTTTTTTTTAACGTGACAATATAATAATGTAATATAATCGCAACTGTCATTTGTCTATCATAAAAAAACAGAGTATAGTTAATTATGTTTGTTGAACTATATTGGAGTCGGCTTCCACTTGAACCGGATGCAGCTGCATGCCAGCATCTTACATGGAGCGACTGCCTATCTGGTTGTCAGACTTCCGGTTTGTCGAGTAAACATAGCGACTGTAATAGATCTACAAATTACAGTAAGTTTTAAATTAAACCCTTATAAAAAAAAATGTGTTACAAATCCACCGCCATGTAAGCCCGCTGTAAACCAGTCCATCTGGCCCACGTACTTCGACGCGTCGTGTCGGGCTCGGCGCTCGGCTATAGTAATTATAGGTAGCATCGTTACGTTACGATTACGATGACTACGGTATCACAACGATATAGAAAGAACTGTTTTGTTGTTATTTACAACTGTATTAGATTTGACGTGTCCTTTTAACACAGTTGACAAACTAAAACAACTCAAATAAAAAAAAAAAACAACTGCACCCTAGTTAATTGTGTAGTTCACACTACCAATCACAATCTGAATTATTTTGAAGGATATTGCTTAATCCATTGCTACATAATGTTCGAAACATTTGTCTGCTGAACACTGTACAGACGCCAGCACATCAACCTACCACAATCTGTCAGATTTTCCCAATCAACTTTGAACCTTATGCTTTAGCGATAAAGTTGAAAATCTATTAAAGAAATCTGACAGATTGTGGTAAGTTGATGTGCTGGCGTCCGTACGTAACGCAATGAATGTTGTTAAACTGTCAAAATGAGTCATTGCTATCTACTGTTAGTTTGTTACGCAGTTACCCCGCTGGTGATGGTTACCTATGGTTACAATGCGTGCCACGAAAGATGAGACTTGACCCCGCCTCCCCCGCTCTTTCCGCCGCCCCTATGACGTCCGGTCCCGTCCCGCACTCAGACCTCATACCGCTAAAGATACCTAAAATCGTGTACTGCGCATGTCAAACCACGTGGTGTGTCAAGTCTCATCTTTCGTGGCACGCATTGTACTTAGGTATTAACTTTGCGATTGTTAAGTTTATGGTATTTTTTTAGGGTTCCGTACCTCAAAAAGGAAAAACGGAACCCTTATAGGATCTGTTGTCCGTCTGTCTGTCTGTCAAGACCTTTAATCTCGGGAACGCGTAGCGGTATCGAGTTGAAATTAAAACCATATAGGTACTCAGGTCTACAGTCCTTTAAAGATGTGAAAAAATAAACTTCTTAGTTAACGTAAAAAAGATACGGTCGACTACACACGGATTTCTGAACATATACCTAATAACACTTTTCAGGTAAAAAATACGAATACGTAGGTCATCGGAAGCCGGAAGTGGAAGCAGCTGCTATAATACCGCGAGTCCACGTTCCGGTCGGAGTAAAACAGTTTTTGTTTGAGGAGTAGCGTCTCTTTGAAGTGTACTAACCTTGCTGCTCGGTGACAGGATGCCTTCCATTCAGTATCGCGTCTCTGGTCTGCACATACAGCAGGTGCAGCTGCACAGGATCACGGGAGTCTACGTTCCGGTCGGAGTAGAACAGTCTTCGTTTGAGGAGCAGGGTTTCTTTGAAATCGACGCCTTGTTCCCGGATGGTGCGGTGTTGGTCGAGCCATTCCACTGCAAGGGAGATGGAGAATTTAGAAAATAATAATAATAATCTCATTATAGAAAGAAATACAAGGGTATCTAAACACGTTAATCTGGATCCGACAATGTAGCTCGCGGAATTCAAAATTTCTTACGTTTTTTGGGCAAATTGCGGCGCTGTTTTAAATTGTATGGTGATTTATGACCAAAATTGTTTACGCGGCAATTATGACAAAATAATGATTAAATTATATCAATTGAATAATCAATATTTATAACTCTTGAAATTATTATTAATACTATTAATTTGCTGCAAATCGTCGTATTTTCACGAAATAGTCTAATATCTGTACCTATGTATATTTAATTTCGAGGGGGGGGGGGTCAGTTCAAGAGGATAACGATAATGAAGAAATGCACATACCGTTATCATCAGTTTTCAGCCTTTTGCTCATCTGTTCCAAGATTACATCTCTATCTTTGGCTGGCTTGGGTCTCCTCAACGTGAAGCCACTGCTAGTCGATTCCTTGGTCTCTTTGCCGTCTTCTGCTTCTTCCACTTCTTCTTTACACTAGAGATGGAAAAAGAGATTATAGAATGGGATAAATATAATCTATCTTCTATATAAAATATTTAGGGATAATAAAATTTTAAAAATTGCCCGGAAAATAAATAAGTTCGGTAGAAACTTAAACTTCTATGAGATTTTATTAAAATTTTGACAGGACAACGTCTACACAGAAAGTATCTAGGTGTTTATTATTTAATAACAATCTATGTGATACCAACTTACTTATACTTTGAATAAATGACTTCTATTACCTACATAAAATCTAGAACCCACTGATTGGGGGAAGACACTAGCTCCTGTAACACAGGTGTTGTTACCTAGTGCAGGAGTCAGGGCTTCACTTTGTCGGAACACATGTTTTATGCCAATTAAGAATTAATCTACTTAATTAATTATTATAATGACTTTTGATTTAGAATCCGACTACTTCCTCCGATATACAGCGGGGTAATTCCGTAACACACTATCAGTAGCAATTCTTTTCATTTTGACAGTTCAACAACATTCATTGCGTTGTTTACGTTGTTGAACAGTCACATTTTCCGAACATATGAAGCAATGGATAGCAATATCCTTCAAAATGATTCAGATTGAGGTTGATTTACTCACCAGTCCATACTCATCATAGTTCTTGATGCCGATACGAGCACAGATGTCCATCATCAGGTCGCCGACTGTCTTGGCCTCATCCACCGGCAGCGTCTTCAACGTGTCTGGGGGTAATTGATGTAGGTATTACTAATCTGAACTGAAGCGGTTAGAAGAGGCTGTTTTTATTTTTATTGCTGAATGAGCCTGCGCTTGACCTCAATCACGCCTGATGGAAAGCGATGGGTGAGGTCGATGAGGTCTATGATGGAACGAGTATGCCCAGAAGATGCCTGTTTTTTCCGATTACTCTTTACAATTATTTCACGAGAATCAGATGGCATTTTAAATAGAAGTTTACGTCAAAAGACATGTTGTCTGCAGACATTTGGCAAGCGCCAAAGTCGAGCAATGGACTATGGTAAACTGCAGTTCGCTACGTCGCTATTAAGTCAATTATAAAGGGATATGCTTGCCCTATTAACTTTATTCACAAACCCTAATAGGACTTAAACCAGCGGGGTAATTGCGTACCACACTATCAGTAGCAAGGTCTTATATTTTGACAGTTCAACAACATTCATTGCGTCATTTACGTTGTTGAGCTGACAAATTTACGAACTCATGTAGCAATGAATTAGCAATATCCTTCAAAATGATTGAACGATACGTGAACGATCTTTGCAACTGTTATAGGTATTAAAGTAAATTTTAATGATCAAGTTCCTTACCATCCAAAAGTCTGACTCTCAGGTTCCTCATCCTGCAGATATAATCCAGGGAGTCTCCGTCCCTGAGCAGGTAGTAGTCCAGGGTCTTTTCGTTGTCCAGCCACACTCCAGACAAGTCATCATCAGCAGAGCGGAGGAACAGCGCGTATTCTGTTGGAAAAAAGTGTCTTTAGATTTGACGGCCACAAAGAAATAGTGACAATTACGTTTCGAAAGTGTGTTAAATTCGTTTAGTGCTTTTAATGTATTTAGTCATTTGTGGTGCAAGCAGGGCTTGGAACCGGTACCAAAAGTACAACTTCTGTATCGATACTAGCGGTTCATGTTTTTTGGTACCTGGGTACCGGTACATCACCTAAGAAGTAGGTAGGTAGGTAGGTACTGGTACCACATTCAGGTACCCGGTGCATACTGCAAATCCCTTATTTGTAAGCGGAACCCCGTACGGTTGCCAACCTTGAAGTTATTTGTCTACTATCCTTTTTACTTACTACTAGCTGCGCCCCGCGGTTTCACCCGCGTAAATGTCGGTCCCGTGAGAATATCGGGATAAAATTAAAAAGTATATGTTAATCCAGGGTGTCAGCGACCTCCTTACAAAATTTTATCAAAATTGGTCCGGCCTTTTCAGCGTGAAGAAGTAACAAACATATAAACACACACACACACTCACAAACTTTCGCCTTTATAATATTAGTGTGATTTAATTTGATTATATTAGGTCCTTACATATGAAATTGCAGTTTTACATAAAAAGAATACTTACATCTTTTTTTTAAAGAAAAGGTTGTTTCTTTGATCGAAGTATTAATAAATTAGTGAAGATGCATTTTTGCCATTTTAGCGGAAGTTCGTTGATGGCTCAGCTATAATAATCCTGGGGACGGTCGATGAACTCTTTGAAAGACAGATTGTAGTAAGTTGATGTGCCAGCACATCAACTTACTACAATCTGTCTTACTAGTAGTCATGAAGTCTGTACTACCCTACCGGTATTCCACCAAGGCCAGTGGTACCGGTTCCCAAAAATACCGATATTTCAAGCCCTGGGTCAGTGCAAATGGTCCTTAGACTCGATTAGCTCGTTTCGCACAGACTTTTGATCCCAGGATCTTTTTTTTGCTTTCTTACCTTGTCCCTTGTTGGGCACGTTGACCTTGTCCTTGACGACCTTGTGCGCGTCCATCACGGTCATGTGCGAGTCGAACTTGACCTTCCGGGTCACCGCGCCCTCGTCCAGCACTATCTTTAGAGATAGTGACGGCATCTTGAACTAGTCCTGGATTAAAAAAAAAGATAGGTACCTAGTTTAATCAAAATTGTCTCCAAAAGACTTTTATTTAAATATAGGTACTAAGATGGCTCCTCGATTTCTCGACTTGTTTCGAACTCTACCGGAGCCTCCGGTAGAGTTCGAAACAAGTCGGGAAATCCCGATAAAATAAAATAAACGTGTTCGGAACTCGCGTCCTTATGCGATACTTGCACGCACAATAAAAAGAGACACAGAGATAGAAAGCCGCATGGACCCCTCCACACACACACACACACACTTTTTTGCTACGTGACGATTTCTACCAGTGACTTAAGTCATAAGTCCTAACTACATAGGTAGTGAGGTAGGTCATGATTAACTTCCAAAGAATATCCTTTAGATAGTACTTACTGAATATTATTTGAACCAGTGTAAAGGCAGGGTTATATTAGAGCCACGCAGCGTGTCGCAACGCGTGGGATTGCAATCGGTTTCATACATTTAGTACTGGAGTGATTACATTAGTCCCGTCCCGCGTGTCGCAGAGCCTGCTGACGCCACGCAGACCGAGCGATTTCGATCGGCGTGGGGTCGGTGGTGGGGGTTGTGACGCGTCAGCCCAGTCGGGTCTAGTGTAATCACGCGTGGGCACGCGCAGACAGCCGAGTGGCGACGTAGAACAGTGGACGTGTGTTTAAAAATGTCTTAGAAACTATGAAATAATATACAATCAAAAACACAAAGATTATATTTAATTTCATCGCTTTTTAGTTCTTGCACCAACAAATGATATTGACTTCGGCTTCCTCTTGAAGTATTTATTGGATGTACCCAATATCTCCTTTTCTTTCTTTCCTTTTTGAGTAAGCTTAACATGAGCAGGTATGCTACATTTTCTTCAAAATCCGATTCCGAGTCTGAAGAAAACATTGTAGACGTTTACTCCAAAGGCCTCCACTGTACTGACTGAGACAAATTTTCGTCAGGGCGCGCGGCGACACGACACGCAAATGTAATAACCCGGCGTTGCGTCAGGCAGCGTGGCGACACGCGGCGTGGCTCTAATATAACCCTGCCTTTAGTTTATCTTGGTATTCCTATCGATAACTGATTTTGAACTCCGCATCATAGTTGCGGCCAACAAATACGCAATAAGTGTTATGGTGACAGTAGGTACGAAATGTCGACCATCAGTGGTGTGACAGCACATCAGCTCCTTATAATACGTGGCAGACGTGGTGGGCTGTCAGCACAGGCTAGGGACACAGGACAGGCAACATTTGTCGCGTATTTGTCTGTCGCAACCATGATGCGGAGTCCTGATTTTGAGACAGGAGTCATTTCAATAGATTTCTATGTTTTCCTTAGTAATAATTTTGTCCCTAACCGTAGATAGAAATATTCTAAGTAAATAGCATTGTTTAACTTTGGGCAGGCAGCGAAGGAATCTAAACACGTTAGTGCGTTGATTACCTACAGTGTTGTGGCGACACCAACTGTGTGGGTTTCATGTTTTCCTAGTAAATGACTCCTAATTAATAACATAAAACAATTGAACACCTACTTATCATTGGACTTATTTATATGCCACTTCTGACAAACGCTAACGATGTTTCTGCAACACGCTCTGTTAGCGGGAGATAGGACCCTCACGCTAATGCTTAAAAAAGTAAACAGTGAACAATGTTTGTGTATTTAATTCAATACTTTGAGATTATTATAGGCAGCTAATAATGAAGCAGTATTGCAAAGACGTCAAACAAAAATATACATCGTCGTAACATGGAGCAAATTGTGGAGATGTCGGAATTGGAATTTGTTACCTAATCGTTTTAGGTTAGGTAGGAAGGTAGGAAGAGAAATAGTTTAAGGAACTACCATCCGGCAGTGGGATATAGAGGGCAGTATGTGATAATGTCTTTCACACTGTTATTTGACCCTAATTGCTCTATAATCAAACTATTCGGCCCACTGACAGTGGCGGACTTCAAGGTCAAACAACGACAAATTTATAGGACAACAGCGTTACCAGTAATGGAAGCTATATAGCTTTCCAGGCAAACCGATAGGCATCAGGGAAGCTAGGTATGCCCAAGAAAGAAATAACAATCAGGGTAGGGTCTGCGCGTGTAGGCTTTTAGAATCATTCCACCCAGAAGGGCAGTGTGGTAAAAACGACATAATGATCGTTCGATATCGACCGATAATTGTAAAACTAAACTATACAGGGTAACAGGGACATTTCAGCACATGTTTCTAGACCCCTCCTTTTACGCAGGTTTAGAATCATGTAATGAATCCATCGTAACAGGTTGCGCGATGTCCCTGCCACCCTGAAAGTATATAGGTACTCGTATAGGTAAATAATTCACTTCCTGTGTCTTTTATTCAACCTTAATAAACCCGTTACCTACGAACCTTTATTTAGAACCGTTAAGTTAAAGCACATTAAAACTACGACACTTCCTCGTAACGCCCAACTTTTTGGACAACGCCCTGCGGCGTCACATATTGTGCATTTGTGAACGCACCTTAGAATATGTGGCGTCGCCTAATTATGTTTTTTATTTATGTATTTATTTAATAAGTTAGTCAGAAACGCAACTTCGATAAGTGGCAACACGAACCTACGATCCGGGGCGCTACCCATAGCGTTCCTTAGGTAGCGTCCCTCTCTTAAGGCTCCTACAAACAGGCGCGACACGAGATATCACGCGCGACACAAAGGCACCGCTCGTTGCGCAACTTGCGGTGCATTTGTGTCGCGTGTCGTGTCGCGCCTGTTTGAAGGAGCCTTTACTTGCCAACCGTCACGAGACACGGACTAGATTTAAGTCATTGGTTTATTTTGTCCCTACTAGTTATCTATCTATTTATAGATATAAATAAAACAAACCAGCCGTTCTTGAGTTTTATATGGTGAACTAACCCGACTAGTTTACCATAAAAAACTCAAGAACGGCTGGACCGATTTTTATGATCTTTGATTTGTTGGCTTTGTCTCCGACCCGAATAGCAGAATAACTATTAAAACCTGGGAAAAATTTATGAAAAAATAATAATGAAGATAATTAATTTTCTCATACATTTTATATGGAACGGCTTTTTTGATGATATCTTAGAGAACGGATTGACTGGTTTTAGGACACACGCTATTCCCACGGGATCGAGATTTATGCGGGTCAAACCGCGGGGCGCAGCTAGTTAGTTATTATGTGCTAAATAGTGTACCTAACTTATAATACGTGTGTGGCAATGGCAATTACAATATTATTAACAGCAAGTCAGAATTTCACTTCCGCTCTTGGATCACAACTTCACCTCCGATACGCGTAAGAGGAGACAGATAATATAATACCTTCCACCTGTCACCAAAGCCTTTTGAACACTCTTGTATCACACAAAACTCAAAAGTTCTTTAACAGACTGGTTTTAAAAAGCCGGTAACTACTTACAGTTAATTTTAACTGACGTAGCTTGCACTAGTACTGTCAACAGCGATCCACACACAGCAATGAGCTGTTTACCTCATCTCCCAGCAAGCTATAAAAGGGCTATGATTTCATCGACGAGTCATTCGACAAAGTTTTCCTTAATACATGTATTTTGATTGTTAATATTTGTGTCAGTTTCATTAAATAATAAGCATTATCATATCCTATTGTAGTAGGTATTTTTAAAGCGATAACTAGGTACTGTAGCATTTATGGCTTAATTTTATGCTTAAATAAAACCGTTATGAATTCTTTGAAAAGTAAATACGAGACAAACATCCATACTACTTCACTACATAGTATAAAACAAAGTCGCTTTCTCTGTCCCTATGTCCCTTTGTCCCTTTGTCCCTTTGTATGCTTAAATCTTTGAAACTACGCAACGGATTTTGATGCGGTTTTTTTTAATAGATAGAGTGATTCAAGAGGAAGGTTTATATGTATAATAACATCCATTAAATAGTGGAGAAGTACTGTTATTTTTGAGGTTTCTAATGTGATGTCGTAAATATTTACATTTTTTCCGCTTACATTGCAAACGCAGGCTGAACCCTACGAGTTTTATCAAAATAATGTACTAAGTATTGTACACATTGAAAAGGTCTACAGAAAAGTCCGTGATGGTATATGTCTATCTCTTATGGATAACCCACAATAACTTTTTTTTGTCATTTACTTTTTACGACAAATAATGGCTAATTTTCGAAGCGATTTTAACCAATACAGCATTAATCCTTAACCAATTAAATACCTTGAATACATTGTTCATTTAATATAGATCTATATGGCCCTTTACACCACATGATTTAAGTGAATATTTTCGAAGATATTACAGATTTAAAAATTGCGGGACGTAGCGTTTGCGGCGGTACCGGCCGGCCGCCCGGTGCGGCAAGAGCGTGCCAATAAATAGCGCGTCTGAGGCCGCGGTTTTCCCTATAGGTAGCACTTTGAATTCAGCAGCGATCGGACGCGTTTATTATAAAAACGTGCTTTTCAGCGCGACAACGTATCAGTAATTATAAGTAAGTTACGATCAATAATTGTATGTAGCCGGAGCGGGCCGCTATGTTTTTATATACAACGTTCACAGTTTTTCTGTAGTGTATTTAGTATCAGCAATGCACCCGTGCGAAGCCGGGGCGGGTCGCTAGTAATATTATAAATTCGAAAGTAACTCTGTCTGTCTGTATGTTACCTTTTCACGCCTAAACCACTGAACGGATTTCGATAAAATTTGGCAGAGATAGATTGCATCCCGGGAAAGGCCATAGTATAGTTTTTATCGACATACCTCGCGGGCGAAGCCGCGGGCGGAAGCTAGTCGGTTTATAAAAAGAATAAGAGAAACAAGAGGAAATGGTTTTAATTCAGCTTGCAAGATTTGACCAATACATACCTACTAACTAACAAGGCAGTAGTTGGCTCTAGATTTGGCCAACAGTGGGACAATGATCATCATCCTATAGTACCTAGTCCAGTGGTGAATATAAAGCTTCTGCAATCGCACGCCATCCACAGCTACTCTCTTCCAGCGGCTACCAGTCAAGTGAAGATCGTGGCCCTATCTAGGGCGAGATTTATATACCCCACTGTGATTTAACTGTGTAAGCATCGCATACAAATGTGAACCTAAGTGTAAAGCATTAATGTTCATATTAAAATGAAATGCTTGCTCACATTCGTTTATATGAATATGAATGAACATTATTTATAAGAATAAGGTTCATATTCGTATGGAAAGTTCGTTTAATAAAGAGTGTCAATGTGTGAAATCTTTCATAAACTGAGGGCGTCTTACCTTACGTTTGCTGATTTACAAGTCTTTACTTAAGATCACTTTTATCCCAATGCTGATCGGTAAATAAAATCACAAAATAACAATGAAACTGAATTCAAAACAATTTAATCCAGTTATCTATTAGGTACTTAAACGAAACTAATTTGCCCGCAAACGATATCGAGACTTCGAGAGGCACTTCACCATACTAGACTATTCACTAAAGAGAAATGTCGGCAGACTTAACTAAATAATAAATTAATAGCAAATGACTCAAGAGTTTACTCTCAACACGTGTTAAGGCAGTGGATAAGAAGCCATTGACTGACTCAGTCGTTTACAAAGGTGGTTTGTTATGATATCAGACATACTTCCGCGGAACGCACGTGCTAGGAGCTAGGACAACTTAGGAATGACGTGTGTTATCTCATAGGGTGTGGTCAGTAGCGGTGCAAGCGCATCTGTGATGAGATTAAAGATACGGGACGAGTTTTTCACATTCCAAACTACTTAACCGGCTGAGATTAAGAAGAGATGTAGTGCAGAAATCGGTCAGTGGGTCGAATCGTCTTAGGGGGGGGAGTTTGCATTGTCGTCTGTGTAAGCAGATTGAGGGGCTCGTGGCTAAATCAAAACAGCCGCACGCGCGGTAGATTGAAGGTCAGTTCTATGTTTTAGAATGGGCAACTAAAATTCTAAAGTGACTTGGTCGGTTCGTGGATGGATTCATCCATTACATATGGTTACCACTCCATTGCTTGGAAAGCACATTGAGCCGTTAGTCTCTAGTGTCATTCGTAAATCTTTGACAGGCGTTACGGGTAGTCAGAAGCCCAAAAGTCTCACAATCATTCTTGGCAAGGGGTATCGCGTTAACCAGTAACTGGGTTGTGGAGGTCAGATAGGCCTTCGCTCCAAGTAAAATACTGGTATTGAGCTGCATACCACCTTGCACCTGTTAGACTGGGGCCTACAATAATATAGTTGGGTAAAGGTTTGGCAGATTGATTTGCCCATGAACGCAGCTTTGAGGCTCAAGCGTCGGTGGAGTTGATACTTTTGAAAACACTTTTATAGAGCACTAGCGGTCGCCCGCGGCTCCGCTCGCGTGGTCCCGCTTTTCTGTTGAAATTTTTCCTGAATTTTCTTTGCTATAAACCTCACGGAGCCGGAGACCTTTCCAACGAATGCAAAACCGTGGAAATCGGTTCGTGCGTTCTGGAGTTATAGCGTCAGGAAGGAAAACCCGACTTATTTTTATATAGTAGATAGTGAGCTTATCAATCTATATTATTGTTGCGCGCCAAAAATAATGCTTGATACATCGCCATGTATCGCCATTAGTTACCACTAGCGCCATCTTGTATCGGGTAGCAGAACTAGTACCTTGGCCTTGGTACTAGGACATTGACCCTTCCTGTAGGTACTAGTAGTTCCGAGAACTATCGACGTCGAGTCGGTCGGGACCGCTATGTACTCGAACATACTAGATGTTTCTAAAGTAGCTCTGTGGGACTATATAAGGCGGGCGCGAGCCGCGAGACATATAGTTTTGAGTAAGCTATACATGCGATAACATCGAAAGCGATATTCGAGTGCGACTAGAAGTGATCAGTAAGTGACATTGTGTTTCTTTATTTGTGTTTGATTGTAATTAGTGTTGGTGAGTAAAGTGTCAGTTTTTTGGTTATTAAATCGGTAGTTTTTATTGTCACGAACCCCAAGCTCGTAACAATTGGTGTCAGAAGCGAGGTTTAAAAACCATGCCGATTTTACCCAAAGACGACATGGAGGGTATCCGTACCCGGAGTCAACGCCAGCAAGAGACGGACCAGAGGCGATTCGGTGGAACAACGCCACAGAGGTCGGAAGGCCAGCAACCGACCACGGAGGCCGGCCCGTCCACAGCTGCTCCAGCATCATCAGCACCAGATTTTGCTGCTCTGATGATGATGCTGCAGGAGCAGGCTCGCCGACAGGAGGAACAGGCCCGCCGACAGGAGGAACAGGCCCGTCGACTGGAAGAACAGCTCCAGCGGGACAAGGAGGAACAGGCCCGCCGACAGGAGGAACAGGCCTGCCGACAGGAGGAACAGGCTCGTCGGTTGGAGGAACAGCTCCAGCGGGATAAGGAGGAGCAGGCGCGCCGCCAGGAAGAGCAGATGTTCCTTATAAAGGACCTTCACGCTACCTTCGGGAAAGACATGAAGGAGGTGAAGGACAAGGTTGCTCAACACGACAACCGTCTGTCGGAAGCTGAAACCCGAATCGACCACGTGAATAATCGGGTTGACAACGTGATGGCTGATATGAAGAAAACGCTGGACAACCTTAAACTGTGTGATGGAATCGCAGCCCCCGTAGCTACAACACCTTCGCTACGTGGATTCAAAGTGCCACCGTTCGACGGAACTTCTTCCTGGTCGGCCTACAAAATCCAGTTTGAGGCTGTCATGAAGGCGAACGGGTGGAATAAAAGTCAGGCCATGACTGCCCTCACCCTGGGCCTGCGTGACCAGGCCTTAACTGTCCTGGAAGCTCTCGGTAAGGAAGTGACTTACGAGCAGCTCCTTGAGGCATTGGAGGCTCGGTATGGTGACGCTCACCTGGAACACGTGTTCCGTGCGCAGCTCAAGGATCGCGTGCAACGCAGTAACGAAAACCTGCAGCAGTGGGCCCTTGAAGTGGAGAAGCTGGTTCGCAAAGCTTACCAGTCCGTACCTGCGCTTATTGATGGGAACCTGGTGCAGGCATTCATCGACGGCATCCGCGACCTTGAAGTTAGAGCTGCTGTGAGGCTCGGTCACCACGGGACGCTGAAGGACGCCTTGGCCCATGCATTAGAGGTGGAAGCGGTGCGGCAGGATCATCGTTCCCATCGCATTAGGGAGGTTGCAGCGGCTACAGTTCGCGACCGCAATAAAGGATACAGCCCTAGGTGCTACGGCTGTGGTGAAAGGGGCCACCTTCGATCCAGTTGCCCTAAGCGAACTGCAGAAAGAGAAGGCGACCGATCTCCAGAGGGCAGTGCGGCTAACAGCACCGCCCAACACCAACAGCAGGGAAACGAGTAATAGCCAGGACTGCGGGGCGGGTGCTGGCTGATGTTCAAGGAGCCCCAAGGATTTCGATCACACAAACCCATGATGGGAATAGCCTAATCATCAAGGGCGAGGTCAACGGAACGCCGTGTAAGCTGACCATAGATACTGGAGCCTCTCGTACGGTCGTCAGTTCCCAACTTATAACTCGGTTCCTTGGGGACTCCGCACACAACCGAGAACACATTAATTTGGTAACAGCCACCGGTCAGCGCATACCCGTCCGTGGAGAGAAGAAGATGGAGTTGAAGCTAGGCAACAGAATCTACCTGCATAATGTCATTGTGGCTGATATAATGGACGATTGCATCCTGGGCCTTGACTTTATGAGGAAGAATTGTTGCGAGATTGACGTCAAGCAAGGTGTTTTGAAATGTGGACAAGAGGAAGTTTTCGTGGAAGGGGCCTTACCAGGAAATGTGTACAGCCTTAAGAAGATTGTTCTTCCGCCGAGATCGGAAACGATTGTTCCGGTTAGTCTACCTCGGAATCCTGGGCAAACTCATCGTTGTGTACTCGTGGAAAGGGTAGACAATGACCTTCCATGGAAAGTGGCACGAACTTTGGTGAGAGCCACCGACATCTCAGGGGTACGTGTGCTGAACCTTTGTGATCAGGAACAGATTGTAGAAAAAGGCACACTACTTGGTACTTGCGAGGAAGTGGATTGGTTGCGTCGATGCCAATATCTATCGACTGGGACCCTCAGCAAGGATGCACAAACGAGAGTGACCACCCTTTTAGAAGACTGCCGCAGCGCTCTGTCTCAAAATGAAATGGTCAAAGCGAAGAAGATGTTACTCAGGTACGCCAATGTTTTCTCGTCAAATGATGCTGACATCGGAAAGACTGGCATAGTTCAACACAAAATAAACACAGGAGAAGAATTGCCTATCCGTCAGCGGCCAAGGAGATTGCCGGTAGCACGTGAAAAGGAAGTGGAAACCATGATTGAGGGAATGGTGAAGGATGGTGTTATTGAACCTTCATCTAGTCCATGGTGTTCACCTGTAGTGCTGGTAAGAAAGAAGGACGGCAGCATGCGGTTTTGTGTTGACTATCGTCGTCTGAACGACGTTACGAAGAAGGACAGCTATCCTTTGCCGAGAATCGATGACACGCTGGACATGCTTACTGGCGTAAAGTGGTTTAGCACGCTGGACCTGAAAAGTGGCTACTGGCAAGTTGAAATTGATCCCAAGGACAAGGAAAAAACTGCATTCTCGACAGGAAAGGGTCTGTGGCAATTTAAAGTTATGCCGTTTGGATTGTGCAATGCTCCGGCAACGTTTGAAAGGTTGATGGAACTTGTACTTACCGGGCTAATTGGCGATGCCTGTCTGGTCTACTTGGATGACATCATCATCGTAGGCCGCACGTTTGAAGAACATCTTCAAAACCTAGAACGCGTGCTCATGAAGATCCAGAGTGCCAACCTCAAGTTAAGCCCGAAGAAGTGTTCACTATTCAAACGACAAGTTAGCTTTTTGGGATATGTCGTGTCTGAAGAAGGTATCCGCACGGATCCAGAGAAAATTGCAGCTGTCAAGGACTGGCCAGTTCCAAAAGACAAGACGCAGGTTAGAGCGTTTCTGGGTTTGTGCTCCTATTATCGGCGATTTGTCAAGAACTTTGCAGACATAGCCAAACCCCTGCATAAGCTAACCGAGGAGAAGCGACATTTCTGCTGGGATAATAGTTGCGACATCGCATTCCAGCAGCTAAAGGACCGTCTGTGCAATACACCTATTTTGGGATACCCTGATGTGGACAAGGAATTTATAGTTGACACAGACGCAAGTGACATAGGACTTGGCGGTGTGTTGTCTCAACGGAATGGTGATCAAGAAGTTGTGATAGCGTACTTCAGCAAGTCATTGTCAAAGCCGGAAAGGAACTATTGTGTTACGAGACGGGAACTGCTTGCTGTGGTAAAGTCATTGCAGTATTTTAGCAAATATCTTCTGGGTCGGAAATTCCACTTACGAACTGACCATGCTGCACTGAAATGGCTATTGCAGTTCAAAAACCCAGAAGGACAAGTTGCGAGATGGATTGAACTACTGCAGGAATACGACTTCGTGGTCGAACATCGCAGCGGAAAATCTCATGGCAACGCAGATGCATTGTCAAGAAGACCTTGTCCTGAAGACTGCAAGCATTGTACTAGGCAAGAGAATAAGGAAGTAGTACCTGTGAGGATGCTCAAGACAGACCTCAACAACGAGTGGAAGGAAAGCCTACAACGTGCACAGCAGGAAGATTCAGACATCAAGCCGATTCTGGAGTGGATGAAGGCCAGTGCTCTTAAGCCCAGGTGGAGCGACGTCTCAGCGATGAGTTCGGTCACAAAAAGCTATTGGGCCCAATGGGACAGCTTGGTGGTTCAGGATGGAGTCCTGTGCCGTAAATGGGAAAATGCTCGGGGCGACAGCTGTCATTTGCAAATGGTTGTCCCTAAAGCTCAAGTACCGGATGTTCTACAGCTGTACCATAATGGTTGTTCAGGAGGTCATCTGGGAGTAAAACGGACTCTACTGAAGATACGAGAACGGTTTTACTGGGTCCACTGTCGGGACGATGTTGAGGATTGGTGTCGCAAATGTACAAGTTGTGCAGCTGTAAAGGGACCTCAGACTCGAAGTAGAGGTGCATTAAAATTGTATAATGTTGGTGCACCATGGGAGAGGATAGCCCTTGACGTTGCGGGGCCGTTTCCGGAAAGTGAAAGTGGTAACAAGTATTTCATGGTTGTCATGGATTACTTCACGAAGTGGCCGGAAGTCTTCGCCATTCCAAATCAAGAAGCTTCGACAGTTGCAGATAAATTAGTTCATGAAGTCTTCTGTCGTTTTGGAGTACCTTTGGAGATTCACAGTGATCAAGGAAGGAATTTTGAGTCCCAAATATTCCAGGAAACTTGTCGAGTTATGGGTACTCATAAAACAAGAACGACTTCTTACCACCCACAATCGGATGGAATGGTGGAACGATTTAATCAGACACTGGAGAGGTACCTAGCCAAAGTTGTAGAAAATCGGCAACGAGATTGGGACAAGCACATACAACCGTTTTTGTTGTCATATCGAAGCGCTGTTCACGAAAGTACATCGGTGACGCCAGCTTTCGCAAACTTCGGAAGAGAACTACGGCTACCTGCAGATCTGATCACCGGAATACCACCTGATGCCCCACGCAGTGTAACTGATTATGCGAATGACTTGCGGAACAAGATGAATGACATTTATGAGCACGTCCGACAATCGGGCCAGCAAATGTCTGAAAAGATGAAAACCCGTTATGATCGCAAAATGAACAATAAAGAGTTCGACGAAGGTTCACTCGTGTGGTTGCACAATCCAGTCCGCAGCAAAGGGAAATCTCCTAAGCTTCAAGCTAAATGGGACGGACCGTACCGGATTGTGACAAAGATCAATGATGTAACCTACCGGATACAGAAAGGTGCAAGAGGTACTCCTAAGATCGTCCATGTGGATCGACTGGCGCGTTATTATGGAGCCAATAATGCTCGGGACGAGCATGTCTTAGGAGGGGGCAGTGTTGCGCGCCAAAAATAATGCTTGATACATCGCCATGTATCGCCATTAGTTACCACTAGCGCCATCTTGTATCGGGTAGCAGAACTAGTACCTTGGCCTTGGTACTAGGACATTGACCCTTCCTGTAGGTACTAGTAGTTCCGAGAACTATCGACGTCGAGTCGGTCGGGACCGCTATGTACTCGAACATACTAGATGTTTCTAAAGTAGCTCTGTGGGACTATATAAGGCGGGCGCGAGCCGCGAGACATATAGTTTTGAGTAAGCTATACATGCGATAACATCGAAAGCGATATTCGAGTGCGACTAGAAGTGATCAGTAAGTGACATTGTGTTTCTTTATTTGTGTTTGATTGTAATTAGTGTTGGTGAGTAAAGTGTCAGTTTTTTGGTTATTAAATCGGTAGTTTTTATTGTCACGAACCCCAAGCTCGTAACATTATCTTACACAGATAAGATGTAAGACCTGGCTTTAATATATGATAAACAAAAAGTAACATGAGGAGACAGCACTGGCAGGGTCTAATGAATCATTAGTATGACCTTTAACACAAAAAATATAGTCTCTTCGATTCCACTTAGGTATGTGTTTTGTGCATCATCAATAGGTAAAATAAACATCCCAATATGAATCATATCCGTTCGTCCGCTGTGACTATAAGGCCTTAGGTACACACACGTTTTTCTTGCCGTGAATAACTACGGTTTATACGCCGTGTTTAGGCACGGTCATCAATGTTGTATGGATCACTAAAGAAGCTTGTTCACAAACACGTTTTTTCTACGGGGCCGTTTATACGCCGTACCGTAAAGAAACCGTGCCGTGTACAAAGGTCCTTATGGCATTCATTTTGTTCTCGTTTGACCACATCAGCAACCGATGATGACGCTTACCTAAGCGTCATCGTCGTAGGTGCTACCTAAAACTCGTAGAAGCCAACAGTGTCGATCAGGTTCCATACAACTCTATTCCTACCTACCCTTTGAAAAATGGCACAGTCAGTATTCTATAGACAAAAATAATATAATAGTAATAAAGATATCTACTCCGGCTTGCCTCTTACAAAAATTGACCCTTCGCTACTGGAAGCCACCTATTCTATTATACCTATTCGGAAGAAGATTCCCTGTTTACAGTATATTAGTGTAAATCGACGGGGCGCGGCGTCTCTACCAGGGCACGCGGCCGACGCCCGTTGCAAACTGTGGCAGTATACTCCTCCCCCTCCTACTTACTATTTACCACCAAAGGAGTATTTCCCTGCAGGGTGTAACGTTCCGTGGTCCACGTGGAACTCCCTGAATCGTCTCCGGATACAAGTGGGAAGATGTAACTCTATCCTGGTAAAGTGGGGGCTATCTCAACGGAACGGTGGTAGGATGTGGTTGTGAAGCTATGTCGCAAACCATGCTAGACCTCCTAACCTGTCCTCTGTGTCCCATAATATGCATTCAAAGTGACCTCTGCGTTGCCACCGACGACGCCGTGGAAGTCGCGTAGTTTTGGGAAAACAAGATTTAAAATACAGTCGTGCCAGCAACACGAAGTAGAGGCATATTAGCTATGTTTAATGTCACTCACATACGCACAAAAACGAATAACGCTCTAGAAAATTAAAGCAACAGCACTATAACGCTGATTTCTGCAACAATCAATGAGTCATTCCCGCTCGTCCACACTGCGGACGACTGGGAATCCTTAATCATTAATCCCAGTCGTCCACACCCCGTCATCTCACATCTAGTCTAAGAGTTAATAAATCACACTCAGGTTGACCAAACCACATAAAGATACAAGTAAAAATATTTGTGTAAAACACTGATATTTTAACTTGTATGTAGGTACATGTATCTATTTCCACTGTGTTCAATGAGATGTTTACCTCATTATTATTATTAACGCGCTAACAGTTGGGCAGACTGGTGAATAAACAGGGATAAGGTATACTAATTACAAATCCAACAGCATACCTACCATTAGCTAGTATTTTATTTATAAACACATTCTTGTAGGATAAAATAGGCTCGAGGTTTATCCATTTTGTCATGTATCCTTGTCTCCTCTCTTTTTGAGGAGTTAGCCTTTAGAGCCGTAATCCACCACGCCGGCCCAGTGCGGGTTGGTAGATGTCACATGTCTTCCATTTTTTGGTTCTAGGACATGCCGTTTTCCTCACGATGTATACCTTCAACGTTTTGAGAGCAGTGTGATGAAATGATTTACACAAAGTTAAGCTGCGCTTGCCCGATCGGTCAGTGAATGGGTGACCATCGTAACACACCGAGACTGGATCGATCGTGGATCTTTGACAGTCATCACGGGTCAGAAGCCCGACAGACAACCAGTCTTATTAAGGTCGTATTATCGTGTTACCCGTAACTGGGTTGTGGAGGTCAGATAGGCAGTCGCTCCATGTAAAATACTGGTGTTCAGCTGCTCACAGTTAGACTGGAAGCCGACCACAACGTTGTTGGGAAAAGGCTAGGCAAATTGATTAGATAGATAGATAATGCTTTTGAGGGATCCGGACCCAAAGGGACCCTATTACTAACCTCCGCTGTCCGTCTGTTAGACTGGAAGCCAACCCCAACATAGTTGGGAAAAGGCCAGACAGATTTTTAATAGGTACTTTAGTCATCATAGGTATAAATAAAACTACTGTTTAAAAGAATAAGTTTATTTCTATAGGAAAATAGTTGTAGGTATAAAGACTGCTAAATACTTTCTACCATTTATTTGATTTACAGGCCTCTGGCTATTCTTATAATATGGCTAAAATACGTATACAGGGTCAAATTAATAATTATCTAGCGAAACTCCGCAGACAGAAAACAGATTTTCTCAAATCAAATTCGAATGTTTGTCAATAGCTATGATGATTGCGAATATACACCAAAGTTCAAATCCTGACTCCCCGCTGACAATGAACACTTCCTAATGCAATAAAAATCTAATAACAGTTTGCATGACCCGGCGATCGACCCCAGGATGCCAATTTGAGGATTACTAAGGTTCTAATAACAATACAACTATATCTTAAAAATATAGAATACAAAAGTGACAGTATTGTTTCTAGCTACTCATTTAGGCCCGATGGAAACTTGCTCATTGTTATAAGTATTATATTTCTAAATATTATATTTTTTCAATATTAGCCTTGGGAGGCTTAAAGAAAAAAGGACCAAGCCAAAAAAGAAGACTACTTTATACTTATTTATTTTAAAACGATGATCGAATGTGAATCTTTTCGATATATAAAGTAAGTAAGCAGGGTAGCAGGAACATTGATGCGTACATAGATTAATAACGCCTAGATCGATAGTCTTCATACAAGCGCTTCGTCTCAAGTGAGGCAAAAACGCACACATCAATCTATTGATGTATGCGTGAGCATTGCGTATTTACGATCGCCGACACGCACACAAACAAAACTCTGATGTTGTGGAGTGTGTACAGTGCAGTAGTAGTTTCCCCGAAAGTGGGGAAATTTTATACTTACGTAAAATCGGATTATTTATCTTGTACTTGGTAACGTACTAGTTCTATTTAAAGCTTGTTATAAAAATAACATGTTAATTTACATTAAAACGAATATTTGTAATTAAAATCTATATTTATTATAAGTTAACATTCAATAGGTACATGAATGAGCAGCATTAATGGTTTTAATCATTTTAAGGAAAAACGTAAAAGTTTCTTTACACTAGAAGCGCACGATTTCTATACAACGTGTTTTTTTTTATATTCCATAACTCTATGGGGTCATTGTACTAATCATTATGAATAACTTTGGGGACCAAACCTGAAATCGCGAAAAAAAAATCAACCATTCCCTACATTTTGACGAGTTATGCGAACATAAATGTAGGGAACAGCTGATTTTTTTTTCGCGATTTCAGGTTTGGTCCCTTAGTAAAAGTTGTTCATAATGATTAGTACAATGACCCCATAGAGTTATGGGATATCAAAAAAAAACACGTTGTATTTTTACTGGTCTAAAGAATAGCAAGTTTTTTTCGCTAAAGTCTAACTAAATTGTTTGCAGCTGATAACGATGATTTTTTTTGCATGTACACTCTACTTATCTATATAAAATATCCGTATATTATTTATTTATATTTGAATTGAGCTCACCAAGACTTTAATTTTGATACCCATGTTGTAATAATTTAAAATAAATAGTTTCTTTTCAAATCTCAAAATGGCGCTACAAAGCCGCCATATTGATTTTTCTCTAAAAAAATTTTGGCCAGTTGTGTAAAAATCTCGGGTTCATTGTAAAATAAAAATACGGGTGTGTATTTATTTTTCGTTGAACAATAGGGTAATTCATTGCAACTGGTAACACCTTCATAACATGGCGGCCTAAAATTTTGTTGTCGTATTTAATTTTTGTATTCATTATTGTAGCAAAATACAAGTCGAATTGTAGTACTTACCTATGAAATGATATGTTGGTAGGTTTTTTATTCTTTTCTGATGCATTGTGACACCCATTCACTACACAATAAGTCATTATTAATGAAATTGTCTCGGAAAGCTCGGAGATGTTTGCTCTAGCGTTTGACCTTGACAACTGGCGGACGTTCGGAACGTAGTGAGTCGTTTAGACTCACTTGAAAGTGCCTCACTGAAATCGCGCGTACTCGGTTTCTAGGCGTTATAATTCTATGGATGCGTAACCATCGATTCAGTACATCATTCTGAAACCCTCTGCGTTGAAATTTTACATCGGCAACTTAAAAAAAAAATGCTGTTCCATATATTTTATAAAACGGCTAACTTTTTTTGGTTATCGACGAAAAATCTATTCGCTAGGTGGTCTAGAATCATGTGCTGAATTCATGATTATAGTTTGCGCGTCGATATCCCAGTCACCCAGTTACCAAATCTAGTACTTACCTATGAAATCTGAGTTTCAAGAATAAAGATCAACATACCCACGTTTTAAGGGGCCGGCGGAGCATGCGTAGTTCATACAAACGTAATACCAAAATAAGTTTTCTATAGAAATTTGATATTCCTCATATCTCGTCTTTATATCAGAGTCCATTCAAAATATATATTTGGGAACCTAGATATTCTGTAATCCAATCGGAATAAATACACACTACATTAAGAATATGTTTGATTTACAAATTATTTTGGTATTACGTTTGTATGAACTACGCATTTCGCCGGCCCCTTAATAAATATAGTTGACTACTCTAGTCTAAGTTAGTCTTAAGTTGAGGTCAGATTTAGTGAATTTTCAAAAGGGGAGGCACATTAATTTATTTTTAGTACTTTTGCACTTTCTGTATCCTTTCGAATGTCAATAACATGTCCAATACCTATGTTGTATTCACGTATTGATAACATCATTCCTCTTGCGTTATCTAGGTGTATCTATATCTATGGGGTGAGCCTATTGCCACCTATTCTGCCCCCGATAGGAAAAAAGACGCATCTAACAGTTTTTTCCAGATTTGAGTTATGTATATTGCCGAAATCAGAAAAAAAACGCGCATCTGCCTGTATTTTTTATATTTCTCTAACTTCCTCCAGTGCGGTTTTAGCACAACAAAATAGGGCGCTTCTGTTCATTTTTTACACCCGATTGAAGATGAAAAGACGAATTTATGTGAAACTTAATTAAAAAGTCGCATTTATGTAGATAATGTCATTATACTTTATAGTTTTTTTTTAGTTCAGTAATATAAAAGGCGCATATTTGTCCCTATTTCTAAAAGGAAGTTAATAAGACGCAAATAGGTATTTGCGACTAACGCGCTAAAAAAAAAACTGTTTTTACATTAAGAAAAAAAGACCACATCTGACCACTTGCGCCCTATTTACTTCGTGAAATTGTTTTAGCATAGGCGCATTTGCCATAATCGTCTTAATTACTTTACGTTGATAAAAAATTGTGTTTTATTTACAAATAATAAATTAGGCTATGACTTATATGATAACCACGAACCTACTGTACTATTTCTGATATACTACCTTAGATAAAAGGATTATTAAATATTTTATAAACATTTTACCTAAGCCAAGGGCTATCTACATACTTGGAAATACCTATATGCGCCCATTTATGTTAAAATCATTTATTAGATAGATAAACTAAATACTTAGAAAAAAAGTACAGCCAAAAGCGTTTGAAATTTAAAGGACGCATCTAGCCGTTTACGTCTATTCAATTAAGTATGTAATATTTTCCTTAATTTTTTATGCTAAGATGAAACTGTTTTTTCATTATTTTTATTATAATAATTTAATAAATTCATATTATTATTAAACCAGGTTAAAGCCTAATATTAGAGGGTATTATTTTCAACTTTAAGTATGTAAAATATTAATTTACTCGAAGACAGCATACGATTTCCCGTTTTATTCATTAAAACATTTATTTCTCCGTTTTTACTTTTTGTTAGATACGTCTTTTTAACTATCGGGGGCAGTATTGATACTTTGATATTAAGGGGCTTACAAGACCTAAACGCAAGTTTTCCAAACAATAAAAGTACATGATAGACTACAGTAAAAAAAATCAGAAAAATATATGATATTCTTCAGGATATATGCTAGATAGATAGTGTGGTGAAAACATAATACAACTAATTTGATACGATAGAAAAAAATCATGAAGATACCTCTAAAAATTTTCTTTTTACAATAAAATCCATAGTAAAATACATACAATCATTCTGATTTTTTGTCAGATTATTCTACAAGCAGCATACTAAAATACTAGTGTTTTAATTTTTTAGTCTAAACAATAGATTCTTTGTAAATCGCATATTCCTATTTTCTAACCTAAAACGTGCGTATGTGTGCGAAAACGCTGTGTAGCGACACTGCCGGCCGAGGCCTGATGCTATACGGACGTGTCGCTCTTTTCGCCGCACTATTTCCGCCAAGATTGTTATGTTTTTGTAAAGTTTTATTTGTAAATTCATTGTTTATTATTATTTGCATAATCTTCTTTCCGTAAATATTTTTATTTCGTGTAAATATAAAATACTTTTAAGTTAAAATAGCGTATTAATATGTTATCAATTATCATTTGTAAATATGGGAAATATAGTGAAAAGTTCCGTCAGGAGGACTACAAAACGTTCATATAAAACGCCGAACATGAACGAAATTTAAAAGTAAGAGCATTGTATTATTATTATTACTGAATATTTATTTTTTTAACAATAAAACTGTATTTGGAAACATCTAAGATAGTGCAGTCATTTACGCATAAACGCATAAGGTCAATTTTTTCGATCATATGTACAATTGTCACATTAGCGTAAGAGCGCGATGTATAGATTTGTATTCACGAGTCCCCGGGTTCGATTCCCAGATAATCATCGAGTTTTCTTTTTAAATGTATTTTGAATTTATATTTTTGAATTACATTGTAGACGTTTTTTTTTAGTTATTTATAAATAAATATATATTTATATATAAATAACTAAAACAAACGTCTACAATGTAATTATTTTTCAGAGTAACATAGTCGTAAATATCAACACGGAAGTTATTTCTAATGCGTAAATACCTACACGTTTTCGAAACTATTATAAGTATAACAATTAAAAAAACAAAATACCTATGTTTTTATTAACAGACCGCGACTTACTGATAATGGGCACAACAAAATAACAAATTCATCTGAAAATTGCGATGAAAATGATCACAAGCAAGATTTTAATTTTTATTATTCAATTTCGTTTATAATAAATAGAATTCATAATATTATGTAGGTATGAATGTTAGGTACTTACCTAATCTTTGCGGCTGTTTACACATTATGCCGCAGCTGCAGCGGCACCGCCGCCGCGGCGGCGCGGCGCCCGCTGCATCAGTCACCCTTGGATTTGTATGAACACACGGCGCGCCGCGGGCGGCGGCGACGAGTTTTGATAAGACCTATCAAAACTCGCCGCCGAATCGTGCTGCCGCCACCGCGGCGCCCGCCGTGTGCAAGGGTTCATGCAAAATCCAAGGGCAACCAATACAGCGGCACCGCGGCGGTGCGCGGCACTGGTCCGGATTTTCAAAAAAGTGGACATAGGATCGAAAATGCATATTTAACGTAACAAAAAATTGTTTCGTATAGAAAATTTAACGCTGATTAATACTTATTACTACAACTTTTCAAAAAAACAGTTCCTTCACGTCAAAAAAAAATTTGAAAATAAAAATGTATGGGAGAAAATCTATTTTATTTTTTTTCTCCGTTCAGTATCAAAGTGTAGCAAGCAAACCTAATATTATGGTAAGTACCTATTGTTCTTAATACGACAACATATACATTGCTTGCGTATCCCTGCGGCCTTGACGCCTACGATGCTTCAAAGTTTAAAATTTTAATGTTGAATTACCTTAATATTATTAACGAGTTTGTCAATTGAAATTAATCCAAAATATCATTTTTAATAAAATCAAGCCCCCCGCGCGCCCCATCCGTGTATTAGGCTCGCCCCCTATTACATGGGACTTAAATATAACTGGCGAAATGACAGTGTACTATAGTGTAGTATACACCTTAGCCGAACCCTTCGGGGAATATAAAGCGTGATGTTATGATAAAATAAGCATTTTTGCTTAATTTTTTTTGTAATAATCATCTGTTGGTTATTCTTTCATCTGTTGATATTTCCTATTGATAAATCATGGTTGATATTGTTGGTTTTACTACTAGCGTGACTCATCTTAAAAGAAACAATTAGAAATAGATGTAGCCCTTAAAAGGGTTTTTCTGAAGTCCTGAAAAGGACTATTTTAAGTGATCCTGAAAAGGACTACAACTCAACTACTACTACTAACAAACTCAATTCTATCAATAACAACATCACTAAATCTGTCACATTTACATTAATGGATCATCTTCAGGCTGCAACTCCTGTAGATCCATATTTTCAGTTTCTTCTATTACTACCTCAGGCAACAACAAAAGCTCTTTAACATCTGCAAAAAAATCGAATTGCTTTGAGTTGCTGTATTTTGGTCGAATATGGGATAAATATGACCCATGAACTAATTAAAAAATTATGGAGCAAGTCCTCGTTAGTCTTCATCCTGTTAAATTTTCTTGTGTGATATTCACGAACTCTTCGAAATTCTTTATTTCTTGCTTCTCCCGCTTCTTCGAAAAGAATGCCAATTGGTAGGAGGCCAAAGTGATGACAAATGTCTGCACCGTGTATGAGTAGCTTGTGCACACTTGCGGGCATATAAAACCATGGGTATAGATGAACAAAGATCTCAGCTGTTTCTTTGCAATAAGTCCTGAATTTTTCAATATCTATGGCACATCCCGATGAAATCGTTTGAAGAATAACCGCAAAATGCTTCAGTAGGCCTTTGTCAATATTGGTTATTTCGGCAGATTTCTCATAATCTCTAAAAACCCTTCTGGCTGTGTTTCCGTCGTTTGTGGTTCCAAAGCCTTGCTTCACAAAATCCACAAGTATTCCCATTTGCTGTTTGAATTCTTCTTGTGTCAAATGTTTCTTCGCAGCTTTTAGTTGCTTGTTAGCACCTCGTGCAGTCCACATCTCAAAGTCCATGTTGTAAGATATGTGTAGAATACACTCCATACAACAAATCCACATATGAAGAGTAGAAAGTCCATATTTATAAACATCTTCTCGAACAGGTCTTGAAAATACTTCTGACAGTTTGTTCATCTCAGTCGGCTTAGCAAGGCAAATATTGCAGGCAGATGCAGACGAAGTATCCGTTATAATAGTGGCCACTTTTCCGTCGATCATTGTCATATGAAGCTCGTGACTAATCTCTATCCCGACCCATTTTGTAGAATTGATGTTCTTTATTTCTTTCTTCAATGCAGCTTCTTCTTGCTTGATGTATTCTGCTGTCTCTTTACAAAACTCGAATTTAATGGGCCTGCAATAATGTGTTGACGAAGGTGTTGGGTTTTCCCATATGGTGCTATTATTAGAAACTAATTTAAGAGGGACAATACTTGACATGAAAACCGATGAATCACTGAAGTCTACATCTTCACTCCTTTGCTTGTAGGTGCTTTGTGAAGAAGCTCCATCGAAACCCCATTTACTAATTAACTTCAATCCTTCAGTAGACGAATCAATCTGGGTACCGGTAATTTGAAGAATCTTCTGGACTGTCAGCTCCAATAGGGCTTGAAGCTTCGCTCTGGCTCTACTCTCAGTAATTTCTAAATCATGTGGATAGCATCTCTTTTTAGCTTCAAGGAGTTTGTAACACTGGAACTTCACAATCTAACAGCGCTTTCCTTAAACATAAGTATTTCCATTTTGACAGGTTCAATGATGTATAAAGACCAAGAGCATGATCTTCATCAAAAGATTTCTTCCAATTTTTTCTAAACAATGTGGCTTGAACAATAGCAACACTATCAGGGTTCTTCGTTATAAATGGTCAATAACACAAGCTAAGTCATTCTTCTTGTCTATCCTAAGTCTTTCGACTAGTGCAAAAGTAAGTTCTTCCGGCGAATAGTCCAAAAGAACTTTGAACGTCTTTTCTTTATGTTTGTTGCTGAGGTCAACAAAAGGCTTCCTAATCTGAACTTCGGTAAATGTGCCCACAGTTGTTGTACTTGATGTCGACGGAATCACAGCTGCTGTAGTATCGATGTCAACTGAAGTATTGTCTGACGATATGTTTTAGATAACTTCATCTTGGGCTTGAAAAATCTCGGATAAATTAACAGTAGTGCAATTTGGCCAACTAATATTTGATTCTAACCACGCAGCATGTCTATTCATGAAAGTTTTCTGATTTCTAGAAGCACTTGCCCATCTGTGATTGATATTACTCATGTAGTTTTTCAAAAAGGTCTTGATTATTTCTAAATCTTCCGAACATGTTTCAACTGGGATATGTAGAATAATAGCTTCATATAGTCGTGCCCAATTTTTCATGTGTCCTTCAACACAGAGGAACATAAAAATGACCAAGTTTGTAACAAATGCAGCCATAACGAAACTCACTAAACTTTCACACAGCACGGATAATTAGATGTTGCTTCCTCAAGGGTTGAGAAACAAGTGCCTTTAATTTTTGTTTCATGCACAGATATTAATAACAAACACACGCTCGCAAGTAGTGACTGACTAAATTAGTACCACATCTTCAACAGCCAATCAGCGTCGTCGAAATCTCCGGTGGTGGGTTTTTTTTTTTCTGGATGGGAAATCGTCAAATGACCCCTCCCGCTCTGGGTGGAGCGGAAGGGAGTGTCAGACTCTTACTGACTAAAACCCACCCGTGTTCCTTCCTTAGCCCTTTATGTTCCGGGCCAGCGGTAACCCTTTCGGACAATCCCGGTAACCCGGCAGGCTTCGGCCCTGATGGGCCCCTTCGGTTGATGCTGACATCTCTTTGAGGCGCGCGTGGAACACGTACGCGCCGTCCGGCACGGGTCTGGTCCTGATCGGACGGTGAGTTACCCATTACTCTCCGCCCGCAGGCCCGCGCCTACGGTGGCCGGGAGTCGTCGCGCGGCTCCCGACGCCCAGAGCGTCTCCCGCGGCGGCTGGGACGGGAGGCTCCCTCAGCCGTCCCGCCGCCTCCTTTGCTAGCATGACTGTTTCGCAGAAGGAGGCGACAGGAGTCGTTTCAGTCAGTTACAAATAGACAACGAATCAGCACGTGTCCTTTATTACATAACTAAAGTTGAAGATTTTTATTACTACTTTTTATTAAAATAAAATAAACAAATACTTGCCAAATGCTTGAATGCGTATGTTTTAATTCTTATATAATTTAAAAAATTATATTTTGAATTCAGCTTAATTGAAAAACTCGATAGTAATTCAAAAAAATCCCAATTGAAATTTTAAACTTTGAAGCATCGTAGGCGTCAAGGCCGCAGGGATACGCAAGCAATTTATATGTTGTCGTATTAAGAACAATAGGTACTTACCAGAATATAAGGTTTGCTTGCTACACTTTGATACTGAACGGAAAAAAAATAGATTTTCTCCCATACATTTTTATTTTCAATATTTTTTTTTAACGTGAAGGACCTGTTTTATTGAAAATTTGTAGTAATAAGTATCAATCAGCGTTAAATTTCCTATACGAAACAATTTTTTGTTACGTTAAATATGCATTTTCGATCCTATGTCCACCATTTTGAAAATCCGGACCACTGTGCGGTGGCGCGGTATAATTATCTATACCTACAGCAGTGACTGTGACTTGTGACTGGGCCCTGTTCTAGAAATAATTGTGACTGTACCTATGCATTCCTGTTATTTGCATGATTACTGAAATGCCAATATTAGATGTTGTTTTTATTTGAATTGTAAGTGATTGTGCTGTTGGTGTGCTTATTATAAATAAATAAATAAATAAATAAATAGGTAAATATTATATTTTTATAACCGACTTCTAAAAATGAGGAGGTTGTCAATTCGGATGTTTCTATTTTTTTTTTATGTATGTTCGGGCATAACTCCGTCATAATAATATGAGGTAGATGGATTTGCAAAATTCTTTTTTTGTTCGAAAGAGGTTTATTCCGAAATGGTCCCATTTAAATTTTGTAAAGATCTGATGATGACTTTCGGAGACAGACAACTGAACTCTTCAGTAAATGCCAGTTTACGCAATCACACAACAAAACATCACGCCTATACTCTTTAAAGGGGTAGGCATATGTCATATGAATTTGTGCAGGGTAGGTAGGTACAACTAAAAAGTGAAAAATAAAAACTTTTTTACAAAAAAAAAACTACCGACTTCCAAAAAATCCAACGACACCGACTTCCGAAATTAAAGTTATTTTTCACTTTGTAGTGGTTTTTTTTTTTTAAGTCGGTTGTTTTTTTTTTTTGTAAAAAAAGTTTTTATTTTTCACTTTTTTGTTGACCCTACCTACCCCACACAAATTCATATAACACTACTTGCTGTGTGAATATCAGCGACAGGAAGCTATTAAAAACATCTGCCTACCACTTTTAAGGGTACAGGCGTGATGTTATGGTGTGTGATTGCGTAAACAATGCATACAAATGCGATAGAAGTTGATTTGCTGGCATTTATTGAAGAGTTCCGTTGTCTGTCTCCGAAACTCATCATCAGATCTTTACGAAATTTAAATGTAACCCTTTCGAAACAAACCTCTTTCGAACAAAAAATAATTTTGGAAATTAGTCTATTTATGATGGAGGTCGTCTATATAGGACCCGAACATATATAAAAAAAATAAACAAACCCGAATTGAGAACCTCCTCCTTTTTATAAGTCGGTTAATCATTTTGTTGTCATAACTACTTGTTTCCGCGTCATCTATTGGAATACTCGTGCGTAATCTCGCAAAACCGTTACTTCTAAATCTCAATAGTGATGGGCGTCGTCGTTAGATGGCCTACGCGTCGATTGTGTATATGTGTGCATGCGTTTCTCAAGGACAGTTAGCTCTTGTAGTCCTCTTAATAGTTATATTAAAATATATTTACGCATCTACTACTTACTAGTTTTTTTACGAGTAGGTACCTAATGTTCTTCATAAGTTCGTGTATCGAGTAACTTGTATTTCTCGTGGTAAATTAATTGTATTCTTTTTGAGAAATAATGTCTTAAACCGTTATAATATAACTGCGATTTTTCATCTCTTTTATCTCTTACAGTGTAGTTGAAATTGAATTAAATTATGGTGTTATATAATTCAGTATAAAACTAACAATGTCATCATAACATCACGCCTGTAAACCCCCAAGGGTAAGGCAGTGGTGTACCAACTAACAATGTTTTTGGTGTATTTCGGATTTATTTGTTGTAAATACCTGTTATAGTTATTAGCTAATAAATAATTAAGGCTATAAAAATACTTATTTGATACTCATATCACATTTTATTCTAAATCTACTAGACAACAAACTACGGAAGCAAAGAAAACAAAAATCTAAATAAAAAAATCTTTATTAGAATAAATAAAATATTAATAACAAAAAAAAGTGTAAAGTGTACAGATACTTAATAGAAATAATATGAAGCACGCAATGTAGTTAATAATTAAATAACTATTTCAATATATTCGATAGGCTTGCTTAAGAAAGCTCAAAATATATTTCCATGGATATATAGGAGGGGCTCGTGGCTAAATTAACGGCCGAAGTTACGGGCGTCACTTCCACATCACTTACAGTCATAAGATTAGTTTGGGGCCCGAATTAAGAATGAATGACAAATCGATTTGACAGTTGTCCCGTCCCTACTTCCCGAAGTGTAACTGCCAGGCCCAAAAAAAAAAATTAGACAATTATTTTGACGGATCAAATACGTTATACCAGTATCTTCGTTGACGAACTAATTCCACGTACGCATAGACGAGAAAATATCGCAGCGGAATTTTGTCGCGCATTGGATTATCAACCCTCGGTGTTGAACAGAGCGCTGTGAATCCAGCGTGCTAACCTGCGCTTAGAGAGTAGACCCCATGACCAAATGCTCAGCAATCACGTTTGCTAC
The DNA here is from genome assembly GCA_927399505.1 of Luperina testacea. Taxonomy (NCBI): domain Eukaryota; kingdom Metazoa; phylum Arthropoda; class Insecta; order Lepidoptera; family Noctuidae; genus Luperina; species Luperina testacea. The sequence goes on from OV656780.1 coordinate 1,335,271, forward strand.
CTAATAAACTAACGAGAAACTCATTAAATAGTTTATTTCACTTTCTTGCGAGACTATCGAATACATTTAAACCCCTACTATATTTCAGTATGAAGTTATTTACAGAATACATTACTTAAACGTTACCTTACTAGCTACATTAGTTATTACTGTACTACACTCTCGTTCACCATACAAAAATATTGCTATAACTCCGCTTAGGTCCTACGCTGATTCCGATAAAGTGGACTACAGTGCGCCCGACGAGTGAATGCGTTCTTGACCCTTTTCAGTTTTATACATCCGCCGACCTCATCTAGTTTAAAAAATTTATGATTGACGTGTAAAAGTGTTTGTGCAAACCTACTTACAGAAATAAAATCATTTATCATTTATCATTTATCATTACAAACGCATTTTGCGAATTTGATCTTTGCTTTAGTTCAATTCTTAATCTTAGATAAGTTACGAACATTGCCACTTACTCAACTATCTACTTTAGGGTTGTTTACTCTAAATAAAAGTTGATTTTTGATTGAATATTTTTATTATAATTTCTTTCTTTTTCTACATAATATGTATTTAATAAAAAGGTCCTAAATAATTTTTGGTTGCAATGGAATTTGAACTTTGTTTTGGTTATCATCGAGTTTATTGTTCCAACACTTAATAATTATCTTTGATTCTAAATTCAAATGTAGCTACTAGAGTTGTAGCACTGACAGGACGGTGTCAGGAACACATTCTCTCGAGGGTCAGACTGTCATTGTAAAGCCCCATTGACACGAAAAACGCACGTGTGTAAGTATTTGCATGCATTTCTTGAATGGCAATAATTGAACGTGCTTTTTTGCGATTATTGCTCGTGAACGTTCCAGAAACTTGCACCGTGTAAATGGGGGCTTAAGGAAGAACATTATTGATTTTAGGCTGGTTTCACATTGGAGAATGTTAAGAAGGTAAGGAAGACTATGATGTAGTTGTTATCTATGTTTTTTTTTATAGAAGAATCACTAGTGATCTTATATTCAAATCTTCATAAATTAACATCAGCAGCGCCATCTAGTTTTAAAATATTGACCAAAAACATATTAACGTGTAAAAATGTCTTGAAAGATCTACTTACATCAATAAACCTTTCATCAAGGAATATTTTGCAAAGTGGTCCTGTTATCATAACTAAAATCTGACACGAGCTATCGAAGCGTGCGCCCCTAGGTCTTTCTATCAGTCTTAGAACTACTCAAATGGGAGTTGCAGCAAACTCCGGCGCCGAACTCCCTATGTGAAAACAACCTTAGGAAGGAAAACATCTTAACTACAGTTAGAAGAGAATCTAAGGCCACTGTATGCTTGTATGCATGATTAAGAATCAGCCTACAATGTTCCCAATGCTGGGACAAAAGCCTCCTCTTCTCGGTGAGAGGGAGGTATGCAAGTATAGGACATAGTAAATAGCACTACATACATTATATTAGCTTCCATTGATACAGAAGGCGTCGGACCTACGCTACTACTATAATTATAAAGCACAAAGATGGCACTTACGTTCAGAATCACACTTGCTATCACTATCGCATTATTTAATTACTTTATAAAAGAATTCGTTGTTCAAAACGTAAAATGTATTGTGAATCTTGTGTGTACCTGTAACAAGACCTTTCCCGAAGCCGTCGTCTGCGCATATGTACAGACGCCAGCACATCAAGCTACCCGAAACTGTCAAAGGACATGTCCAGAAATGGTTTTTTATTATTTAATAATTCTAACCAGAGTAAGTTAAATATATTTGGATAGACATCCCTAAAACTAGTCGTTCTAGTTATATCATACATTTTTAAAGACCTCCAATTTTGAGAAAAATCGTTTTTTGTTTTCGTGAGAATTTACATCTAAAACGAACAAACCTTTCTAATTATCTAGAATAATAAAATGAACACACTTAAAAAAAAAGTAAACTTGTCAAAATTGACACAGGAGAACTGTCATTACTGGCAGTGAGCGTCAACGTCAATCAATTTTTGATGTAGGAGCATGACGTCGGACGAATGACGCATGGAGCCGGTAGGGATGGCAATCTGACCTCAATTAATCATTTTATCGGGCGAAAACAATCGATTTTTTAAATCAATTTTTTGCATAGAAAATCAACATTTGTGTTTTCTATTGAGACTATAAGATATTATTATTTATTTTCTAAACTTTTTAATGTAAATCATCTAGATATCATTAAGAAAATAAATGTCTTGTTTTATACCGAATACTCTTTATATGGTAATTTGTTATTAACGAATTCCCTGAACTAAAAAAATCCCTGATTTTACTGATGAGAAATCGTTTATTAAGGTATCTTTCTTGATTTTCATAAAATGGACTATACATATTTACATCTAGTCTTCTAAGGATCTTTTTCGGCAAGAATCGATAACACTTTGAGCTGGTGACGCCAGCTATGTATGGCTAACTCGATTATTCGAGTTGCGCTCAGATTGAGATGCCGCGATCGAGTTAAATTAGATTGCCACGGTAAATGAAGAAGCGAGTACGTGATTGACGTCTCTGGTTTGGCATGTTTTTGAACCTTATTTTATATTTAAATTCTACTGAAATTGTATTTTAAATAATTAAAATAGTCTCAATATACGTTTCCTTGCGAATCTATAAAAAAAAATCGTCGCGAAACAGAGGTGAAAAAACAATAATTCGTTCAATTTCATCCATTTACCAGAGTTCCGTAACTCGAGTTCAACTCGAGTCACATGAATTTCAATCCGAGTAACCGTAAGGCGTGTCTTATCCTGAGTTGGCACATCTCTAACGCCAGTGACAGCTGAAAAATCATCTGTCAAATATGACATTGTCACAGAGTGACGGAGTATTTATTAGGGTTGCCAACTACAAATAACATCAATTATTATTTTATTATTTTTCGCTTAAATGGAGGGGTTTAAAAATATTATTTCAGTAGTTCTGAGTTCCATATTTTTGTCGTATTTATTTGAACCGAGTTTGATGCTGGTTAGATTTTTCTTGGAATAAAAAACCAACGTCCATACAAAAAGCGGACATCTCCTTTTCCCAATCAACTTTGAACCTTATATTTTAGCGATAAAGTTGAAAATATATTAAAGAAATTTGACAGATTGTAGTAGCTTGATGTGCTGGCGTCTGTACATGAGCACCCTACTTGCGTAACACACTAGCAATCAAAATGTAAATCATTTTGAAGGATATTGCTAATCCATTGCTTCATATGTTCGGAAAATTTGTCTACTCAATAATGTAAATAACGCAATGAATGTTGTTGAACTGTCAAAATTAAAGCCATTGTTACTGTTAGTGTGTTACGCAATTACCCCACAAACTAACTTTGTGCAAAAATAATGCTGGAAGACGAATTTTATTTTTGGTGTGATAATTCGCTGTGTGCTTTAAGGTGCCTGCACAGGAATCGTGGGAGTATTTATCCGAAAAAACGTTAAAAAAAAACTTCAAACTTTGACCTTCAATATCCAGTAAGTAGAAAAAAAAATATAATAACGAGAAGATCACGTGACTCTCGGCTTCGTTAAGAATATTTTTACACCCGTTATATTTTTTAAATGTCAACGGTAAAATCATTAGGTATTACTATGTAATGGTACTTTTATTTGATAATGTAACTAAAATCTCATGTACTGATACTGTTTTTAGGGTTCCGTACTCAAGGGGTAAAAACGGGACCCTATTACAAGACTCCACTGTCTGTCTGTCTGTCACCAGGCTGTATCTCATGAACCGTGATAGCTAGAAAGTTGAATTTTTCACAGGTAATGTATTTCTGTTGCCGCTAAAACAACAAATAATAAAAATAAATAAAGTTAAACTTAAAAGGGGTATAAAAGTAACGTTTTTTTCGGCGTTTTATGCCTTGTGGTACGGAACCCTTCGTGTGCGAGTCCGACTCGCATTTGGCCGGTTTTTTAGTATCTACTATCTATAAAACAATGTAACACAAACTTGTACCTTTAACTTGAATACACAGGGGGGCTGGGATACAGACGCGCAAAGCGAACCATGGATTCAGCACGTGATTCTAGTGTAGAAATATATCGGCGGTTATTTAAAAAAATATCGCTTTTACATACATTATGACCGCGTAGGTATTACAGTTTTATTGCGTAGTTAAAGCATTTTTTTTTTAAATATCTGACGTAAATTTCTTGTTTCGGATTTTTTTTAGAAGGGTCCAAATGTAAGTAATAACAGCCGCACAAGTCGATTGATCAGACTAAGCTACGCCTGGCGCGGCTAGTCCATGGATGGGTGACCATCTTTATATACCGAGACCCCTCCGTGCCTCGGAAAGCACGTTAAGCCGTTGGTCCCGGCTGTCACTTGTGGATCTTTGACAGTCGTTTCGGGTAGTCAGAAGCCCGAAAGTCTGACAATCAGTCTTACCAAGGGGTATCGTATTACCGGTAACTGGGTAGAGGAGGTCAGATAGGCAGTCGCTCCATGTAAAGTAGTGGTATTCAGCTGCATCCGGTTAGACTGAAAGCCGACCCCAACAAAGTTTGGAAAAGGCTAGGCAGATGATTGAACCGACGAAAACGTTCTACCCAAGGGGCTTCAGAAACATGTGGTGAATTACATATGGTACAGTTGCAATATGGTACAATATGGTTACAGTTTGCGCATCGATGTGCCTGCCAGCCTGTATCTAATGCTTATTGATTTACTAGTTGATTGTAAATAAATGTTAAGTTTATTGTCTATTTCATTATTAAGAGCTGCCTGAATCAAACTGAGAAAAACAATAAACAGCTTTTACATAAAGATAGAAAAAAACTTTATGTATCTAATATCAGCTGTTTCTAAGGCATCGCAAGTTAAGGTTCTCGCAGACACGCACGATTCTGCGATTTATATCCGTACAAAAATGTCTAGGAAAAGAGAATCGCAATGCGACAAGTCGCGCTTGTCTGTAGGCCTTTAAATCAAAACTTGAAAGTATTATCTATGTATGCAAAGATTAGGCAGTTTCTAGTATTATTATTTGCATAAATATAAAATTGTGATATCTTCAATGTCGGGTAAATAACATACACAGTTTTAAGGTACATTACACAGGGAAGCTCAATACTATCATAAAATATAATATGTTCTACAAAATATACTTTAAATCAATATTATTATAATAATATGCACTATGTTTAATTACAATCACATAATATAAATAATTACACACAACAGTATATATTTGTATAGTTAACTTAAATATTGTAAAATAATAATAATAATTAATTGTCATTAATAATAATTCTACAATAATGTTTCTCTCCGATGTACTTAAATATTATTATGTGACGATCATTGATGCGTGTGCGCATAGGACTATGTGCGTTAGAGTGTATAATTATGAACAAAAGTATTTTATGTTCGTATGTGGAAGTAAGTATTAAGGAGATCAGAAATAATTATAGACATACAACCAATTAGAGGTATTGGCAGTGAAGAAATGGCAGTCTGTCACTAGACAAAGTCAAAAAACTCAAGCAGTCTTAAGATGAAGACACGAGAATGTTCTATAGGGAAATAGTCTTGTTTTTTAATACAGACAATCTTAATCACCAATATAAGCGGAAAAAAAAGCGGTGATTGTTAAAATCGAATTACGATGGACCACTCAATTTACATTTTTCACTCTAATGCACAAAGTTCTGCAACAAATCTAACTACATTACAAGTTCATGGTATTGCTGTTACATTGCTACAATATTACAATCGCAATACTACATACATTAGTCAATACTCAACCTGTGATTCCAATAGAATCAATTTTAATCTCCCCCAAGTATTACCAACGACTTTAGAGTTACCCTCAGAGTCACCAAAGACTCAGGGCCGTATTACAGAACCTGACTCAAGACTTTTCAACCAATGAAATGGCTTTAAACGAGTTTTAAGTAATGCTTGAGTTTTTAGTGAGGTTCTGTAATACGCGTCTTAGTGTGATTTGTTCAAGTCTCTCGGATCTTACCATAATCATTTGCATGGCAGGTGTCGTACAGGGCAAATCAATAAGAGAATGACTACATTTGTGTACAAAATTACCTCAAACACCAGATTTGTGTAATTAATTGTATGACATATTGTCACTTTTTGTCTAACATTAAACTGCTAAGTGTATGGTAATTCCATTTTACTGTATACTAGCTGTTTTTGGTTGAAAAAAATAACAACAACCATTCAAAACGCCTGAGATGACATTAGACAACAAAGGGGGAATTCTCGTATTTTTATGAACGATCACAGTCAGATTTCAGTGTCAATCTGTCAAAAACACCTCTAATTTCCCTAAATTTTTGACAAGCTTCTGGCATTGATTGTCACTGAGATGACATTGCGATTAGATTTTGAAAGCTTTTATTTACGGGCATTGGCCTTCTAATACAAATAGAATGTGTCTGTATATTACCCATTGGCCACAGGTTGAGTTACCCAGTAACAGATGTACAATCTAACCGGCTGGCGCTCTAGATCTGGTACCAGGGCGAGCGCCGCACCCAGCGCAGCCGGTAGCCGCCCTGCTCTGTGCGGATCTTGATAGAAGCACCCTCTGCAGCTTTCACAGTTTCCTTTACCTGTTAGTATATAAACATGTGTGTTAGATTTTATAAGAGTTTTTGAAGTGAACATTTCTATAGGTGCGTTAGGCATTTTTTTGAGACGAGAAAAAACCATTATACGTATACTTGCGCCACTCTTACCGTAAGCGACACTGCGTGTGTTTTGTTTATAAGACGATTAAAAAAATACCCGCTTCGGATGTGTTCGGCTGTTCTCGCGATGTACTCGGTTTTAATGTATATCCGATATTTCAGTGAGTGATGGCAAAGTATTCTGTTTGTGTTTTTTTTTTCACTTCTGTTGGCACTCCCGGAGTCCTACCGTTTTTTCTTTTAATTTATTTATTTATTGCTGGATGGAGCTGCTCTTGCCTTCGATCATGCCTGATGGAAAGCGATGGAACAGGTCTATGATGGAACGAGCGTGCCCAGAAGATGCATGTTCACTATTGCTTTATAAAATGGGGGAAAGTAAGCCTATTGATTATACTAGAAGAGATAACAAAGGAAATGGTTATTTTGTTTAAGTGGTGTGGTGACGTCACGCAAAAGGGGTCATAATATTTCGCTTTTTTCACTGCAGTGTAAAAACCTCTAAGGTTCTTAAATAAACGTGTGCGTTCGGGGGCCCCCGTCAGGTACCCGTTCCTTTATACGCGATGCACGCACGCACACACATTCGTATATAATAGAAAGAGAACAAGTCGCATGGAGGGGGCATAATGCTTTTTCCTTACGTGACGATTTCTACCAGTCAACTCCTACAATTAAGAAACTTCGTTCCAAAAAAGGAATGAGCATTTTACTAAGTTTCTTCAAAAAAAAAATCAGCATACTCCTATATAAGAAAAGAGACAAAAACACTTACGCTCTGCATCAAGTTCTGTGCATTTCCGACCAACATCTCAGTCGCTTCTTGGTCCTCTTCGCTACCTGCAAATACGGCAAATAAAACGATTACTAAAATCTAAAACTAATTAAATCGAAAAAAATTGTAACCCAAAACCGATGAGGGTAGTAATAAAAAAAAAAGTATCTCTTCTTCTTGGGCTATCGCTTTGTTTATTTGATACTAGGAATAATGGCGAATATTAGAAATGTTCGAACAAATAATGTAATTTCAAAGAAGGCATAGTAAAATGAGATAATCGAAAAAATCTGTAAAATCGATGCAAATATGGAGAAGCTACACCCTTTAAAAGTTTTTGAAGGGGATTATTCCCATCCATGTCGCGCGGTACGGACAATGTATAGCGCTAGTATGCCGTTAAATAGTCGTGGCGTCACTTCTGGTGTTAGTGCAGTCTTTGTATAGCAGTTATTTTAAAAGATTTAGACTTTTTATTGTAATTGTTGTTTGCACTTTTCGCAAAAAAAAAATTTTTGTTCGAAATATAAAAATTGTCATCATCCCTATATGATGTGATTTTATTTCCGTAAGTAGGTTTGCGCAAACACTTTTACACGACAATCATATTTTAAAAACTAGATGAGGTCGGCGTTTCCTATTAGACCTGAGAAGAAAGACCGAAACAAACTCAGAGGTCACAGTCCCTTTTAAATTCCAGACATAATCTTGGTCAGATCATGTGAAGACCATGTAGATCGATGTCTGAGATGGTCTTTTGAGGAAAGAACCACACAGATTGAGTGAACCTGTCCAGTCAGTGCACGCATTTGTCAGAAATCGTGCAGCTCAACTCAAAAACTCAATTTTCTCCTATCGAATCTGATACTTTTATCAAAAGAAATGTTACAAACAGCTCCACTAGAATATCAAGGCAAATTGCTGTTTTAATTAATGAAAAAAAGAATGGCAGATTTATGATAGTACACAGAAATAACAAGTACATATATAAAGGGAGGATGTATGTTATACATATGTAATAAGTATGCGTATGTATGTTTTGATGTAATATTAATCACACATTGACGTCATAATATTTTACCTTTGTAGTCCGGCATGCCGACTGTTAGAAAAGCGAGAAGCACAGCATTAATAGAGAGAAAGCTCTTGATATAATATACTAAGCTTAATAGTAAATAGACTATTGGATAAATAAGTATGGAACAGCACGCGTAGCATGAGCACCATAGACACGGGTTTTGTCAACGGAAGAATAGACAAAATGATAGATTGTAAAATGGTTTTTACCGTCTTAAGCATGGCGATGAAGAGAAGAAATGTTTCCATTCTTCAGTCGACAAAAGTCTACAATGTCAAGCACCAACGACGACCAACTTTTCTCTACTTTGGACGCTTGGGGGTAGAAACATTTCTTCCATTGGACTTAGACAAGAATCTATATTGATTTTAAAATTTGCTCCCCGTTGCTATGGAAATAATAAATGTCTTTGTCTTCATAGAAACGCGAGTCTACGGGTCCTCCCGTGCTCGGACAGAAGAGATGTCTAGTTGGATAGAAAGAACTTTGTCTATTCTTGGCAGAATAGAGATAGAATTGGTCACGCTACGCGAGGAGAGCGGTACAGCCAGTGATATGCGTAACTCGACCCCTCTTTCCCTCTTCATCTTTGTAAGAAAGGTCAGGTAATGCAGAGCACTGACCGCACTAAGTCTAATCAGATGACAATCGAAATAGAACTTTAGTGGAATGGACATGTGGTTGAAATTGGTGTAACGGTAATCATGAGTCTCTGTTATATCAATTTCAATAGAGGTCAGGTAATGCAGAGCACTGTCCGTACTAAGTCTAGTCAGATGACAATCGAAATAGAACTTTAGTGGAATGGACATGAGGTTGAAATTGCTGTAACGGTAATCATGAGTCTCTGTTATACCAATTTCAATAGATTATGTACCTAACTTGGGAGTTGTAATTGTTACCAAAGCAGCCGTTTTGGAGCTCATGTGTTGTGCTGATCCTTATATCGCATTAATGATTAATATTTTGTTAATTTCAATGAAAAGACCAAAATAAATAAAATGTCGAATAGCGTCGTGGGATACCCGATTGGTAAGAAATTCCTTTCACTTGTGCACACTTTGCGAATGAGAGCTACACGAGAAAGTGTAACATTTTGACCTTTTGTTCCGTAACAAAAAATGAAAATACTTTATTTCACGTAACCTACATACATGGGCACTTTTGAAACGTCAGAAGATAGGTATGGAGAAGAGCCGGCAAGAAAATCCACGGTAACTCTTTTAAAAATATGTAATTGGTTTTTACAATGTTTTTAAATTACATTGTTAATAGGTATGGGAGGTCAGTGTAGACCTGTCAACAAGTACTAGGGAAAGGTGTCGTGACGGTCAAAATGTTACACTTTTTTCGGTCTAACTCCCTTTTGCCGAGTGGGGCGAGTGTAACGTGCGAAAAACAACTTCGTTCCAAAAAAAATGTATCGGTAGGACAGTTTTTATAGCTTTAATTGTAGAAATTATGACCCAATATTAACTACCTACATATGTTGGTGTCGAGATGATAATACCATAAACTGAGCTTGAATATAAGCGTAAATTGTGTGAAAGCTCAGAAAGCTGTTATAAGCTTATGTAGTGTAAAGTAAGCCCTTTGGCCAAAAGTAAGAGAAATAAACACGCAGAAAGTTACATGACATACTGGATGGATTTTTGAAACGGGGCTATATGGGCAGGTACCTTATCCGTTGTAGCTACAGGAAAACGGTCTGAGGGACTATCTTTATCTTTTTGTGAATATTTGATCTGCATTCACATATTTTGAAAAAATGTGCAGTCGGCAAGAAAATGGGCCATTTTCATAAAAACTTTTTTGATGCCAATCGATCCTGTTTCTTATATGGATCAAAAAACTCTTTGAACCAACTGAGGTTTGAGTACTAGAAAAGTTAGAAATCGGCATTTTTTTTTTCTTCAAAATCTGTGAATGCTCATCAAAATGTCTCAAAGAGCTAAGGACAGTCTCCTAAGACCGTTTTCCTGTAGCTACAACGGTTAGGGTACCTGCCCTACCTTACTGCCCCGACTCAAAAGCCCACCCTGTATATAATAGAGATATAAATATAAAGGCATACCAAGGAAAAGAGATAAAAGGAAGATGTTCTTACCTTGAGCGCCAAGCATGGTCGCCTTGACTGTTGATAAGATCTTAAGCTGCGTGCCGATCGTGGGGATGCGCTCGCAGACTTGTAGCAGGTTCTGTCAGAAACAAGAATAATATTGTAAAGTTACGTGGTTAGGATTTAATTCCTAAATCAGGACAAGTGTGGTATTGTGATAAGCATCTTCAACATTTTATTTAATACAATTTTTAGTCTTGCAACACTGTCACATGTAGTGAGTTGGCTGTCACTGTCACTTGTCAGTATAGCTGCCAAAAGAAAAAAGCATATTTGATTATCCCTATGGAAAGGACAAAGTTTTTCATTGGCTGAACCTCTTTCTCAATTTCATCAGTCAAAAACTAATATTTTACAATACTTTTCTCTCGCAAAGTGACGCGCACTTTACTTGTGGTGACCAAGTGTACAAATATGTGTGTGTGAAGACGAGTAGCGTCAGCACATAACACACAAACATACTACCGACTTAGCCCATGTCTCGGACGTACACGACGTGTTTTTACACTTAGATACCACAAGTAAAGCATGCGTCGCTTCGTGAGTAAAAAGTACTGTATCAATCAAAGTTGTAACTTGTCATAGTACGTACTGTCCTAATCCTCTTATCGGTGCACTCGAGCGCCAACTTCTTGGCAAGTCTGGTGACCTCCTCGGAAGCCTCGGCGATCGCCTTCGCTGTGGCGATGAGTTCTCTCTTGCTACCTGTTGGTGAGGTTTATGGTTGAAGATATGGGTTGCTGAGGAGTATGCTCAATTGCTCATTCACGAATAATAAAACGGCAAAGACCAAAAAAAAAATTTCTAAAATAGTCACGTGAAATAGGTACTTAGATTTGTTTTGTTGAAAATTAAAAAAAAATATTGAATATACTATTCAATCTATAATATTGCATAATCCAATATCGTGTCAAGAGTAACCAATTTGGCTCTCAAGTCATATACGATAAACGTAGAATAGAAGATACACCATGCATAACATATTTTTATGAGATGCCAAATAATAGTAGAAATTGAAACACTAAATAAAACTAAACTTATTTTAATTTAACTATTATAAAGTGCACCTAACCTACAATCAATGTCATTATTGTTTTTAGATTTAAACAGAAACTGCAAGATCTACAGGCATTAGGACAAATGTTTAGATATCAGTAATACATAAGCAATAAGATGCTGCAAATTGCATGATTGTACATGGCTTTAATTGAATGGGGCAAAGTTCTATCGATTTTCGGGCAGTGTCCTTTAAATATAAAGTATGCAGGGTTATTTTTTGCCGCTCCTGTATTTGAGCACCGTACTCAAATACACGAACGACACGTTGTCGGTGGCTGTCGCGGACACGCGTCGACGCGGCGACGCTTGCAGTTGCCTTTGCTGTCGACGCCTGTCGCTCGTGTATATGCACATTTACACAACATATAAAAGCACAGTTTATGAATGACATCTACATATTATCTACAAACTATGATGAAACAGTGTGACTTACCGGTAAGATTCAGAGCGACTTCTGTCCAAGGCGAGTGAGAGACATGTACAATGATTACAACATCCAACGTATAGCTTAGTAAGCGCATATTATTTTTGTATAAAAGCAAGATAATTACAAGAAAAGCTTCATTTGTTTGTACAGAAGATTTTGTTAAAAATATTAGCTAACGAGCGTCATTTGTTATGCTCTTAAGGCGAAATCGTTTTTACAATTTGCAAGTTCAGGTTGGTCATCAGGTTGTATGTTGATCGAAATATGACTCGTGGCCGTATTTATTTATTGAATCATAATCAAAAATCATCAAAATAATTCTCTAAGTTCATATTACCCTATTGGATGACTATTTCATGAAATCATGTCATTTTAGGCCAATTCTAACTTAAGGAGATATTGATTCTAATTATAATAATACTGTAAAGTCATATTTGTTACGGTCGCGAATGATATTTTAATCAACACACTGACCTGAAAATTTTCGCGGGCTGCTTTAGCGCATCCCTACATCAGATATAATAAGTAAGTAATACGTAAGTAGTATAGTTCATAATATGCGCCTAACTATACATAATAGTGTTAGCATGAATAGTGCTTAGCATAGTAATTACACAGCAAGTATATACTTAAGGATATATCCTGTTATTATTATCATTACTTAAATAAAATAAAGACACCAAATATTGCAGCTGTTATTTTGCGATATAAAGCTGTACTTCATATGTATATGCTCAAAAACAATCCCTTTGGTTTAGAAGAGTGACATACATTTCTTGTTCCTTCTTGGCCGTCTATAAGAATCTTATTTACTTGAGGTCGGCGTTTTGGACATAATTATACAGGGTGGCATCATCGATGCCCAACCTGTTACTATGAATTCAGTACATGACTCTGAATCACCGTGTTGAAATTCTTCGAGGGTTTAAAAAAAATTACTGTTCCATACGTTTTGACGCGTAGTTATTGCAGTTTTCTATGAAACAGCAGATTTTGACGTGAATACGTCTTTAAAATTGCTTCCATAATGGGAGGCAAGTCAAAAAAACCAATGATAACAAAATCGGGGGATACAGTTTTGTGTTGCAGCTTCATATCTATCATCTCCATCCTAAATTCAATTACACCATTGGATAGCTAAAGGATCAAAGAATTCATTACGTCAAGTGAGGACTTTGACGCGTCGCGTGCGGTGGAAGGGGAAGCGCCGCCATTTTGAGTTCATTTTGCTTCGTATCGCGATTTCCACTTAGTATAACTTTTGATTCGAAAAAGCTACGGCGTTCGTTTAAGTTTAAATCGTCAGCTCTTGTCAAAAATATTGATTGTATACAAAACATTAGTGTAAAATAGTTACAGTGAATATAATGTGTTAAAATAAAAAGAAAAATAATATCAAAATATATAATGTCGGCCTATACGCGTCAAAAAGCCAAATCCAAATACAGAGATCGTATACGTTTGGAAAGGGCTTTTCAAGAGTAATCGAATGATACCAATAGAACACCATATGACCGAGTCAATATAGTAAAAGAATGAATGCGGCCGAGCGGATCAACTCCGTTACATAAACGTATTTATGTACAACACACGGCCACACCCCATTTTATTTTTATATCCGATGAGAAAGGTCTACGCTAAGGGGTCTAGAATCATGTGCTGAATTTACGGTTACAGTTTGCGCGTCGATGTCCCATGGCCACCCTGTAAAACTTAATATATCATACCACACAGAAAATTATCAATCTAGATTAACCAGTATCGTAATTCCTGAAGGCTGTTTGAATGGCTTTTTAATGAAGTTATATTTACCTTTGGAGTCAGAGCGCACGAGTTCGGACAGGCGCGCCATGAGAATGGCCATGCGCTTAGCGGCTGCAATGATCTCGTTGTCTTTGGATGACCATTCGCGGACCGCCTTATGCAAGTTATGGGCTGCAACCTGTGTATGGGAAACTTATGTTTATTTAACAATTCTTTTAAACTTTTCCTACCATTGAGAAAAGGTCTATATCGCAGTAGTGGGAACATTATAGGCTGATTGTCCTTGCTTATCAATTGTTCGTTAAATATTGAAGTAAGTTAGCCTAAAGAAGTTTAGGCGCACTTTTTGAACAGCGAACGAAATTGAATCGTCACGTTCGGGTTGGTGAGGTTAAATCGGGTATACTCGGCTATGAGTCGCGTATACTCGGATTCAGTCGTAAGTTTTCACTTCTATAGTGTGGTTAAAGCATACGCTCTATTTTATTACTTTTATTTTATGAGAATTTATATCCACGAGTTCTTCGTATATCTGTACTTGATAAAATCCTGACTATAGTCTGCGCGGAACTAGTTGGCCGCGCCTTAGGTATGCGAGTGGTGGGACGGAGGGGCGGGGGCGCTTTGTCATTACTCAGTACGTGCGTTGCGAACAAATAGTCAACCCCGCCGCCCTCACTCCGTCCCCACTCAAGGCGCGGCCAACTAGTTTATGATAAAAGAAATGATCGTAAAACTCACCAATATGGGATGGCTGGGATGCGGCTGCCTCCTGAAGATATCCTCGCCCTCGTCGTCCGTGTCGGCGGGCGGCGGGGGGCGCGGGGGCGGCGCCGCGCCGGCGGGGGGCGGGGGGCGCGGGGGCGCGGGCGCGGCGCTGGGCGGCGCCACGTGCAGGCGCGAGAGGGCTTCAGGCAGCGCGGGCGGCGGCGGCGGGGGCGCGTAGTGACCTGACAGCGCGGACTCCACTTCGCCAGCGGCGCTGATTATCTGTGGAATGGACATACGAATTAGTATAAAAACTTAAATAAATAAACCGTTGCACCTCACTACTACAATGTTGTAACATCTAAGAGCTAGGTTCACAGACCTCGCTTGTTGACTTTACTATGTTAAGCAAAGTTAGTGCTACATACCTAACTAACACTTACCAACACCCACATAACGTTTCTCAAAAACAATGTGGTATTTAGAAAACGGTACTTTAATCGGCGAAAAAACATAACATTACTAGGATTTAGCGCAAACTATAATATTATCATCCAACCGAATGTTATAATGTTGTACTAAATTTTATTATGTAACTCCTTTTCAAAAAAAGAACATTGTCATGCACGCGCGTTTCACTAACACAGCGCCGGAATTTAAAAAAAGAACTTATAGGTTATTCGAATTCACGTCATATCCTGCCAGCTGCCATTTTTGTTCGATATTAGTATTGCAAAAAATTGTTTCAGAACCTTTTATAGATTTAAAAAATATTTCGGGCTCAAATAATAAAAATATAATATTTATGAGTTAGAATAAGAAGACTGTAGTGTTGAAGTAAGATCGATTTGTTCTTACTATACTCGAACACATATATGGCCAACCGGCGACTTAATCTTACTATAACGACTTTAGAAGTTTAGACATAACAAATTTTTACCTATATGGTTGTTGTTACGTGAAGTATATATATATATATCAACAACATGGTGATATATAATAGTGTAACGGTATCTACCACGCCAGATGCGTGCAACGCATCATACTGACGTCACGCAAAATCCTGCATCTCGCAAGCAGAGTTTACCGCGCAACTATAGCATATACATAACGGCCTGACATGAAACATCGGGCAGTTGTCCGCCAGACACAACACCCGTCTGGTCGGAGGATCCTCGCTTTTCTATAGAGTATGAGTGAACTTTACTAATAGTAACCTCAACGCTTTTATTGTACTTTTTCTAAGTTTAGTGCAGATCGTGATTCGTTGGCATTGCTGCGCGACATATTACAATATAAGCATGTCTCTCACTCACCTCAGCATTAGCAGATCGCCACGCTCCCGCCTGCGCGCGGTCCCCTAAGGCCACGGCCTTAGCGCGATGCACAGCGGGCGGGATGGCCGCCTGCAAGCGTTGCTGAGCGGATGTGAGCGAACGAGCGAATTCCGCGTCTTCTGTGTTGTCGCGTTCCGCTCCGCCCACTAGGAGGACGCGGTTCGCGAGCCTGGAGGCAGGCAGGAGAATGATGATGTTGATAAAGGATTAAATTATAAACAATATAACTCTTGAAATTATATTTGCTGGCTTAACGGTGGAAATATGTATGTACCTGGCGATAGCGGATGTATTGTCAACCATCTTCTGCGAGTCGTTGTTGCGGATCGCATCCTCGCAGAGGTAAGTGTGCTTCTGCATCAGTTCACCTGTGAAGGAAAACGGCAATTAAAGTACAGAGAAATAGGAAATTTTATAGCACGTCATTACTGTCTGACAGAACTAGTAAAAACTTTCCGACATCGACTTTTTTGTGTTCCGTACCTCGAAAGGAAAAAAACGGAACCCTTAAAGGATCACTTCGTTGCCTGTCTGTCAAGACCCATTTTCTCAGGAACGCGTGGAGGTATCATGTTGAAATTAATATCAAATAAGTAGGTCTACGATACCTTGAATCTCTAAAAAAATCAAGCTTCTATGTCAACGAAATAGCAAAATACACAATACAGTGCGGGTGGTGGATGTCACATGTCTTCGATTTTTATGTACAGACGCCAGCACATCAAGCTACCCGAAACTGTCAAATTTTCCTAACCAACATTGAACCTTATGCTATCTATTAAAGAAATTTGACAGATTGTAGTAGCTTGATGTGCTGGCGTCTGTACTATAGGACATTCCGGTTTCCTCACGATGATTTCCTTCACCGTTTTGATTGATTTGATACAATTAAGATACATTTATCCACATCCATGTTATTAGGCGACAAGCATGTCGAGTAAGACATAAAGAACAGACTAATATTTATTTCCTTACCAGCAGTCCTGACAAAGTCGAGAGGGTCAACGGCCTGATCACATAGATCTCTGACGCGAAGAACAGCGTCCGCGTACTGGTTCTTGAGGTTGTTGAAATGCTCTTCGGCTACCTGGAAAGAAAGTAGTTTATAAAAAGATGTTTATAAATTACTTTAAGGCGAAAGCGCCAGGGTAGCCCGCGAAATTTGTTTTTTTTTAGGTTTTTTGCAATTTGCTGGTCAGTATTAGGTTGTACTTTGATTAATATATGAATCGCGGCCGTAACTAACATGTATTTACAGAATTATAATCATTAAAGTCATCAACACAACTCTCTAAGACCACGTAAGTCCAAAGAATAACTGTTTCATGAAATTATCATTCTTCGGACTTACGTGGTCTTACAGAGTTGTGTTGATGACTTTAATGATTATAATTCTGTAAATACATGTTAGTTACGGTCGCGATTCATATATTAATCAACGTACAACTTAATACTGACCAGCAAATTGCAAAAAACCTAAGTAAATTTGAATTTCGCGGGCTACCTTAGCGCTTCGAATCCCCCTTAAAATAAGAATGAAGATTTGAATAAATAGTATAGCAAGGCCGAAGAGTTAACCTCTCGACATAAATCAAAAAGAATTTATTCAAATTAGGCCCAAAATCAGCACTTTTCGAACGTCAAAATGACATAAGACAATCCCGCGGGCACACCCGCCCATCACCACTTCCTAGTGCTTTAGCTGGGAAGAAGTGGCGCAACAAACTCCCCAGCAGCACAGCTGTCAGTTCAGTTAGAAAAACTTGCTTCTATACAATAGAAGGTTGCAAAGGAATTATCATTACGAGACACGTAATATTAAATTTAATTGTTTGCCATATGTCAGCTAGCCACGCCATTACAATGTACAGACGCCAGCACATCAAGCTACCCGAAACTGTCAAATTTTCCCAATCAACTTTGAACCTTATTATTAAGCGATAAAGTCGAAAATCTATTAAAGAAATTTGACAGATTGTAGTAGCTTGATGTGCTGGTGTCTGTACATAAGCCATCACGTAGTGGTAACGTTCTAGTTAACATCTTGAAGGGAAAAGCTCTTTTTTTTATCTCACCTTGCTATCCGGGTTGTACAGCCTGATCTTGCCAGCCGCAATCAATTGTGGAGACAATTTCTCGACCTGTGAAAAGACACAGAGTTTAGATAAAACTTCACCGGAGTTGGTACAGACAATGCAAGTATTTTTCTTTTTAGATTAATATTAAGAGATTTGATGCCATTCAATCATGAATCTTGAGAGTTTTCTGAAATGACGTTCGCTAGGTGGCAGCACTGACACGTCAGGTCCAGGCATCTGTCAAAGAGCCTATATTTTCTTTATTCATGACTGAATGATGAACGTCATCATATATTTTATATTGGAAGACCTCTTGTCACAGTGGTGCCAACTGGTGTCGTAAATTTTCACGAAAACCCTCATTTACTCTTAGTAGGTAGGTATCAGAAATATCCCTGAACATTTCGTGAAGGGTATCCATGTTCTATAGTTAAAGTATAGAGCTTCTTGTCTCTGAATGACAGACTCTTTGACAATCGGGGCCCGTGACTAAATAATAACAGCCGTATAGGTCGATTGATCAGGTTAAGCTACGCTTGCCGCAGTTGGTCCGTGGATGGGTGTTTCTCTTTATATAACGAGAACTTGTCCGTGGCTCGAAAAGGGCGTTATGTCGTTGGCCTTTTGGACCTTCTGAAAGTCATATGGGCAGTCAGAAGCCTGAAAGTTTGACAATCGGTCTTACCAAGGGGTTATTACCCAGTAACTGGATTGTGGAGGTCAGATAGTCAGGCGCTCCATGTAAATACTGGTATTCAGCTGCATCTGGTTAGACTAGGCTTGGGATTGAGTTGCTTCCAATTTCTGCATTTTGAGTGTTTTTGATGTTTTTTTTTTATATACACATTGACATTAATGATTATTTTTTTTAACTGACATTTGTTTACTTTTTAAAGTATTATATTATTTTAATTATTGTGAATGTGAAGACGATGTGGGTCATTTAATTTAGGCATTTTATATTTATTATTATTCTCTCTATGGTCTGGCAGTTTGAGTAATTTATGTGGCCTACCCAAATGTCCTTTCTTTGGTATTGTTCGTCGAATCGTTGAGCTCCTTAAGTCTTGAGTTGAGCTGCATGATTTCTGACAAATGCGTGCACTGACTGGACAGGTCCTCTCAATCTGTGTGGTTCTTTCCTCAAAAGACCATCTCAGACATCGACCTACATGGTCTTCATATAACTTGACCAAGATTATGTCTGGACTTTAAAAGAGACTATGACCTCTGAGTTTGTTTCGGCCTTTCTTCTCAGAGTAGTCAGATAGGAAACGCCGACCTCATCTAGTTTAAAAAATTTATGATTGACGTGTAAAAGTGTTTGTGCAAACCTACTTACAGAAATAAAATCATTTATCATTTATCATTTATCACTAAAAGCCGACCCCAACATAGTTGCGAAAAGGCTAGGCAGACGATGGAGACTCCATGACAATTCAAAAGCGCCTATAATTGGTTTTATTTGAAATGAATGCGTTGAGTTTATATGACCTGCTGCGCATTGTGTATGAGCTGGTCGGCGAGGCGCTTGTTGTGTCCGGCGCCGGCCGCCACGACGCCGGCGGCGGCGACGCCGCGCTGGCTGAAGGCGGCCAGCGCCGCCGCCTTGTCGTGGAACTGCGCCTCGCGCCCCGGGGTGCCTGGGGGCAAACAATCTTCTTGTTAACAAACTTATTATAAGTCTCCAGAACATGGAAATAATGAGAACCTTTAATGTTGACTCATTTTTAAGAACGCTTTACTTAAGAATATTAGGGTAACTCTAGCCAGGAGCTTAAGAATAGGTGAATCCACATTTTTTTTAGAATGTTATTAGGTACTCAATTACAAATTAAGTACAGTATCTGTGATGCTTGCGACGCAATGCGTGTACGCACGCACTTTCAACAAGTGATCCGGGCTAGTTCTGTCGGCGATTTGATTTTTATTTCGGATAAGCCAATAAATAACACTATAACTTACCCATAGGCGCGTTTACGGCATCAGTAAAGTGTCTGAGTGGAGCAGCTACATCTATGAACTCTTCGACCACTCTGTTTACTACGGCGCGTTCAGTGGCCCGCTTCAATTCGTGTAGTTTGTCTGTAAGCTCCCTGAAACAAGTACTGTGATAGTAACACAACACAACAACAAAAGTACAACTCTATCAGAAACTTATACATCAAACCTTTGAAATTGTTAAACACAATGCATGCAGTATATTCAAGGATGAACCAACACGGTATGCGAGTTCTAACTGCTGATAATATTACAAATAACCATTAATAAAACTGTATTTTTTATCATAATTTTCGAGTTTTGAGCATAACATCACCGAAAACTACAGTGTTCACAGGAAACATGGTCGCGTGGTCGTTGGCGTTCATTCCATACTGACGTATTACTGTTTTCTCCATGGTTGATGTTACTAGTCCAAATACTTTTTACGATTGTATATCTACTACTGCTGAGACGCTATGTTTTGACGCTATATTTCTTCTATTAATTCTAAAAAGCATCTAACGGGCCACTGCGAGTTGGCTTCGGCCCCTCGTACGATTTCCAAAGGTCCGGGACCCCAGGGTCGCGAGATATGTCAAAGACATAATAATAAAAGTATGGAATTAACGCCAACGACCACGTTACCGCGTTTATTTATACTTTTCGCATAAAAAGGTACAAAGGCGGACTTAATGCCTTAGGCATTCTCCACCAGTTTACCATGGGTGGTGACGAGATTAGATAAGTTTCCTCTTAATAAACACCAACTGAACCAAACCCAGTTTTAATGGGGAGAAATGTCCTAACGTCATACTTATTTTTTTTAAATACGCCTGAATTGCAGTACGTACCTGGTAATAGCTCTCGCCTCCTCGCTGTCTCCCTTCCCGCTGGCGCACAAGTCGGCCAACTTATCGGACAGGCGCTGAACCTCGGAGCACAGCTGAAGAATCTCTGCCTTTTCACGACCTTGAAGGCCGTCAGCGATCTGTGATATAACGATACGTAATGTTTTAAAACTAGATGAGTTCGGTGTATCCTAACTGACTACTCTGAGAAGGCAGACCGAAACAAATTAAGAGGTCACAGTCGCTTTTAAAGTCCAGACATAATCTTATTCAGGACATATGAGGACCAGGCAAACTAAAGTCTGAGATGTTCTTTTGAGGAAAGAACCACACAAATTTGAGTAGCCATGTCCAGTCAGTGCACGCATTTATCAGTATAATCATGTAGTTCAAGTCAGAACTTGTTATTTTGATGTTTATTATATTATAATTACCCTCTGTCCTTGAGAGACGATGCTGTTGATAGCCTTCTGCCCTTCGATCCTGGTGACTGGATCCGCAGCCGGGTGTAACAACCACTTGTGAGCTGTCTCCAATCTATTCACACCCAAAAAAGTAGTATGAGTTGGGTTGCCTCGTCGGTCTAATGATTGCAAGCGCTACTGCTGAGCATGAGGTCCTGAGTTCCCAGGTCGCGCAATGGTATTGGGTTTTTCACGTGAATACGTCTTTAAAATTGCTTCCATAGTGGGAGGCAAGTCAAAAAAACCAAAGATGACAAAATCGAAGGATACAGTTTGGTGTTGCAGCTTCATATCTGTCATCTCTATCCTAAATTCAATTACACCATTGGATAGCTAAAGGATTAAAGAATTCAATACGGCAAGTGAGGACAGTGATGCATCGCGCGCGGTGCAAGGGGAAGCGCCGCCATTTTGAGTTCATTTTGCTGCGTATCGAGATTTCCACTTAGTATAACTTTTGACTGGAAAAGCTACGACGTTCGTTTAGGTTTCAATCGTCATATTGCGCACTAATAGTTTGGCAGTTTTGCGATAGTGATAGGAATAACGCTTAGCCAAAGTACGTGCTATATAACGTTTATAGATCTCGGTTTCAGTTTCAATGACAAATAAACACTGTTTTGTGGCTGGTATCATGATGATATCCTCACCTGGCCTGCATGGTCCTCCCGCCCTGCTTCTCCACCGCTCTCACACCCTCGTTCACAATGACATCCAGCTCGTTGATCTGGTGGCGCAGGTCTGAAGCCAGGTTCAATGCCTGTATGATTAAAGTTCAGTTTAGCTGCAAACTTAGGCATATAGGAGAAATAAATATAGTTTTTATTGGTGGTTTGGTCACCTTAGCTTCTCTGCCGTGTCCATATTGGCGCTCATCGCATAAATGGTCTGCGTTAATACCGCCAGATCTGAAATAAATACAATATAAAGCGTTTTTATTATAGTACTACTTGGTTGTAGTGTGGTACTTGGTTTTTTTGAGACATCGCCAAGCGGTGGGTCGACGCTTTACATGACCAGAGGGCTGGTCTATTTTTTTGGCTAAAGAATCAGCATTGCCATAAAACGTGGCAATGCTGATTACTACAATGTCCGTACCTGGCAGTCCTCCTGGCCGCGTCAGCAGGTTGCGGCGCGAGATGCTCGGTGGCGCGCTGCGCTGACGTCACCTAGGCCAGCTACAATGTCCGTACCTGGCAGTCCTCCTGGCCGCGTCAGCAGGTTGCGGCGCGAGATGCTCGGTGGCGCGCTGCGCTGACGTCACCTAGGCCAGCTACAATGTCCGTACCTGGCAGTCCTCCTGGCCGCGTCAGCAGGTTGCGGCGCGAGATGCTCGGTGGCGCGCTGCGCTGACGTCAGCACGCTGCGCAAGGCGCGCTCGCCGTAACCGTTGCGTAGTGCGTCTGGGTCCTAGGGCGGTACAAATAAGAACTGTTCTAAATGAGAAAATTAAGAAACATCGATCGACGCAGTACCACAAAGAGCAATAAGGCCAAAGGATAAGAACATCGTCAATTCTCATAAGTTTTAAGAGGATATGAGGAACAGGGTGGAAATTTTTTGATCGTCCATAGAAAAGGAAGGAACCTCTGCTCAGGGGGGTGCTGTTTCTGGCGGGGTACTGCCCGAAGAGTAATGTTGGGACGTTGTATATATACGCTAGTCGCGCGGTAAACTCTGCTTGCGTGATGCAGGATTTTGCGTGACGTCAGTGTGATGCACCGTAGTTCGCATGTGGCGTTGTAGATGCCGCCACAATATCGAACCTCATCAAACTATACTATTGATGTTCTTCTGATCCCAATTTATACAGTTATTAGTCGGATCAAACCAGAACTCACATTAAGAAACTCGTGCGCAGCTCCCATCTTGGCGTGTATCTGTTGCTGCAACGCCTTCAGTACCGCAACGTTGTCTTTCTCACCGCCATCCTCCACGTATGACGTCAGTTGAAGCACACTGCACAGTCATAGAACATTTTATTTACACACATACATACATAAACTCACGCCATCTTTCCATGGGAGTAGGCAGAAACTACAGAACGCCACCTGCAAAAACTGACTGTGATGATTTGAAAGTTTCAAAGTCAAGGAATTTAATAGTTAAGCAAATTTTCTACCAATATAAATTCTCTGTGACCCTTTTAATATCTAAATTAAACTGCATTTTTTAAATTTTATCAAATGGTTATAAAACGGCAAATTGACGTAATGAAAGAACACTCGAATACTTGTACAAATCACTTTATTGGTACTCAACAGTCAACACATTGTAATATTAATATTGTAACTCAAGAACACTTTCGTCATCTCTAGCTGAGAATGCAAGACCGTTTTACGCGCCCTTTTTCTTCAAAAGTCATCTACGGGTTGCCACAAGTCAAAACCATAAAATGACAATGTTGCAACCCACAAATATGTAATATTAGTTAAACAGTCGACTATTGTGTATGCTAACAGTAGGGTGTAGATTTGGTTAACAAATTACATATTTCCCTGACTGTACATATAAAAAAAATGCCTGCGTACTGTCGTAGTCCAGCATTTCAACTCACCGTATGATCTCATGTATTTCGTCAGCCATTCTCTGCGCCAGATAATTTCTGTTCTCAGCAGCTTCCTCCATACCTTTGCCTCCTACAATAAAAAATAATAATGATGAATGATTTACAAATTCCCTTAGTTAAGACAGGTTAAGCCGCGGTCAGTCCGTGGATGGGTGACCATCTTTACATACTGAGACCCTTCCTTTCCTCGGTAAGTACGATAAGCCATTGGTCTTAACTGTCATTGGATCCTGGACAGTCGTCACGGGTCGTCAGAAGCTCGAAAGTCTGACAACGAGTCTCACTAAGGGGTGTCGTGTTACGCAGTAACTAGGTTGTGGAGGGAGGTCATATAGGCCTTCGCTCCATATAAAATACTGGTATTCACCTGCATAGTAGTCACATAGTTAAAAGGCTTGGCAATTTTTTTTGTATTACGGATATTTTTTGAATGTTTGGTGTATGTATATCGACTTATGTTGTTGACCGTCCACCATGAATTTTTTTTCTGTCAGTCTTACCTTCAGTGAGGATGTGTATATAGATCTTCATGGAACATATGAGCACCGGCGCCAGTTGTTTGACGCTCTCGAGGCAGCGGTTCAGGGTTTCGGCGTGAGGTGGATGTGTCAGCTCGGCTGCCCTAGCAGCAACCTATAGAAATCCAAAAAAAATGTAAAAGCGATTGTCTGTAGATAACGCCGGGGAAATTAATCGTATATCTAATTGACTACCAACTCAAGTCGTCCGTATATTCAGTTATCAACTGTCATTCTTTGACAGTTGTGTGAAATGGGTATAACATGGCAAATTAGGGTTGTCTCAATTAGATAAACAATTAATCTCCTTGTACATGGTACATTGTGTTTCCCAGTAACTGAGATGTGGAGCTCAGATAGGCAGACGCTCCATGTAAAGTACTGGTATTCAGCTGCAACCGGTTAAAATGGAAGCAGACCCCAATATAGTTGGGAAAAGATTACGCAGATTGATTTTACATCGTGCAACATATAAAGGCTATCTCAAAATAACATCATAAGTGTGTCATAGCCAATAGTGTCATCACACGATGTCTCGTTTTCTTTTTTTTTATTTGTATATTGGCACCTTGTAGCTATTTCCTAACATTCATGTTTATTTAATTGAGCTTTTGTATGCTGTGCTACATCTTTTGTGTGCATCAAATAAACGATTTATTTACGAAATAAACGATCTATCTCTAAGAATTAAAGATATCCAACGCTTTCCATCAGACGTTATCGTAGTGAAGAGTAGGGCCCATTCAGCAAAAAAAAATCTTTCCATAACATTTTAATTACCTGTGCTCTCCAATCACCAATTAAAAGGTACTGTGCCAGCAAGGCCTCTTCCAGTACTTTCGACCTGTTTCTGTTATTAGCTTTCATAAATAACCCATGATTTAACTAACCAATTCTTCAACCTCGTCTTAATTAATTAATTAGAGTTACTCAGTAGAATTTGAAAACGAATTACTTCCTTATATTATATTCTTTTGTAATTAAGGATTACTAATGGTTTTTTTTTACACTATTTATATGTATTACAATGCCAGCTAATTAAATCAAACACCAGTTTTTTAAAGTAGAGCTTACCTCTCTGGCAGCCCTGGACAGTGCGGGCGAGATGTCTCTGAGGAATTGCACCAAGTCTTCCATGGTGTCTATGACCTCAGCCACTCCTAGGTAGTCTAGCACCTAAAATACAATACATACATAAATCATATTAAAATAACTAGGTTTTACCTGCGGCTTCGCCCACGTGGTTGTCGGAAAATATCCCACGGAATCGTACTACAAGAATTAAAGTTATTAGCTAAGAGATGTTCATCTGTTCCCTCATAACTTCAAAAGTACTTATATAATAATTTGACAAATGAGGTATCGTTAGAAGCGTCTTGACCGTCCACTGGTTATATGATATGTGACGTCACACTGAATTCAATATGGCGCCCTCTAGAGGACATAAAGTAACGAATTTAAAAATAAATATAAATATTTTGGGATGGTGCCTTGTGGCACTGTGGGGTGTCAAATTAAAGGGCTTAATTAGCACATTTCAAAAATATAAATATTACTGAAATAAACCCCAAAATAATTAAATAAAAAAAGTTTAAAAACTAAAACCCGACTACTGAAAAGGATGAAACAAGAAAGTACCTTCCCGTGGTCGCATCATGCTAACATAGCTTATAAGTATGTTAGTACAGCGGCATGCGACCACGGGAAGGTACTTTCTTGTTTCATCCTTTTCAGTAGTCGGGTAGTCGGGTTTTAGTTTTTAAACTTTTTTGTATGCACGTGTTTCTGTGACGAATAAACCTATTTTTTTTTCATCCTTTCATGTTATAAAATTTAAGTACTAAAAATCAAATTAGATGAAGTGAGTAGTAGTCTACTTGTAAGCAGTTTCAAAATCAATTTAACGAACCCCTAGAATAATAAACCGCCATTCTACGGTCAGGCCTGTATTAATATGTTTACTTAAAATAACTTTCTATATCCAAAGTAACTACAAACTCTAGGCATTTCTATTTCCCATGGTTTTTCCTTATAAAACCACAACATACATTTATATTTCTCACGCCACAAACAATACCTCTCTCAACTCATCCAATGGATAATAAGTTTTTACATAACGTAAAACGAATAGAAATTGCTAGAATATCATGCACTTTCATTTTCACACAATTCATAAAAGTCAGATGGGACGAAGAGTCTGTCAATTATGTGTGTTTAATGTCTGTTTTGTAATTTAATTAATAACTGCCCGTTGTGATGGACATTTTACTCTACAGAAATATTTTTGCTAAAGCAAATCTGTATCGCTAATACCTCGGAAATCGCATAATCATAACGAAAATACTACTGTTTGCAATAACATGAAAAATTGCATTGCAATCATATTTTGTTTTCAAAAACCTTGAAAATGTCATAATTATAGCGGAATTTCCGGAAATGCTGCTACTGTAACTGAATAAAATGAAAGTAACTACCTTTTTACATTCCTTAACAATCTTCCGGACCTCAGACTCGTCGAAACACAGCAGCAACGCGGACGTCCCTTGCAAGATACCACGGGAGCCTTCAATCAGCTTCTTCCTACAAACAACACTCAGTTTCAACTCCCTCACACTCGCAGTATCCGACTCGAAGGTAAAGAGACTAGCGTCAATAGACATTGACATCATGGCCGTGTATGGAGGAATCGAACCTTCGGGCTTTCCGTACCAAGCATGACAAAAACACGGATATTTTAAAATTTTCTTCTACAATTTTAAAGTTATTGTCATGCAAAAGTGCAGTTTAGAAGAGATTTATCTGTGAAGGTAAGTGACCTGCAGCTTTGCAGTATTGATTCTTCCGAAAAGTAGTTGGTTTTGCAACAGCTGCGGAAGCTTGTGTAAGAAATGCCAATGTTTATTTTCGCGATATTTATGATAAGCATTCCACTGTGGATACTTTCAGCATTGGCTAAGTGCTTCATAGTCATAAATTAATATTCTTTTTTAGATAATTTTTTCGTTGATCGGAGGAGTCCAGCAGGGAATCCTCTCCACTCCTTCTCCTCAATTCCTGATAGTAAGCAATCACCACTACGTATTTACTACATCTACAATAGGCATCGCCTGGTGCAGTGTTTTCATCCCGGAGATAAAGCTGTATGAAATGTCTTTCAAACCAGAACACAGCAACGCTGCTTGGCGGCAGAAATAGGTATGGTGATAGAACATAATACATAGTAAGTACAACATAATAAATAGCTCTAATGCTAGTACAATAAGGATGATAATACCTTGCAGGTCCTGAGAAAGGATCAGATCGCAGCATGTCTGAGGCCTGCTGTAGCAGGGTGGCAGCTGTTTCCACGCGGTGTAAGGCGCCTGGCATGTCATGTCTGAGGACCGAATCTTCTGAAGACTCGATGGTTTCGTGGCCGACCTGGAGACATGTGTTTTAGAGAATTTTGTAGTATTATGATCTCGCATATTATATGTATGATATGCGTCGAAACAAACCATGATCGTAATTCTTGAAATATCTGGCCCAGAATGCTCTAGTGGTTCATAAGTTTACTGATATTCAAATCTTCAAAGAGGAGCAACAAATTGCCCAGCAATACGTGTTTTTGTTTTCTTCACTCTCTCACTGCTGATGCAAGGTCTACCTACAAGGCCTTCACAATTTCCCATGTCTTGCTTTTCCGACCAATCCTTCATGAAAGCTTATGACTCTTAGTCATAAGTATTACCCCTAGGGTAAGTATTACCCCTAGGGTAAGTATTACCCTAGCGTAAGTATTACCCTAGCGTAGCCTAGGTCTACTTTGGCGACGACATCCAAGTCTGTGTCCAGTTAATACTATCAAGCAAGAACAGCATGGAAGTTCTTCGTCAGTGTGACTCACCTTGACCAGGTTGTTGACAGCGAGAGACACGGCCTGCACCGGCCGCGCCAGGTCTGGCATGGCATTGCCATCTTCTGCTTCTTCATGGAGGATCACCAGTCGAGAAACCTGACGACAAAAGATTATAGGGTTAGTCGTTAGATAATAAATTATAAAAAAGGGATTACCACGGATATCTATGGGGATCACAGTGTGATTCTACGTAAATAGCTACCTATTTTACATAAGCTGCGCCTAATTAGAACATAGTTTACTACTTTTCACTGCTCTCTTTTGCTATTTCTTACCTAATATCTCCATTATCCATTACGACGCAAGGGTATATTAAAGGGGCAGACTAATCAATTCACCTTAGCGAAATAAACTTGTGTTTTGAAAATCTAAACTACAAACATAAAGATAAAACATTTGATTTTTGTATGTTTGTTTGTTACGCTTTCACACTAAAACGGCTGAACGGATATAGATGGTAAGACCATGATCTGGATAAGGACATGGGATACTTTTATCCCGATATTCCAACGCATGAGCGGGTGAAACCTCGGAGCGCAGGTAATAAAGTATGTTGATGATATTAAGTCACCGCACTAACAGTTTTTTAGCATTTACTCCACTTTTTAAAAGCATCATAAATTATTAAATGTCACTTCGTTTCGCGCGCATGAAAGAGGAAATTAACGTAAGCTTGAACTTTAAAGTTTATGAACATAACAAACAAGAATACATAAATAATGGATATAGCCTAAATGTATGGCCGTCGTTTCCGCTCGTTGGAAGTTGCGCTCTTTAGAAAGGCCTATATAATTATTATGATTGTATAGAATTAACATAAATGTTTTATGTGAGCAGGGCTTATAATACCGGTATTTTTGGCCGATAACATTTGGCCTTGGTGTGACAACGGTACCAGACGTAGTACCTGTAGACGTAGGACTAGTGGTACCAAAAGTGGTACCAAACAATCATTTCCTTAAATAAGAGTGAGAAAGCAGAAGTAAAAAGGATTAGAAAAATAACTTCAAGGTACGACATTATTTGTGATACGCGGAGGCAGGAGGGTACCTGAATTTTGTACCAGTACTTTTTAGGTGGAATACCCACGGAATACCGGTGCCCGTCTGGAACCAATACCCAGATACCGAAATGGGAAGAACCGCTATGTACCCCCGTTCCGAGGCCTGTTACATTTCAATGTTAAACATAAATTTTTCTATACAATTTTGTTTTCATTAGTAATCTCTCGTATTATTTTTGTGTCCAGCTTGCAACCAGTCCAGTTACCTTTTGTCCCACCTTTATGTTTAGCTAACTATGCAGAATAATGCAGCACAAAGTCCTGAACTATCGCAGAAAGTTCGAGAGCAAATAATGCATAATACACGGCCAGGTTATCAGCAACTTTCACTGACACAGCGCCTGTTGTTCGATCACATTCTCCGGAGATAAGCATGTCTTTGTGTGTGCAGTATGGTATGCTAGGTACTGACAGTTGCACGTGACGATAAAGGGATTTTGAACGAGTTGTGTATTATATTATCTTAAAGATATCCAGCAAGAATAATTTGGACTCTTTTGTACACGTTTCTCTAGCGACAAGTGTACTAACTCTGTTACTTTTATACGCATCATATATGGCGAAAAATAATTTGATAAATTGTATTTTAGCATTTCTTATACAGCCTGGCAGAGACATCTACGTGCAAACTGAAACCGTAAATTAAGAACATGATTCTAGACCCCTAGGGTAGAAATTTTTCGTCTGTATTTTTCGGCTGTAACCTGTAACTTGGTCGACTCGATTTTTTTGTTGTTTTTTTCTGGAACCCTTAAATTTTCGACAAAGGACCTAATAGTCATAGCGACAAACAACAACCACATTATCAAACTATAATGTTGAAACCATGTTGGAAGTGCAGGGACAGACCTCCCACAATATAATCCTCCTTAGCCTACGTAATTATTTCATCTTTTATTTCATCTAAGAATGTATAACTCACCCCCACCCCCTTCTTCTCATCATTAAGGCTCCCGTAGACGAGCCTTTATACCACGAAACAATACCAAGTCATTCAGTCCCATCCAACATTCGACACATCAATGATGTGTCGAATGAAAAAAGTGCGATCCTCTGGCATAGCGAGCCCCACCCTGAGCCCAAGGCTGGCTACGCCCATGCACATCATCAATCTCAACAGATTTTTATAAATCAACCAAGTTTCGAATCTATCTGGCCAATAAATTCGATCACAAAACGACACGCCTATTAAATTAACAAATCCTTGTCTACACCTCTGTGCCTTTACCTTAACCTGTGCCTTAACGCCAGCCAAGGCATGCCCCAAACAGATAAGCGCTCGCCATATTAGGTGCGCGCACGCAACCCGCGGGCCGCGCCAACGCAGCATTCATTCATAGTTTTTTGTACTGACATAGTACGAGTACGAGTACTTTTGTTTTTGTTCGATTTTAATCTTGATGTATGTCAGCAGTGTCTAGTCTGGCATTATGGAATTGTAACTGTGTTAACTGTTTGTCACGTATTTAGACTCTGTAAGTTAAATGCTTTGCTATTTGTGAGGCTTATTTAGAACTAGCTTCGCCCGCGAGGTATGTCGATAAAAATTATCCTATGTCCTGCCCCGGGATGCAATCTATCTCTCTGCCTTTTATCGAAATCCGTTCAGTGGTTTAGGCGTGACAAGGTAACATACAGATGTGTGCACCTATAGATGCAATTCATATGAATGCATCTACGAATAATAATATTTGTACCTACATCATATTCAGCCAGACTAAGACAATACAGAAGTTATAATTATAATATGTCGCAGGTTTTTCATAAAATTAGGTTTTTGATGAAAAACCGGAAGATGACAAAATTATTACTTTATGTTATCATAAGCCTGAGAAAATCCAGTTTTTTTATCAAAAACCTAGACTGTATTAGTTTTATGATAAAAAAGGTCAGGTCGACGGAGCCCCGCTGCGCGGGGCTCCTATTTCTGTCTGCAGGGTTTAAAGGAACCTAACCAAACCGAACCTCGGGGTGCCCCTGACGTCGACCGATTTCCTTCTACATTTTTAGCCAAGGGCCTGCAGTTACACTTAAGTTTAGTCGGAAAAAGATAGAAGAAACTAACATTAACACCTCGTCGAAGATAAACCTAGGTTTAACCGGCTAATCTTAAGTTTATGCTCACACCTACCTTTAGCCGTAACATATATAACATTTATACCCCTACCCTCTACCCTCTAATGTTGGCAAAAAATAAATGATTTGATTTGACCAGCGCTTATATTTTATCATAAACCCAAACTAGTTCAGGTTTTTGATCAAAAATCTGGATTGGTAGAGGTTTATGATGAAATTGAGTTTGAAATGTGTCATCTTCCGGTTTTTCATCAAAAACCTAATTTTATGAAAAACCTGCGACATATAGATAGAATAGTTAACGCCGATTGCAGCATCTTAGCCAATTTAGGGGAATTCGGTAAAGTAAAACCAATTAAAGTTTCATCTCTAATGCGGGTTGCAGAACAAGAGCTAAGTTAGTCTAGCTAGCTCGCATAGCTGATGTAGTTTTTCAGCCTTTTCTATTTATTTGGTTTATCTTATTCATCTTCTTCTAAGATGATAAATATCATGTGGCATCTTATTTTGTGTACAGACCGCAAACTAATGAACAAAAATATGAATAAATAAAACAAGCGCGTGTCGGAATCGCAAACGAAGGGTTCCGTACCACAGGGCAAAAACGCCGAAAAAAACACGTTTGTTGTACGGGAGCCCGTCTTAAATATTTATTTTATTCTGTTTTTAGTATTTGTTGTTTAAGCGGCAATAGAAATACATCATCTGTGAAAATTGCAACTGTCTAGCTATCACGGTTCATGAGATACAGCCTGGTGACAGACAGACAGACGGACGTACAGTGGAGTCTTAGTAATGGGGTCCCGTTTTTAACCTTTGGGTACGAAAACCTAAAAAATTACCTCAGCTAAGCGAGCTGAGCTAGACTAACTTAGCTTAGTTCTTGGTCTGCAACCCGCATTATTCTCTAAACACTGCTAAAAGCTCTAAGTTCAACTTTTTGACTGGAAAAACTAAAGCATTTGTGGAATTTTAATCCTTATCAAAAACCAGTTCCGAAGAACCCATCAATTTTTTTCTCCAAACTAGAAGCTTAAAATGCAATAAAAAAGCAAAATACCCGTTTCACCGCATCAATCACTTAGCCAAACAAAACATACTTATCGAAACACAACATTCCAGAAATGACTCCATATTTTTTCTACATTCGTGACTTTTACAAGTCACCCTTTTATCTTTTCCATTCACCTGGGGGAGTGGCGGAAAGGGCGCGGCATTTCTACCCCCATGGTATAGCCTTGGGGACTGATTGTGTTTGTCCAAGATGATTACGAAACGAACGGACGCTAAATGTCTGCAGTCTGATATTGGAATGGGGTGTGTTGAGGAGGTTTATGTTTGTGGGTCGGGTTTGGAACGCATTTGAGACAGAAATGTGTTTGTCACAAAAGACGACCAACATTGCTATTATATGCTATTCACAACCATTCGATGCGTTAACGTGCCTATTCAAACATCAATCAAGGTAAGCGAAGAAGTTATCTAAACGCTTTTTACAAATCCAAAAATATTGTCAGTTAATAGATCAAATCAGGTAATCGAAATGTGTCATTTTCGCCACGACAGCCTGTCGAATGGTCGTGAATCATCACCATGCATCAGTTTGGGTCATTTTTCACAGCCCTGAAGAAAGTCTGACTGACGCACAGAACATGGATAAATAACTGTTCTGTGGTCTGACGACTGACATAGCATTACAATAATTATTTGAATTCGCACTTATTGCAATGAAATAATTGGTCAATTGAATTTTGATATAATTTAGCGTCTCTTAGTGCGTCAGCTTTTCATCATCATGTCATGGTTTCATAAAATATGAGCGAAGCAACAAAACAATAATAACCAGAAAACTTCTACTAGCTAGAATAAGATTTCTACGAACAAACTTCACCAAGGCATCTTCCCGACCATCCTTATCCTCAAATTATACCATATGCCTCATACAAGGAAAATAAACAAACTCTTTACATTAATTATGTCTAACTTTGCATTCCCCGAACCAGCTACACACTGTCACTAATACAAGTATAACGTATCGACAAGCAAGAGCCAGTGGGTCAAGGTGACTCCGAGATGCAGTTTAGGCCTAGTCTCGCACTTGGCAGATACTGGATTTTAGCAAAAGGAAGCGGTGACGTATTTTTAAAGTTTGACTGTACAGACGCCAGCACATCAAGCTACTACAATCTGTCATTTTTTTTTAATAGATTTTCAACTTTATCGCTAAAGCATAAGATTCAAAGTTGATTGGGAAAATTAACTTTGAATCTTATGCTTGTAGCTTGATGTGCTGGCGTCTGTACATTTGAAAGGTTATCTTGGAATCGAAAACTGTTTCAAATGATCTGAAGGTCAATTCCCATAATTAAAAACGTTCAAAATCTAGTCACAATCTCATCTCGGAGACAGTCAATGTCAAAGACAAAGGAATGTATTTTTGGCAGATTGCGATTGAGATCAGCCTGTGAACGTTCTTAAAATTATGAGAATTGCCCTTCTGATAATGGTGCAGATTTGTGTTTTTAGGGTTCCGTACCCAATGGGTAAAACGGGACCCTATTACTAAGACTCCGCTGTCCGTCTGTCACCAGGCTGTATCTCATGAACCGTGACTCGCACTTGGCCAGTTTTTAACCGACTCGACACGTCAAAACTACTGAAAACAGACTTTCTCAGCTTGACTTAGAAATTTGAGAAGCACTTCGAATTGCATAGAGAGGAAGTTTTCTAGAACCAATTTCTTAATTACTATGCTGCCCAATCAAAAGTAGATTTTATTTTTCCTTATAGAAGAACCTAATACAATTCCTGCACACATGCCTATCTCAATCCATCATCAATTCATCACATCTTCAGTTCAGACATTCACTGAAATAATGTAAAACAAGCATGTTGAAAAGCCAAAGACACTCAATGCAAATGTCTTCGCAAAGAGTAGTAAAGACGTCCCACGCAAATTAATATGGCAAATAAGAAAATCTAAGTATGAGCGGTGTCGTAATATTATCTCCGAGAGGTCCACGGCCACTGCCACGCGTGGGCAGCGACCATATGGTGAGTTTAAGCGGTGACAGCTTGCCTATTATAAAATTGAGTGGATAAATTCTTTACGCCAATTTTCACTTATTGATTGTGCTAAGCTTGATTCTCTTGGGACCGATTTCTCGGCATTTTGCCAATCAATCGTTTAAAGAGTGTTGCGCTTTTTAGCAAGAGTATTTTTTTATTTATAAAAAGCTTTTTTTAATAAGGCAAACATCTTCATATAACGGCCGCGACTTACCAGACAGGCACTTTACTTTGTGTAAATTATTACATCAGCATGCTCTCAAAACGGTAAAGGAAAATAAATTTTCGGTTCTAGGACATGCCGGTTTCTTCACGATGTTTTCATCGTGAAGAAACCGGCATGTCCTAGAACCAAAAATTTAAAGGCATGTGACATTCACTAACCCGCACTGGGCCCACGTGGAGGATTACGGCCCATTCTCTCTCACAGAGAGGCCTTTATCCCAGCAGTGGGAACATTATAGGCTGATTTTGCTTATATTCCATCCTAAAGAGTTTGCATTGTTAGGAAAAAAACTCGCTTCGCCTTGAGAACCTCCTCCACTTTTTTGTCGTTTGAACGAAGAATATCTACAACGTTAGTACCTAAGGCATTTTTCGCGCCAATCATATTTCCCAACCTTTCATTTGACACCCCACATGATAACATTGCTTTTCATTCGAAGAAATCCTGGGGGCTTAATCTCTGTAGGTATTCATATTGAAGGGTGAAATATAATACCAGGCATCAAATAACTGCTAATCCAAAAAGTATAAAACTGTTCTTGGAAAAGACCCAATTTTTTTACCGACTTAAAAAAAGGAGGAGGTTCTCCATTCGGTAGAATTTATATATGTATATATATATACATATATATTTTTTGTTACCTCAGAATTCTGTTATTTATAAGTCGATTTGCAAAATTTTTTTATTGGTTTGACTCAGGGGTGGTCCCATAAAATTTTTATTAACTTTGCTTGGGTAGTTTTTAAGTTAACAAAAAAAAATAGAATTGATTCTAGTCGCCCATAGATATAGAAATCATATTAGTTAGTTTTTTATTGATTATAATTGAACTATTTTGAATTAAAAAGCCATTTTTAATAGGGCCTATGGGTGAAAAGAATCTTAAAAAAAATGACTCAATTAATTAATAATTTTTTCGCATGCTACAATGTTTTCCTTGATTGACGGGATTTTTTTTGACATATTTTGATGTTTTTTTTTTCGTTTCTACTGCATTACATAATTTTTTATAAAGTACAGAATTAATCTTCATTAAATTATCTATACTAATATTACAAATGCGAAAGTGTGTCTGTCTGCCTGTCTATTACCTCTTCACGCTTAAACCGCGGAACCGATTTAGAAGAAATTTGGTATAGAGGTAGTTTGAGTCCCAGGAAAGGACATAGGATAGTTTTTATCCCGATATTCCCACGGGATCGACACTTATGCGGGTGAAACCGCGGGGCGCTGCTAGTGGTATATAAAATAAGTAGGCTCTGTGTACTAGCAGGAGTATAAAAATAGAAACAGTTGCAGAAAGGAGGCAAAAACAAATTCGATCGTAAAGCACTCTCTAACTAATGCTTCACATTATGAGTCGTGCAATACGTATTCATTTCGAATGTTTATCAAATCCATCGACGAAAGTTTATGCTGTGAATCATGGCGGTCTGGTAATGCGATTATATTGAAAGTATTTTAGAATAAAGAATGTCGAAACAACAAAAGTGGAGAAAGGTTAGACAAAGACTGACTGGCGTCGAACAAATTGGACACTGTGATTATTTATACGACGCAACAACACCCCTTTTTTCCCTGACGGTTTGGGCAGAGGTGGGCTTTATTACACCCAGTTATGTTTAAGTCCCACGTAATAGGGCGAGCGTATTGCCATCAACCGGGCACAAATCCAAACTACGGGCTCCAAATGCCAAAATGATGCTTGATTCGATCAAGTTAGATGACATGCGAGTAGAGAAGCATATAAATGTTCAACAGTGAACTTTAACTTGACTATAAGCTGATGATAATGCTGAAGGCTTTTGCCAAAGTCTACCTAGTCACTGACATAGCACAATAGTTCCTTTCATAATCATAAAAGCTAAGTTATAAACGAAAAGCTATAAAGAGCCGGTTAGAAATTGCAACATTAAGTACCAGATCACGAGTTCACGCCATTAAAACGTTACCCACAATTCCAAACTAACTAGGCAAAGAGATTTACTAGCTGAAACAATTAATCAAGCTATAATACAAATCGGTTCCACGTGGTATTTGTAAGGTTTATTTATATCCAATCTGTGGTCACGCAAATGGGTTAAACCAATCTGTGGTCGGTCATGCAAATGGTTGGGCCCCTGCATATAAAAACGTTTGTAGGCATATCCTCAATCAGTCTCCTCTTCTTCGTGTCTCTGCCACGACCGTATGTCAGATCTTGATTGCCAATAACTTCGCTAGTTCCACGGCGTCGTCGGTGGCAGCGCAGAGGTCTGTTTGACTGCATGTTTGGGGAAACAGAGGGCAGGATAGGAGGCATTAGTTTTGCGTAGTCCCTAAATTACTTAGACTAATCATTTACAAAACATCTTGAGTGTGTGATCGCGAGGAAACCTGCGCTTAATGATCTAAAATCAAGAACAAGCGTGGTCATCATCATCAGCCTAGCCTTTTCCAGACTATGCCGGAGTCGGCTTCCAGTGTAACCGCATGCAGCTGAATACCAGTATTTTACATTGAGCGACTGCATTTCTGACCAAAACCCAGTAACAGGAACTGGTGGAAGGAGTATCGTCTTAATTCTTGTAATAAACGATCGTTCCTCCATCTCCTATTGGAACAACTACAGGTAAAAAAGTCAGAGCACATATCAGGATATATTTAGCTCATTTCAGCGTAGGAAATCGTGAAACTCCTGCAGCAAATAAGGAAATGCCGGAGTCGGAGATTGTCCCGTCTGGGAAGCAAGCGACTGAACATTAAATTACAGATACGAGTATAGCAATTTCCAAAGAGATAAGACTTATTTCCAGGCAGCCCAGACAAAGTATTGCTTGTTATCACATTTTAAGCCACCAGGTTCAGGCCTGAGACAAACACTTGTTTCTTTTTTAGTACACATTCAGAGTAACCAAATACTTGAACTTGCGAAAATTTAATTTGCGAACTTGGAGCTTTGACCTTCAATATCTCCGTAACCAGAAGATTCCCAGGTATGGTTCAATACAAAAAAATTTTGAAGGAACAGAATAGATACCTTATAAGAACTTATAGCTAATTTAACAAAACATAATTTTAGTATTTTTTTTAAATCGTAATACTTAACGGGAATAACTTATAATTCTATGGGAATAACCATGTAACTCTCAGCTTCGTTATGAGTATTTTTACACTCGTTATAAAACGAGCCAATTTGAGGAGGAAGAAGGTTCCTATAGTCAGCATAGTGGTGAACAAGTTTACCAGTATACGGTATCCTAGATCCTACCATACTTAACAAAATGATGACATTGTTGTCCAACTCGAAACAAATCTCTGCATTTATATACTTGTCATAAACAAAATGGCGTCGAACTTTTATGGCACCAATGAGAGCAGAGAGCAACCATAAACGGCGATTAGTTTTCTTATATTTAAAAAAATATACTATAAGAGAGTTATAAATAGCTTTATTGGTGAATCAATCATGATTTCATAGCCCATATTACGTAGGACGCGGCTGTCTAACTTATTACATTATTTATTGGCCTTTGAAACTATACCTTGGGGCTTACAGGACCTAAACGCAAAAAATGCAAGTTTTAGAAACAATAAAATTATATGATCGACAACAGTAAACAAAATCAGAAAAATATATGATATTTTTCAGGATATGTGTTAGGTAGATAGTGTGTTGTAAACATAATACAACAAATTTGATACGATAGAAAAAAATCATGAAGATACCTCTAAAAACTCTCTTTTTACAATAAAAACCATACTAATACATACAATCATTCTGATTTTTTGTCAGATTATTCTACAAGCAACATCTAAAACACTAGTGTTTTAATTTTTTAGTCCAAACAATAATTTTTTTGTAATTAAATAATTGCTTCATATTTTGCAATAAATTACCAGCGTTGTGTCATCGCGCTTCTCTTCTTTTCTATGCAGTCTGACAGTGACCGCGCTTTAGGTCATGTAAGCCCATTAAGTTATAAGGTGCTTTCTAAGAAGCATCTTACTATGTAAGATTTTTAATGGTTCAGAGCCATTAACAATGTTGTTTTACAGATAAGATACTCTTAAAGTACCAATAAAGATTATCAACGTGTTATGAGTTCACAATCTTCACTTTTATGATAAATTATTCTTCCCGCGACTTTGTCCGCGTGAAATTATTTGTTCCCCAACCCACCCCGTCGCATCACACCACCTGCCTGCGCTTACTTCTTTTTCGCTTAGCTTTCTTTCTGACTTTTTTATGTTTGCTCGGCTCCTATGGGTCATAGCGTGATGTTAAGCCTAAGTATAGCCTTGCTCAAGAATTGGGCTATCAAATGCAAAAATAATTTTTCAATCAGACCGGTAGTTCCAGAGATTAACGCGTGCAAACAAACTCTTCAGCTTTATTGTTAGTATAGATCATGAGCATGACTGAGTGAGATAGTGCTACATTCCCGCTAAGTGCTAAAAAGAGAGATAATATTATTGGTGACCGTCCATTCTTGACCGACGCGGGACGCCGCTAAATAATAAAACCTACTTATAGCCAGTACTCTATGTACCACAACCCGCAAGAGTTAACTTGAAACCGAGCGGCTCCTCCCGACCCCCGCGCTGTTACCGCTCGCCTCGCCATCGACGTTCGACGCCTCAGTAGTACCGCGCGCTTACGTCAGCCGAGCGAAGTCTCAAGTTAACTCTGGCGGGTTGTAAAATCAATAACTATAATCTGACTCATTAGTCATCATATATGTACATGAATAAACAACATAATCTCAAGTGCATCTTCTCATCTCAAGTACACGGAAACATGAGCGAACCATTGAACGAACGAGTTCCGTTTTGTATTTGCTGTTAAAAAATATTTTAAGTTTTATTGAGTCCAAAAAATAATTTTAATTTCGTTAAATATTCATTCTTGTTCAATAATTAATATTAGATAAAAACCGTTTTCATCTGATGTGTACATTTTTCATAAACTTGTAAAGACATAGTTCATGTTTGGAATAACGAAACGCAACAACTGTCATTCGAAAATGACAGCCGTGCGATGTCTTTTGTGTTGAGTTTTAGTTAAAAATGATAAAAATAATGGAGCCTAGGAAGCAAATATATACACTTCCGGAGAAGAAAAAGTTTCTGGAGATATTAAAGAAATACTCGAAAGTAGTCGAGAACAAACATGCCCATAGTTCGGCATTGAAGGTGAAGAATTTAGCTTGGCAGAAAATAACTTCGGAATTTAACTCGAGCCCACAAACAAACTTACATGTAAGTATTTTATTACCTATATGTTGACTGTAAAATCTTGTACTTAGTTCTTTAAATAAATACTATCTATTGCCGCCGTTGCGTCTGCGTAGTTTTAAGATCTGGAAACTTGGTTGACAGTTCTTGAGATTGTGAATTGAGACATTGTCTTGTATTGCATGTTGACAGTATGAAGTGTTTAGCCTTTTCCTTATTTAGTTTTCGTCTTTGTTGATTTACAGGTGATTATTGATGTAGTTTACATTAAAAACCTTTGCATTTTAATTTTGATTGCCCAAACTAGTAACAACAAATTTATACTTAAGTATAGCCATTTTACATTTAAGCAACAGTCATTATATTAATAATAATGTTTATGCATTAACAAGTAATATTAGTGATTATTATATTATTGAACTAAAAACTAAAAATCCTGACTGATACCTTGTAGTGAAGTAATATTGCTTAAATAAAGCAAGAAAAGACACTAAGGTACTTATCAAACAGGATTTTATTAATATAATGACTGTTGTTAGTAAAATGACAATATAAATAGGTGGGGCTTTTAAAAAAAATTCTTATCAAGTACTTAAACTTAAAGTCTTAAATCTTCCTGATTTTTTAAATTAGCATAAGCAATTAATAAGTTACAATTTTGGTTCAGAGAACTCCAAAACAGCTAAGAAGACTATGGATGAACTTAAAGCACCGCCAAAGAGAGGTGGTAGCTAGGACCCTAAACCCATTGTCTACGAGTACCATGGACGATGTAGCCCATATGCTTATGACTGGTGTTGATTCTATGGACTCGGATATTGTGTTAGGTAAGTGATCGCTAGTTAAATAAGTATTTCTGTTGAATTTTTCAGATAAATTATCAGTTATTATGTCATGTTTTGAATGATTGTTTGTATTGGCAGATACTTAATAGTAAGAGGCTACTAACAGAGCGTGGCATATTGAAATTCAACGTTCAAAATCCAGTCACAATCTCATCTCAGCGACAATCAATGTCAAAAATGCAGGGAAATTGAGGTATTTTTAACAGATTGAGACTGAGATCAGACTGTGAACATCTTAAAACTACGAGAATTGCCCCTCTGAAGTTCCTATTGCGCGTGGTAATGAGACATTAATTAAATATAAGATAGTTGTGCACGTCCTAGCAGTATAATTGTCTATAGTTTACACAATGACAGGAGAACACAACATATGTCTTATGACCTAATTATAAGATAAAATATCACAGAGAGGAATTTTTTCATAGGCCAGATCATATAAGTAGTCTATAAGTTTCTTTTATATTATTCCTGTCAGTAAGGTATCGGGATCTCCCCTCCATCCCATATTAAGAAAGAGTGGTTCATTAATTTTTAAGTTTTTTTTTTTTATTTTCTTTGCAGAAACAATAACAAATGACGACCCAGAACAGTTGGAAACGAGTCTTTGTCTAAGTGAAGAATCTCAAAATATTTCTAATCAGGAAACACCAGTATTTAGC
Source organism: Luperina testacea (assembly GCA_927399505.1). Taxonomy (NCBI): domain Eukaryota; kingdom Metazoa; phylum Arthropoda; class Insecta; order Lepidoptera; family Noctuidae; genus Luperina; species Luperina testacea. The sequence goes on from OV656780.1 coordinate 1,376,734, forward strand.
ACTGTAAAGATTGAACCAATGTCCCCGATCACTGCTAATTCTGCAGACACAATCGCAACACTAACACCCACTCTAAATCCAACCTTAACACCAAACAATAAAGCTCCTATTACTCAACCAGACCACCAGGAAGGTAAATCCAGACCGCAGAGCAATTTGGAACTTCAGAATATAGAAATACAGCTACTAAAAGAGAAATTAAGATGTCAAAGAGAAGAGAATAACAGTAGAGAAGCACGTGCTGCAGCCATGCATAACTTGGAGTACCAGATTTTGAATGAAAAGCTTCGGGAGGCTAAAGCTAAGGCTGAATTAGCAGAATTGTATTTGAGGAGACAGCACTATTCAGGTGGTGGTAAGTGATGATGCAATATTTTTTTACTATTTACAGAGAGGAGAGAGGATATTATGGCTAAGTAATAACAGCCGCACGGATCGATCAGGTTAAGCTACGATTGTCGCGGTTGGTCCGTGGATGGGTGACTATCTTTTCATACCGTGCCTCGGAAAGCACGTTAAGCGGTTGGTCCTGGCTGTCATTCTTAGATCTTTTACAGTCGTTACGGGTCGTCAACCCACGCACAACGGACCGAATGGGAGTCTAATTGCGGATAAGGGAGTCCCCTAATCATCATCATCATCATACGGGTCGTCAAAGCCCGAAAATCTGACAAACAGGTGAAATTGGCAATCGCTTCATGTAAAATATTGGTATTCAGCTGTATCCTATGAGACTGGAAGCCGATCCCAACATAGTTGGGAAAAGGTTAGGCAGATGATGAGAGATGATATTATTAGGGTTATTCTTGGTAACTTCCAGCTAAGCAAAATAAGCCTAACAAAAATAATTCATTTGGATTATTATTTATCAGCTTCGGCCCTTTTTATTAAACTTAAAATTTTAGATTCCTATAAATTTTATAAAATACAGTAGATATCACTATCTACTGTATTTTATAAAATTTATAGGAATCTTCCAAAATCGACAATATGACATTACGATTTAATAATAATTTCATTTAAAATTAACTTGTCCATTTTTTTTCAGATTAAACAAGTAGAAATAAGGAACAATGGTTACTAATAATGTTAAGATAAATATACAATTTATTAAATTTTATTTAAGTGTTTTATTGTTGCCAAATTTTAAACCATTTATACGGGTTCGAGGGGCTCGTGGCTAAATGATATAACAGCCGCACCGGTCGATCGAAGGTGAAGCTACTCTTATCACGGTCGGATGAGGGTATAGGTGACCATCCATTAGTTATCGAGACCCCCTCTGGGCCTCAGGAAATAAGCCTGAAGCCCAGAAAGAATAATAGTAATGAAATGGTAAGTCATGTCATCTATGTCAAACTTCTGATTCAAGCACCTGCACATTTGTGTAATCAGATACATACAAATATAAAGCTGAAGAGTTTGTTTGAACCCACTTATCTCTAGAACTACCAATCGGATATAAAAAAATATTTTTGCATTTGATAGCCCAATTTTTAAGGAAGGTTATTAGCTATTTAACTTCACGCTAGGACCCTTAGGAGCCGAGCAAAAAGAACGCTAAGCGAAAACGGAAGTAACAGCACGGGCAGGTGATAACGTTGCGAAGTGGTCGGGGAACAAGACATTACGCGAATGAAGTCGCGAGCAGAACCTAGTAATGTTATAAGATTGTAAATCAAATCTTGCATGAAAAGGAAATCACGTCTTGAAACCAGCTGCAATTCCCATCACACTAATGATTGTTGATTTATTGTGTAAAATACAGATCTTGCAATCCCCCAAAGACATTATCCAGACCGAAGCTCTGCTTTGCGTCAATGATCAATAACATTTCAAAGGGCACTAATCGAAACAAATACAAACATTTTAATAAGTTAATCCCATTTACAAATCACCATTTTCTACAACTCACATAAATCGCCATCAAAACGAGAATAAAAACAAAACGGTTACGAAATGATTCCCGGTCGATTCCAAATTTAAATTTAGGCGCGAACACTGCGCGCTAAAACGATAACAAACAGCCAGTAGTGAGTCAACGTTTAAATATAGAATATTTGAATTATATCACCTGGCAACATTATCGTGTGTACAGAAAAGTTTTACATATTTACAAGATTCAAGTCATATCTATGAAGTAACGAAACTATTAGAGAATCTGAAAATAGTTGGCATGACGATCATTTTTCGGGAACACCGGCTATTTGTGAGTCAACGCAACGCTGACATCGCACTTTATTAAAAACACATCAATCTATTTACTGGAATCTGTTTCTATTTTACGCCTCGTAGGTCTAGTGGTCGGTTTTCCATCTGGAGTTTCTTTATAGCTGCCCGGAGCCTGAATATGTGCTCGGTTGATGGCCATAGGCTCGTCACCTATTACATGAGACTTAAACATAACTGACGCAGAGTGGGTGTACTAAAGGTATCTCTGCCTAACCCTTCAGGGAATACAGGCGTGATTTTATGTTAGGTTATGTATTTCTAGGTACAGACGCCAGCACATCAAGCTACTACAATCTGTCAAATTTCTTTAATAGATTTTCAACTTTATCGCTAAAGCATAAGGTTCAAAGTTGATTGGGAAAATTTGACAGTTTTGAGATAGCTTGATGTGCTGGCGTCTGTACGTTCTTATTGCACATCACCAAGTATGCCAAGTATTATATATTATTTTAGAAGGGGTTAGCAAGCCAATGCCGCCAGATTATGCTTACCTAGAGTAAAACCTGCTTTACCTTCGAGACTACAAAACCTACAAAGTAGGTCTGTAAGCATTTCCATGATGTTTATGGATTGAGGAAAACAATGCTTACCATTCAATGCGAGTCATGCGTTTGCATGTGACTTGCGGTGCGAAAACACTACTTTAAACTTTTACTATTTGACAGCGTGCCTTTACTCCTATCTCCTATGCACCTCTTTTATAAACTTCTTAAATTCACTGACGGACAACACACAGCCTAAACCGCTGGGTCTAGAAGCTTAAAATTTTACAAGACTAAATATATACCGAAGATGAATACTAAAAGGTGGAAGGTCTAAATAGAGCTCGGATAAAAGTTTGTATAGAAGTTCGTAATTTTTACCGAAGAGAAATTCCATCTGCGGTGCTATTCTGTAAAAATCTCACCGTGAAAACTTAGGTGAAATGAGCGTGGAGTGAGCTGTCAATAGGGTAAATTCTTAACAAAAACAAACTCACTTCACATGTTTTCACGGGAGATTTTTACAGAATCGACCGGCAGATGCGCGTCTTGTCGATAAATAAATGCAAACATGGACTGTTAAAACAACTCTTTGAATAAGAACATCAAAAGAATTACAAAAGTCCTTTCAATATTTCGTTAGTATTTGGTTTGTTACAAAGTTACTTTCATTCACAGACCACCGTTGCCCTGTTTGGCGTTATACCTAGCTATAGTCAAGTCTGTCTGAGCCCAGACGGCGAAAAGCAAAAAGGGCAAAACGACTGGGACTCAGCCTACAGTTTATTTATAGAAGCGGGAATGCATGGGATTAATGCTTAATGCTCTGTCCACTTTGCAAGTTCTATCGATTTTACAAGACTTTTAATGCTTGTTTTTGGCACCGAACTGGAAGGGTGCACTGAAAAGCAGTGCTAAGGAGCATGGAACATAAATTTTACTTCATACTTGTACGTAACTTTATATTTAGCCAACGCTTTTATATTCCAAGAATATGTTTTTAAAGATAGTCTGTTTGGTCGTCTGTGTAAAAAATGGCATGGGAATGCATACTTCTAAGACACAAAGGAGGCGTCGGTGCACCATCTTCGACGGAGACACCTTGGCTTGTCGGCGAAATTGATTCAAACGGACATGTTAGTCAGGATATTGGACCAAAACTACTATATCTGAGTTAGGCAGCTCATAGCTGGGATAGACTGTATGCGGAAGAAAGATATCTTTGTTGCAAAGCAGACGAAAGGAATTTGTTTCAATATGTTGTGAATGGATGTAAGTAGTAGCATTCGAATGAAATCCTTCGTAAACTTATTCAATTTCACAGTACTTGAAGACTTCCCAGTTTATGGCAAAAATACCTTTTCGTAAGGAATATTAAATATTCAGGCTTTTGCATGATATTAAATTTTCTTCGCGATTTGCGCGGAAGGCAACTGCCACAATGTTACTTAAACAGTTCCAGGCCAGCGCAGTAATTTATGCTGCACTAGCTTTTACCAGCCGAGTTATACTAAACAAAGCATAATATACAAGGTGTAAATCGTTCTCGCTCTCAATAGTGCAACAAAACTCTTAGATTGAATAATTTATTGCGATATTGGCGCCTGTATTTCAAAACTCTTCGCTATTTTTGTAGACTAACATGTTTAAAGTTTAGAGCGTTTCTGTGCCAAATAATAAATGCAAACCTGTGAGACTGTGGTTTACATTCGAAACGAACATTTTTGACTAATATTTTGTAAGTTTTATTTAGGAGCAACCTTAACCCATATTTGAGCAAAAGGTTGGATGAATCAGTTTTGCCTAGACGGCCCCGTGGCTATTGATGACGTTGCGTCGTCTAGGCAAAAACTGTTTATATGTCCATACAAAACTACCTTGGTCAACCATTTTTTAAATCTACGTTTTGTAAAGAAAACAAAGTCTGGTTAGTTTACACCGTTTAGGACTCAAGAACGGCTGGACAGATTTTAAAAAGGCCTTAAAAGATCTATTCTTGTGTCCCACAAGTCAATACAGCCAAGACGACCTTGCCGTGGCAGTAGTCCGGTAGGGCCGAGCCCAGCAGTCCCATGGCAAAAATAGCGGCGGATACGGGCGAGGTTACGCACCTGCCCTAATTACTGGCATGTGGGTGGCGGAATATGATGGATATACAGCTCTGCTTTCCAACTTTCTGATAAGAATGTTTAATTATCTTAGGGCTTTAACAGAAATGCTAGTTTAAGCATCGGCGATTTTAGACTTCATCAGTACTGCATCGCGTTTTGGCGACTCTGTGTTCGGTCGCCTTTGCAAATCTCGCAGTTCAACTCAAAACTGAAATCGCTAATTTCAGTTTTGAGTTTCACGAAACAGGATTGCACGTTTCTGCATTGAAATAGGTCAGTCCCTGTATCGAGTTTCCGAAAAGCGACTAAATAGCTGGTCAACTCTGCTCTTTGTCTGCTATAATTATGTATGTTATTGAAGATCGAAGAGGTGGAGGGACCGCAGGCAAGGTCCCCAAAAAAATATCGGCCTACATTCACTTTTATTTAATTTATGTCATTTATTATACAAATGATTTTATTCTCATTATATTTTTGTCACGTTAATTTACTCAATAGTACCACAAAACAGGTTGTGTCATATGTGTATACCCTGTAACGTTAGCCCAGAGAGAAATAATATGAAATGAACTTTTGTAAAAGCATACTTTTGAGCTGGCAACGGTCAAAACGCTAAAATATTTAAAACAAATGATACCAACAGCATAAATAATAAATGACTAAACAGAGTCTAGTAACACGAAAGCGTACTTTACACGCAAATATGATTGTATGCTAAATAATAATATTTTTCTGGTTGATAGCCTTTCGTGTCGCGAAAGCCCAGCTTATTAGCCTGTTAGGCACAAAGATTACCGATGGCTACGCCCAGATACAGGCTAGTCTATAAATGCCAAAAGATTTATGTTCTAGCTATAATTTTGAGGTCGTAGTTCTTTTCAAACTCGGGTGTAAAATAATTTTGGAGTTGGAATATTTTGCCTTTTACGACTGATTGCCAGTTTGCCACTTTAGGAGCTTATTGTCTAAACCGTCTTATTTTACTCTACTGTTTCTTTTACTTTTACCGACGTGTTTACGTCAAGTTTCTATACTGTGTCTTGACCATAATTATAATACTGTGATGGGGTTGTCTTTCTCTCGTTACTATGCTCTACCTTCGACGTCATTGTCGGTTGTCTAAGTCTTTTTTGTAACATTCACCGAATTCTTATACTCTTCATTGCACGACCTAGGGTCTCGTTCTTATGCTTAAAATCTGACAGCGCTGACATGATTTTGCGTTTTTTTCGCTACCTAAGATAAGTTTTCGAAAACCGCAACAAAGGACTAGCAGCCTCTCTGTAACAAGAAATCAATATGCAAACAAAGTGTGACAATATGCAAAACCTGTCCAAAGTACAATGTCGGTCATCGAACCCAGGACTTCACGGTTCAAGTCTCTTTATGGACCATTGTTTCTATGATGATTTCATTATACAGTTGGTGCAATAAATGGCTTCATATCGTAAATCGTTATTATGTCCGAAATCATCTTTGTATAGTAAAACATGAGATGTATGACTAACCTTGGCATGGAAACACTTAGTCATAAGTTTTTTTTTAACTCTTCCAGTGTTTTTCTTGTACTGCCAGTGTCACGGCCGATTACACGCAAGTCTACATTTAAATAAACGCGATTTATTGAATTTTTCTGACGTTACGTGAGGCTGTAATGTGTCCTCCCGGCATGTGCCGAGAGGACACATTACAGCCATCGGACAGTGACTGACTTGCATTTTTGTGTGCCTGTGTGATCTTCATGTTCATTGATCTATTTTGGCATGGGCATTTGGGCATAGGTGACACACAGTCCTTCGCCAATCATCGGCTCTAATTGAAAGAACCTTTGTTTACCCATCAGATATTACGGTTTATGACATAATATATGAGCGGGTAAACTATACCTAGTATGACCATCAATTTGTGAACTAACTCGAACCCAACAATCAGTCAGTCAGAGGACAGAAGGATGCGCTGGTCACAGACCCCCGTCTGCGATATGAATGAACACGATTCTTTCGGTCTTCAAGATTTATCCTTAGACCCATGTTTAAACCATCTAGCCATCTTTGCATTGTGAACTTTATTCCGACAACTTTACAAGTTCTTGTAAGTACAGACGCAAGCACATCAAGCTACCCGAAACTGTCAAAGGACAATGCCAAAGTTTCCTACAAGACTCGGCCAGAACCGACAAAGATGATCTATATTTCATAAAAAAGGAAAATTATTATAGAATTTGACAGTATAATTAGTTTTCTATTAGAAGTACACCAAAAAAAGTTATAGCTCTTTAAAGTTGACCACTTAATACTTCTGATTTGAACAATAACATGAAATAAACTGATGATTAATTAAATTAATGACTTTTAGCACATTATCCTCTCATCATATAATATATGATGAGAGGATAATGTGCTAAAAGTATATATATATGTATATCATATATATATACAGTGTGTTAGGTTAAACGAGGGACGTACTTTAAGAGAGTGTAGTACTCATGAAAATGAACAACTTTTACTAAGAGACCAACACTGAAATCGAGAAAATAAAACCAGCCTCTCTATACATTTTCTGTTCGCATAACTGGACAAAATGTAGGGAACAGCTGTTTTTTTTTTCATATTTTTGAGTCAGCCCCATATTAAAAGTTGTTCATTTTCATGAGTACTACACTCCCTTAAAATATGTCCCTCGTTTAACCTAACACACTGTATATATGTCGCATCTTTGACTATTTATTGGTTTAGACACTCAATTGATTTTTGCACCTAATACCAATGAACGCAGTGACGTCACATGTCACGTGAACAGAATCGGTTGGAGGGGTGTCGATTTTAAACAAAGAGATTTTAAAGTTAGAAAAGCGCGAGTCGCAAGAGAACTTGGCTCAGAACGATACTTCAGATCGGACCTCCAATCGGGATCGTTGGTTCACAGGTACCTTATTAATTACTATTGTCTCTAACTATTATAACCGTTATTATTTAAACTAGCAATAAACAAAACAAAACTCGAAAAAACACTGAAACACTTCGCGGGAGAAGTGTGAAGTCAAACTTTTTGACAATGACAAATACAAGTTAAAGTTTTCCGTTAAGTATTGCCAGTACTATAATAACATTATTAGGAATAAACTATTCTAAACGGTATCGATAATCGAATTGCATCATTTTTAATTATTACACTAATTACATTACTATAAAATATTTATTCAAAAATATAAATAAACGCTATTTATTATTATAAGAATTACGAGGTACGACTTATGTAAATAATAAATTCACTTACGTAGCTTCATATTGATATTACTGTAATCGATTTGCAAGTGTATTTTCGTATCGATATTATTCTATTTTGGCATTGGCAACATTTCTAATTGAAATTGTAGCTATGAAATGTGTTGATAAATTGAATAACTATTTAAAATTACTTTTCAACGGTGTACTTCTACAGATTTTATTTATATTGTATAATTCTTACTGTTTTATAACATGAATTATCATTGTTATAGAATGTCTGTCGGACGCTACCACGATTCGAGCCGAAAATTGGCATTGTCCTTTTCCCAATCAACCTTGAACCTTATCCTGTAGCAATAAAGATGAAAATCTATTAAAGAAATTTGACAGATTGTAGTAACTTGATGTGCTGGCGTCTGTACAAAAATTGATTTTAACCAGAGTCGTTTCCCAATTTTGTATGTAAGATCTTTGCGTCTGTCAGGATAATGTTCAAAATACAAAAATTGGTTAAATGGTTTAAGTATGGACCAAGTTAGAACTCATTTTATAATGAGACGGATTGAGGTACTCACTAAATTTACTAAAACTGTCTAACCCATTGACTTATATGTTACTAGCGTAACCCTACCGTACTCTTCTGCCGCTTTAATTATTGAAGTTATAGCCGTCGTTGTTGTCCACCACTAATTACCCGCATTCGGACATTCTCAATTGGAATCGTCCGATGTTCGAAATAACCAGCCATGTCCTCACAACATGCGATGACTACTGAATTGTCGTAAATCAATTGAGTTATTGACAAAATGTCTCCTCTGGAAATGCAACGCTATCGCACGGACTACGCTGTACATATTGTACAAGGTTAATTTATTTGTTTTTTTTTTTTGTTTTGTTTTTTCTTATTTATGTACTTAGATTTTTTTAATAGAATTATCGTAAGCTGCAGCGGTTGACGTCATCACGTGAACGCCGGCTTTCGCTGCCGACTACCGCTGGACCACCAACGCCAATCGCTTCCATATTTGGTAAATAATTAGTACTAAATTAATTGGTACTAATTAGTACTCGAACAACAAAATTGGTACCTTAGCAGTTGGTGGTTCGGCGGTAGTCACGGACATGAGCGATGGTCGTTTTGCGTGAATGTGACGCACCCCCAACTTGTTATTTTTTTTATATGTTTTTTTTCAGCGTCATGTTTACCGCAAATAAAGGTATTTTATTTCTTCTTTCTTTCTTTCAAATTTTTGAGATGGGTCTACAGGGCAAAACGAAACTTATGGTCTATACATACAAATATAACAAATCGGACAAGGGAACAATGCGCAGCTAGTTTTCATTATTTAGTTCTAGGAATTGATTCCAATGTTCTTTGCATAAAAAACCCGTTTCAGTATACCAAAATTTGCGATAGTTGCACCAGTAAGTACCAAAAGTATTGATGGATCATGCAAGAACAGAGAAAAGATGAAAGATTAACTTTTTCTTAAAGATTCCTAAAAATATCATGGCAAATAACAAAAGACTAAACATAACATAAACTAATACTACACAAGAACAGCTGCATGTAAATTGTAATAGTGTTTGTTTTAGAAGTCTGACTAGTGCAACACTTTTAAATTAGATCAGATTTAAAACAGATTGTTACCTATCTACGGAATAAAGAGTCTGAAATAATAAGATGGTGGTGGTGGTGAGAAATATGAGACGAGCTGATATGAAATTTTTATGGGGCTGGTGGCTGAATAATAACAGGAGCACGGGGCGATCGATGGCTAAGCTTCGCTTGCCGCGGTCTGTTTGTGGGCGGGTGACCATCCATTACACATATCGAGAACCATACATGACTCGAAAAGCGTGTTAAGTCGTTTATTACGGCTCCCATTCGTAGATCTTTGACAGTCGTTACGGGTAGTCAGAAGCCCAGCAGTCTTACCAAGGAGTATTATGCCACATGGAGCCACTGTCTATGTGACCTTCACAACCACTGGGTTGTGAAGGTCAGATAGGCAGTGGCTCCATGTAAAATACTAGTATTCAGCTGCATATGCTTTGACTAGTAGCTGACCACAATATAGTTTGGAAAAGACTAGGCAGATTTATGGTTACGCTAGTAGCGCCGCGCAGTTTCACTCGCATAAGTGTCGATCCCGTGGGAGTATCAGAATAAAAACTATCCTATGTCCTTTGCTGGGACTGAAACTACCTCTATAGCTAATTTTATCTAAATCGGTTCAGTGAAGAAGTAATAGACAGACGCACTTTCACATTTATACATGACATATATATTAGTATGGATAGAATCTTTTTCTATATTGAGAGTAATACAGTGATTTGGCATACATAAATTAAACCACATCTAACTGGTCATTCAACCTTGAAATTTGCAGAATTACTGATAAAACAACGGAAATACAAAAAAAATTAAGCCCACATAGATTTCAAGCACGTTTGTTTTTACAGAAAGTGTACAGTTTTATTCATAAAATGAATGTTGCTGTAAATGCTGTAATATTATATGTTCACCCTCATTGGTCTAGTGGTCACAAGTGCTACTGCCTAGCATGAGGTCCTGGGGTCCATTCTCAAGTCGGGCAAAATGTTATTGGGCTTTCCGATCAGGAATTTCTCAATAGCAGCCCGGAGTCTGGTTCGTGGCCAGTTGATGGGAATAGGCTCTCCTAGAGGGCTAGCCTATTTAGCCTTATATTGGAAATTAAATATAACTTGCGAAATATGGGTGTACACCTTTGCCTAACCCCTCAGAGATTACAAGCGTGATGTTATGTTATGTATGATATTTTCATAGATAAGCGCAAAGACTTTGTACTAAAATGATTGTTAAAGTTGAGATAATATTCCTGGATGTTTATCAACATCTTTACCTCAATATATACTGTCCACAAGTAAAAGTATCATGTTATCTGTAAAACAGCTTGTTTGAATACTTTATAAGTAAGTATGGACCTTGCCATTTTTACCTTGGCTTTTGATAAAATCTGACTTATTTACGTGTCTTGAATAAACAAAACGATAAGTGTGTAAATGCATACTGACTTTGGAATTCTGGAATCTTTTATACATACTTCTTTAATGTAGGTAAAATTAAACTAATGCAAATTAAACTAGTACTCCAAGCGATTTGCTAGACCTTCTGATTTACCATAACAAAACAATAAAATATATGCAAGAATGGAAAAGCTTTTACTCTTTAAAATCTTTAAAAAATATCTACCTACACTAAAATAAAGCTGAAGAGTGGGTTTTTTTTAAGCTAATCTCTGTAACTATATCGGATTTAAAAAATTATTTTTGCAATTGATAGCCCAATTATTGAGAAAGGCTATTTAACATCATGCTATGACACATAAGAGCCGAGCAAAATAAAAACATGTCATCAAAGATGCATGCAGAAATTTAGTCTTTTACTTATACTTGAATTACAATATTAAAAACTTAAGAAAAATATTTGTAATATTTTTTTGCCAAATTAATATTACCTAAGTATATGTATTGCCTTGGCAATCCCAATCCCATTTAGGGACGGATAAATAATAGTGAGGAAACTGGCATGTCCTAGAAGCAAAAATTTTAAGACTCTCAGATCTACTGCATGGCATTGGGCCTGTGTGGTGGATTATGGCCCACTCTCTCCGTCCGAAACGAAGTCTGTTTCCCAGCACTGGGAACATTATAGGCTGATTATGTAAATAATAGTGGTTAATAATACTTACACTCAGGAACTTGCAATAATGCCTATAAATCATTTTCTATCTCCTTGACCTTATTTAATTTTGACTTATATAATTAATCCCTTTTACAACTATTGTTCAATTTATTTAAATTATTTGTAATTGTAATGATTATAATTTAATTTTAATGCAATGATGACCCATAGTTTAACAAACCATATTTGTACGCTGGAAACAGCAGAATATTATGATCGTAACACAGAATGCAGGCTAAATGCACATAACAACTTTGGACAATATTCTGACAAATAAATGCATTGTATTGTATTGTAATAATCAAGCTCATTAATGACCTTTAAACCTGCTTCGTTTCTCAGAACAATTTATTGAAAACAGGTGAGTCAGTGTCCATATTCACTTATTTATAATAATATTCAAAGAATGACCAAGTTCTTCTATTCATTAATTATTATTATGAGTATTATTATGATTTAGGATTGTGGTATAGGCGTATTTCTAGGAAGCAGTAAGCATTTTGCTATATCATACAAACCTAATCTACATCAGCGATTTATTTGCCAAAAATGTAAACAAAATATGAGTTTATGGAAAAATAAATTTAAATCCTACACAATAAAGTTCAGTTTACACTGCATCTGCAAACATTTTTTTACCTGTTTCAATAGTGCTAGTCACTCTGAAATCAACTTAATTTTCATTAAAATAAAGTTGATATTTGTTTAACTTGAAAAATATTAATTAATTTAAAACATAAGTTTGATTAGTCTATATATATAAATTCACACCTTCTCATGGGGTAGGCAGAAACTACAGAATGTGACCTGTTACAATCCTTACTTTTACTTAATTTATGTTCATACATCAGATGAACAATTCTCATGATTTTAAGAACATTCAGTCTGATCTGTCTCAATCTGTCAAAAATACCTCTAGCTTCCCTACATTTTTGACATTTATTGTCGCTGAGATGAGATTACGACTAGATTTTGAGCATTTATAATTATGGGAATTGGTCTTCTGGTCATATAGACAGGCCAGTTGCATTTGCTATTTCAATTAGACCATTTTAGTATCATAGTAGAGCAATACATTTGTCAGCTGTGGAGCAATGCTAAACCTGCCTAGATAATCTTGAACATATCCCATGAAAAAATTGGACTGGTCTTTGTTTTGATTCTTTTTTCATAGCTCATAGTATTACTTACTTCTCTTGGTTTTTAGGTGTATTTGGAAAGTAGTAACAAAGTAATATTAATTTAAATATTATAAATAGCAGGAATCAGTGATGAGATTACAGCCAGTTTATAAGTGTACTAGCTTCTGCCCGCGACTTCGTCCGCGTGAAATTTCTTGTTCCCCTAGCCCACCCCGCGCATCTCATTGCCTGCCCGTGCTGTTACTTCATTTTTGCTTAGTGTTTTTTCTGACTTTTTTTCTTTTTGCTCGGCTCCTAAAGGCCATAGCGTGATGTTAAATAGCCTATAGCCTTCCTCAACAATTGGGCTATCAAACACAAAAAGATTTTTTCAAATCCAACTGGTAGTTCCAGAAATTACCCCCTAAATACAAACTTACAAACTTTACCTCTTTATAATATTAAGTAGTATAGATAATTATTACAGATATAGCTAGGGCAACAAAAGTCAGAATTAATTAACTCAGAATGTGTCATCTTTTTTTCTATGACCACTCTGTAATTAATTCAAATTACTGACATTCAAAAACAGAACAGCAACAACTGAATCATTTCACACTTCTCACCAGCCAAGGTTAACCAACATACGACACCTCACACCCTGGTTCGCCCGCTAAACGAACCAAAAAGGCCGACACAGCCTCGCGACCAAATAAAGTGATTTCTATCGCATACCTCCTGAGTTAATCACTGCTATGACATAAGACACCGATAATATTGTAGTAAACGACCTGTAAACAATAATCTACTGATCTTACACCTACACTAGTAAACTAGAACGTTTTTCTATAAATAATATTGTGTTATCTCTCACCTGTTGAGCAACTGGCTCCAAAATACTCTCGATTATCTTCGTGTGAAACACCGGCATTTTGTATTTTTAAGTCGACACTTAATTTACATTAGATAATAAACACAAATAACAATGATCTCACAAAATATTCACAAAATAAAAAAAACACAACCGAACGAGATAAGCGACCGAAAAATACTGACGGATGACGGATTAGAAGAATACTCGGAATAGTGTTGCGCCACGCAACTCAACGTGCACTGCGCGCGAATGTTGTCGATTGTAATGTCAAATAGTGTGGTAAAATATTAGTGAAATGTCACGTTACTGCTTTTATGAAATCTTCTGTCTTTGTTATGTATCTTTATATAAATAAGTCACGCAAACTAGCGTTGTGAAGAGTTTTTAAATAATTCATGCACCTGTGTCTCTACGGTTGGATGGTTGGAGGGAGGTAGCTTGCAAAGCCTTTTCCTTAAGTTTACTTATTTGTGAGGCCGTTCTTACCGTTCAGTCAGGCACGGCATAGAAATGAACTGGATTTTTATAGAGATGGCTACGGGTTGATATTTGGAGGATAGGCAAAGGTCCGGTGATAAAATTTATTCCTTCACGGCCACAGCAACCTACGTGTTGTAGTAGAGTAACTCGTTGGCAGTGATGGTTTTTCGAATGTATTAATTAATTAATTTATTTATTTTTATTGGATGGGTAAAATATGGATGCATTTTCATTCAAAACAAACCCCACTGTAATCAAATCATTTATTACATTGTATTAATTTTTAATCTTATAAATTATCAAGTCTTTAAAATTACGTGCAAATAGACAAAATTTTCTTTCTTAGTTAATAGGAAAAATCATATAACAGTCGGTTCGTCATTAGACTTAATAACTTTAACATTGTTGGTCGTAAATTGAACATGTTTGTGTAACCGACTTTCTAGTAAGTACTTAATACCTACAAATTAGCTGAACACGTTAAAATCTAACAACTAATATTTTGACTAGGTTTATCACAAATAAATAGAATCGGGAAGTTTGTCCAACAGTGGGAACCCATTGTTGTGCGTTAACAGATCCTGTGCGATTTGACTAAATCTTTATACACATATTCGATGTTAAAAATTTAATACTTTCGATATTTTTACATTTTACTTTAAAGACCCGTGAGCGAACTTGTCGATGATTTCTTTAAATCTAAAATATTTATTTAGAATCTTGTACTACCATCTAGGCATCTGTCACATCAACTTTACTACTAATTGATAAATAATTAATGAAATATTTTTTGAGGCCAAATCAAAATACATTTAGACAGGTAAAGTGCGTTTCACGAAAGATTTCCCTTCGCCGTAATTTGGCTCCATTGCTTTTCATTGAAGGTAAAACAATTATTCAATGAAAAGCAATGGTGCCAACATTACGGTGAAGGGAATTCTTTCGTGAAACGAACTTTACAATAGACATTACAATTTCAACAAATAACGGGTAGTAGTGACTAGTCTAGTATTTTCACAATAGGTACCTGTTCCATTAACAAAAATTTTGGAACAGTCTGTTATTTTATCTACCCCACTAGAGACGACGTTTGGCGGGAAATTCAAAACCATATTTTTTGACGTTTTGATTCATTACATTTGATTCGAGGATTTGATTTTCACAAACTACCCTAACTCCAGGCTACAACCATCACGAAAAGAGGCATTTTTGCAAAGAAACGAGAGGCGTGGCTTTTTTAAAACAATAACCGTTTGCTCGTGTACACCGTTTGGCCTTATCATTTCCTTAGTTCACATTACTTTCACTTTATACAGAGATTCTCACTAACGACATTAACTTTGACATCTTGTCCTACAAATACTCAACGATATCACACTTGATGGATATATTGGGACAGCTGACTCCGTAGCTGAGGTTCAGTCCGTGTGGCTGGCTCTTATGCCGTTCCGTAAGGAGTTTGTGGAAGATAGGAAGAATGGCGCACTCGAAGAGTTCGGACTCCGAGCTGGCGGTGTACATCTTTCGCGCGTCTACTGTATCTTGGCGTTTCGAGTCGCTTCTGTATCCTGCAGATTTTCGTTCTTCCCGTTTGTTTGGAGAATCTGGAGAAAAATTAAAATGTTGAGTATAATAGGTACCTTCTTGTAAAAGAGTGGACACAACCATGGACCTTAGGTATTAGTGAATTGTTGTAAAGGAACAGTTGTAGTGAAGTAACAGACTGTGGGCTCATGCATTGCTAATTTGCATTCAATTTCTGTTTACTAGGAGTTAACAAAAAACGAAAAGTTTTGGCTAATGGCTGGTCCACATGGGCACATTTTGCCATGACTGGATTTACATCACCTTTGAAAGATCTTTAATTTTACTTTGAAAATCTGAAGACTATGAAGTGATGAAGAAGAGAATCCATGACACTTTTAAACATCAAGAAGAAAAAAGGTTATATACCCGTTTTATGCCTTGAAGCTACATTAGGACTACTCTTATGATGGTCAGGCCTCGGGGTGTGACTGGCTTGCGTCAGTCTCGGAGAATCCCCTACACCTTTCGCCCTCTTCAACGGCTCAGCTTCCTGCCTCAACCTCTTCGCTGGAGAGTCCTGCGTCTTCACCACTCTGATGGTATCAGGGTCTGGCTTCCAGGTGTCTACTTCAGGAACAGGTTCTGGCATAGGTTTCCGAGGTATGTCGTCGTGTCTTCTGGGTGTTGATTCTGTTTTCGTTTTGGTTCGCTCTTCTATTCTTTCTTCGTGGTATGGTCTAACCTGGATGTGGAAAAATTTAAAGGAGTTTAGCAGAATGTTGTGTACCAAATGATTATAATTCACGGGGATGGAGCTTGATCGAAGGGATGGAGTCACAAAATGTAGCTATTCATACTTCCATACTACTTAATATTACAAATGCGAAAGTTACTCTGTCAGTCTGTCTGCTACTTTTTCACGCCTGCTGAACACAAATAGACCATTGACCTTGGTTAGGGTATAGGAGGGTATAGGAGAAGAGAGCAGTGGTGGCCAAGTCGTAACGGCCGCAACTTACGAGTTGTAGGCCGTAGGTTCGAACCCAGACAGGCGCTTTACTTTGTGTAAATTATTTCATCACCACTGCTCACAAAACGGTGAAGGAAAACATCGTGAGGAAACCGGCATGTCCTAGAACCAAAAATTCGAAGACATGTGACATCTACCAACCCGCACTGGGCCCGCGTGGTGGATTACGGCCCACTCCCTCTCACTGAGAGGAGGCCTGTGTCCCAGCAGTGGGAACATTATAGGCTGATGATGAGGGTATAGGATACTTTCTTCTTCCGGTAGTACGTTCTCGTGGGATACTTTCCGACCTAAACGCGGACGAAGTCGCGGGCAAAAGCTAATATTTTATGAGTTCCTGGGTTGTATTACTGCTAGCAAAGGAAAAATCTTTAGGTACTTATTGACTTTGTAGCGTGTATTAACTACTGAGAATTTTTTTACTCACTTGAGCTGCAGATTGTCTTCTTTTAGATTGACTCTGCTGTGGAGGTGTGCTGACTGGCTGCGGAAACTCTGACCCTCGACGCTGAAAACGAGAATTCCATGCTGTTATGTATGGAGGTATGAGGAATAGGGTGTAAAGTTCACTCATCCTCCATAGAAAACAGAGGATCCTCCGACCAGACAGGTGGTGTATCCGGTAGGCAACTACCCAACGATTGATTTTGGGACGTTTATGCTAGTAGTGCGGTAAACTCTGCTTGTGCGATGCAGGATTTTGCGTGACATTAATGTGATGCACACTGTCATTGCAGTTTCCCAATCAGGAAATACTACTTGTCATATTTTCCAGCAAAAGAGGGTACCGCTGCCAGTAGACCGAAGATGAGATTGAAATTAAATCATTTACCTTTGATAACCTATCTGTCATTCTGAGGGTTTCTGCTTCCCGGTATCCTTCAGGAGTGCCCCCTCTGGTGCCGGTGCCGGTGCCAGTGCCTGCTGGAAATAAGTTTTAAAACCGAGTGAATAAGGTTCGTATTTCAATGATAACAATAAGTCAGTAAGGATTGAAGGCTTACCGTAGTTTATGGAAGCATTTGAAGCTCTTCTCTCAATACTTCTTGTGTCGGTTTCTCTGAAAGCAAAGGGAATTAGGTTACCAAGAGAAACCAAAGTCGAAAATAAAGAAAGAACACGGTGTTGAAGTTACCTGTGATGATGAGGTGAAGACTGTGATTGTCTTGTCTTTTCTGAAACACTTCTCTGCATCGGAGAGTGATGGTGACTTGGTGCTGCAAACAAGAAGGAAAATTATTAATTTTCGAATTGGTTTTAATTGCTACTGTAGCTTTTAACTACGGAGGACGTTTATTTACGTCACGTACAACTGAGTCTACGAGGGAGGGGCTCGTGGCTATATTATAATATAACAGCCGCACGGGTCAATCGAACGTTAAGCTACGCATAAATTGCATGGGATCTTGCCGCTAAGAGGTATCAAGAATAATTCAACCAATCACAATACTAAATGATCGAAGTTCTTAGTCAAGCCTTCTGATATCAAGCACAAGACTATAGGTACTTCTAAATCTACACTACTGCTACGTATCTGTCTACACTACCAATGTAGGGTACGAACACTACCAACTGTACCAATGTAGTTAATCAACACTATAGGTACCAACTCTACCAATGTGGGTATTAACACTTCTAACTCTACCAATGTAGGTACCAATACTACCAACTCTACCAATGTAGGTACCAAGACTACCAACTCTATCAATGTAGGTACCAACACTACCAACTCTACCAATGTAGGTACCAACACTACCAACTCTACCAATGTAGGTACCAAAACTACCAACTCTACCAATGTAGGTACCAACACTAACGACTCTACCTTTGTAGGTACCAACACTACCAACTCTACCAATGTATGTAACAACACTAAAAACTCTACTGCTACATCTGCTCTACCAAGAGAGGGGCTGTATGATCACCTGTGGCCTCACCTGCAGGCGGAGACTTCTGGCAGGTGTACTGGAACGTGTTCGTGTCCCAAAGATCACTCTGCACCACTATGAACTCTTTCTTTCTCTTCTCCGAGTCTTTTCTTTGGCCTGGAAAAAATATGTATACATATTCAAATTATGTCGGGTCTTCTGAGAAGTATAGTGAAGGATCTTAGAAAAAAAACATAGTACCTTTAATACACTTGCTATATACCTCTTTCGGTATAATATGACTAACTACCTGCGGAGTAATTACGTAACACACTATCAGTAACAATGGAGAGGGGCCCGTGGCTAAATAATAACAGCCGCACAGGTCTATCGATCAGGTTAAGCTACGCTTGCCGCGGTTGGTCTGCGGATGGGTGACCATCTTTACGTGCCGAGACCCCTCCGTGCCTCGGAGAGTACGTTAAGCCGTTGGTCCTGGCTGTCATTCGTGGATCTTTGACAGTCGTTACGGGTAGTCAGAAGCCCGAAACTCTGACGACCGCGGTCTTACCAAGTGGTATCTTATTACCCAGTAACTGAGTTGTGCAGGTCAGATAGGCAGTCGCTCCGTGTAAAATACTGGTATTCAGCTGCATCCGGTTAGACTGGAAGCTGACCCCAACATAGTTGGGAAAAGGCTAGGCATATGAATGACTTTCATTCTGACAGTTCAATAACATTCATTGCGTTATACACGTTGATGTGCAGACCAATTTTTCGAACTTATAAATCAATGGAGTATCAATATTCTTCAAAATGATTTAGATTGTGATTGATAGTGTGTTACGCAATGAGGATGCTGGCTTAGCGCTCTGTAGTGAATGGTGGTTCAAGCGGGACTAAGTATTAGTTTACTCACATGATTTTCTTCTTTCTGTTGAAGAGTAATCATGGTCTACATCCAGAATATCTTCTGGCTCCACCTTAGGTTTTATTACAGGCACTGGATCTCTTTCTTGACCTGAAACGTTTGAAAAAAGTATGGTAGTAGTATCCGTCACAAAATCTGTTACCTCTAATTCTGTTAATTCATTCTCTAATTCTGTTAAGTCAGTCAGCAGTCGCCCAGGGTATAATCTACCCTGGGCGACTGCTGACTGACTGGCTGGCGCTGCCTAAAATTTTAACCAGTCAGCAAGGTTGTGTGCCAATACAAGACAAGAAGAAGAATCATAACCATACCTATAACCTTCCTCTCCATCCCAGGAGGTGGTTCCAGGTCATCCTGATCCACAGACACATGCATTAGGTCAGTTAGTAAAGCCGCCTGACTGACGCTGGACATCCTCCTGTGACCCCTCGATGAAGGCTTGTGCTCTCTGGACGGCGTGGTCTTTGTGGACAAGGAGTCCTGGCGGTCTTGAGTTTTGATGATGTTCTTTTGAAGTTCAGGAGTCTGTGGAGAAGTATTTAATGAAATGGACGTAAGATCAAGCTTGTAGAAGTTTTCATTAAAATTTGTCTGCGAATGAAATGAAATATGACTAAAACCAAGCCTGATTTGTGATCGACCTCACGCAGCTCTTAGGACCAAAATTAAAAGTAGATTGACGCGAGGTAATTGCGTAACACACTAACATTAGCAATATATAGCTTTAATTTTAATAGTTCAACAACATATTCATTGCGTTATTTACGTTGCTGAGCAGACAAATTCCACGAACATATGAAGCAATGGATTAGCAATATCCTTCAAAATGATTCAGATTGTGATTCATCGTATGTTATGCTATTAGGGTGCTGGACCAAGAACAACCAAGCCTTACTGTTACTAATAATATAGGGCTCACGACTCTCCTAAGACCTAAACGAACTCTGGATTATTATCTTATACCTTGTTAACTTTCGGCGTGGCTGCCTTGGTGTACATAGGCTCCTGCACCTTGGCAGGAATAGATTTAACGGTGGGAGTGTCGCTGGACTTCAGTGCTGGTATCGTCTTCGCTTCTGCTCTCACCGGCTCTGGAGTCTTGGTAGCCTTAGGAGGTGGCTCTGATGGTTCCTGTAATAAATACGATTTTGTTTTATGCGTGTTGTGTGCTAAGATGGAGACCCTAACTAAGTATTGGAACAATTTAAGTGAGTTTATTGTCGTCAGTTCTTACCAGACGTGAGCCTGGACCTGAGCAGCGATGGCCCAGTGGCATGGCCCCGAGTTAGGAGTTGGTCACGAGTAGTAGATCGTGAGGTTTAACCTAGACAGCCGCTTTACTTTGAGTCTTATAGGTGAAGGAAAATATCGTGAGGAAACTGGCATGCCTTAAAACCAAAAAATCGAAGTCATGTGACATAGTACCAACCCGCACTGGGCCCGAGTAGTGGATTGGGAACATTGTAGGCTGATTATGTTATTACCAAGGTTGCTTTCCAGTAGCGAAGGGTGAATTTATGACAGAGGTAAGCCGGAGCCAAAAAAATGCATGTAGGCGTTTTGCAATGTTTTAATTTTATGGTGTAATAAATACCTACAATATGATATGATTATATTTCAATGATGAATTGACTGTATAGTCAATTCATCATTGGGATGTACTCAGTTTTAATGTAGGTATATCGGATATGTCAGTAAGTGATGGCAAAGTAATCTGTTTGTGTTTTGTTTTAATTTCTGTCGGCACTCCCGGAATGTCACTGTTTTTATACAAAGCAGTATTTGCTTCATTCTTCCATCTTGAATCAAAGATCAAAGAAGCAGTATTTGCCTCATTCTTCCATCTTGAAGCAAAGATCTTGCAAGAAGCTTAGATCAGATATAAACTGATAAAGTACCCAATTTATCAGTTATGCTCTAAGCTTCTTGCCAGATCTTTGCTTTCAAGTCTTCGATCTTTTCATATTCAACTCATGGTAAAAAAGATGTAATAGATAAGATGAGAATTCAAGTATGTTCTCAAATGGTCCTTACCTCAGCGCTCCATCCCCCATAAGGAAGCTTAGCAAGCTGGTCCTTTTCTGGAACAGCTTTAGAAGAAGGTGGACTGGTGTAGTCCAGGTGGTTCTTGAATGACACGTTCTTCGTCTGTTCCTTTTTAGGTTCCTTTGGAGGCGGGTCTTTGAGAGGCTCCGGAGGTGCTGATGGTTTTGGTCTGCAAAGGAAAGAAAATAAAATGTCTATCTATCTGTGGATAAGGGAGTGCCTCTGGTATTACGAGCTTTCTCAGCCATAATCATCATTCTCCTGCCGTTATCGCAATTTATTTAGGGTCGGTGCAACAAGTCTTTTTCTTCCATACCTACATTTCTACTAGTCGTCATTTCGGCAATCACCCCTAATTATTTTCTCTTAGGTAGGTATTGCGGGGGTATTGTGTCAGTTGTCATTTTATTCCCTTCATTCCGAGTTGTTGTAATTATTTTGCATTAGAAAATGAATTACTTCTCAATAGGTAGTTGACTCTGAAGGTTGATGTATTCCGCTTCAGCGCCAGCCGACGCGCTCAGGCTGCACACCGATGTTATGTCACTGGTTTCTGCAAATTTTGTTAGAATCGCTTTAGTCGTTGGAGTAATATTTTTAAATTATGCAGTGCAATGACTAATTTAAAAGGAACAAATTTTGAAGAGTTCAAGCTGGATTTTTGATTTTTTTCTTCCCGTGTCATGTCAAATTCTCTAAAAATTTCAATAAATAATAACAATACATTTATTTCAGATCAAATTACAAGGTCCTTAGTGTCTTATACCGAAGTTACGCAACCGAAGTTCGGCATCATTACCTATGCCTGTAATGCAATTTGCATTACTAACGTTGCGTTAAATAGCATAGTGTATTTAGACAGTTACGTTGTTAGTAAATTTAAGTCTTAACCTAATGTTAGAAAAAACCACACTCTGTATATACAAAATTGAAACGACTGACCTACGTGTACAATCGTATCAAGTGAGCCAGCATGGGGCTGTCCCAATAACACAATACACTCAGGATGCTGTGGAGCTAGCACTTATTTTACCGAGAATAGAAGCTCACAGTTTCCGTATAATGGCATGAAAACCATCATCCCCGCCTATAAAGCACACATAGCTTTGGAACATGCACTGAAACCGCAAGTTCTATGTACTCTCAACGACCACCTACTAGATCATCTACTATATAATTTCACCGATGACGATCATAAACTTACCAGGATGGCTGATATTTTCCTTGGGCACTGGAAGCCTGGTCCTCGAGGGTGCTGGTGACCGAGAGTCCCGCGTCGTTGATGACTCCGAGCTGGCATCGCTTCCCAGTTTACTGAGCAGCATCTAAATAAACAGAAAGTCTTTATTTTTGTTTATTGGTTTCGAAATGGGTTTCCCAATTCTGTTTTCTTGTTGAAACGAATATTTGATATTTGGGATCTTGATTCAGATTATTAAAAATTGTGCGATTTGAATAGAATATGTAAAAGAAATAGCGCTTCTTTATGAATAAAATACGGATTCGAAATAATAACCGTAACTAATTTCGTACGGAACTTCAAACGTGCAACTATTACAATATTTGTTTGATGTTTATTCGCTTGGCAGCATTTACAAATTAACGTATTGACAAAAATAGCTTGGTGATTGGTATTTTTAACCAACTTCTTATTTATCGTGTGGTACATGGTACACACGACGTTAATCAAGCTATACATTTTCAATTTTAGCTGACATCGCATTGTGTACTAGGCTTTTCGTGCAACGAGAAGTCAGCTTATAATGGTAATGCATATAAGCTTAATATGTGGTCGTGCGTACAAGATGTTTTGGTATAATTAGTGTGAATATTTCCTATGAGTAAAAATATTAGTGCTGCATCAAACTGAACGATTTAAATATTCGGTCCTATTTTTGGTCTTTTATGGCGCAATTTTGTCATTTGAAGATAACATAAAAATAGAATCCTCTTTATTATGTACACCATATTAAATGTTTACCTACCGCCATAAATGTAGAAATTTTACAAAGGGTGACACAATGGGCGGTCTTATCGCTAAGAGCGATCTTTTAAAGACAACATAATATTCAGGGTGGTAGGACTAGCAGGGACATCGCAAAACCTGTTACTATGGTTTCACTAGGTAGGTACCTACAGACGCCAGCACATCAAGCTACTAAAATCTGTCAAAATTTCTTTAATAGATTTTCAACTTTATCGTTAAAGCATACGGTTTAAAGTTGTTTAAGAAAATTTGACAGTTTCGGGTAGATTGATGTGCTGGCGTCTGTACATGATTCTGAAACCCCTTGCGTTGAAATTTTTCGCCGGTTATAAAAAAAGTTGCTGTTCCATACATTTTAACCGCGTAGGTATTGCACTTTTCTATGAAACACTGTGTTTTTCATATGCTGAATGTATGTTTACAGTTAGCGCGTCGATGTTCTGCGACCCTATAAAAGATTGTTGCGCAACTATTCATGTAGGTATGTACCTACACTTTATTTTTTTTTTCATAAAGCTTGTTTTCAATTATTTTTTCTACTTCCTAATATTTTAATAGCCTAGTTTGTAATCCATGTTACCTGCAGCTCATTCTCCTTAGCCTGTAGCGTCCTTCGATAGCGGTTATTGTATTGCCTCAGTTCTTTCATGCGTCGCTCGAGCTCGGGTCCGGGCGAACGGCATTCGTGTGTGGAGGCAGGCCGCAGAGTCGCTCGGATGCGGCCCGTGCCAGCACCACCCGGCCCATTGCGACGAAGCTCCAGCAACTGAAAAGATAAGTGAGGCCTGTCGTGAGCCTTTTATTTTTATTAAAAAAATAAAAGTGATATGGACGAGAGAAGCTGACCTAGCAAGGAAAAAAATTAAAAATATAAATGTTACCTTTGGTACAAATACCAGACATAGTGTGCCTGTTGTGCAGAAAATTATGAAGATGGCGATTAGAACGAATAACGCGTCTTTATGATCTTGCAATACCTGAGAAACAAAGGAGATAATTTAAGTGTAAGAAGGATAATGTTCCACCGTTTTAAAGAGAATCAAAAAAGGCAGACAGTATTCATCAATATGAAGGTGGTAAAATTATTTATAAGTAATTTAAGGTTCACAATATGGCTACATTTCACTTACGAGTGTAATAGCAGCACCCATAATACACATGATGAGTACGTTGTACACCGACAGACCAATATGCTGCGAATCGTTCAAAGCTGGGATGGATACATGACGAGTCTCCCATGCCAGAAAGGCGCCGAATACCTGGTGGGAATAGACTACAGTGTAAATAAATAAATATCTGAGAAATAACATAGGCCCTAAAATAAAGCCTTGTCGTATTCCCAGCTAAGTATCTATTCATGAATTATCGCTTGGGCATTCGTCGCATTTTAAATTAATATATCGCTAAAAGAAAACAATAATCGTCTATGAATCATTCTATAACAAATAAGGCCTAAGTTCGCATAAATAATGCTTTAGTCAACGCAATCAAAGTCTTTGGACTGATCCCTGAGCCTGATGTCTTTATAAATTTGATATAAAATGAATATTGCTGTGTGTAAAAAATTGATTTTTTATGCACTAGGAGACGAGTCTTGTGATATCTTTAAATAAGTATTTTCGAAACACTTACCAACAACAGCCCCTTATAAGCATAGATGATTCCAATAAAGATAGTCATCCGCTCAGACTGGCAATACTCGTTCTCTTGTACTATCACGATGTCTTCGCTTGAAGGGTGTGGCTGCAAGGTAAAGATTAACATCATCAGTTTTTTTTTCTGCAACGCCATTTGATTTATGCATAAAATGTAAGCAGTAAATAAATAATAGTCATACATAAGGATCCATCTGCTTGGTAGCTCGATAGAATGGATCGGAAACCTGCCACGTGGTCATGATGGCCAAGTCAATCGCTAGCAGCACACCTACCACCATGAACAGCTGGTAGTCTTTTATGACCTGCAAAATAGTTCCAACCGGTCGATTCTGTAAAAATCTCACCGTGAAAACTTAGGTGATGTGAGTTTGTTTTTGCTAGGAATTGACACTATTGACAGCTCACTCCACGCTCACTTCACCTAAGTTTTCACGGTGAGATGGTTACAGAATCGCACTGCAGTATATCTTTAATAAAAACTCGTCTTGCTATGGTATTCATCTATAGAAATTTTGGGGAGCTTTTATGTTGAGTTCTTCATAATTATTTAGTTTTTATTTTGCTATCTGCAAACTTCCTCTTTGAAAGGATAAGGCAAAGAAAAGTCAACACAGACAACGAACCTTCTTATTCAACTTGACATCAGTGAAGATGGAATGGACCCGCCAGGTCTTGGAGAACATGGCACCGAAGGCGAGGCTGAACCCAGCCATGAGGAGCCAGGCTCTGGCGGTACAGATGTAGGGAAACGCCGCTGTGGATTCATAGATCGAGATATTATAGGAAGGCTTCATTTTTTTATGGAAAATGTTTATATTACAGCCCGTCTATGACCGCGAGACTCAGCAAAACGGTTATCGTCGTATTTAGGAGATTTTTAACAATAAAATAGTTACAAGAAGATATCGTTGAGATGTTAAATGCTCTTTTATGTCGGACCTTCAAGGTTAATGCTGAGCCTCGTAACAATATTGAAAATAAAGTCACACAACAACACTTCTAAATTATTAATATTTTATTTCACACATTTAAACATTGTTATTTACATTTTAGTTGCGGAACTGAAAAAAATACATGCGTCTTTGCAAAAACAAATTTATTAAATAAACACAGACAAACTGGTTGATGTGATTATGGAAAGTAAGGAAGAACAGATGATGCAGGTGATAAGAAATATGAATTCAAGACTTTATCAGTCATCAATGGGAAAAAAACACATTAATTTTACTATAGGATACAAACACAAAACTTACAGACCACAGATGTAGACAGTCACGGATTAATTCATACAGGAAGAAAATAGGAAATCATTCAAAAGATATATGCCCACAGCACATCTCTGGTCTGTCAATAAAAAGCATACCAATAAAAAGAAGCTGTAAGAGAAAACAGAGACATACGAACTTACAATAAGCACCGCGGATGGATGAAGGAGCAAACAAACCAAAACTTGGAAACATGCGCGACTCCTTGGACCTAGATATCTGCCTAGGTCTTTCTCAGAATTAAATTCTATCAAGGATGAGAGTTCCCAAAGAACAATAGCGGGATTGGCAGGTCATCATGCAATCGCATAGTTGCATTTAGATTTCGCGTTCATTGGTACAATACTCTCAAAAAAAGATAGATCTAAATCTAGATCAAATTAAGGTAAAAGGTAATCACAGCACATTTCTTATATTTTGCCAGAAATATGTTGTATAAATTGTAGTGGTGACCCAGTTTTTGTCGGTCCCATGACAGTAAACGGTATTGATATTTAAAATGGTGGAAATTGTTTCTATCAAGGATGGGTGAGAGTTCCCAAAATTTGGTTGAGGATCCACATAGCCCAGGATTGAAGCTCAAGCTTTGGGGGTGGGATCAAGCTTTTACCTCCGTGCGGCGTGTCCTGAGAAAGACCTAAGAACCAATGGCATTGATGAGATCAGATGACTTTGTAGCGTGGTCGGTGATTGTGCTAGCGTCATGCGAGTCGAGAGTGCCTGTTTAACAAGTTAATTTAGTTTCGTTTTTTAAATTTTGTTGCTATGGAAGTGGGAGCTAAGCAACTTTGGTTTTTGTTGGAATTTAAACTGGCTGTAACATGTCGTTAGGAATTTGAAAGACGAAATAGATGGTTTATACTATACTTAATCGATCTATGGCAGACAAGAAGTAAACTACTGCCCCAAATGTATGTTTCATGATAATATTTAAAACCGGATAGACTTACATGGCGAAACCAAAGCCTAGGAAGGTTCCTGAATAAAAGATAATTTAAAGGTTTTCGAATCATAATTCTCCAAAAAATATGTGCAACAAAACTTTTAGCATAATTGCGCTTGCTTAGCACCAGCACTCCTCAGAATCCAAAATGATGAGCATGATTTTTACCTCCAGCTTCAAAGTCAGAAAGAACACAAAGATATTAATAAGGCAAGTTAGCACAAGATGGCAGTTGGTCCCAAGGTACGTACCGATGCTGCTGAGGCTGGAGTCGAGGCCAAGGAAGATGACACTCAGGTACGTCAGCATACATCCTACGATGATCAGGTTGTTCAGGTGGGGAGATGACATTTTTATGTACCTGAGGAATAGAGCATCGGTAATAATTACAAACACGATCACATATATTCACTTTTGAAGTTTCGAAAACGGTTTGATTATGGATGGAGTAATAATATTATTTTTAAATTGTAGAATTGACTGCGGTGGGATTAATTCCTTTGGTACAGTGACAAATATTTTGTAAATGCAGTCAAATTCTTAAACAGTAAACTGGAAGATTTTCGTAAAAACTTTGTTTACGGTTATCACTTCATGTTGATAAAACAACAGACCACTGTAAAGCATGTATTTATGTATTCTTAAGGGCAGGGGATCCAATAACTTTTAGTATAGAATATAATAAATATAATATAGAGACTAGATATTTACTGTTCATTGTTTACCAAATAAAGAAAAAAAAAACATTTTATAAATCAGGTAGTAACTTCGGGATAACTAGTTACCTTTGATTCCTATAGTGTATATTCATGGCGAGGAAGCCGGTGGCGAGCAGGATGCCGAGCACGGAGCATGACACGAGGATGGAGTAGATCGTGATGTTCACCTGCGTGTGCTCGATCAGACGGAGGGTGCGGTCTTTTGGAGGATTCCTGGGAGAAATCAAAGTGTTGTTAGACGTTTTTTTGCAATAGTTGAATAAGGAGCTCAACTTCATTAACCTGCATAACATACAATTGTCAATCATATTGGTAATTTCAACACTTAACAGTGTTGAAATTACCAATATGATTGACAATTGTACTTATACATCAGTCCACATACCTGCCAAACCACTTAAAGGGCTCTCCGCTGGCTAGGTCCAGGTGGTCCCTCTCCGCGCAGTACTCCCCGACCTTCACTTCTCCTGTCCCATCTCCCTGGAACTGCTTCAGCAGAATCGAGGCCTTTCGCTCGTTGTCGTAGAAACGAACTGGACCCTGCCATGATCAGTTATAAAAATAGTCCGTAAACAACACTTTAACATCCTTCATTCAAGATTTAGCCACCTTAGAACTACTTACTGTTTCAATATTCAATGTATTCTATAGAACTGAATTGAAAGGGGCTACTTTAGGGCCTAATGTTTTGTGCTAATTCTGAGCGCATTAAAAAAAATATTATGAGACAACCAACGGTCCCGCCATTAGGAAAACTTTACAATATAGTTACTTAGTATATTTTACAAGTGTCTGTACCACAAAACTCTAAGGCACATAATTGTAGCGTAAAAACCTTACAAGTACCTATGTTAATTGTAGTGACTTGTATTTGTAACTCATACCTACATATTTATAATTTCTGTGATACGCAATTTTTTCTACAATTTAACAATTTTGCAGAATTGTAGACTTGTAAAGTTGTGTTGTGTAACTGAGCCTATTATCGGATGTAACTTATTCATCGCCAGTTTATAACTTATATAGCTTAGTGCACTCGTTACACTGACCGTAACACCTTCAAAGGTGACGTTGCCGAGAGCATCCAAGAATAACGACTCCCACTCCTTGTCTCTATACTTGAAGTCCTGGACCGTCTTCTCTTTATACTTCGACCTGACTCGCTGCGCCACCGTCTGGATAGCCAGCGCCATTGCCCATATACCTGGATGACATATTAAATTGTATGCAACAAGTGTATAACATAATTTTATATAGAAAAGTTCGAGAAGCTTACCATCATAAGTGTATCCGTGGAATCTAGAATACTCTAAGCCTCTTCTCCGATCGTATTCCACTTGGTAGTCCTTCGCTGTCTGAAAGAAAAAGTATCTATTGACATATATGTCTGATATGTTGTATAGTCCGCTGGTTTTTTTTTTTTGTTATTTTCTGTCACATTTCGATCAGTATGGACCTGGGATACAAGCGGCGAGAAACACTTGTGCGAAAGACAATTTACGCAGAAAGACATGAACGTGAAAGAAAATTGCCGCGACTTTTATGAAAGAAAATTGATGATTGACGCGTGCCGCTCGTGTACCACGTGTATATGAGCACTTTGCATCTTAAACATGTTGCGCGAAGATAGCCAAAAAGACAAAATCAAAGTCAAATCGTATTATTTCAAATAGGCATTTTTGAACGTCAACATTGACAAAAAATAGAATTGATTCTAGGCGCCCCTTCCAAAAGGTAAGACAAGACAAGAGCGAATATTGCGTTTCCAGTCAAAAAAGAAAAAAAGATGCAGTATACGTACAATGCCGGACACAGTCATCTCGCCCGTGGTAGACAGCGGCAGCAGGTCGGTGAGGATGGTGGTGTCGAGCGCGGCCGTGAGGTTCCGCTTGGAGCACGGCGCGTGCCGCAGCCACCACCTGTTGCTGTACGTGCCCAGCAGCAGCCACGTGTAGGCGCGCCCGTACATCTCTAGGCTGAGGAGTTAGGAAAGACGAAATAGTAATGAGAAACCCCAAGATCGCGGGGTCCGGATTTGCGCCCGGTTGAAAGCAATAGGCTTGCCCCCTGTTACATGGGATTTGAACAAAATTGGCGAAATGTGGGTGAATAGGGAAAAATAGGGACACCAGCTCTACCTAACCCCCCGGGGAAAACTGGCGTGATGTCATGTGTATAATCCAAGACGTGATCATTTGTAGGTACAGCCGGTCGATTCTGTAAAGTGAGTTTGTTTTTGCTAGGAATTGACACTATTGACAGCTCACTCCACCTAAGTTTTCACGGTGAGATTTTTACAGAATAGCACCGCAGACGCCAGCATATCAAGCTACTACAATCTGTCAAATTTCTTTAATAGATTTTCAACTTTATCGTTAAAGCATGAGGTTCAAGGTTGACTGGGAAAAGACAGTTTCGGGTAGCTTGATGTGCTGGCGTCAGTACCTACACTAGATAAAATGTTAAGCTTGTAGTTGTAAAGGGCGGTTGAATAAAGATTAAAGAAATCAAAGCGAGATTGACATCTTAGACTATTTTTTAAGGGCTGATTTTTCCATCGCCAGATAACTTTTATTCGAGGAATAAAATTGACGCTTAACAGTCTTTGTATGAAATAACTGCCAAAATTTCAAAATTATTCCTCGAATAAAGTTAACAGATTATGATAGAAAAATCAGCCCTTAAATAAAAGAAAAAGAAAGTGATAAATCAGATAGAAAAGCAAGATCTCATTCAATGTAAACCAGCATGTTAAAATTATATTAAGAAACTAGATCAAACAATGCAATGTAAGCCAAACGAGCTTGTCACAAATAAGAATAAGTAGATAAAGGTACAGGACGTACTTATAAGCTTCGCAGAATATCTGGAGCGCCCAGGTCTCGTTGAAGTTTCCCAGGATGATCCTGACATCCTTCTCTTTGAGCTTAGAAAGTGCGGTTTTCACCTCCGTGGCGAAGCTCTGGGTCTCTTCTATGAGGAACCCGTTGGTATCCAGGTCGGCTAGGAGACGGTTGTGAGCCTGGGAAGAAGATATTGATGAGCAGTTTATAGGCACCAAAATTGACCGTCGTCTATCGTAATTACGAACCGTTAAATAGTTAAATTTTAACGCCCATTTTTAACTTGAATGTGTTGAACTTCTACATTGTTTCTAAGGCCCTAGCAGTGTATGTTACGTCCTAGTATAAGTAATATAGTTGTCGGAATGCCATGGCATGCTCATTGGAGCACTATATTTGGCCTGGTTTGAAGTTTTGTTGTTCTTGTCACAGAACTTGCGAATTGTGTATTTGTATACATTGTGAGCGCCCAAAATACTTACCAAAGCATATCTCGGCTCATTCTGGTAGATAGTACCAACCCTAGTCCAGTTGAAGTGCTGCAGCAGTCGGATCCTCGGCAGGTTGAAGGCGTTTTCCGAGGGTACGATGCGGAAGAAGTTGGGGAAGGCTTCCTTCGTGAACATCGGGTGGGTATCCGCGTACGACAACTGGAAGAAACGGACAAGGAAAACAACCGACCCAGAGCACACATACACGACGACCAAAAGGTGTGTATGTGTTCAAGGGACCAACATTAATGAACTAAGGACCAGACTGCGAGCATGAAAAACTGAAAAGAGTACTAGCAATGTTTGACATTACTAATATTCTTTTGAACCCATCAAATACATTTTTGAAGAAGTTACTACAATAGTATAGCAGGTAAGGTTCAGACCAACTACCCCTCGAGTAAGTAATTCTAATATCCAACTACTTAATTATTTTCTCCTTAACAAAAGCCTGATCAATTTTCTCATTTTTACTTTTTCAAAAAAGGTCCAACGATTTGTTACGATTCTATTCATAACATTTGTTAGGCCCTATCGTTCGCCTGAAACTTTTCCCTTAATTTGTAATCGTATATTTAACCGATCTTATATTTAACCCTTAACTATGTACAATAACTTATATCCTCCTACCTGGGTCAGGTGCCAGTGTTTGGAGGCCTTGGCGATGGGGTCCGTGACGTGAGTGCAGGCGGCTCCGAACAGCATCAGCTTGTGGGGGCCACTGTGCATCATGTCGAAGAATGACTTCACTCCTACTGCAGCGTTGCACTGGTGGACATGAAAAATATGCATTCATTAGGTATTCCTGCCCGCCATTTCTGAGCACGCATGAGTCATACAGAGAGGCAGGTCTCTCTGTGCTTCTCTTGTTCTCTGTGTAGTGGCAATATGATAGATTGAGTAGAGTGAATAAGTAGGTTATGTAGCCGTTAATTCTGCGGGATTGGTCAACAAGGTTTTTTGTTCATTGTTGATTATACAGAAGTTAATCTATAGGTAATGCTCCCACTGCTCGTCTACTAGGATTGGATTCTAATCTACCACCACGCGTGCCCAGTGCGGATTGGTAGATGTCACAAATGTCTTCGATTTTTAGTTTTAGTACATACCAGTGTCCTCACGATGTTTTTCTTCACCGTTTTGAGAGCAGTGGTGATGAAATTATTTACACAACATAAAGCGCCTGTCTGGGTTCGAACCCACGACCTACTGTAACTCGTAGGTAAGTAGGGGCCGTGCTCTCTTGAAGTAGATCAGCTAAATTCTATTTAGTAATAGTCCCAAATTCCTCATCACAAATACATGAAAGCCCTTCAAAAATAAAACAGTAAGTACCTACTTACAAGAGAATTGACACTTTTTGGCTTACCACAAAAACTGTGTAGCCTATTGCTACTACCTCAGATATGAAGGGCAGTTGTCACTGTTATAGAAGCTGGACGTTATCCGCCTTCTCCTTGCTTACTTGAACGTGGAAATCTCTTACCTCTCCACCATAGGTACAGGTGGTAGTTTCGGAGCTTGACGTGGTCCAGGGCGATCTTCACGTCTCATCCTACAGGGCTACGGTTGTGCTCACCTCTGTATCGTTCCACCACATGTGCAGTCGGTAGTTCCTGAGCACGGAGTCGTGCTCGTTGACGTGGTCCAGGGCGAGCTTCACGCTGGGCATCACCCCTCGACCTACAACAGTGTTGACCTCTCGTTGGTACATGAATGACGTCGAAATAAATTGGAAAAGACAAGAAAAGAAATTGAAAAAGGATAAGTAAAGGAAAAAGAAAAAAATAATTTAAAATAGTTGTACCTAATAACCCTTTGCCGTACCGTCCTGTCACATCATCTATTATTATAATTATTATCTACTCAATAACACCACTTTTAGCTTTAAGGGGTAAAATCGTTAAAAGGTCGGTATTACGAATGTTCAAGGGCGAATTTATTCGTGAAGAAAAAAAAATCCCGTCAATCATGCGTGGTGAGACCGGGATAAAAGAACTGCCCGTATGTAATGAATATCTTTATTGTTAGTATAAAACTTTACTTTTTTAACATAGTGAAGAGGTTAGTTTCTTATGTATAGGTACATAAGAAACTAATATAAAAATTACCTACAGAGTTTTTTAGGTTCTGGCAATGATGTTTTACATTCAATCAATAGCCTTTTCCCAAATATGTTAGGGTGGGCTTCCAGTCTAACCGAATGCAGCTTTACTCAATACCAGTCCAGTATCTTATATGGCGCGACTATCTGACTTCCACAACCCAGTTACTAGGTAATACGATAATCTTTTGGTAAGACGGCTGTCAGACTTTCGGGCACCTGACGACCCCGTAATACGACTATTAAAGATCCACGTATAAAACGGACCAATGGCTTAAGGTCATAGCACAAGTATCAAATCGGAAAGGGATCGGCACCGTATCGCCCTTTGCCTCGCCGTCAAACAGGCGTCAACCTAACGTCGTAACCAAAGCGGTCCAGAAGCTCCGATACGTCGACTCGGCTACGGCGAGACGACGCCGCGCTTACGACTGGTTGATGGTGCAGCAGGCAGGCCGGATGGGTGAAAGGGGCAAGGGTGGGCGAATAGACGTAAGCTCGGTTCGAGAGACGTAAGCGCGGAGACGACGAGCTGTAAGTGCGGGGAAAACGAGCCGTAACGCACCTCTCCGCGGTTCGTGAGCTTGTCCCGAGGCGAAGCGATTACGTTACGATTCCGACTAGTGTGCGTTGCAGTAGGGAGTTTCATATAAAGAATACCTACTGACCGGCTCGAGTTGATACGGTACCGATCCCTTTCCAGTTTGATACGTGCGCTATGCCTTTAACGTGCTTTCCGAGGCACGGAAGTGTCTGTCTGAGATCATCTTTAAATACCGAGATTTAAAAATGGTCTCCGATCCATGAACCAACCGCGGCAAACGTAGCTTAACCTGATCGATCGACCCGTGCGGCTGTTATTACTTAGCCACAAGTCCGTCAATAATGTTTTACCTTACTGGTTAATACTTGTCTCGTTAAAGTCAACTAACAAGGAAACTTGTCCAAACTAAGACATTAGCCGTAACTTCGTCGGAACTGTCTGAAGTCGTTTCGCTTTCTCAGGTAACTTCTTACTTAAACTTAAGACGTAATTTACTTAGGCAACGCCGTTATTTCGTTGAGTAGGTACAGTCAACGGCCAGAAGTGCACTTACACCGCAATGATCATTATCGCCTGCGCTATACGGGCTGCGGCGCCCACACACACATGCGCATATTTATTCGTGTGAGTGATGTCCAACGCTAACAAATTAACATGTCGTGTAGCATCGCTACGAGTAGTTAAAGATGTGGTCAATGCTAGACAAGGATGACAATATCAGTAACTTGTTTTTTATCGCCGTCTGATTATTTTTTTCATAGTAATGCAAAATTTCGACAACATAACATAAGTTAACATTAGCTAGATCGGTAACGAGGCTGCACTCGCTAATGTGATCGGGATAGATGTGAGTTCAAATCTGAGTGGGGCCAGTTTTTTATGATGTTTTATATAATTATTATTATGTTTTAGTAATTTATTTTTGTAAATTACTTTGAACAAATATATATTTACAATAAAGGTAATTTATTATTATAATATGATAACAAATGAAATACATTTTGATATGGTAACATTGTAATATTTTTTTATAAATATAAGAAATCCTTTACACTTACTTATGTTATTATTATATGTAGTATTGAATGTTAAAAAACACATTTTAGGTTATATATTATGGATATTATGAAAATTCTGATATCATTTAAGAGGTTACAGCTTAATTATTCATTTTCTCAATGAAAAGAGGATTGAAACTTAACCTCAATATTACAATAATATAAATACTAATTTGGTAAGTTACGGCTACTATGTCCCCTGACACAAAATTACCAGAGAGATTAATTATTAGAGGTTTTTTAGCTGGCGTTCGGTGATGAAGACCTTCGGCATGGAGTATGCGGCGAATGGTGCGTACTGATGTGCCGAACTCATCGGCAAAACGCCTTGTTGGGATGAAACCATTCGTCTCATATTCAGCTACCATATAACGTCGCTGAGGCTGGCTAATAAGAGGTGGTCTTCTGCTCCTCTTACGACTCTTCAGGCTACCTTCATCCTCAAATCTCTTCAGGCAATGCCTAACAGTCTCTCTCTAAAAAAAAATCTATATTACACACTTGCAACAAGCGATTAATCTACCATTATATTTTGTAGGTATCATCACATAAAATTAAAAAAACTATCTTACGCATAAGCCGGTTTCATTCGATATTTGAGATATATTAAGGCCATTCGAATATAAGGCCACAATATTTGCCTTGGCTTCAATACTAATATTAGCCTGCATATTGAATTCAGAAGAATACTAAAATAGCAACAACAAGATAACACAAACGCTCGTAACTATGTTCACCAACCAACAACAGCGAATACTTAGTGGAATAATTTATGTGAACTAGTAAAGTAGTTAAAAAATGAGGGTAGATTTGAAACAAAGTGAACTTAACACTGTTTGAAATCTACCCTCATATTTTAAAAACGACGCTAAGATTGAAAATAATTGTAAAACAGAAGAATCTTCGTTTAGTTGTGGAATATTTAACATAATAATTATATTGGTTAGCAACTCGGCATTCTTATTTCACATGTAATACTTAAAAAACATTTTCCATGTTTGATGTGAGACTCGAACCCGAACGCTCGCCATGCGAGGCACAGTGCTAACCACTTCGGCCACCGTAACGCTTACGAAACTTATTGAAATTTGTAATAACAATCATGTTGCCAATTTGTAGTGTTGTCAAACGTTCTTATAGAAGAAGGTCATAAGTACTAATATTGCTATGCCATACTTTTGTGAGATTGCTAGTCGACTTCTGACTGTTATAGTACATCAAGCTACTACAATCTGTCAAATTTATTTAATAGACTTTTAACTTTACCGCTAAGATTCAGGTTCAAAGTTAATTGGGAAATTCTGACAGTTTCGGGTAGCTTGATGTGCTGGCGTCTTTACATAGTAGCTTTGATAATATATTGAAGTCCTACTTAAAACGGGAAAGAATTCGCAAACGCTTAAGTTTTTTTTAGCGTGTAGTACACGACTACACACCAAGCTTTAGATTTCCAGTTTTAGTTGACCTAGCATTACGGGCTTTTCGTACGATGAGAAGTCAGCTTATACTGGAAATGTATAGCATGTCGTCATGAGAGTGATCTGTTACCACCTTATTCTCCCAATGCGAGGCCTTGTAAAGCATTGGATGATGAGTCCATTATCGTAACTCTTAGCGACGCCTATAGGTCATGTCACGAGTATACAGTCCGCGCGGAACTAATTAGCCGCACTTTAGGTGGGGACGGGGGTGAGGCGGGGGGTTGCCTAGTGTTCGCAACGCACATAAGATTAATGACAGCAAGCGCCCCCGCTGCACCGTCCAACCGCACACATACCGGCGTGGTCAACTAGTTCCGCGCCGCGCGCGGATTATAGCCAGCTATTGCTAGCAGGGTTGACAGCCAAAATACAACCGCCAGACGTACAAGTCAGGGAAATTAATTGCTAAGCAAATTCAAATTAGTAGCTTTGATAATAAATTGCTAATTCAAATTAGTAGCTTTGTCATTCTTTGAAAGTCGTAAGAAATGGCTCAAACACGGCAGAATAACGTAGGATTTTAATTAGTCTATTTACTTAATACATTTTCCTGTCTGTGGGTATAATAAAGTATCACCTTTCGTCGGAGTTCAAATATGATTAAAAATTAAATAGATACCAGTATTAGAATTCTCGACCCCCTTCCCAAATGGAAAGAAGCCTGCGATGTAGACATCAGTCCTCCTGTTCAGTATGGCGTCCAGGTTCGGCTTCTGCGGGAAACCCTGGCTGATGGTGACCAGCGCCAAGAATAGCAGCAGAAACATGGCTGGAAAAAAATGATTTGTTGTAGCTTTGCTTTACTGCTAAAACAAGTGATCTATTTATGGTTACTATAACTAGGTTCTTGGTATGTGAGAATGCGGTCAATGACAAAACACGCATTCCTAGAAGCTATTAAAGCTGATTTATTAAGTAGGTAACTACTTAGGAACTCTGAATGCGTCCTTGGGGTTTCTTGCCCGTTCTTCTCCATAGAGATTACGTTTTGGAATAGGTAACGAGTTTCTACTTTCTGAATATCTGACCAACTCCTTGACAATTCAAAAGTGCCTGTAAATAGTTTAATTGAAATGATTACTTTTTTATTGCAAAATATAGCTCTTGACCTGGATCTCGCATGATGGAAAGCGATGAATGAGGTCTATGATGGAACGAGCAAGTTTAGAAAATGCTTATTTACTCTTGCTTTGAATTGAAGGCTGACACATATACGAGGAAGAGGACACATGCTGGCTGAGAGTTTCACACTTTGACCGTGCGCATAATAAATGTGGAGGTGGAGGAGAAGCGCTGAGTACAGTCGTAATCAGCCATATACCGGCTGATCAGTCGGGATCTATATGGCCATGATTTTAGTTGGACTGCCTGATTGTTTGATTTACTTTAAGATTCAAAAGAGCGTCGCAGAAGATGCTGCGACGTCTAACAAGTCTGTCCTTACCATAGCAAGCCAGTTCAAGCTGTATTGATAAAATACATAAGGAGATATGGCGCTAATTTAAGTATCTGCTTTCAAGTAGGTAGGTGTACGCAATACGAAGCCTTATCGCATAATAGAATATGATATCAACATAACATAACATGACGCCTTGTATCCCCGAAGATTTGGGGCTGGGGAGACGTGTACATATACACCTACATTTATCCAGTTTTGATATCAAGAAGGTAGATGCTTAATAATAAACAAAAGGTACATTTAGAATAGGGATGACGAATGATTTTGAAATCCTCGTCCGTAATGTACATACACATTTACTATTTACGAAAAAACCTATATTTCGGTTATAAACTAAAGTTGAACGAAGTTTAAAGACATTTTTCTAATATTTTTTCAATAGCGCGCGAAAACAGCTCGCAGTGTCATGGCGTCGGGTCTGATGTCACGCCTAGGTAAACACTAAACGTCAAATGTGTCAAGCTGACACATTTGACGTTTAGTGTTTACCTTTCCTCTGACTGCGCGTGTTGACAAAACAAACATTGCATATTTCATCTGATAAAAATGAATTCCAAAGTGTATAAGTAGTGTGCAGTGCCTCAGTGTAAAAACACATCAATAGCCACTCCCAACAAGGTGTTTATATATGTCCCAAACAAGCAAATAATAAGAGTTCAATGGTTAAAGCTCGCAAGGCGAAACCATGTTGTTATAGATTCGTGTTGTAGAGTCAAGTGGAGTGGATAAATTACACTTAAATTAATAAAAAATCGATCCAAATGCGTAATCGGTAGTAGTCAACAAAACGCAAGTGATGTTTACATAGGCGTGACGTCATGCGCTGTGATTGGCGTTTCAGTCAAAATGGCCGAATGCCGTATTCATCTTTTATTTTAGTGAAAATCCGATTAATCTCAAGTTTTTAAATAAAACTAAATCAGTGTTTTAAATCCTTTTAATATGTACTTTCTCCTAAAATCATTAAATCTTTGATTATTTGATACTGTCGCCACGCCTATTCCGAGATGGAAAGAGACGTAGAGTTAACCAAATATTAATATTGAAACTCCTGGGCAAATCGCTAGGGACACCAAAGAATTATTAATATTAAATTTTTCTTATTATGTGCAGAGCAGTGCAACTTATTGCTCGGACGCCGGATGTATACCTAGAGCCAATATTGGTAACAGAGGTGTTGGATCCTCCTCGGTGTGCAACGGGAACAGGCGAAGTTTTCATGAAGCCACCTAGTGATAATTATGCTAGTTATGTAAACAGCTTTTGTAACAGCTGCTCTCACGTTTTTACCGCCAATAATGTGATGTAGGTAAGTACCATTTTCTTTAATACACATACCTGCGCTCAAACCTGGTCTTTGACAGTTCAGCAGAGGTTAAACTTGAGGTTTGCCAGCGAGGAATGGAGCGCATTATTATCAGGGTCAGATTAACGGACCGTGTTAGGAACACAGTGTTGCGCTCTAAAACACAAATCGCCGACGTCACCGCAAAAAGCAGCCAAGCTTAAGTGGGACTGGGGCGGACACGTTTGCCGCATGTCGCACGAGTCATGGGCCAAATATGACACCATGTGGGTTCCAGAAAACGTCCTGCGACATCGAGGCAGACCCAGGAGAAGATGGCGGAACAAGCTTGTCGCCTACAGACAGGATTGGTTTACACTAGCCTAAGACAGAGAGGAGTGAAAAGGAGAAAGAGAGACCTTTACCCATTAAATAAACTTTTTTTTAAATAGTTGATTATGGTGAATACAGTCTTAAGCTTGCGTTAAAGATAGAAACATTTTTGTTTCTGCT
Organism: Luperina testacea; assembly: GCA_927399505.1. Lineage (NCBI taxonomy): Eukaryota > Metazoa > Arthropoda > Insecta > Lepidoptera > Noctuidae > Luperina > Luperina testacea. The sequence goes on from OV656780.1 coordinate 1,416,743, forward strand.
ATGTACTTAGGGTTGTGTTCTGGTACGCCGGTGATGGGGAGTACTCCCCAGAGGAGGGTCCGGTAACGGACAGCCGCGGCGCGTTCACGGATGAGTGCTAACGCGTGCCCGTGTTCCCGCCGTAAGCGGCAGAGGAGGACACCGTGGAGTTTTAGTGGGTTAGAGTCCCACATAACTGCACTATCTCCCAGTGGTAGTGCAGAATGCATGAGCATTTCTCCACGTTAAAAAAAAAGGTATTAAATATGGGGACGCCGCATTACATCCAGCACGCGTCGCAGGTCTCAAATTGCGGTTGTAAAAACGACGCCTCCTTTAGGCATATAATTTCTATGGAACCGAGTTGACCTATGTACTGTCAAACATGGTTTAATTTAATATTGAACATGATTTACGTTGAGGAATTATTAAGTACTCGAAAAAGCTGAACGTAGCAAAGGAGGTTTTATATTTGTTTTGGCGCCCAACAGAGTCTGTTTGGGCGCCATTGGCAATCTATATGCACTGCCCGCGCTAACATTATTAAATTTATTTATGAGATGTTTCTGTACAATTTAGTAACCAATTATGGCTCAGTAGCTGGCTTTGCTTAGTATTCTTTAATCCTTTAAAAGAGTTAGCGGCTTCTTTACGAGAACCTCAGATATTTTACTGAAACCTTATTACTAAAGCTCTCCGTGCGTATTATCGGCCCCCTCGCCATTACTACGCGGCGCGTTAGCGTAGTTTGTAACGCAGTAAGAAGCAACTGGTAGCTCATTAATGTCATTGTTTTTCACCAGGAGTTGCAGCATAAAATAGTGCCACACAATTATATGTAATCTCCTGCCCTATAAATTACTTTAGATTCAGCAGTGACCACAACATGAGTAAAAGGACTAAGATAATATTGTAAATGGCTATAAATAAACATTTTACCTAAGTACTTTACAAAGCTCTTGTACCTAAAGTGCATATTTTACGTACCCCCATATAAACTATAGTAGGTACTCGTATATCAAAACCCGTAAGCTTGCATGGTTCTATTCCTATCCATAGGTCGATATCTATTCGTAGATAAAACCACGCCAAAATGATCAGAAACTATTTCAACCTCAATCTTGCTACAGTGATCGATTACTCCGACTTTTGTAGATAATGAAGAATCATTTATTCATATTTCAATTATTAAGGTCATTACACTATCATTAAAACCAACCCTATCATACTACACATCTACAGACCTACCTACATACATAGCCAAATCTATAATTTTTTTACAAGCATAGTTTTTCATAGCTATAATCATAGAAATCCAATCCAAAAACTTAAATGAAATGCAAAAAAACTCACCTTTGTCTTCGTTTTAAACACTTTTTTTATACTAAAACCACACAATCATGTGCTATAAAAAGATCGGCATGAGGTCACCGCGAAATCACCACTTTTACACCTATCACCAATTAAAATAACCAAAACTATGACCTCCATTAGTTAGAAACACCATTATTTGACAAATTTTGACTAAGAATCACTGAAAAACGTGAAGGCGCAACTGAAATCTACATTTTTCACCTGGAGCTGTCCTGCCAGACGGTTACAAGGGCTAGAAATGCCATCCGACCTATCATTGCAAAGGAAATTAGACTTTATTAATAGTACCACAAGATTCAACACTTCACCACTCACCTTGCTTCGAACAATTTTTCTTTCACTAGCTTTCGACGTAAAACACTCTTGAAGTTCGCTGGAAAATAGTCTTCATACTGAGGGGATAACGTGCAGTTTCAGTTGTTAGGCGATGCTTGTAAGGGTGTTTCAGCAAGGGTAGGTTTGTGCAAACAGATAAAATTAGGCTTCAGCGGTAGAAATCGATAGAGGGGTGGTTTCAAACGTAGTGTTGGACAGAACTATATCGATGAAATATTTATCGTGTGGTCATTGTCAACCATTGCCACGAGAGTACTGACGGAGTTTAGAAGACTAGTAACAATGGACAGACGAATTAAACTAGTAAAACCGATATTAGGAAGGCTTTTGTAGTGTGTTACGCAGTGGCGGACTAACAGGGGGGCGGAAGGGGCGGCCCGCCCAGGGCCTCCGGTCTTGGGGGGCCCCCAAATGCCTCCACGTTCCCCTGATAAAATTCTAAACAAGACTTTAAAAATGTGCTTAGTATCAAAATCAAAACACTACAGCCATCTAGACTTTTTACGTGGTACTAAAATTCTTTTAACTTTGCTAAACGCGTCCAATATGCTGGGAGAATTCCCGTCTTTGTAGCGGGTACTTCCCCAGGAATCCCTGAATGAATGAAGTGCAAATAATTCACTCTTGTACGCCTACATTTACATTCACTACATTATATTTAAGTCAAAAATAAACATAGGCCTCATTTAACAAATATTGAATTTCATTACGTTGATATTTAATAGTTTATTAGTGTGTACTGATTCTATTGATGATATTTTCGCGAACAGATAAGCCTTTTTTCAAATTGTAAAATAATAAACGCGATCTTATCCGTTCAAAGTAATTTCATTAAAAAGTGTAATAGTGTTTTTGATTTTTGTTGCGGTATAAAAGTAAATGAGTTCAGAGTTGAGTTAGTGCATTTTCGAGTATTTGAAAAAAGTAAATAATTCTTCGTATAATTTAGCCTAGCAATTATAATCCGTAGTTTCTAGTCAATATGCACCTACAAGTACATTGGTCCTTATTTTATTTGTAGTGCACGTTTATTAGGGATATGTAATTGTTCTCATCGTGAGACTCAACATGGCAAAGTCTCTGTACATTTGTATATCTATATCGTCAAATCAATAATGAGGCTTAGTTTTAGCTATCTTTTATAAAAGTTTTATTGAAAAGGATTCAACCATCTGACTCTCAGAAAAGGAAGCTAAAAAAAACGAAGACTGGAAGAGGCAAAATCGCTTGCTGGATCTTTATCCAATTACTTTTCGAATTCTGAAGAGAAGAAAAGTGGCGTTGCCGACGAAATTAACGAAATAAACATAAACACTTATTTAAACATACAAATGTGAACTGAATAAAAAGCTTGTAAAACTACATTTTTTTTAAGCTGGGGGGCCTCATTCAGCTTTTCCGCCCCGGGCCTCTGACGGGCTTAGTCCGCCACTGGTGTTACGACACTTAACAACGATGAATTTATAATTTTCAACTATAATAAATTAATAAACAATTAGAAATATCGGAGGAAGGAAGCATTCCAGTAAGATACCGGTAGGGATCTTGACCGTACTTCTGGGATTGTCCTGATAGCCGTCGAATACCTCTCCACTCCTCATAAGCACCTCAGGACATGTTGCCCCCTTGTTGCTACGAAAAAAATGTGCTAGTGACAGTTTTCGGGGGCCCATTATTGACTGTGGTCACACCCAGCCATTTTATCGGTGTAATTTATATAAAACATTGGTCAGGCAGATCACTTTAGCCACCCAAAGCTATAACCCAATATCTTTGTTGCAATAGTCCTACACCAACCAGGGGTTGCATAGTGCGGACAGGGATAATCGTTGGTTGGTGCCTCATTTCATTAAAAACCTCTAACGGGCCTCTGCGAGTTGGCTTCGGCCCCTCGTACGCCTTCTAAAAGTCCGGAACCCCAGTGTCCCGAGAATTATCAAATGAGCAATATTGTAGAAGAGCTGTACAACAATTTTTAAGTATAGGTAAAATAAAGTAATATACCATCTACCTATGTATCTTATATCTTCAACCCGTTTACAAGATACCTAATTTGCCGATTCTGCGCTAATTTACCCTGGGATTCATTTCAATGTAGACTCTTTCTCGACATTTCAGTCCACTCCATCGATATCACACATCCTGTCACCCCCATCCCTACGTTCAGCTTATAGCGCATGCGCGGACCTCGGGGAAAGGGGTGTGTCGTACTCTATTTTGTGGTCCAGCCACCTAGCTCACTATCACCGGGGAAGCTAAGGCTCTCCTAAATTAATATATCAACACACTTTATTGATATCCTCCATGTTTTTGGTATTTTTCTGATATTTATGATGTTGAATATTTTATTTTGGCCATTTTGCTGCTAACAGGGGGCCTAAAAAGGCCACTTTGGCAGAATCATAAAAGGATAACATTATGAATCATAATATGGCGAAGACGTTCCGTGTTTTTCTTTTTTTCGCTGCACTACGTAGGTATAATCAAAGAAACCTCCATGAATCAAAGAGATTGGGATTGGATTTGGATTGGATTGATTGGTTTTAGCACAGACAAAAAAAATTACTAAAAAATCCTTCACCAATGGGATTTGATACGATTAAATTAACAGTTAACTGTCCATTATGATTCATAATGTTATCCTTTTATGATTCTGCCAAAGTGGCCTTTTTAGATCCCAAGGTATCTGTAAGGAACCGTTTTCTCGAAACACAAAGTTTTCGAGATTGTTTTAATGGTTTTTTCAGACAATATTCAGATTTGGATTTTCGTGTTACATGCTGAGCGACATTTTTCAAGGTTCTTATTGGTGTAGGCATATTGTACGTTCGTAGGTCGATGGATGTCCGTTGTAACATGCTGACCCGCAGGTTTGCACGATGTAGGTACGGTACGAAGCCAGTTAAAGTAACGCTATTCAAAGCTTACTGTCAGTCCTTCTACACGTGCATCCTGTGAGTCAACTTCACTCAGTGGGCAAACAGCGACCTACGCGTTCAATGTAGTAATGCACTGAGTACTGCTGGGGCTGCTGGATATTTGTGGATAATTTGCCGCCATTATTAGGAATAGATAATTGTGTGCATCCCTGATGACGCGTGTTCGCAGCGGCACCAACAGTACCTATTCTGAGTGAGTTCGCAGATCGGTAGGATTCCCCGATGTTGCGAAGGTGGATGCAGCTCCACGCTGAATTTTAATTGTCTGTGTAACCATTTACGGACGAAGTCGCGGGCAGAAGTTAGTAGCTTAGAAATATGATTGACGTGTAAGGCAGTTGTCCCACCGCCGGCGATGAACAAGTAGCGAGTAGAACTGGCAACTGAAAACAAGTTGGCGAGCAGCGAGTGTGTAGGTCCAATAGTTTGGTCGCTGGGCGATCAGCGACTGTCCGAGTGCGACGGGCGATTACTCACACCATTCGCTCGGGGCGGAGATATACATATAATAATATATATAGCGGGATGCGCTCTGACCTCCAAGCGAGCATCGCTGAGCGAGTATTATCTTTGATAAGTATATAGCTCTTGTCGCTCAGCGGCAAAGCAGTGGAGCGAGTCCTCGCCGGCAATGTGAACGGTCAGCGATCAACTTGTTTATGCAATTTTGATAAAATTTTGTGTGGAGGTATCTGACACCCTGGATTAACACTACTACTGCTACGGCTACTTTTTATTCCGATATTCCCACGGGATCGACACTTACGCGGGTGATACCACGGGGCGCAGCTAGTTATAAAATAAAATCATAATTAGTTACCTAAAGTTATGACGAAACCATGACATAATTTAAATTCTTCCACAGATGTAAAACTATTGGAAAACGAATTTCAAACCACTTTCTAAAGAAATAGAGTTTACTTTAGCATCCACTACTTACAAATTTGACATTAAATTAATCGTGATTGCCATACTGCCTAACAACGTTCCGTTTCTTCCATACGCCGTTAGTCTGACGTTGTTGTTAAGGTTTTATTTTTTATTAATCAATGACTTAAAAAAATATATTCTATATTCAATACATTTATAATTTAAGATTTCCATTTTGAAGACATACTCAACATAAATTCATCTCAAAAACTTAAATATTTCATTTCGTTGTGAGTTTCGTTTTGCACAGCTGCAATGAAAATCAAAAAGTTCCACATAAGCGGTATCGGCACTGACAACACTGCCGAATACGTGGCCCCGAAGTTGTGTGATTAGTGAGACTTGTTTATATTTTTTATTGTGTTATTTCCACAAAAATCTCCTCGGTAGCCGTAAGTAAATGAAAATACATTATTCACCTTCATCCCCGTATATTTTCGAAGGCGGAATCATTGTGGGTCTTTGCGTAAATTATTTACAAAGTTTAGGTTGCAGCTGTCAAAATTGTCTTAACAAGATTTCGATGTATTTTTTGTGATTATCTCAATATTTTAACATTATATAAGCAAATCTTGAGACTTATATCGCAGGCCGTTGTTACACGACCTTTGCATTCATAAAAATAGTGTTATTTTGTGTAATTATAGTGTTGTGTTAGTTGTCTTGCAAGAGGTATACCATCCAGTTATAAGTCAGGTTTCATTGTCATTACGCTCAGGTTTCCGTGTTTGCATACTGAAAGACGTTCATTCATGACACAGCACCTAATATCTCCTTGTAATAACATCCAAACCCCATTCGATTGTAATGTATGTCACAGAATGTGTTGTGTTCTTATCAGATTTCCTAACTTACATCTATTATGATGTATTCCAAATTACATTGAGACAGATGCGCCGATTCTAATCAAAGTAATTGACTATAAATCATCAGAATATTAGGACAGTGTTAGATTGTACAAGTGATGTGTCAGCTGGCCCCTAATGGTTATAAGTACCTACAAATAAATTGTATGAGTGAAAGTGATGACCATAATATGTTTTGGTAGTGGGACAGGGACCTGTCATTGTTACATTATACACATCTATAATTAAGCAAGAACCTGTCCCAAGTACATTTGAGTGATTCATAATGATCTGAATTGTACAGGTTAAATTCTATGCATGTATTATGTCCATTAAAACACTGTATTTCGGTAAATACGTTTATTGTGCTAAGTAGCAAAAACAGTATGAAAATCAACTGAAGAAAACCCACCTACCCACTACTTAGTCAATATTATTATTACAATAAGATTTGAAAAGTACCTATGTTAAATATATATACAACAGCATGAGAATGTTTTTGTCTCAAAATATTTATGTTTAAAGTTACTAGTTTTTACTAAAGTGTCTTTGTCTAGTGAGACTATGAAAATATGTAAAATTATTTATTAAATTCTAGTAATCACCAGTTTTCAACCATCAAAAGCAACATTAGATAGCTTTTAAAATGCCCACAGTTAATAAAGAAAATTTAAAATGTACAGACGCCAGCACATCAAGCTACCCGAAACTGTCAAAATTTTCCCAATCAACTTTGAACCTTATGCGCAATAGAGTTGAAAATCTATTAAAGAATTTTGAGAGGTTGTAGTAGCTTGATGTGCTGGCGTCTGTACAAGAGAATGAAAATATAGAACAAAATAGTCCAATACTTTAGACAATAAATTAAGAATATCTGTTTTTGAACACATTTAAAAAAAACTTACATAAACTCACACCTTCCCATAGTGGTAAGCAGACACCACAGAACTCCACCTGCTACGATCCTTTCATACTCCTTTTGCCTCTTTACGTTCATACACCTGGTCATAAACCAGTTGTAAGCCCTACGCACCTCTCATCGGGATTGTCTGAAAGGGTTACCACTTGCCCGGAACATAAAGGGCTAAGGAAGGAACACGGGTGGGCTTTAGTCAGTAAGAGTCTGATACTCACTTCCGCTCCACCCAGAGCAGGAGAGGTCATATGATGATTTCCCATCCTCAAAAAAAAAAGCCCTATGCACCTGACACAAAAATATTTACTCATGAATGTAAATATTCAACAAACTTCATCTTTGTAAATAAATGTAGTTATATAAAAAGATGAATACAGCAAGTATGATTGTGTGTGACCCAATTACTTAAATGACCATTGATTTCCATAAAATGATAATGTCTTTACTGAGGTTGCTTATTATTTAACAGAAAATAATGTGAGTTTTAAGAAAAAAAAGATAGAATTACTCGAATTTCTTGTTATTTGTATATTAATCAAACTTATGAAATTAATATTTGTATGTTTTAACAGGATAATCGGCTCCAAGTACAATGATGAATCCGCAATATCCACCACCAGGGCAGAACAATAATGCACCAATTAACCCCATGTTTCCACCGACATCCCAGGATTACAATGGAGTCCAAAATGCCAATATCTACAGTCAGATGCCACCGAACGGGCCACAAATGCAACAGAAAGCTTTTGATCAGTTGGACATGTCCCAAAAGATGCAGGGGATGAGCATAAATGGACCCCCAGGCTTTCAATCTATCCCACCTACCCAATTACCCCCTGGCCAGGCACCCCCTGGACAGTATCCTCCTGGAAGTTTTCCTCAATCCCCCAACTTTGGTCCTGGACAGGTTCCTGTTGGTCAGGCACCACAAGGTATGCCTGGACGTGCTCCAGTTAGTGGAGCTCCTCAATTCCCTCCAATGGGTCAAAAACCCCAAATGCCCCCATCGTCGGCACCAGGGCAAGTGCCAACATCCCTTCCTCCAGGCTATGGGATGCCTCCTCAAAGTCAAACCCCAGATCCCCAGAATAGACAGTATCAGCCTCCAACTTCGATGCAGCAAAGACCTCCGAGTGCTCAACCTAGTCAACCACCTGTGGGACAACAGCCTGGTTTTCAAGGGCCTGGTCAGATGCCCCTACATTCTCAACCTGGTCTCCCACCCCAGCCTGGCATGGGCCGGCCAGCAATGCCGCCGCAAGGTGGTCAGCAACCCCAACAAGGAATGCCTCCACAACCTCAGATGGGTGCTCCACAAGGCATGCAACCTGGGCAGCAAGGTATGCCTCCACAAGGAATGCCTCAGCAGATGAACATGGGACCACAGTCGCAGCAGCAACCTGGCATGCCTCCTCAGTCAAAACCTCCAGGCCCACCTGGACAGCCTCAGCCTGGTCAAATGCAGAGGCAACCAGGGCTTCCACCACAGCCAGGCATGATGTCGGCACCTTTGCCCCCTCAACCTGGGCAACAACAACAACCAGGTCAAATGCCAGGTCAACAGCAGCAACCTGGTCAGATGCCTGGGCAACCTGGAAAAATGCCTGGTCCTCCACAACCCGGGCCACCCGGGCTACCGCCAGGGCAACAACTTCCACCACAACCCGGGATGCCTCCACAACCTATGAAAATGGGTCAACCTGGAATGCCTCCTCAACCGGGTCAGATGGGTCAACCGGGAATGCCCCCTCAACCTGGTCAAATGAGTCAACCAGGGATGCCAACCCAACCTGGGCAACTGGGCCAGCCTAGAATGCCACCTCAACCAGGGCAAATGGGCCAACCTGGTATGCCATCTCAGCCTGGTATGAATCAACCTGGTATGCCGCCTCAACCAGGACCAATGTCGCAGCCTGGATTACCACCACAACCTGGCATGCCACCACAACCTGGCATGCCACCACAACCTGGCATGCCACCACAACCTGGCATGCCACCACAACCTGGCCAGATGTCTCAGCCTGGTTTACCACCGCAGCCGGGTCTTCCACCTCAGCCTGGTTTCCCGGGGCAGTTCCAAGGGCAGGCGCAGACGATGGCTGGCCTTCCTCATATGCCGCCTCCTTTACCGCAGCAGCAGAGACCATATCCTGCACAGCCTAATCAGCCAGGTTATGGACAGCCTGCACAGCAGCCTGGTGCTCAGTATCCTAGTAAGTTTTGTAAACGTTTTTGTTTTATAACTAGAAAGAAACATCCCGAATATAGTAATATTTTACTGCAACAAGATGGTGGTCTTTCGCATTTTTGCCAAAATACTTTGCCTTTTGCAGCCTTATTTTCATTTTATTCAATACAGAGTTGCAGGGACATGATGCACAACCTGGTTTTAGTTCAGGATTCTAAACTCCCCTGCGTTGAAATTTTTCGTCAGTTAAATTGCTGCTCCATACATTTAGACCGTGTAGGTCACTTTGGTTCCTCCAAACTTTAGGCTTTGGTTGGTCTAATTGGCCAGTTTTCTATGAAACAGTAGATTTTTTTTTTGATACAACTTTATATTGCTATGCTAGGGAGTCTAATAGTCATGTGCTGAATCCTGAATCCACGGTTACAGTTTGTGCGTCGATGCACCTGCCGCCCTGAATAATATTCGGGGATCTTTCTGCTTCTAATCAATAAGCCTTTCTCCAGTAAAATATTCGCTGTTACTTTATGTTAAAGTACGAGCATGTAAAGATACGATTAAAATCGCTAACAATGTGAAAACATATTTTTGAATTCTATTAAATCTTCAAAATAGCAGGCAAGAATGGATGAAAATGTGAAAAGACCGAACTAAATGGAAATTGCTAGACAAGGCCATGTCAAAACCGAATATTAAAATTTAAGACTCATTTTGCTAACTCGATATATCTAAGCAAACTATTAAACCACATGCTAACATATTTAGAGTGTCAACTAAGAGAAATGAATACTTATTTATATTTATTATTCTTTCTCCAGGTCTACCACCCATGCCTAACCAGATGCCGCCTCAGCCGCCCATGCCAGGTCAGCAACAGCGAGGCTTCCAGCAGCCTGCCTCAGGGTACCCCCCGCAGTACCAACAGCAACAGTACCCTGCACAGCAGCCGTACCCTGGCCAGCAGTACCAGCAGCAACCTGAGCAGAAGAGACTGGACCCGGATCAGATGCCTAGTCCGGTTAGTAAAGATTATTTTTGAAATAACACTTCTTAGGCAGCCATTCGATAATTGAACGCGAATAGAGAGTGAAATTTCAAGGACGCGTCACGTTTGGGCACACTTCGTTACATGAGAGAGAAGAAACTTCCTCTGGCTACGTGCGCACTGACAGGTGGCTTGATTAGCGCCTAGAGCCTAGTGACTTAACATCCTTACATACATGCTAGGCGCCAAGCGCGCATTGCGGCCGGTTGCAAAGATTCTAGAGCGTTCGTTTCACTTCGCTACTCGCTGACTCGCGGTGACTCGCTAGGCTGTAGGCGCTACGCAAGCCACCTGTCAGTGCGTGCGTAGCCTTAGGCTTCCTCTCTCTACCTTTCCTTCCTCGAACTTTCTCTATCTCCCACATTAAATCTCTTATTCTTTTTTTTTATAACTAGAATATGAATTGACAGTTGAGAATAAGTCATGCTCACTCAAATGTTTCACTCTGAAAGCACGTTAAGCCCTTGTTCTCGGCTGTCATTCGTGATAAATGATAAATGATTTTATTTCTGTAAGTAGGTTTGCACAAACACTTTTACACGTCAATCATAAATTTTTTAAACTAGATGAGGTCGGCGTTTCCTATCTGACTACTCTGAGAAGAAAGGCCGAAACAAACTCAGAGGTCATAGTCTCTTTTAAAGTCCAGACATAATCTTGGTCAAGTTATATGAAGACCATGTAGGTCGATGTCTGAGATGGTCTTTTGAGGAAAGAACCACACAGATTGAGAGGACCTGTCCAGTCAGTGGATTGATTCGTGGATTTTTCGCAGTCGTTACGGGTCGTCAGAAGCCCGAATGTCTGTCAACCAGTCTTACCAAGGGGTATCGTATTACCCAGTAACTGGGATATAGATGTCAAATAGGCAGTTGTTCCATGTAAAATACTGGTGTTCAGCTGCACCCGGTTAGACTGGAAGCCGACCCCAACATCGGAAAAGACTAAGCAAATGATGGACTTGTGTGTTGGATCATTCAGTTTTCTTCAAAATGGTTTAGCTAAATGATGCTGGTCTATTTATTCAATGGTCTATCTACAATCGTTACACTGTTCATCCAAATTAACACAAGCAAATATACAAGCCAAGTGCACGATATTAGGCGATAGAAACAGTATGCAAAAATAATCTCGGTCTACGCGAGAACGGGCTCCGACTGCTGGGACAGAACAGGTCATCTCTTATTGTTGCCTTGCTCTAACAGTCTTGATTAACAACTTCGTTCAAGCGATACTACATAACATTAATCATGTTATGCGAGCGATGATTATGAAAATCTATCATATTGCTTGTAATTTACTCATTAAAACTAAATTTTTCTAACAGATCCGTTGTAGTTAGTGATATCAAATTTTTCTGATCATTCCACCTTTTCATATCGCGAATTTAGTCATCATACTGCTGGGAAAGGACTCTCTCCATTCCACTCCTCTCTGTCTTGAGCTAGTGGGGACCAATCCTGCGTCATCAGGCGTCAAGCTCGTTCCTCCAACATGTGCTGGGTCTGCCTCGATGTTGCCGGAAGATTTCTGGGATTAACTATAATATTATCATAATTAAATTTTGTCCCCAGATCCAAGTGATGGCAGACGACCAACAGAACCGCGGCGGTATCTTCGTGACTAACGACAAGGGGCTGGTGCCACCGCTAGCCACCACCGACTTTATTGTCGATGACAAGGGAAATGCTAGTAAGTTTAAATTGATTTTATAAAAAGTCTATATACATACAGGGTGGATGTTTGAGATGGGGCAGTAAAGGGCCTACGAGAACTTGAATGTTACATGACATGAGAGCTCGAGTCTCTTTGTGCGCTCGAGTCCTTTTTATGCGGCGAGTCGCACTCAAGTCCTTTTCGTGCAACCTTAACCGTTGTAGCCACAGTAAAACGGTCTTAAGAGACTTTTTCTTAGTTTTTTCAAAATTTTGATTTGCATTCACAGATTTTGAAAAAAATGTACAGTCAGCAGGAAAATTTTCACAAAAACTTTTTTTATGCCAATCGATCCTGTAAGGATCAAAAACCTTTATTGGACGAACTGAGGTTTAAGTAATAGAAAAGTCTGAAACCGCAAAAATGTTTTTCCATACATTTTATCTAAACCCTGCCATACATAGGTATATGTTGTCATTTTGGACCAAAATGTCATGGGCACGGAAATGTAACAATGCAAAATAGAATAAATTCTTAATTTTGTCTTCCAGGTCCTCGCTACATTCGAAGCTCAATGTATACGGTGCCAGTTACAGCTGACCTGCTCAAACAGACTTCTATGCCTTTCTGTTTAGTTGTAAGTAGAATTTAAATTGTCGTAATTCTTTTTTTTATTTTCTTCATAAATTGCATTGTGGCTTCAAAATTAGATAACTTCAAAGCTATGAAAGACAGAATTTGTTACATTTCTATGCAAAAAATTGTCTCTTCCATTTCAATTTAATGTGAATATTTAAGCTTTGTAAGTGGCGGCATCTACATCGCCACATGCGAACCACGCATCACACTGACGTCACGCAAAATCCTGCATCACGCAAGCAGAGTTTACCGCGCGACTAGCATATATAGAACTTCGCAACATTACTCGTCGGGTACTAGCCCACCAGACATGTCCCCCGTCTGAGTGAGAGGATGAATTAACTTTGCACCCTGTTCCTCATACAGTCATAGCTCTATAATACTATATTTTTGAAGTGAAAACTTCTTTAGCGGCGTTGTACACTTTTTTTGGAATGGGTAAAAAATGTTAAACTCGCGTCAGGACACGTGATCTGATCGAAAATTCGTAAGACGGATGGCCGTAGCCAGTACCGCGCGTGTTTTGTTTATAAGACGATTCACAAAATACACACGTAATTATTCAAGTTTTCACTTCTGTCGGCACTCCCGGAGTGCCACTGTTTTTTTTTTTTTTTTTCAAAACCTAACTTGTGCGGTGATTCGGTGCTCTGTAGCCGATACACACACTAAGGGTAAGGCCGTCCGGTCTAACTTTAATATAGCATCTTTTCTTAACTTACCAGAAGAAGAACAAGAAGAAGAAAATATGTACGTTTATTTGCGGCAAACATGACTCATAAAAATAAAAAATACAAACATAAGAAAAACAAAACAACAATTTGGGAGAAAGTATGCGTCACATCTACGCAAAACGGCCATCGCTCAGCATAATGCTAAGACCCTATACGAGACAGAGCCTCAGCGCTGGTTTTCAGCGACAGCCGGTGTTGACGTGATGACGTCAGCCAGCGCAGCATACGATTTACACCTCAAACTTTTTTATTTTTTATCTCCCCAGCTCTCCCCGATGGCTGAAACTGTGGGCACAGAGCAGGAGCCCCCGCTCATCGACTTCGCAGCCCTGACAGGCTCCCCTACGATGGGCCCGGTGCGGTGCTCGCGCTGCAAGGCCTACATGTGTCCCAACATGAAGTTTGTGGACGCGGGGAGGCACTTCAAGTGTGCCTTCTGTAAGGCTACTACTGAAGGTATGTGGGAAATTGAGAATTAAGTTTTGGTATTGAAAGAATAAATAAAAAAAAAAAACCGTCAAGTGCGAGCCGGATTCGCGCATCGAGGGTGTCGTACAAATTTGTAGGTATGTAAATAGTTTGTCACGGATTTTTTTTTCTTAATGTAACTACAAATTTACGGTATTCGGTTTTTTTCCTTTACTTGTGCTAGATGACCTTGCTTCTTGCCAAATTTCATGGTTCTAGGTCAACAGGAAGTACCCTATAAATTTTGATTACCTTGTGTATCGAAATACACGTTTTTTGCAGCTAAACGGCCGTATCTTGTTTTACGTTAACATAGAAGATTGTTTTTTTTACAGCTTCAAGGGACGGCAGACCTGAGTATATGGTTTAGTAATTTAAAACTCGATTCCTTCACGCGTTCCCGAGATAAAAGGCTCCACTTACGCTTTGGAATGGGCAACTAACTTCATCTTTCTGACTGACCGACCCCTTGACAATTTAAAAGTGCCTGTTTATTCTAAGTAAATAGGTAATGGAAAGTAATTGGTTTATTTGAAGTAAATGGTTTTAGTTTTTAGTCCGGAAATTGACGCTCATTTTGTACTAGCTGCGCCCCGCGGTTTCACCCGCATAAGTTTCGATCCCGTGGGAATATCGGGATGAAAAGTAGCCTATATGTTAATCCAGGATGATCTACCTCCATACAAAATTTTATCAAAATTGGTCCAGCCGTTTGAACGTGAAGAAGTAACAAACACACATACGCACACACACACACACACACTACACACCCACTACACACACACTACACACACACACACACACCCCCACACACACACACACACACACACACACACACACACACACACACCCACAAACTTTCGCCCTTATATTATTACTATGATGATAAAGTTTAGGTTTATGACTACTAAAATACGGAGTGAAATATTTTCGTGTTTAACGAAAGTCTTTTCTACTTGTTCAGTTCCGATGGAGTACACACAATACATCAACAGCATGCAGCAGTACGGCCGCATGCCGGCCGAGATGGCGCTCGGAACATACGAGATCGTCGCAACAAAGGAGTACTGCCGGGTTAGTGTTGACAAACTTGGGAAGGAGCGCTTGTTGTCGCGCAACGCTTCTCTTCTTCAATCTAAATGGACTCGGCCCAGAATTCGGCTACTTCTTTGTCGCCATCACCAGCGTCCATCAGTTCCTTAAAGTGCAGCTGACAGGACACGCAGGACACGATATTAAGTGTCCCATAGTTTGTGGAACGTCTATAAATCTCCAGTTTTCCTTGCTTCGGCTAACCTGGGTCCGGAATCTGTTTAAAGAGTAAAGAACTCGTCCGAATCTTGTCTCGTTCGTCTTGTCGTCTGATATCGCGTAACTATAACTATTATATTATTAGAGTGTGCTCTATACAGTGGGTAAGATCGAGTCGTAGCCTGGGTGCCATGTCCCGAGCTACAGTATACCAGCTCGGGCTAAGTTTCTTGTTTGTAGAGAAGGCCTAAAGGCCACAGCTTGTGTGCAGCTAGTTTTGAAAACTTTTAATACCACCCATAATTTTTTGTGGTGACCTAAAAAGCATCCCAAATTAGATGGTGATCTACAGACTGACAAATTTAATGGATTGATAGACAGTGGGGTGATAGCAGTAGACCCCTAATCAAGATCAAATCAACTTTACATCCATGTGACGGTAGCGAAACGACCCAGCCTCATATTTTGACTAAGGGCTTGTAGAGTTAGGACGTGTAGAGTAAGAAGCTTGGCTCTACATGAGATCTGATAACTTTTTGACAGTGCGAGCCATATTGGTGTCGACTTGGCAACATTTTACATGAAAATGTTTTTGGTGGGATTTGTTATTCTTTTCTTGTTCTCCTTTAACGTAATGTTTAATTCGCAGAATAATACCCTCCCGAACTCACCAGCGATAGTGTTCGTGATCGATGTGTCGTACAACGCGATCAAGAACGGTCTGGTGCACACCGTCTGCGAGAACATTATGGAGATTATTGATGTAAGTATTTATGTATATGGGTTTCTAATCTATAGGTCCACCCAAATCTTTGTTAATTACTGTGACAAACTAGCCGGTTTAGAGTTTGAGTTTGTACTGAGCTGTCATTCCACTTGATGCTATAGAGTTACACCAGGGCCTTGAAAACGAATTGAATTTCGTTCCGTTACCACTAATGTTATTGTATAACATTCCAAAATTTGTAACGATACTAAAACCTAAAAATATCAATAATGTTACAAAGAAAAACGTTATAGAATATCATTATCGTAGAACAGTATTATAACTAACGTTATAGGTATCAGTTACATTAAGCTTATCTGCTTGTAATAACGTTACAGGTGAAACGTTACTAGATTCATTTGTAACATAATTCTTGATACTTTTTCATCTTTATGTCATGAAGCTGGCAAAGTTGAGTATCGAAATGAATAACGTTATTATATCGTTATACTAATAACTATATATTGATCATATTGTTATTGAATAGTTTAAAATTGCGTACCGTTTATCAGTATCGTTATAGCCAAGGAATTAATTTTGTTACGATCCTGGTGGAACGGTCCACATTATTGGTAAGTACTGGAAATCTACGCGTAACGTTTCAAGTCCCTGATTAACATCTCACTTCAAACTCGTTTCACTTATGTTTTCACGGTAACATTTTCACAGAATAGATCGCCTGGTATTGAGTGAACTATTAGTCAGCAATTTCTCTAGTTTTAGGTCCCCACAGTAGCACAGATGACAGAGTGTCAAGGTTTCTTAGGGGTATATTTAAATTAAGTCTAAAGAACCTCAAATATGAAATAGTTGGGACCCCAGTATCGTTTTGGGTTATCCAATCTGACCCCTGGTTTTAGAAATCCCATTGAATTTCGTTTCGTTCATTGTCAAATCTCCTGCCTGATTGATTTAATTGGCTGTTGTAATTTCGGCGAAACAATCTGTGGTGGCGTGTGGCTAAGTATTCTTTCTCATTTTCTCCCACGTTAAATCTTATATGTCTCTTTTTACTGTTGCTTTTTCGTTTCATAAAATTTCAAATTACAACGATGCTAAAGAAGTTTTCACTTCAAAATTGTTGTGTGTTTATTTAATTTATATTTTAATCTACACACAACCTGACACTGACCTGTAAAATTGCAAAAAACAGAAGTAAATTTGAATTGCGCGGGCCACCTTAGCGCAATTTCACTTAAGCAGGATGTGCTCGACATTAGAATGATGCTTAAATATTGTATTTACTTGCAGGCGATGCCCCGCGACGAGCAGACCGGCAAGAGTTGGACCCGCGTTGGTTTCATCACGTACAGTTCTACCGTCCACTTTTACAATATCAAGGTAAGAGGGTTCTAATACTTTTTTTTTTAATTGCTGAATGAGCCTTCTCTTGGCCTCGATCACGCCTGATGGAAAACGATGGATGAGGTCTGATAGAGCGAGCGTGAATAAGACGCCTGTTCACTCTTGCTTTGGAGGTAGTCGGGTTAAAGTTGCAATAGAAGTACCTCAAAATGGTTTTCACCAGTGTCACACAAACAAACAAGTAGATCGTATATCGCTGTGTAAAAATATTCTGTCCTTCTTGTTACTATAATTATTTCTTGGACGAGTTTCCATAACGCGGCTTGCGGTAGAAGTTGACTGGTAGAAATCGCCATGTAAAAAAAAAACTTCGATAATATTATCTGAAAGTAAAACCGGAGTACTTGATTTAAGAAAAAAATCTAAGTTGACAACCCCGATTTTTATTATGTTCTGACAACATTTTCCAAACCATTCTCTCTCCTCAGGGTTCCCTAGCCCAGCCACAGATGATGTCAGTAGGTGACGTGAGCGACATGTTCGTGCCACTATTGGAAGGTTTTCTGGTGTTGCCAGACGAGAGTGGACCTGTACTACAGGCGCTACTGCAGCAGCTGCCGCTCATGTTCCAGGATAATAAGGAAACGGAAACGATTCTGTTACCGGCTGTACAGGTAAAAAATAATAAATATATGTGAACAAAGAAACATTTTCCAAATTCACTGCGGGTCCACGTGAACTTTTCCAACTTGGCGCGAAAAATTGTGCGAAAAAAAAATTGAATTGTGAATTGTGTTGTTTGAATTGTGTGAAAATTTGAGCGTATAAAAATACGCACAAATCTTTACGAGCATTTAATCAATTTAATCACCCACACTGGGAACTTGTTTTATTTTTTTACTAGCAGCGCCCCGCGGTTTCACCCGCATAAGTGTCAATCCCGTTCGAAAGACATGTGGCGCCATCTATTATCATAATAACGTTATTGTTGTTTTCCTTGTCGTGCTTGCTGGGACGTTCAACAGCAGCTATCGTGTGCAAGTGCAACCAAGCTTGTTTCATTTTAATCTTACGTATAGTAAATATCTTAACGCCTTCTATATCTTCCTTCTCCATCTGTAATAACTATAGTTCTATAGCTACATTTTGAACAACGGCCTAAAATAACCTAGTCTATGTTGCTCCCCAGGCCGGTCTAGAAGCCTTAAAAGCCGCCGACACTGCAGGTCAGCTGCTAGTCTTCCACACGTCCTTACCTACGTTCAACGCGCCCGGCAAGCTCATCAACAGGGAAGACAGGAAGCTGCTGGGAACTGACAAGGAGAAGCAGATATTGGGTGAGCACTAAATTCTCAACAAGGCTCATATTTTGTAAATCAGAACTGACGAAACCGAATGCGTATATTGACGTTTAAATTTTTGTGTTATGTAAATTATTTTAATTTTGGGCCACCTTTATGTTGTAAATTCTTCTGAAATTGTCATAATTTAGCCAATAAACCGCGAAACGAAAGCGTAAACCGGCGAGGAGTTTTTTAAGAGTATTTTAATCTCACCAAGCGTCACGCGCTTTACTTGTGGTAACCAAGTGTACAAACACGCTGTGAGTGTGAATGTGTGTGTAAGCGCAGGAGCTCTCGGTACCGTCTGAGACAATAGTGAACTCGAAAGTGTGTGTGTGTGTATGTGCTATGTGCGCTAAGTAAAGCTCGCGTCGCTTCGTGAGATAAAAATACAATACTTACTACTAACTAAACATTTGAACATTGTCGTTTCGCTACGATGCAGCTCCCCAGAGCACGGCCTACAACGAGCTGGGCCAGTCGTGCTGCGCGGCCGGCGTGTGCGTGGAGCTGTTCGTGTGCAACAACTCCTACGTGGACGCCGCGACCATCGGCCAGCTCCCTCGCCTCACCGGAGGGCAACTACACAAGTATACGTATTTCACGGTGAGTTACGAGACGCGAATTACGAATTGTAGGTCGTAGGTTCGAACCCAGACAGGCGTTTTACTTTGTGTAAATTTTCCCATCACCAATGCTCTCAAAACGGTGACGGGAAACATCGTGAGGAAACAGGCATGTCCTAGAACCGTAAATTCGAAGACATGTGACATCTATCAACCCGCACTGGGCCCGCGTGGTGGATTACGGCCCACTCCCTCTCACAGAGAGGAGACCGCCGTCCCAACAGTGGGAACATTATAGGCTGGTTATGTCAGACTAAGAAATATTATTTATTCTGTATGACTGAAGTAAAACGATCTAGATACCCAACTCGAATCTAAGAACTAACCTCTTTTCCAGGCGGAGATGGACGGGCCGCGCCTGGTGCTGGACGTGCAGCGCGTGGTGTCCCGCCCCACGGCGCACGACGCCGTGATGCGCGTGCGCACGTCCACAGGCGTGCGGCCCACAGACTTCTTCGGACACTTCTTTATGTCCAACACTACTGATGTGGAACTGGCGGCTATTGGTGAGTTATGTACTTATGTGTATTGTTTGTAAAGTTACTGATAATGATGGTAAAGGTAAATTGGGGATTTTTTTGTTAAAAAGGTAAAGATTGAAACATATTCCATGCATTATTTTGAATGGTACACAATTTCATTTATCAAAACAAGATTTCTAGTAAACAACCTATTTTATTTGGGCATTTGAAAATCATTTCGAAATCGTAGTTCTGGATTTCAACAAAAGCTTATTAAGGGCTGATTTTACCAAAGTCAGATATCTTTTATCCGTGGAATAAAATTGACGGTTCTAGTAAGAAAAAACGGTCAAAAATTCAAATTTAATTCTCAGGATAAAACTTATTCTAAGTATAAAAGTTTGGTGGAATTCAACCTTAATAATATAATATGACATCTAGTGATCCCCTGCGACAGAAAAACATGTCAGTTTAGTGATCTTTTTTATTGGTTTATAAAAAAAACATTTACGGAATTGTAAAAATTCATTTATTACTTGCAGTGGCAAATAACAAGTGGACAATTGGCAACTTAATACTGCTATCCGTATGTTGAGTATATGTGCGTGTGCTTACGCATCGAACTGTACTCGAATAAACGCCAGTGCGTAGTAACAAGCAGTTGTTTCACTCGTCTGTTCTCGTACCTAACACCGTAACACAAAATCGGTATCAATCTGACCGAAATATTAACCCTCATTCTCTCCCACAGACGCCGACAAAGCTATAGGCATTGAGATCAAACACGACGATAAACTGACAGCAGAAGATGGCGTCTACATCCAAGCTGCCCTACTGTACACCCATCGGTCAGGACAGAGGAGGCTGCGAGTCTTGAACCTGGCTCTTAACGTAGCGCACCAGCTTGCCGACGTTTACAGGAGCATGGAGCTCGACACCTGCGTCAACTTCCTCACAAAGCAAGGTAAGATGGAGAAGATTCTGTCAGCGGCTCCAACTCCTCAGGACAGAGGCTGCGGGTCCTGAATCTGGCCCTCAACCTAGCGCACCAGCTCGCTGACGTTTATAGGAACCTGTACATTTTTACTCACCATAATAACGTGTCGCACCTCCCGGCAGCGGCAGGCCTCCGTCACTTCATGTACTTGCGCGCTATAATTACCTACCGCCCGGCCGAGCGGTCTCGGGCCGTTTGCGGACCATATTCAGTGCGGTTTTCGCAAGCGAAGCGCACGCACGTTATTCAATTTTAATCACTCCATTCGTTTGTACGGGTACCTACAATGCCGTCTGGTGCCTTATGTGCCGTAGATGGGTACAAATCAAGTAAAAGAAGGGATAAACACCTAATATTTTTCCATTTACCTGTCAATGAAGAAAGTTAAGAGCGCTATGACGATTTTTTTTTTTTTTTTTTGTTTAGAGCGTTTGACTCGAGTTTTGATTTGTGATTATGGTTTAACTAAAGTCACAATAGTAAAAAAAATACATGCCCGAGAAAGTTTAATTCCTTCTTTTGGGAGCGCATTCAATAAATATTTCAGTTTATTTACATAAATCAGTAAAAAACTTGTTCCTGCAAAGGCTGTTTCATAAAAATTTACTTTCGGGCATCTCGCGATGCTCTGTTACATCGAAGATATAATAGTTTAATAATTTATAAAAATGTCCACGGTACAACTGTATCTTCTACTTTGGTATGCATACATCAATTTATTATGTTTAATACAGTAATACACCAAAAATAATTCCGTAAAACAGAGAGTTAATGATATTTTTTCAGCCGAAATGATATTTTTTATCTCTGAATATTTAATAGAAATTCAAACAAAAAGTGTTTAATAACTAAGGTTACTTTGTCACCTTGCTTGAAAAAAAAAAATACTCTATTTTGAAGTAAAATAATATTTTTAAGCAATTGTTTTATGCAATGCTTTTTTATCAATATAAATCTCGGGATGCACGGTCTTAGCTTTATTGTCCGGTTAAGTAGTCACGACCTCTCAAGGTCAACTACGAGATGCCATTTTAAAAAAAAAAAAAAAAAAAAAAAAAAAAAAGGTCTTAGCTTTAGTCCGCGCCGAGCGCTTTCAGAGGGAGGACGTGCCGCTCACTCGCTGCTGCCGTCACGTGATCTCGTTCGACAATTCGCCACGAATAAAAAGCGACCAACACTTCTTGATACAAGTGAGTTTTTTTTTAATTAGTTATGTTCTGATTGTAATGTATATAATATAATTATTTTCCTATGATGTTCCAACGCGAATATAATTATAGAAAAAAAACATACGTAAATATAGTTGTTGTTTTCAATTTTTCTGACTTTTTTATTTATTGTCATCTCCAACTTTAATTTAATTAATTATTTTCAGACAATAGTTCACAATAATGGGCAAAATAGAAAAAAATAGAACTTTTGGTGCTGTCAAAATAAAAAAAAAAAGTTTTGGCCGATAATTTGAAACGCGCAAGAGAAGCTCAGCGGTAAGAATTTTATGAGGAGTGCGTGCTTCCTGAAATCATAGATTCGAGGAAAGCACGGTCTATGCCGCTTCGGAGAATATTATTTTAATTATTTTACAATTATTATACTGGTTTTTTATGGTTCCGTACCTTAAGGGTGCCAACGGGACCCTATTACTAAGGCTCCGATGTCCGACCGTCCGTCTGTCTGCTAGTGTCTCATGAACCGTTACAAATTCACAGTTGTAATTTTTAATTTTAATAAAACGACTTTTGATTCGTCTTTTTTATTTTCTTTTGACTTTTTTGACGTGACAACGTCTAATAAATCGATGAAGCTGGCTGCACACACGAAAAAAACATGACTCATGTAGCGTTACCTCGCGGCCTTGCTCTGCTGTAGCGTTGTACGCCATGGCGGCTTGAAGTGCAAGCGAGAGCGCGGAACGAGCGATGAGAGACAGATGATGTCAAACGCTGCCGAATCGGCCTCCGCGTTCGGCAATTTCATTAATGTTTTGTTATGACGTTGTCACGTTAAACTATCGTCCGTAAACCGACTTTACAGACAACCGATTTTTATCCAAACTGTAGAAACAACATCACATTGCATTTATTTCTATAAATAAGTACTAAAATGTCTTCCTACCTGCTAAATAAATTACATAATACAGTATGTTAACTAACAGAGGGCGTTCCCGTTAACCCGCAATAGTATAGCATCCATACATGCTAAAAAAAATATTACCATTCGAAAATAAAATGTTTTTATTTTTTTTTAAATTAAAATATTCACTAAAAATCGTAAATTGATACGTTAAAGAAACACTCTGTACACGCGTACTTGAAGGACAGCAATGTCGGAATTTATTTAATTAAATAAATTAGAATTAATTAAATAAATAGAGTATCAATTTACGATTTTTAGTGAATATTTTAATATAAAAAAAAATAAAAACATTTTATTTTCGAATGGTAATATTTTTTTTAGCATGTATGGATGCTATACTATTGCGGGTTAACGGGAACGCCCTCTGTTAGTTAACATACTGTATATTAAACTTCGTAAAAAAAAGTAGGTACAAAAAGTATTTATAAAAGTAGCAAAAAAGTATTTGTAAGTAATGTTAGAGGCTGGCAACGCGCAATAGCCGGAGAGCCGGCTGTATAAAAGTCCTATGGATCAGATACATGAATCATTTTTGGGGTATGAACAATAAAACCATAGGTCTAGAGGTCGACACCCCTGAAGTTGCTTGATTTTGCCCGCATGCAAAATTATGACGTCACTTCCGGTTTTTATTTTAGGTGTAATTGTAATTTATGAAATACATCAAGAAAATTTATGTCAAACGAAAGTTTTTGATGAGTAGAATAGAAATGTCAAGGGTCGACAAACTCTATTTATTCGCTACCCTGAGTCGACCTCCGTTAAAAATTATTTTTTTAAAATTTATCTTAAGCCATCGAATACATGGATTTGCTTACGATTTTCTGAAACTAGAACCTCTTAAATGACTAAATAAAATTGGTCGACACCTTTTATTTGCCCGGATCTGACTGTCGACTTAGTTTGAAGAATTAAAGAGCCTATGCTTATACATTTCATCTCTATGTATGTATGTTTAATTATTTAATTATCTGCATATATTTTCCAAATACATTGATAATTTTTTTTTATTAATTCTGTAACTCTAACATTACTAAAAAAAATTGGTCGACCCCTTTTATTTGCCCGGATCTGACTGTCGACTTAGTTTAAAGAATTAAAGAGCTATGCTTATACATTTCATCTCTATGTATGTTTAATTATTTAATTATTTGCATATCTTTTCCAAATACATTGATATTTTTTTTTTATTAATTCTGTAGGTAACTCTAACATTACTTACTAAAAAAAATTGGTCGACCCCTTTTATTTGCCCGGATCTGACTGTCGACTTACTCTAAAGAATTAAAGAGCTATGCTTATACATTTCATCTCTATGTATGTTTAATTATTTAATTATCTGCATATCTTTTCCAAATACATTGATCATTTTTTTTATTAATTCTGTAACTCTAACATTACTAAAAAAAATTGGTCGACCCCTTTTATTTGCCCGGATCTGACTGTCGACTTAGTTTGAAGAATTAAAGAGCCTATGCTTATACATTTCATCTCTATGTATGTTTAATTATTTAATTATCTGCATATATTTTCCAAATACATTATACCTACTTCTAAAACTTTTTTTTTCATAGAATTTATTTTGTATTTCTACCTTAAGTCCAGGTACCCGTTAACGTTTTTTCTTTTGTACCTGTAACGTAAGCTAGGTTCGGAGTTACTCCGGCATTAACAAAAGAACACGAGTACTTAGGTAGGGAGAGCCCGATATTTTTCAGCCCTAAGTTTGGGACAGTAGTGTTACGAGCTTGGGGTTCGTGACAATAAAAACTGCCGATTTAATAGCCAAAAAAGTGACACTTTAATCAACACACTAAATAACACCAAAACTCACAATATACGAGTATGTGGTAAAGAATGGAGAAATGTACAGTAAGTATTTCAAGAAAATTGTAGTTATGTAACAATTAATGAAAAAAAAAAGTTATTAATGTATTTGGAAAAGATAATGTAGATAATTGAACATGTATAGACGTATGATGGAACGTATGAGTTAGAGCTCATTGATTTTTTAAACTAAGTCGACAGTTGGATGTGAGTAAATAAAAGTTGTCGACCATTTTTTTTTAGTAATGTTAGAGTTACAGAATTAATAAAAAAAAAATTATCAATGTATTTGGAAAAGATATGCAGATAATTAAATAATTAAACATACACAGAGATGAAATGTATAAGCATAGGCTCTTTAATTCTTCAAACCAAGTCGACAGTCAGATCCGGGCAAATAAAAGGTGTCGACCAATTTTATTTAGTCATTTAAGAGGTTCTAGTTTCAGAAAATCGTAAGCAAATCCAAGTATTCGATGGCTTAAGATAAATTTTTAAAAAATAATTTTTTACGGAGGTCGACTCAGGGTAGCGAATAAATAGAGTTTGTCGACCCTTGACATTTCTATTCTACTCATCAAAAACTTTCGTTTGACATACATTTTCTTGATGTATTTCATAAATTACAATTACACCTAAAATAAAAACCGGAAGTGACGTCATAATTTTGCATGCGGGCAAAATCAAGCAACTTCAGGGGTGTCGACCTCTAGACCTATGGTTTTATTGTTCATACCCCAAAAATGATTCATGTATCTGATCCATAGGACTTTTATACAGCCGGCTCTCGGACTACAAGTAATGCAGCTTCTGGCAATGCAAGCGTCTTTAGGCCAGCGTTGCCAGAATGTTACTTTTGTAACATTTTACGTTACTTTTGACCCTCTCATGTTACCTCCATGTTACACGCCTCAAAATGTTACTCTTAAGACTTAATAAAAAATATTTCTCAGAAAACAAAAAATAAACATGAAACGGAACGCATACAAGAAAGGTTTCGTTCGTCATGTTGGCGCACTTGATTGTCTTGATTTTGTGACCAAATTCTGACGCGACGACAGCGCGAAAATCCTTCACTTCGTTTGTCGTATCGCATATTCACTCACTCGCGTGAATTTCTAAATGACCCATCCCGCTTACTTAGGCGAGTGAGCGACGGCCTAGTAGTGGCATCCGTGTTGGTTCAGTTCAGTTTGTTATTACGATTCTTTCGAAGCCTACTAAGGGGACAGCTTTTTTTATGTAATAAAGTGCCATGTTATTATTAGTCGTTTTCCACAAAAAATAAGGTAATGTTACTTTTCTCGTGAAAATGTTACTTTTTGAGCTCTCTCATGTTATATTTGACTATCTGTCACTGGCAACACTGCTTTAGGCTGCGGTAACTACACACCATCAAGCGGGCCGTATGCTAGTTTGTCACTTTAGTGGTATAAAATAAAAATTAAAAGTGAAGTAAATTTGTATGACCCTATTGTAACTCAAACCGTTGTAGGTAACACTCATCGGTACAAATAATATTTCATGAACTATAATAACAGTAATTTAATTTATTTCGAAAACAAAGGCTCTTGTTGGTTTGATCCTGGCGTCCGACGCATAGCGGTTTGTATGTGTGCATAGCGTTCTGCCCTAGACGCACACGTGCGCATCTGCTGCCGCGCGCCGTCGAATTTACCTAAAACTGAGCACTTCGGTTTTGTAATAACGCTCTTAAGTGATAAACTATTACCATTTTTTGTCGTTTCAAAATTATTACAGTCAGCACCAATTTATTAAAAACATATTTTACCTTTATACGATACAATTTTAAACTACCGAACATATTCACAGTTCTCAATAAAATAGACACAAATAGTTATGTTAATTTAATTTTATCGAAGAGGCGGCCCTGCGATTGCTGTGGGATCGCGCGGTGCGAAGCAATCACAACTGTACGCTTGAGCATTTAGGCACATTTTAGCATGCAGCGGTTGCTGACGCGACGGAGTAGGCTATTATAGCAATAGGTATTGGAAATTTTCTACTGAGTGAAGTATCTGTTACGTAGTAACTATTTAGTAATCTGTGGCAGCGGTGTGGGCGCTGCGCGAGCACGCGCCGCGCGCGGTGCGCGAGACGCTGTCGACGCGCTGCGCGCGCTCGCTGGCGGCGTACCGCCGGCACTGCGCGTCGCCGTCGTCGGCCGGCCAGCTCGTGCTGCCCGAGCCCATGAAGCTGCTGCCGCTCTATACGAACTGCGTGCTGCGATCGGACGCTGTGGCCGGAGGTCAGTACACCATTTCAGTTTACATTAATGAACTACTTCAAAATCAACTGAAGAAAGTGTTATTTACAGATTTGATTATGTCATCTCGAAATGCAATCGTTAATCATCCGTTTGCTAATTGAAAACATAATAGTCCTTGTGACTGCATAACAAAAACTTAAGGTGATATATTGAAATAAATGTGGTTTTTCTATTTCGTGTAACTTGTTAAGTATATGGAATAGGGATTTAACATTTTGGTATATGTTTTTTGACTCTGGTCTAGTATCATGTAAAGACAATTCACGATTCAATTAATTTTCCTTGATACAAAAAAAAATGCAAAGTTATATCTATTTTTTTACTTTTTTCGACATCACGGCGTAACGCTTAAGAAAATGGAATTTACTTTAAAACATAGAGAATTATCATATCAAGGTTTACTTAAAGTAATTTTCAAATTAATTAATTTTTTTTTAAAAGGAATTATTTCGTTTTGGCACTTTTATTCCGAGCGCACGCACATTATAGCCATCTGTCTACTTTTGCATTTCAAAAGTAATTGCATCACTTTTGCTTGCTTAGTAAATCAGTCATTACTCATTACGATTTATTTTCGAGATAGCGCCTTATGATATTTGAGGTGGCCAATATTGCATGATTGTTGTATTAACCTGCGTTCTCCCCAGGCCCCGACATAACGTGTGACGACCGTTCGTGCGCGATGTACCGCGCGCTCGCGGCCGACGTGGAGACGTCCATCGTGTACACGTACCCGCGCCTGCTGCCGCTGCACCGCGTCGCCGAGCAGCCCGCCAACACGCTGCAGCCGCTGCGAGCCTCGGTCGACAAGATGAACGAACAGGGGGTCTACTTACTAGGTAAGTGACACACACCGCGCCTGCTGCCGCTGCACCGCGTCGCCGAGCAGCCCGCCAACACGCTGCAGCCGCTGCGAGCCTCGGTCGACAAGATGAACGAACAGGGGGTCTACTTACTAGGTAAGTGACACACACCGCGCCTGCTGCCGCTGCACCGCGTCGCCGAGCAGCCCGCCAACACGCTGCAGCCGCTGCGAGCCTCGGTCGACAAGATGAACGAACAGGGGGTCTACTTACTAGGTAAGTGACACACACCGCGCCTGCTGCCGCTGCACCGCGTCGCCGAGCAGCCCGCCAACACGCTGCAGCCGCTGCGAGCCTCGGTCGACAAGATGAACGAACAGGGGGTCTACTTACTAGGTAAGTGACACACACCGCGCCTGCTGCCGCTGCACCGCGTCGCCGAGCAGCCCGCCAACACGCTGCAGCCGCTGCGAGCCTCGGTCGACAAGATGAACGAACAGGGGGTCTACTTACTAGGTAAGTGACACACACCGCGCCTGCTGCCGCTGCACCGCGTCGCCGAGCAGCCCGCCAACACGCTGCAGCCGCTGCGAGCCTCGGTCGACAAGATGAACGAACAGGGGGTCTACTTACTAGGTAAGTGACACACACCGCGCCTGCTGCCGCTGCACCGCGTCGCCGAGCAGCCCGCCAACACGCTGCAGCCGCTGCGAGCCTCGGTCGACAAGATGAACGAACAGGGGGTCTACTTACTAGGTAAGTGACACACCTCGACTACTGCCATGCAAGCCAGCCTACCTACACGCTGCTTTTATTTCTTGTGAACCGTTGATAATTTTCAATTTAATCTCTCAATAGCATAAAATGATATGACCTTACATTCTGATATGGTTTAATGCCGATAAGCTTCACTCGAGTGAAGCCTCATTATTGTTTCATTCCACGTACATACGACATGGACTCAATTATATAGGAATGAACGGTTCATTGAGTGATTTTTCTCAAGTCTTTATTACTTCAAAGGTTGTTACAATAGTGTTAACAAATGATCTTTTTCTATTTGTGATCATGTCACAGATAGTGATTAAATTTTGTTACATAGGCTATATTTCGCCTTTACAAACATTAAACATATTTTTAATGAACGGTTCATTGGTTTATTTATATATACAAAAAATTTAAAAGAATAGGTATAAATTATATAAATCTAAGACCACGAAGGTGCTACTTATTTCATATAGGAACTCCACTCTTTGCATTATATTTTTCGATTACTCAGTAGGCGAATGAAAGATGCTGAAATCCAACACTGATCGGTTGGATCGATTTACTAATGAATTCATCTTTTTATGTTTTGTGTGTATCGTTTCACTTCGAATGAAAGGTAAACAAAACGTACGTTAAATAATTTTGCATGCCGTACGGTAAAATGTATCGGGACTCTCATTGAAATTACCATCATATCTGTATACCTACATTATGGGCAAATAAATGATTTCTATTTCTATTTCAAAAATTAACCAAAAGTAAAAGAAAAGTCATGGTGAAAATAAAAGGTTTCATTTTCAAGCACATTTTAACACCATCCTCCTTTTAACAGAAAACGGCGTGCACATGCTCCTATGGGTGGGTTCCCAAGCGAACCCCGAGTTCGTGCAGGACGTGTTCGGTGTGCCGTCGGCCACGCAGGTCGACACGCAGGTGTGCGAGCTGCCTCAGCTGGACACGCCAGCCAACGCCGCCGTACGCGCGCTCATAGACGACGCCAGGGGCAGGAGAAGGACTGCTATGAGGGTGAGTAGAGATCGCGGTTGAAGAGATTAAGTTGGATAGTTTATTGAGGCCTAATGTATGGATTAAAGAAGAAGCTGGTCAGTGTCAGATTGTATGTTGTTCAATATACTGAACTGCAAATTGCAAAAGACGTAAGAAAATTTGAATTTCGCAGGCTACCTAGCGCATCCCCCTTAAGGAAAGTTATTTTGACATTTGACCTGAAAGTGTTCATCAAGATGTATAGAAAAATGTTTCAAATATGCTGTTGGGGTTCAGGAGCCGTATTTTAAATAATAGGACCATAATTAATCCGTTGTGAAAAAGGGATAGTGCTATTAGTCATGTATAGCTTCGTCTCTTTCGCGCATTGGAAAAATTATGTCATTAATACTTCGAATACGGCTTCATCACGCTACATCGAAGCTCTATGGTTTAATCTCACGAGATTTAACTTGGTGGCATTCGATAAAGTGAATCTGTGTGACAAGGGTCTTCTAGATTGGACCTCTTCCCAAGTATTAACTCAAGGACAGTCTTATTCTTACATATTTAGAATAGAACACAATAATGTATGAGACACACCACCTTTTATTTGTTACATTTTCTCCCTACTTTTACATATAGATTTATTAGACCTTAGAACGGTACTTTATGTTTTATTTATGTGATGCAGGTATGCATTTTTGAACTTTTTACACTGCCAAATGCTTACTGAACAACTTTTATTTTTATATAAATATTAGCCTACATAAAGATATTCCTAATATCTTTATTACTGCCTACTCTGCATGTCTTGTACAAAGTGCAGATATTTTATGGTATCTTGAACAGATAATGCATGCTACGAATTGATAGTCTTTTTGTTTCTTGTTACTATTTTCTTTATGATTTTTCGGCCTATCGCGTGTCACTACAGAGGAAATGCGGGTGGTCTTTTCTCCATAGAAACGCTCTCGCCTGTTTTCTTTCTGGTTAATGGCCACAAAGCAACGATTATTTACAGAATAATAAATATTAACTACTTGTATGTACCTATGTTTTCCTTTTTGATAATACATTATTTTTATAAGCACTAGAACCCTCAAAAAAATGCTCAAAATTGCCGATTTAAACAGCTGTCAACAGAGGCCTAGTGTACAAATTTGACAACTATTAATGAAAAAAGAAAAACATCGGGACTTCTTCTTATTCAGTTTATGAAATATCTTTTAAATTGGTCCCATATTGGAGAAGGAAATAGGCAAGAGCCAAACTACGAGAATTATGATCTTTTTACTTAGGCTTTTTCAAAAATCTCTCCGACCGCATTTCCTCTTAACAACATATTACGGTACCTCAATAAAGACTTGCTGGACCCACTTCTATAAAATTCGGGGATAACTAAACAATGCCCATCGTTGCTAAACTAAAAATAATGAGTGCCATCAGCATACACTGTAAAGGTATGACTCCGATCTCGGCAGCACGCAGCAGTGCGGTCGCAGCACTAGTGGTCGCCATATATTCTCTGTAGGTTTATATGAGATTCCATTCCGAGCACAGCAATGTGACGCAGCAATGTCGCGCAGCATTGCTGCCGTGCTCGAAAAGTAATCTCATATAAACCTGTAGAGAATGTATGGGGAGCAGCAGTGCTGCGACCGCACTGCCGCGGCAGCACAGCTGCGTGCTGCCGAGATCAGAATCATACCTTTACTCAAGCTAGAGTACTGCAAGGACCTTGATGCCTGAATGAAATCATTTGCGAAATTGTACAGAAAACAAGATGCGGCTTTAGTTCTGATTTTTCCATGCGTCAAAACATCAATACACAATCCATCCATAATGTGTACTTAGGTGGTAACTTAAAATTTAAAGAGATTATTGTGTACGCTGCACAGCAAAATAGGAGTGAGGAAGATTTAAAACTAGTACCGTTGTATCTTACACTCACGATAGGCCTGAAAAATCCTTCCCATAAAGCATGGCACACGCATGGCCTACCGCCCTGACCCCTGTTCCTCTCAGCTGACAGTAGCGCACCAGCTGTCGCCCACAGCCCCGCAGTTCCGCCGCCTCATGGTCGAGGACCGCGGCCTGGACGGAGCCGACGCCTACATGGACTTCCTTATGTCTGTGCACAAGGCTGTGCAGAAGATGATGTATGTTTGATGGGTTTCTTGAGGGTTTTTGGGGATGTGGGCTTTGGTGGGGCGTGGAATTGAATGAGTTTTTTAGTTATCTGAACTAATATTATAAAGAGGAAAATTTTTTGTTTGTTTGTAAGAGGTAATCTCTGGAAGAGCTCATCCGATTACAAAAATCTTTTCACTGATAGAAAACTACACTATTGCCAAATGCGATAGGATGATTTCATATTTTGAATAAAATGGTTGCCTTTGATGTTTATGTAAAAAAACAAAAACACAGGTTTTCATATCGATATCATTTCAATTCCACTGCCTTTTCTTACAAAGGTTCGCATGTTTCGAAGATTTTCTGGTTATATATCCTGCGATCAGAAAAAGGGTGATTTTGGTGATTCTAGGTGATTTGGGAAGTTCTTACTATCTTTGGGTAATGTGTGACGCTTTTTTCATTTTGCCAGAATGCATGCTTGCATCTTTTATATTTATGGTTTTATATTTCGATATTTTATTCTCAAGTTGAAAGTCTAAAACAAGTCGTTTCATTTTAGGGTGCACACACGACTTATATACATATTTGTGAACATAACATTATTATTTTTATATTCCTATATTATTATTTATTATATACATTATACATACAACATCACATCATCATTATTTATTCTTACATTACATAAACAACATCACAGTCTTATTTATGTTATAATATGTCATTCATATTGCAGCCATTATTACAGGTTCGATCTCAAATTATTCTTGATATTATGTCTTTACATATTCACTAATTTAAACATTAGTCCAGAAACTATAGTCCCCCCTAATAAATAAACAAGATTAAACGTGTATTTGTTAGTTGTATTTCAAATCTATTTGAATAATTTTTCAAATTTATTTGAATAATTTCTCCAATATACATATTTGCGTATTTTTTCAAATCTATTTGAATATTTTTTCCAATCTAAATGAATAATTTTTCAAATCTATTTGAATAATTTTTCAAATCTATTTGAATATTTTTTCCAATCTAATTGAATAATTTTTCAAATCTCGTGATTATTATCCATACAGGGTGACGGGTACATCGACGCGCAAACTGTAACCATGAATTCAGCACATTATTCTAGACGTAGACGTTTTCTAGCGTAACTTTTTTTTGTCCGTTATCAGAAAACAAAAACAGAGCTGTTTCATAGAAAAGTGTAAACGCGTGTAGTGTCTACGCGGTCAAAATGTATTGAATAGCAATGTTTTTTATAAGTAACGAAAAATGGAGAGTTCAGAATCATGTACTGAATGCATGGTAGCAGGTAGCGCGTCGATGACCGCGAGATCCTGTATAGGTAACTGTTATTGAGCACCGTTCAGACAATCTAACACGCGATTTCGAATTGAGAATTTTAAGGTGAGAATTTGTCAAACACTTACTGATCAGAGACTGGATCATTCATCTCAAGACACACAACTACAAACTCGAAAATCCCCTAAAACCCCCTCATTGTTTCAGCTAACAACAATGCGCCAACATGACAAACTGGAAGCCGTGTTACGTCACTTCTTAGTTGAAGATCGCGGAGTGGACGGCAGCTCTTCTTACGTCGACTATCTGTGCCACATCCACAAGGAGATCCGGGCGCTGCTATAGCAGATGTACGGCTACTATTAAGCGTAGCCAAATACCGGACGAAGTTACGCGGTGAAAGCTCGGCACGACGTTATTATGTTGCATACTTGAACACCTAATCTCAGATAATTTTCATGTATTGCCATTTATTCAATTATCAACTTTAGCGTTATGTATCTAAGTTGATTTTTGTGTGACAATTAGGTAGTAATAAAAAGGTCCTAAATAAATGTTGCCTGCAATGGAATTTGAATGTATGTATGTTATTAAGTTTGTTGTTAATTATCTGAGATTCTGAATTAAAGTTTAGGTAATTTAGGAGGCGTTGCAGGCGAAGTTTCCATCGCGTATTTTCCGTCGGTAAGCCTACGCTGTGGTATCGCTACCCGGTCAATACAATGTGGGACACTTTTACATGAGAGTGTTTGTTTATTAACTGGTTATAATCAGAAAGAAACTCTTGGTACTTAAGAGGCGTTTGAGAATGTTGCCAGGTAAATATTTTTTTTAAAGGTTTTCGAGTTTTTTGATGATGATTCGTGCTTCAAAAAAGTGTTACCTGAAAGTTTATTAAAAAGTGTATTATAGATTTATAGGATTCAGGAAAGAGAGCGTTTTGTTAAATGTACGGGCATTCAGTCCGGCGTTTTGTTTTTGTTTTTTCCCTTGCATTAATAGTTTTGTCTCCACTAAAATAGTTTTCAGCGTGTAACGTGAAAAACTTTTGATGACTTGTCAAAATGATTCAGACGCAATAATATGTAAATAGATTACCGTAGGTATGCTATTGTAAGTGTGAAATAGCACACATTCTTATAAAATATGAGTTTGTAAAAAAATACTACTAAATGTAAAAGTTTTCCACATTCCTAATTGTATAGTTGTGAAATAAATGATTTTGTTTTGGACTAATTAGTATCAATGCTATTTTTAAAGGACTATTTGAGATTTCTACCAAAAACTACCAAGCAGGGTGGCTAGTAGTAAAAATTGTTAGTACTAATATCTTAATTAAAACATGCGTTTTGGTGATGGTTCAAAATGTATAGGTTTCCAAAGTATACAAACAACCGACTTAACGGTAATAGCAGTTAAAAGGCTTCTCACACAGGTGCGACTTGTACACTCAAATGCAGCGTTAAGTCGTGTCGCAAAGTCGCGCATGTGTATGAGAGCCTTAAGTCGATCGTTTATAGTTCTTTATGTATCTGTTACGTCTAAGATCTACGCGTAAAGATCAGCATTTAATAAAGACTAGTTGTTTCTTCGAATAAAAAGTGTTTGTCCCCTTATTCATAAAACACTGTAAATAATACTTACATCACCTTCAACCTTAGAAACTATTGTTGGGGTTAGGCAGGCGTGTACTTATAACATCTAGAATAAAGTTAGGTATTGCCATAAACTTTTTAAATTGCCTCCTGAGGTAAAGTAGGCGCGAACTTGACTTCCAAGCATGATGTCCTTGATTTGATACCCCGATGGTGTACTTTAGGTAATTCTTAGTGATAAATTGGAATTGTGTCCTGTCTAGGGATAGGCTTGTTCTATAGTTGCGGTAGAACAACTTTCTCTACTCCTTGTAAATTAATTGGCAGTAAAGGTGTTAGTCCGTTTGTCCACACTAAACCTTTTAATTCCGTTTATCCAACTAGGCCTAGGGTGAATTCTCGGACATGCGTTTCCGCATATCCTTAGGCTGCCTTTCCACCAGAGATGAGCGACGATGCGTAGCGAGGGACGTGTGTAAAACTAACCAATACCAACACTAAACTTAGTTCAAGCTATAAAAATGAGGCGATGTTATTGGTTGGTTTCACACATCCCTCGCTACGCATCCTCGGTCATCTCTGGTAGAAAGGCAGCCTTAGGGTGGATGAACGGAATAACCCCAACAAAGACATGGAATTAGCATATGAATAAAGGGAATATAATAAATTAATAAGTATATCATTGTTAACGATTTCTACAAAGTTATTATCGAGAGGCTAATGCCACAGCACAGTTACAAGTAAAGACCGCATTAAGGTCTAAAGTCGTGAGAACTTAACTTCTAAGGTCTTGAGAACTTAAGTTCTAAAGTCTTGAGAACTTAAGTTCTAAGGTCTTAAGAACTTTAGCTCTAAGGTTTTGAGAACTTAAGTTATAGGGTTTTGAGATCTAAATTTATAAATTCTTTAGGTCAAGGTCAAGTTACACCTATAATCTTCACAAGGACAAATGACATGTACGTTTAATTAATATAAGTCTTGTCTTGTACAGAAAAAAATGATTACGAAAAGCATTTTGTATGACCCGTAAATCAATAAGTAATTATCACTGTATGAAGTCAATTTAGATATTGGTTTTCTATTTACAAATCTCTTAAAGGAATCTTACATACTAGCCGACCAAAAAAATTAGACAACTTGGTACAAAACGTTCGAAGTAAGTAAAGCAAGTATTTGCGACAGTTGTCTAATTAACTTGGTCGAGTAGCGGGTTTACATTCGAACTCGAGACCTTTTTTTGTATGAGAACAATAATTCATCTTCCATTCGTAGTTTTTGTACTCTACTAACTAGCAAGTATTACAATAACGTTTTTTTTATAGACAAATAAGAATCCTGTACCGAGACGTAAATATAGCAAATCAACCGTAAATCTAGAAAATTTCGGCTTTTTAGCGTGTGGTCTCTAAGTCCTATTCAGATATAAGCGTTATCGCTGCTATACTGGTCCAATGTGACCAGCTGAAGGCGAACCAGTATCGCTACCGAGTGCGACAGCGTTATCGTTTAAACTTTCATATGCAGAACGTGAATCCACGCGAGACGGTGGCTTTTTCATTGTTCATTGGCATAGAACTGGTTAAATCTGAATAGGCCTTCACTCGTCCCAGTGTGACGTCTTTCTAACGCTCCATATGTCATATTTACGCCTGGGTTGCTTCGTATAGCCCATTCAGGACCAACTGTATGTATATTGATATGGCCTAGAAACTATTAAAAAGAGATAAAATAGGCTTTTATAACTACGAGTCCTTAAGAAATTGTCATGTTGAATATTTACAGTAATTAAAAAACACAAAATACATTGTCCAACAGGAGTATTGAATAAACTGCGTAGTAACTTAAGTGTTGCTACACGAATAAAATGTTAACGTTTAGTAGAAAATTCCAATTAATTATTATCTCAAAATGTAAGTTTGTTTTTGTTAACAATTGGAATAGCTTTTTGTTTCCTGCGATATTAAAACTAGATATATTTTTATCGATATTGGATTGTATTGTAAATGTAAATAAAATATGGCATTATTTAATTTTATTTGTTCTTATTTTTAGTTTAGTGATAATTTTAGTTGATTTTCGGTTTATAAACTTGTAATATATATATTGGGAATATTTGTATGCGATACACCTTTATTATCTCGCAAGTGACGTCGCCGAATAACCAAAGCTTTTGACTAAGGGCTTTGTTTGGTCTCAAGGTCTCACGCAATACCGAAAAACACTAGAAACAATTATATTAGTCGAAAACCAACTAATTTTATTTTAAAAATTCATACATATTCTATTTTTTTATCTAGAACTTTAGACCTAGAAGCGAACGAGGCGTTCCCACTACATCAATATAATAACAGAATAGATATTGTTAATACATAAGATAAATAAACATGTGCCCTAGATACTGCATCACCACATTTGACAAAGTTATCTATAGTCTGCGCGGGA
Organism: Luperina testacea; assembly: GCA_927399505.1. Taxonomy (NCBI): domain Eukaryota; kingdom Metazoa; phylum Arthropoda; class Insecta; order Lepidoptera; family Noctuidae; genus Luperina; species Luperina testacea. The sequence continues at coordinate 1,453,836 of OV656780.1, forward strand.
CTAGTTGACCGCGCCTTGGGTGGGGACGGGATGAGGGCGGCGGGGTTGCCTATTGTTCGCAACGCACGTACTGAGTAATGACAAAGCGCCCCCGCCCCTCCGTCCCACCGCTCACATACCTAAGGCGCGGCTAACTAGTTCCGCGCGGACTGTAGTAGCATCACATCGTCGGCGCAGAAAAGCATAAGTAATACAGCATACAAGGATAGGCATATAACTTCAATGTCTTAACACCAACGTGTTTGACTATTATGCAGATTTAAATCGTTAGATTTGCCGTACTTAAGTTGTGCGAAAGAATAGTGTTAATTCTGGAAAGAGAAATATACAATTTTCGGTACGAGTGAGCAAGAAAATAACATTCAAATGTTACTATTTTCAGTATGAGTGAGCGAGACAATACCATCCAAAATTCCAAATGCCAATGTCAACGAAACAGAAACGTGACCATCTTTTGACGCGGTCGGGCAAATCGTAACGATAAAATCTGTGTCTTCCGATAATAATTATTCACTTCGTTAGCGGTGTCTATAGTCAGTAAAAAGAAGGTATTTTATGTGCGTTTATGGTGAACTAAATAGATATATTGACTGATCAAAATGTGGTGACAGCCCCCTAAACCCCGGTTAAAGCCAAACTTCGTAAGTAAGATGCAGTTAATCTTCCGTCAGTTATAGTGTAGTCAGTTAGATACGAGTTAACTTTGGTTAAGTTGAGGAGATTATTGTTAAATAGTGTATAATCGAGAACTGTATTGAGCGTGTAAGTTTTTAACAATTAATAAATCCTTTTCTATAAAATGGGTTTTTATTTATATGGGTTTATATGGGTTTTTTTTTTTTTTAATGGGTTTGTATTCCTGCTGAAATGGGATTGGGTGGGTAACGTCAGCCGCATATTCAGTGACCGCTGGACAATTACAGTCTCCACTGACATGGTGGTGCCTGAGGATGGAGGTCGGCGTAGGAAGAGGTGACGAGACGTACTAGACGCGTACTGCAAGGGTTGGGTTAATCCGTTTATCCACCCTAAGGTGGATACGCGGAATCGCATGTCCGAGAATCCACCCAAGGCCTAGTCTGATACACGAAATTTATAGGCTTAGGGTGGATTCTCGAACATACGATACCGCGGATCCACCTTAGGGTGGATTCAAGGGTTGGATCCAGGTGGCTCTAGAAAAGGATGCCCGAGGATTTGGGGGAGGCCTTTGCTCAGCAGTGGTACAGCGTAGGCTAGATATAATATTTATATATAGGGTCCCATTAAAATAGAAGGATACATTTTAACACAGCGCTCAGTAACTAAACATCCAAACAAAAAAAAACACTGATTAAAGTGATTTTATTTTGACCTAAAATAATAAATTGCCGGCACATTAGCGTATTTTCGTTAGCTGATTATTTTTCTTGTAAGTACCTATCTAGGTATGCGTTTTTCTTATACCTATATTTTTTTTACCAACGTCCTTATTTTGAAAGAAAGAAAGAAAATTGTGTTGTGTTGTTGTGTTTGTGTTTGTTGGTGGACTGAATAATTTCTTAAAGTTTGTCCAACTATTTAAATGGGACCTTATATATGTGTTTTCAATAACACCATACTTATGATATTAATTAAGTTAACAACAAAAGTTCGATTGATAAAGGCGCAAGTGAAAGTAAATAAAACGCGAGCTACATATTTGTAAGTAATATTTTTCTATAATTGTGTTACATAGATAATGAACATTATAATTAAAATATTTTACATATGGATTGATTGTTACAGACCAGTAATTTGTGCACAGTTAGCGTCGCGTCGTCTCAGAAAAAGGCGTTATATTGACTAAAAAGAAAAAAAATCACATTTAGTACAATAAATTAAGATGGGTCTATAATTTGGCCACAGTAGGGCAAAAGTCTCTTATAACCTTTTAACCGCCCGACTTCATATCAGGCCGTCGATTCTGTAAAAACTCACCGTGAAAATTTAGGTGAAGTGAGTTTGTTTTTGCTAGGAATTGACACTATTGACAGCTCACTCCACGCTCACTTCACCTAAGTTTTCACGGTGAGATTTTTACAGAATCGCACTGCAGTTGTCATGCCCCCAGCGCCCACACAATAATGTTAAGAAATAAGCAGTAGGTATGGTTAGCAGTAGGTGTGATTGTACCTAAGTGTGTTAAGCAATTGGGTTGCTGGTTCAGGATACCTCACCGTGTCCAAGAAGAGAAAGTAGGGTACTAAAACAATATTATGCTAGCGGGTTTTAAACAAAGCGACAGTTTGACGGACAGCCTCTTACTTCTCGAGGTAGACTGAGGAGGAATATGACTCATTCTATAGTTTATCCATAAAATTATAATGACCGTTTTCACTATCATTTGGACACACCAAAATTACCGCCTAATTAGGTATTTTTGGATTTTTAACTCCCGGCACCGAGAAGAGCGTTCAAAATCCAACAGTGCGCTTTTGTTTAGGTGTCAACTAGTATTAGTGAAAACGAGCATGTCTACATCTGCACTTTATGGGGAGCCCCTCTACCTAATATCAAACTGTCACATTGAGGCTGTAATTTCAAAGACATTTTAATTTTATTATCATTTTAAGTGGGCTTTAAATGCGTTGTTTCTTCTTATGACATAGAATTAATGGATTAGGTACCTATCCATTTAGGTACCTATCATACACCAATGCTTTTTGACGGAGAAATGCGTGTGTAAAATCTCTGTACAAAAGGAAAAGGCAGTATTTTCTACTACAATGCCAGTATATAGTTAGGTCCTGACATTGTATTGTGTCGTGTAAACTCACTTTTAATTTGCTAGGCCAAAATGACAGCTAATATAAACTAGATAATGTCACTATTGAAGGCTACTTTTCATCCTGGATGTTTGTATAAAAAACGGGCAACAGCAACACAGCTAGTGTTGCATATATAGGTACCTTAGAAATGATCTCAGGGACGAAATAAAAAAAACGTGTGGAGTCGGAGGACCCCGGCAGGAACGAAGATCAAAATAAAAATCCAATCCAATCATCTTGGAATTTCATTTAGACCACACTATCGGCTTTAGCACCCTCGAAAACCATGTAAACTATCTCTCTCTCTTTCTATTACATAAATGAAAAGTTTGCATGGAAGCGCGTAACGCTTTTCGTTGCGTGACGTTTTCTGGCATTTTACTCCTACCTACCGCAAGCTCTGTAAAAGAACTTCGTCCCAAAAGCTCTCACCGTTTTATGTTTAAGATATATTACTTCAATGATAGGTCCCTTATAAGTGCAGCGGTTTATATCAAGTGGGTCCGGAGGAGGGGGCCGCCGCCGCCTGCAGCCGACGACGCGAATCAGCACCGCGCTCAGCTGCAGCAGAACTACCAACAGCTTCACAAATTTCATTTTGGCTGAAACAAACATATTCTCGGAAATAACTGCTTGGGATTCTAAGGGCCTTGTTATCACTGGCGATTTTCCAGCGTGTTAGCAGCGAGGCGATTCTTTAATGTCAAGTAAAAATATTGAGTTTTAATTCCGCAATAACTAGATATTGTGCTGCCCACTTGTGCTCAACGTGTTCGCCGCGTTAGCGTAACGAGAGCGATTGACTGAGTATACTGAGAGAGAGCGAGACAAGCGAGTGTACATTATTGTGAAAACGCGGAGAAAACGTCGGGTAATCGCGGCTAACTCGCTTCGCACCCGAGGATAGCACGTTCACAAATTGCCTCACTGCAAACATGCTGCCCTGCCGGGTCAGCGGGATTGTCCGAAAGGGTTACCGCTGGCTCGGAACATAAAGGGCTAAGGAAGGAACACGGGTGGGTTTTAGTCAGTAAGAGTCTGACACTCCCTTCCGCTCCACCCAGAGCGGGAGGGGTCATTTGATGATTTCCCATCCTCAAAAAAAAAAAAAAAACATGCTGCCCAATCGACAGTATCATAACGCTCCAATCCGAAAGCTTATGATCCGCAACCGATTTTAATATAGCCAATACGACTAGACGCAACGAGAACAACAATGTATTTTTAGAAAATAAACGTTTGAAATAAAATAAAATTAAACGACCATAAATTAAACGTAATATTGAACAATTACCTTTATACAACAAGGTTTTAATCCGCCTGCAGCAGAAGGGTTCGGTGCGGGCCGTGCGGGTTTTTTCTTGCAAGCCAACACATTAAATATAAACAAGACTATATATAGGAATATCCTCAGCATTATTTCTTGCAGCGTTCAAAATCAGCTGTTCTAAGGGTGATGCGCTAGGCAGCCTGCGAAATTAATATTTACGTTTTTGCAATTTGCAGGTCAGTGTCAAGTTTGATGTAGATTAAAATATCAATCGCGACAGTAACAAAATAATACCTACAGAATTATAATGATTAGGCAGAATCAGCAATACGACTCCATTTAGTTAGAATTTGCCTCAAATGTCACGATTATGAACTTAGAGACATGTATCGACGATTACATAACAATCAGCCTATAATTTTCCCACTGCTGGGACACAGGCCTCCTCTCTGTGAGAGGGAGTGGGCCGCAATCCACCACGCTTGCCCAGTGCGGGTTGGTAATTATAGAACTTCTATAAATAATTATTATATAATATTGATGATTATAATTCTATAAATAAATATTTGTAATGGCCACGAATCATATTGAGATCAACATTATATTAATACTGACCGGCAAATTGCAAAAAAACTTAAGAAATTTTGAATTTCGCGGGCTACCCTGACGAAAAAAATGATTATAATGACGGGGAGTACAAGTGACTGACGGCTTCGTTGTCTTTTTACACCCATTATAAATGTGATATTCACCGCATTATCCTGTCGTATCGTAATTTCAATTTTGGGGTTGGCAAAGTTGCAGGGCACGCAGTCGGATGGGCAGGGCCTACTCTTGAGGCAACACCCGGCGGCGCGCAGAGCCAGCGCGCTCAGCGTCAGCAACGCCACTAGGACCTGTGCTAGCCTCATCCTGAAACACCACCTAGGATTAACCAGTGTTTTTTTTTAATTTTTATTAGGGGTTAGACAAGTATAGTTATTTTTCATTAATCTTTATTTATCATAGGTACCCTTTTACTAAATGCTTTTTCTCCACAGCACGGACAAGCCTCGGCGTTGGCGGCCGCTGCTCGAGGCGCCTTTCCATACAAACCATAACGTTCACGTCATTTGTGTCATAACACAAATGACGTACAGAAATTGATTTTGAAAGTGGCCTGCAATAAAAGTTCTGCGCTTAACGCATTCCAGCAGGGGACTGGTATTGCACCTGTGCAATCCCCTGCTGGAATGCGTTAATGGGCCGACGAATAAAAAATAAATAAAAAATAACATTAATAACGTTAATGGGCCCACGAATCCACTTTGTGGCATCAGGATGCCACAAAGTGGATTCGTCGGCCCATCTTCAGACAGTCAGCGAGATATCACTGCGGCGTGTGTAGGACGGATAATTATGGCCGAAGACTATTTCATCATCATCATTTCAGCCGCAACACGTCAACTGCTGGACATTGAGCTTCCCCAATCGTCCAAAGTCTTTTGAATTCAGGTAACATTTATAAGGAATAAATTAAAATTTTCTTTTACGAACCAGTTATATGTTGGACCTTTATCTCAAAAGTTGTTTCTGCAAAGAAGATGAAAACATGGTGAATTGCATAGTTTGCTGCTGTTGGGGTTAACTTCAAGTCTGACGAAATGCGGCTGACACCTTTCAGCTACAAATACTTTTCAAGGTTCACATAATTAAGTATTCAAAACTCAGCTATCCATGGTGCCGATCGTCGAAATGGACTAATTTTATTATCTAACCTGTATTGTCCCACTGCAGAGCAAAGGCGCTTTCACTTTTCCTCACAATTCTGTCTTTTGTTAGTGCAAAAGACACTAACAAAAGACAGAATCCAGTTCAGCCAGTCCTTACGGTAGGCATCTTCATGATCAGTATCTTCTTCTTTTAACCACCCTGGTAGGTACAGTTAGACGAGAAAAGGTATGCGCTTCGGTAATGTTCGTGCTTCCGAATTAGCACGAACGTTGCTTCACAGATTAATGCCCCGAGAGAGGCAAATAGGCAAGTAGATACAGACGCCAGCACATCAAGCTACCCGAAACTGTAAAATTTTCCCAATCAACTTTAAACCTTAGGCTGTAGCGATAAAGTTGAAAATCTATTAAAGAAATTTGACAGATTGTAGTAGCTTGATGTGCTGGCGTTTGTACTTCGAAAGTCTACATAGGTATACAGTTATTAAACCTTATCTCCGCGCGTTGATTTCCAAAGCGCGTATTTCCTTCGTCCTTGGGAGATCTGAATGTCTTACTTCAATGTTAGGCCCCTGTATCTGGGTGGACAGTGGACCCGCAGTGTTTCCCGTCGCTTGAGGATCACGCGGATGAGTACCGCACTGATCGGAAGTAGGGCTACCAAGACGTTCCCTAGATTCATGTTCTCGGCTACCAACAAACATGTTTAGTTAGTAACAAGAGAAATGGAATAGTTCACTGATAAGTGCTTAGGTTAAGGAGACAGACACCCGCTATCTGAATTAGAAAGAAAGAAATAAAAGAAAAATAGATTAATTGAGGATTTGAAGTTAAGAACTATTTTCTCAGCCATGTTTCCAATGAACTTAGGGATAATTTTTCAATCGACAGATTTTTTATTCGTGGAATAAAATTGACGTCTGCCAGATTTTGTATGGAAGAACTGTCAAAAATTCAAAATTATTCCTCGGACAAAACTATCTAGAACAATTTTATTCCACGAATAAAAATTATCAGTCGATTGAAAAAATAACCTTAAGTTTATTGGAAACAAGGCTGAAAAAATCAGCCCTAAGTGTAACTACCTAAGCTATCCCTAGTATAACTCAGCATTTGCAGGGCAAGTTTAAGAGACAGTGTTGGCAATAATAATAACATGTTATGTTGCATGATGAGAACTAGAGGTGTTACGGATGTCGTTTTACCGGAACCGGAACCGGAATCGGAGGTTTTAAATTTGATTGATCGAAATCGGAACCGGAATCGGAACTGGAATCGGAACCGGAATCGGAACCGGAACCGGGGCGGAGTAGAAGAAAGATGTGTTAAGGGGCCTCCCCTTAAAACATCTTTCTTCTATTTCTTCTAACATCCACAAACAAAACAATAAACTGAGACTTTGTGAGCGCGAGCGTGTATAAAATAAACAAACATTACCCTGGTGACAAGTTAAAACTTTTTTATAGGCGCTCTAGTCACGTGTATCGCTGCGTTTCGAACTTCGGTCTAACTCCGATTCAAAATTATCGGAACCGAAATCGGAATCGGAGGTGTAAAATTAATCGGAAGTTCCGACTTTTCGGAATCGGAACCGAAGCTCCGTAACATCCCTAATGAGAACCTCGTGAAAGCCGAGAAAGATAAACAAATCAAGTATCTTGACTTGGACTCGCGAGGTTGTCGACATGTGGGATGTGGAGTCAGCAATCATTGTGCCGATAGACTTGACAACCAATGGGTTAACAGCCAAGAGCCTCGACCTACACCTGAGAAGGCTCTCGTTGGGCAGCTGGATCAAAGCTTGATTCAGAAAGCGTACTTAATACTTCTGGACACGGCCCGCATTGGTAGGAGGTTCCTCTCTCAGGAGCCCTGACCGCCGCGCGCCGGTAGCTTGGACCCTGTTCCCGATACCGGTGGGCAGCATTTTTTTTATATTTTGAAATGTTTCCATGTTCTAATATTTAAAAATATAATTTATGTAAAAAAATCGAAAATATCGAATATCGATCGAAATACAGGAAATAACATAACATCACGCCTGTAATCCCGAACAATTAGGAAGAGGTATACCTCGAGTCTCCACTTTTCGCTAGTTACGTTTAAAAGTCCCAAGTAATAGCAAGCGAGCCAATTGCCATCAAACGACGATTCAATTTATTTTTCACGAGTTTGAACAAACCTTACCTATTTTTAAATAAAATCCTTTAGCATTTATAACAAATTAAATAAAAAAAACTTCAGTAAAAATAATTTATGGTAATACACAATTTGTACTTACAGTACCCGGCGATAAATATTGCACATCGACCTTTGGAAAGAGACAATCGGCTAATTTCGGCTTCGTAGGGCGTTATCTCTGTCGCACGAAATACAAACAGTCCGGTATCTATTAGGAGCTGTTAAAACAATTATGATTTGCTTCTTTGATAATTATTTTTATTCTTTGTATAAAATGGTTTTGTGTAAAAAGGTCGATGTGCAATATTTATTCGCCGGGTACTGTAATCACTTGCATACCGGACACTTCACTCATAATAAAATTAGCAACGCCTCACAAGGTGGCAATGCTGCCAGCATTTTGGACATTTTTCCTGTTGACAACGATGCGGACGATATTTTTTAGGCCCCATGATTTTCCCCCTTTTATTTACATGTACCTACGTATTATTATTTATTATTTAAATTTGATGAGCTGTAGCCTAGGACCTGAAGTACTACTTTTCATCCTGTGTATAAAAAAATATGAAAAACAAAAAACACGCAGACGAAAGTCACGGGCATCCGATAGTGTTGTATAAATATATCTTAGAAAGGAACTCAGGGACGAAATAAAAGCTCTCACCGTTTTAGGTTTAGGATATATTACTTCAATGATAGGTCCCTTATAAGTGCAGGGGTTTATATCAAGTGGTTCCCGAGGACGGAGCCGCCGCCGCCGCCTGCAGCCGACGACGCGGATCAGCACCGCGCTCAGCTGCAGCAGAACTAACAACAGCTTCACAAACTTCATTTTGGCTGAAACAAACATATTTTCGGAAAAAAACTTCTTGGGAATTCTAAGGGCCTTATCACACTGGTGACTTTGCCAGCGTGTTAGCAGCGAGGTGATTGTTTAATGTCATGTAAAAACATTTCGTTATAATTCCGCAATAACCAGGCTTGAATGCAGTATGCAGCACCACACCCGCAAACGGTTGTTTTGGTGCAACATGCCACCCAAAGCTATACTATAAGGCACGCAACGAGCGCTATAAACAATCACCTATAATGTAGAGGATTATTTAACGCGCTCGTAGTTGCGTGTGTAGAGCAAGCACGCCACTTGTGCTCAACGTGTTCGCCACGATTGAAACGAAACGAGAGCGATTAACTGAGTGTAGAAGAGGGAGCGAGACAAGCGAGTGTACGAGTACCTATTGTGAAAACGCGGAAAACACGCCGCGCGCCGCGTAGTCGTTTGGCTCCCGCGGAAAAATCGCCTCGCTGTAAACACGCTGTCAAATCGTCACGTCAGTGTGATAACACTCCAACCCGGAAGCTTATAATCCGCAACCGCATAATCTAGCCACTAGTCCAATGAGAACCACAATGTATTTCTAAAAACTAAACGTTTGATTTGAAGCGGTAAAATTAAATGTAATATGAAACAGTTACCTTTACACAAGGAGTGCAAGCTCCACCTGCAGCAGAAGGTTACGGTGCGGGTTTTTTCTTGAAAGCCAACACATTAAAATATACACTTCTGTCATATTATAGCAGCACTCATGAAAATCTGTCATTTCAGTGTCAAAAACGCTCTATTTTAGACAGCGTGTGACTGGCAGCGACTGCGACTGTCTACCCATTTCTGCCTACCGCTTCTAGGAATATAGGCGTGATGTTATGTATTTGTGTTTACAGAAGGTTTATCTACTTAATAAAAATTTTAAACTTCACTGACAGACAAGCTGACAATGCACAGCCTAAACCACTGTCTACAAGCATGAAAAGGCTTTGATGATCCGTGGCATATCTATTGTCGCGCCATTTTGAAAATATTATGTTTTCTGGCCGCCATTTTCATAATGGCGCGACAGGAGGTAGGTATGCCAGGCTCCATATAAAAACCTACAATCCCCTTTAGAAAATTTAGGAGTAAGTACTCAAAAGACGTTATAAAATATGATGTGTATATTAAAAAATATATTTTATTATTTTATAAATTTGTTAAAAGTAGGTACAGTATGCGCATTAGTATACAGGTTGGTCAAAAAGTCGTGGATCAAACGAAATAGGGAGATAAAGGAGGTAATTTCAAAAAAAAATCTTTCTACAGCATGGCCATAATTAAATTGCCTTAAAAGTTATGATTTTTTTTGTATATCCAGTTCTTTTACAATTAGACTAAAAAAAAGTAATTTAAAACAAACGGTGTTGGATTATTACCTACTAGATAATGTATTAGCACTACAAAAGTTCTATTGCGGCTCTGGGTACCAAATTTCAAGAGCAATTCTTTTTTTCCAAAAAGTTTGAACCATTACCTTTATTAACCAGCAATTAATACTTTAATAATTTTATTTTCCTATTTAACCAGCCTTAAAAGGCTGGTTTACCACCAGAGATGAGCGAGGATGCGTAGCTAGGCATGTGTAAAACTAACCAATAGCAACGCTAACTTAGTTTAAGCTATAAAAATGAAGCGATGTTATTGGCTGGTTTCACACACATCCCTCGCTACGTATCCTCGCTCATCTCTGGTGGAAACGCAGCCTTGAATTTCGTGGGCTACCTAGCCCAGAAGTTATTTGGAACCTTTTGATTATACGAGAAAAGATCCAGATAAAAAGATCCTAATTTTTATTATTCCTTACCTGCGGAACGATCACCCGGACTCCAGTGCGGTTGTATCCTAGATTTCTATTGTTTATTTGTACAATTTTCCGTGTTTTGCAACTCTGAGTCATCTCGAACATCATCACTGCGAGATGCAGGAAAACCAGCAGGAAATCATTTAGCCGCATATTCATTGGTTTCTGGGAGTTCTGCAGCCTTTAATTATTTGGCCTTGAAATTTCCTGTTACCTGGTGGATAACATACAGGATGGCATAACATCAAAGAGCAAACCGTAATCATGAATCAGCACACGATGCTAAACACCCTAGGGTAGAAATGTTTCGTCGGCTATCAAAGAAATATCAGCTGTTTATAGAAAGAAAGAATAAACTTTATTTGGACACAGTTCGTGAAACACAAAATACAAAATTAACAAAATAAAAATAATGTTTTAAACAACACTATAGTACGACTTTTAATTAGCTGCAGTAAAATGACACTTCTTAATAACTCATTTCGGACTGAGTTTAGAGATATGCATGTCAATTAAGTTTCGTTTGTTACACTATTCTGTACTAGAAAAACAAGATTTGGTTGATGGCCGTGAAAAAACAAAAAGACGCCAATTTCAGTCATCTAGGTAACACATAAGCTGTCATTTTACTGCATCTAATTAAAAGTCGGACTATAGTGTGTGCTTCACGGCTGCACCAAAAAGGTTCATTTCAGCATTAAGGGGCTTACAGGACCTAAACGCAAAAAACGCAAGTTTTAGAAACAATAAAAGTATAATTATGATCGACTACAGTAAACAAAATCAGAAAAATGTATGATATTTTTCAGGATATATGCTAGATGCTAGGTAGATAGTGTATTGAAAACAATACAACTAATTTGATACGATAGAAAAAAAAAATCATGAAGGTACCTCTAAAAACTTTCTTTTTACAATAAAAACCATGCTAATATAAATACAATCATTCTGATTTTTTGTCAGATTATTCTACAAGCAACATACTAAAATACTAGCGTTTGAATTTTTTAGTCCAAAAAATAGATTTTTTGTAATTAAATAATTGCTTCATATTTTGCAATAAATTACCAGCGTTGTGTCATAGCGCTTCTCTTTCTTTTCTATGCAGTCCGATAGTGACCACGCTTTAAGTCATGTAAGCCCCTTAATGCCAGACAGATGCTGTCTGACGCTGGTTTTCTTATAATGAACCTTTAGAGACAAGTGACGGAGAGTACACACAGTTTCAACATACTTAATACATACTTTTTATACTTATAAATGTTTCATAGAAGAGTGCAATACCTACGCGGTCAAAATATATGGAACAGCTAATTGTTTGTTAATATCCGACGAAAAAAATCAACGTATTGGAGTTTAGAATCATGCACTTAATCCATGTTAACAGCTTTTCGCATCGATGTCCTTGTAGTATTATAACTTTATTGCAAGGTGAACGAGAAAACTCGAATAATAGCGTTAATAGCTAGAGTGAGTTTTTAAGTGTACATGAGGTGAGTTTTAAAGTGTACATGAGGTGGACTGCTCTCATAAACCAGCTCTTAGACCCTAAAATAAGAATTTCATTGCATTTCAGAAAGATCCTATACAAGGTGTAACAGAATAAACGCAAGTCTTGAAAACAGTTTGTTCACAATTGACTACTAAACCGATTTCAGTAACTTTTAATATTGATATAGGTATTAAAAAAAAAATATTTTGCCATAGTGACCGCCGATTGATCCAAAGAAAATCAAATCTTATTTCAAGGCAATAATACTAAATTTTAAATATATAAAGTAATGCTAGGGGTCAACACTATTTACAACAGTTAACTTTAAACAAAATAAATTTTTGTCATTGTATTATGCCACTATAATTGGGATGTATGGAATGAGGTTTTGCGTTAATTATGTTACATATTGTATTAGGGGGCATAATACTTAACCATCTTTTTTAAAACGTATGTAGGGGTAAGTATGGCGCTGGGATAATATTATCAGCATTATGCAATACAAGCTTCTGTCTGCGACATCCGTCCGCGTGAAAATTCTTGTTCCCCCGATCCACCCCGTTACATCGCATCGCCTGCCCGCGCTACTTAATTTTCGCCTGAATTTTTTTAAATTTTTGTCGGCTTTAAAGCCTCTAGCGTGATATCTTTCCGTAGCCTATAGCTTTCCTTAAGGCGAAAGCGCCAGGGTAGCCCGCGAAATTCATTTTTTTTTAGGTTTTTTGGAATTTGCTGGCCAGTATTAAGTTGTACGTTGATTAATATATGAATCGCGGCCGTAAGAAATATGTGTTTACAGAATTATAATCATTAAAGTCATCAACACAACTCTCTAAGACCACGTAAGTCCCAAGAATAACTATTTCATGAAATCATCATTCTTTGGACTTAGGTGGTCTTAGAGAGTTGTGTTGATGACTTTAATGATTATAATTCTGTAAACACATATTTCTTACGGCCGCGATTCATATATTAATCAACGTACAACTTAATGCTGACCAGCAAATTGCAAAAAACGTAAGAAAATTTGAATTTAGCGGGCTACCTTAGCGCTTCCACCTTAAGAGGGCGCCGACCAAACGCCGACCGCGCAGTGGCGCCCTCATCGTTTGTTTGGTTATTTATTTTATTTTAGAATGAAAATGCAGTAATAAGCACGTTAAGTTGTGCTCCACAAGATTATACGTTAATATTATTATAAACGGTAGTTTTACATTATTTAGTTTTAATATAATCACTAAAACGGATAATAGTGGCCACTATTTTCTGTTTTAGTGATTATATTAAAAGAAATAACCAAACAAACGATGAGGGCGCCACTAGGCGGTCGGCTTAGCCTTAATAATCTATAATATAAAAATAAGTCGGGTTTTCCTTCCTGACGCTATAACTCCAGAACGCACAAATCAATTTCCACGGTTTTGCATTCATTGGAAAGGTCTCGAGCTCCGTGAGGTTTATAGTAAAGAAAATTCAGGAAAACTTTTAACAGAAAAGCGGGACCACGCGAGCGGAGCCGCGGGCGACCACTAGTTGGGCTATAAAATGCAAAAATAAATTTTAAATCCGACTTGTTGTTCCAGAAATTAGCGCGTTCAAACTCTTTAGATATCTTTATTAGTATAGATTATCAAATCCACGGGGAATTTGATGCCATCGCCGGACGGACTAAGTTCGGCGATGGCTTCAAATTTCAACTCTAATTTATAGGCGTTTCGTTCTCAAATTTATCGCGTTTAGCCGCTAATGGTAAGTGTCAAGTGATGATGCGGTAGGCAGAAGATGGTCCACACTATTCGCATGTCTATAGTCTGCGGGGTAATGGCGTAACACACTATCAGTAGCAATGGGTTTCATTTTGACAATTCAACAACATTCATTGCGCTATTCACGTTGTTGAGCAGACACATTTTTCGAACATATAAAGCAATGGATTAGCAATAACCTTCAAAATTATTCAGATTGGTGATTGATTGTGTGTTACGTAATTAGAGTGCTGGTATACCTTATCAATATGAGTTTAAAACAATATGTAAGTATGTAGGGTCCTTGGGTTCACATCTCAATAAGTTAAAAGAACGTTCAAACCTGGAAGTGTCAGGTCGTCTTTTTCTCTTGCTTGCACCTCGGGTTGGCCGCGGTACAGTCGGTGTATTCGTGCCGCACGCAGCCGAGGCACGTCTCCAGGTATGACAGTAGGAGCGTCACTATCAGTACCACCACCTCTTGGAAGAAAGCCTTATCCATCGCATCGCCAATGGATCTGCGAAGGGTAATTATTTGTACATATTTTGAATCCATACTATAAACTATAATTATAGTATTTTAAATGCAAAAGTTATTCTATCCGTCTGTCTGTTACCGTTTCACGCCTTGACGGCTTTCGGAATTTCAATGAAATTTGGCACTCTATATAGACTATGACACCTGGGTTAGGACATAGGATAATTTTATCCCGGTAATAGGATCCGTAGAATGCTGCGATATTTAAAAAAATAAATATCTTAGCGCTGGTATTCTGATAGAGCTCGGCGCTGTGATGCGACGGAAACACTAACGGGCGCATAGAAATTAAACTACTAAGGAAATAAAAAATATAATATAAATACACACAAATAAAGAAAAACCGTATTAATGAATGATGAAGGTGATGAATTAGGGAGATGTGTAAGACTCTACCAATATTTATTTCCTGCAAGGTGGATTATTTTGGGTGCACGTGATATTTTTTTTACCACAACCCGCGACTTCGAGCAGCAAGGTAGCTAACAAGCAGACGAGGAATGCTAAGCGCTCCCAGTTAGCTGACATCATACTCTGAAACAAAGTTGAATATTTAGTGGGGATTTGAAAAAATAGGCCAGAGTTCTAAGTGAGACATATTCAACTTTGCTTCGAAATGGTGACGTGTTTATATATCGCTTGTCTCCCTGAGCCACAGCAACGAAGCTGGTATAGACTTGCTGAATGTCCTATCTGTCCTATCACGTTTTTACGATAGCGAAATTTCATTTGAAATGGCATTGAATTTCATTCATTTAATAAAAGCATAGGTAATTCGAACGGTAGGAAAGAGAATCGTCAATTGATTTTTAAATTTTTAAATTTTTCTAACCAATAAATAGAATAACGAGGTGCTCCGCTAAGATATTTCGTTTTTATCACACCTGCTCTGAAAATACATACTAATTATACCAATTAGAGGGAAGAAACGCCTTTATCCCGCCCTTCAAATCCTTTCATCCCAAGGTATGGAAGTTTGTATGAAAATCCTTCCGACCCAAGGGTGGGAAGTATGTATGAAATTCCATTACATACCCGGTTTTTCTTTTTTTTTTTAATTTGTCAGCAGTCATACTGCCAAGAGACTTTAACTGTCTACTAATTAAATTTCAAGTAAATTGTTACTGGCCACATAGTTTTTTTTTTTACCAGTTACCAACCTCCTTGGTGCATACAGAAAATTAAAAACGAAATTATTTATAATAGCTGCACTTTTAATAATTGTACTTTTAACTAAATATAAACATTTCTATAAATTTATGTCCATAATTTTCCTCGTAGGTGTAATAAAAAGCACTATACATCCCTCAGGATAAAGTACAGTTCCATACCTCAAATGGTTTGCCATAATGCCATAATCTCGGTATGGAACTGTCACTTTCTTCCCTCTGAAGTAATGTACTATTATTCACCCCAAAAAATCCATCCTAACGTGGATATGCAGAAACGCATGTCCGAGAATCCACCCTAGGCCTAGTTGGATAAACGGAATTTATAGGTTTACGGGGTGGATTCTCGGACATGCATTTCCGCGTTAGGGTGGATAAACGAAATAACCGGCCCCGCTGGATGGGAACCTAAATTAAATTAATATTTTCGTTGGATTAGACAGGTACATTCAACAAGCTAGTTATAGTCCGCGCGGAACTACTTCGCCGCGCCTTAGGTGGAGACGGGGGTGAGGGTGGCGGGGTTGCCTATTGTTCGCAACGCACGTACAATGCGTGCCACATAAGAAGAGACTTGACCCCGCCTCCCCCGCTCTTTCCGCCGCCCCTATGACGCCCGGTCCTGTCCCGCACTCAGACCTCATACCGCTAAAGATACCTAAAATCGTGTTCTGCGCATGTCAGACTACGTGGTGTGCAAGTCTCTTCTTACGTGGCACGCATTGTACTGAGTAATGACAAAGCGCCTCCGCCCCTCCGTCCCACCGCTCACATACATAAGGCGCGGCCAACTAGTTCGCGCGGACTATACAACATTGGGTTTCGATGTTCTAGCTCAGGGGGGCAGCTAGATAGAAACAAGTACATACTTACAGATACAACAACATACGACGCAAGATACTGAGAAGGATTAAATTGGAGAACTGTTGATGTTAAAGCACAGTGAAATTTTAAGGTAAATTGGTATCAAATGAAAAGCTACATAGTTGCGACAAACCAATTTTTGTTTGTCAAGTCTATGAATATCGAGTTTGATCAGTAAAGTTACGAGATCTATAAAAATAATAAAAGGTACTTACAAAAGAAGGAGTGTTGGCTTACTTCTAGGTATATTTTATGTTATTCGCCATTTCAAGTCATGCGTCCATCTTCCCTCTGCAAACGAAAAAGAACCGATTTGAGTCGTTCCACCAACATTACATAAACAAACTAGCTAAAGCAAGAAAACTACGGTAACAAACTAAAATGAAAAAAGTATAAATAAAACTACAAGGTGGAATTTGACCCAAATCAATGCTTTACGTTTGCAATGGAAAAGATGCCATAGACAATAAAATTAAGAATTAGAGAAAACAATATTTTTTACAATTTATTCTTTTTTTTTGTATGTTTTTTTACATAGTACGAGTTGTGAATGTGAATGGAAAAATCAGTTATTTTTTTTAACATTCGTCATTTGATCGTACTACAACGGGCTCTTCTTTCAACTTTTGACGTAATACTGCGGGAACTTGGTGAAATGTCAATGTTGCTATTTACTCTTTCCATTTTTCTGAATTGTTTCCAACAGTAATAGTTATCCCAGCAACTGTCAGCTACCCATAAGTTTCCAAAATGTTTATACATTGTGTCGTTTTGGGGTTGGTGTTTAGATTCAGTTAGTATTCTCAATCGGTGCGTCGTCCTGTAGGTTTGCGTCGGTGTCGTTAGAACCTGTACGGCCCTCGTCTGCAGGGGGCTCGGCCAGAGCACGGGATCTTTTTCTTGCAGCACGATGTACCGATGATTAGTAAAGAGAATAGCGCAAATAAGACTGCATAGAGACGGCCCAGGGAGAACTTAGCCATTATCAGATACTGAAACAAAGAAATGGTCGTTTTAGATTCAGAATGGTAAAACAGGAGATATGAGAGCAAAGACTTAGCATAGCACAATCAGTCTATGATGACTTAGCATAGCACAATCAGTCTATGAGTGCGGGTTGGTAGACGTCACATGTCTTCAAATTTTTGGTTCTAGGACATGCCGTTTCCTTATGTTTTACTTCACCATTGAGAGCAGTGGTAGTGAAATTATTTACACAAAGTAAAGCCTGGGTTCGAAACCACGACCTGCAACTACAAGTCGCAGCCGTTACTATTGTGCCACCACTGCTCTCAAAGACCTAAACAGGAAATAAGGCAAATTAATCTGTGTACTACAACCCCCAAGGGGCTCATGAGTTCTATTTTATTAAGTATCAGTTGCCTTTTACAACATGCGGATAAAAATTGGTGATTGTAAACCACCGGAACCTGTGGTGAAAAGTTAGGAAATTTTCTGTTATGAATAAATTCCTTCTACTCATGAACACTTGCAATACTACAAAACGAAATAGCTTTTTCTAAAAAAACTAGATCAACCAAACAACATTTCCGACATTGAGTAACCAGACAAGCAGACAGATAGTAAAGCCCTTTGTGATCCGTTTTATAAGCATCGTGTCATCGGTTGGCTCGGAGCGCAGGCGCCGTTCAAAAATAAACAACGCGGTGAATCAAACGCAAATGATTGGTATTATTCATATGGCTTGTACTAATTATAGTCCAGTCAAATTAGTCCTTAAAATAGAGGTAAGGTTACAATAATTCCCATAGAGCTAAAAATTGGTATGAATGTTCAGAATACTATTATAAATGAATTGTGAAAAGTCCCCATCAATCCCCCTTGTGCAATTTTTTTTATTGATGGTGAAAGTTTGCAAAAATAGGTTTTTTGCGTTTTTCAGCTAAACGGTGAGTTTTACAGCAAAAATAGTTCCGACAAAAATTGTAGATCATCCGATTCTCTACAAAAAATGTATCCACACTTTTTTTCATAATTATTGCCATTTCCGTGATATAGCGGTTGAAAGAATTGAAAAAAATATTTTATTCGTAATATGCACGTTATGTACTAGTACGAGGAGGACTTATTTTTGATGAACCAGCTTCTTCTTCTTGGCGCCGTCTTTTCACGGTATCAATGCTACTTTTTCGAGTATAATTTTTTCGACACTGCACATGAATTTTTACAGATGTCTGGTATTTTGTATGTATAAGACAGTGAGGCGGGGTCGCGGCAGACCACGTAGGAGATGGCGGGACGAGCTGGATAGGTTCCATCAAAACTGGAAGGAAGACGCGCGGGCTCGCGAAAGATTGAAGGAGTGGAGGGAGGCCTTTGCCCATGAGTGGGACAGCGCAGGCTAAACAAAAAAAAAAAAAACAGGAACTCATATGTTTACTCGTATAACGGTTCAAAAATGTATATAAAAGTACATTAACGTGCATATTACGAATAAAATATTTTTTTCAATTCTTTCAACCGCTATATCACGGAAATGGCAATAATTATGAAAAAAAGTGTGGATACATTTTTTGTAGAGAATCGGATGATCTACAATTTTTGTCTGAACAATTTTTGCTGTAAAACTCACCGTTTAGCTGAAAAACGCGAAAAACCTATTTTTGCAAACTTTCACCATCAATAAAAAAAATTGCACAAGGGGGATTGATGGGGACTTTTCACAATTCATTTATAATAGTATTCTGAACATTCATACCAATTTTTAGCTCTATGGGAATTATTGTAACCTTCAAAGTCTTATTTGACTGGACTATTACATGCTTTGAACATCGTGGAAAAAATATTAACGAGAATCTGACGCGATGATCTGATGAAGACGAGGTCTCGGCAATATGTTGGCCAAGGTTACGCGTAATGGATTATAATTTATTGTTAAAAGAAGCATTTGTTTAGGCTGTCGTAAAATATTGATATTTAGATGCTGCTGGAGAGTGGGAGCAAACTAATCATGGTTGGGAAAAGGGGTCAATGATGATGATGAAGCATTTGTTTAGGTCCATGGTTAAATATTTATAGAAACTGAATCCATGATTGGTAAAAACAGACATGTGTCCATACAGATAACCAATATTATAAGGAGGCAGATAGCTTTGTGAGAGTAGAGAAACACCAACAAAATCATGGATGAATTGTGTGAAAGAGGATTCTGCATAGGTGAACACTAAGATAACCCCAAATTATTGGGATTAAGGTAGGGTGATAAGGAAGCTCTGAAAAATGCTCTTAATTTGGAGAAACGATTGACAGCAAGAAACCAAATTAATGAACTCTCAACATTTAAAACCTTTCATATGAAGAATGTTTCATCTAGATCCAGCTACTAGGACCTAAATCTAAATATATATATACTAACCCCCTTACTAATAAACGTTGTATAGCGTCTGTATAATTACACAACACTTTGTTTTCTTCTTTCGAAACTCAAATTACTGACGACTGAAAGAGAGAAATCGGTGTGTAACTATTAATTTGATATATAACGTTTATTAGTAAGGGGGTTATAATAGTGCTGAAGAATTCGTTTGAATGCGCTAATATAACATGACGCTAGGACCCTGGGGGCTGAGCAAAAAGAAGAAGGTCAGAATGAACGCGAACCGAAAACGAAGTAAGAGCGCGGGCAGGCGATGCGATGCGACGGGGTGGGTCAGGTAAACAAGAACTTTCACACGGACGAAGTCGCGAGCAGAAGCTAGTCAGAAATTATAAGACAATGACAACAAAAAAACAACAATTTTCTTACCGTTATTACTTCGTGCAAGGCGCCGGTTGTCTGCAAGCGATGTAGACTTTCCTGGTGCACGCGTTGGCAAGTCCGAAGAGTGACAGGATCCCAGCTAGGAGAAACAGCAAGGCTTTCTGGACGCCCATGGTCTAGCGCCTCATGGCTGCGGTGGATGCAAGGAAAACCCTGCAAGCGTGAGTGGCCATCGCTCGGCCTTACAGCGTATAAAGCATGGGTGTAGGCAGGGCCATAGGAAGGACAAAATCAGGTTAAAGCGTACCCAGAATCCAATCCTGGGTGCACCCACAGTTACGAAAATTCAATGAATTTACGTATTCCGTTTAGAACATGGGCTTCTCCACTTTTACAACAAAAATTTAAGTGATTAGGTATGTCTTAAGCAGCAGCATATAAATCGAAGTAAAAACATCAGTTTACTGTGATTTTGCAATGATGATATTTTTGTGTTTGGCTGTTAGCGTTAGCAGTTTGGAAGGCGCTCTTTGTATCCATCAGTAAGGTTCCGAGCCATTTGAATTCAGTTGCGGCAGATATGTAAGAACAAACTTGAATGAAGTAAACTTACCAAAAGGTACATTGCTTATAAAAACTTTGTTGACATAGAAGAGAGAGTGATTGTAATGTATACTCTCTCTGACAAACCACCACCACCACCTTTGTCACGTCTAATAAATGGCAGATATAACATGCCGCAAGCTGGCAATAGGTGGTGCTTTTTGTAGTTTTGTATATTACTATTATTTTGCTAATTTTTTGCAACTTTCATAATTCAGAAGGACCATCTTTTTACCGCATACAAGCATTATTTCTACAGTATACGATATAAAATCAAATAAATACATGGTTTTGAACTGTTCCATCGCATCCGAAGTATCGATTTGGGTCAAGTTCTTAAAATCTACGCAAACTATAGAAACACTATATTTTAGCTAAACTGGACAAGCTTACCTGTGTTATATTGGTTGCAATATGAGTGATAAAGTTTAAATTATATTACTGTGAATTTTGTTTTGTGAATTTTTGCTATAGTTTGACTTGGTTGCAGTTTTGATTGACTGCCAGATGGAACTGTTCATTTTGAAATTAATGACAGTGATAACTGGCCAGTCATGCTAGAAAAAAGGTTAGTAGTCTAGGAAGGAGGTCTTTATTCCTCTTTACAATGACATCTTCTGCACACAATTCTGTGTGCGATGATATTTGTTGATGTCTTTTCCACGATCTTTTCACCATTTAGGACAAACACTAGAACGGGTCATGATGAGTAATATGTATGATGGTAATTGAAACAAACAAGCCCAAGTTAAAGGAAAACATCGTGAGGAAACCGGCAAACCTCGAACCAAAAATTCGAAGACATGTGACATCTACCAACCCGCACTGGGCCCGCATGAGAAATTACGGCCGGAGGGGCCGTCTCTCGCACTTTCACAGAGAAAAAGCCTGTGTCCTTGCAGTGGGAATATTATAAGCTGATTATTCTAAGCCCTTAAGTTGAGACCACGATTGCACTGAAATAAATAAGCAGTAATAAATAAAAATGAAAAAACATTGATTTCACTTTAAACAGTTCCATATGAGGCTGATGTTAAAGCAGTATTTTTTACTGATCCGAAAACTGTTAAAGCTTGAGACAAAATGTTACCGTCATGACTGTAAACTTTAAACGTGTAGCTAAAAGGTCACAAAATTAATTGTTTTATTCATTTGGTTATATCGTTCAAACCATTGAAATTTACTTAAATTACAGTAATGGAACCACCATTACTGTAATTTGGTTCATGACAATATTGGTGTTTTTAAAGATATGAAAGATTAAAACAGTGTTTGAAGTATAATCATAATATGTTGACTGCATTCATTAAATAGCCTCACGGGAAAAACCAGAGGGTAGGTAAGTACGTACGATGCTCCTGCGCATTCAGCCTTGCTGTGCTATATCATAATGTACTATTCACGTAAAACAGTTTTTAGAAAGTTGATGTATCCCAGTCTGATGTGATTATTTCCAGGATTTATTCCTCTACCTACCCCGTATTGAATATTTAAAGCTACAATATTTCCTTCTCGTATCTTTTCGATTATGTTAAGCTATGCGCCGCGAGGGATTCAACTCGGTATTCGTTGCGCGTGATGCATAGCATTATTTCTGCTTATCCCTGAAATTTGTACAACAGTTTTTAAGTTTGTGCTCTCAGCGGGATAGACGACATTTTGAAGAAAACAACCTTTTATTATATTTTAATAGAAATATTTCTTCTGAGCTGCTTTCTTATGAGCTGTGGACCAAAATAGCCACTACGGAGCCCTGACACAGCTAGAAGGCATTGCGGCAGACCCTGTAGAAGATGACGGGACGAGCTGGAAAAAACAAACGACCAGAGGTTCACTTTAGCCTTGGATCGCAAACGACCAGAGATTCACTTTAGCCCTGGATAAACAACAAACGACCAGAGGTTCACTTAAAAAAAAACGACTAGAGACACACTTTAGCCCTGGAGCAACAACAAACGACCAGAGGTTCACTTTAGCCTTGGATCGCAAACGACCAGAGATTCACTTTAGCCCTGGATAAACAACAAACGACCAGAGGTTCACTTAAAAAAAAAACGACTAGAGATACACTTTAGCCCTGGAGCAACAACAAACGACCAGAGGTTCACTTTAGCCCTGGATCGAAAACAAACGAACAGAGGTTCACTTTAGCTCTGAATCGAAAAAGCTGGAAGAGGCCTTAGCCCAGCAGTGGGATGATGCAGGCTAACAGTAATAGTAATATTTCTTCTGTGATACATATACCACCCTTTTACCCTCTTTATTCTCTGAAGAGCGTTTACGCCGTACGGCATTAGTCATTTACCAAAAAACATTAAATTATCATTGGATGTATTGAAATTGACTTATTTTTATCACCGGAAACCGCAAGGCGTAACATTCAGCATTTCATATCGACCGCAGTGTGCCTAGAATAATAAATGTTAAAAATAAACATTCCGTTCGCACTGAAATTAATCTAAATGCTTTGAATAAAAAACTGGTGCAATTAATTATATAGAACACGTTACTATCGCATTGTTTATGGTTGTTAGTCTGAATATCGACATATTTTTAAACAATTGGAATGGTAATTAATTACAGGTTTCTGTATTTACCTATTAGAAAATGAATCATTTGTTTTCCTGATAGTAACTTTTTCGAAGATACAATGCTAATCTGTACCCTAATTGCGTAACACACAATCGATATCAATCTAAAGAAAGAAAGAAAGAAAATACATTTCAATCTGAATAATTTTGAAGGATATTGCTGATCCATTGCTTCATAAGTTCGGAAAATGTGTTTGCTCTACAACGTAAATAACGCAATGTATGTTGTTGAACTGTCAAATTGAAACCCATTGCTTCTGTTAGTGCGTTACGCAACTACCCCGCTGTTTGTCTGTCCTTTCTTTTTCATCATCATCATCATCGTCGTCATTCTGTCCTTGTCCCATGTTACATGGGGTCGGCTCAACAAGGTTTCATCTTCCATTCTCCCCTGTCAGCCGTCACGCTATCACTCCCTTCTCTTTCCTTTCATTTCTAACACAATCCATCCATCATTTTTTTTCATACAAAGTTATACTCATCAAGTACCAATACTTATTTCTAAACCTGGGTTTCATAAACAGTGGCTATATATCCATAATCGCCACATTTGGCAATCAGCGGTGCTATTCTGTAAAAATCTCACCGTGAAAACTTAGGTGAAGTGAGCGTGCAGTGAGCTGTCAATGGTGTCAATTCCTAGCAAAACCAAACTCACTTCACCTAAGTTTTCACGGTGAGATTTTTACAGAATCGAACGGCAGATAAGTGAAACAGATTGGGTGGAAGACATGGCGAGAAGTACGGAAGAAGAAGACATGATGTGTCGACAAATAAATTGGTTTAATGACAGTTGGATTATAGTAATACATTATCAAGGCATGTGGTTATAAACAGTCAATATCCACATAGCTATTTTTAATCTAAGTACTTGGCAAGAATAAAATTCATAGTGGCTTTTGACGACTATCCTGTAAGGTAAGACCACTACCAGAGGGGTGGTGATCAAAAAATAAGGGTTCCATTTTACCATTTTGGTACGGAACCCTAAAAACATAGGAAGACAGAGTCATGGAGACTGCCGACAGATGTGAAAACTATGAAATAATATACTTTAGCTAGAGAATCAGATTATACTGTTAACATTAGCATGTCGGTGACGCGAACCCATAAGATTTGTCTCTACCAAAAATCTCTCTTCCACTTCAAAAACAAAACGAATTTTTCACAAAATCATGGAAATAACACTACATTTTAGTAAATTAACAAGATGTTAATTTACAGCTAAACGATCGATAAACTACAGGAATCGACCATTAAATTAAATTAGCTGAAAGTGTGCAATTAACATAATTTTGATGGTAATTGACTAATTGTGTCGTGAATTTTAATCAAACGAGGTAGTATAGGTATATCGCGTGAGACATCGTAGTGTTGTGAAAATTTATCGATACGAAAGTCGTAATGTAATGAGCAGAGATAGCTTTTGATCGGTATTTGGTTATGTATATAATGTTCTATAAAACCTGTGTGCCAAATTTGATTCAAATCTGTTTAGTAGTTTTTGCGTGAAAGAGTAACAAACATCCATTCAGCCTCACAAACTTTCGCCTTTATAATATTAGTGTGATAGTAGGATAGGGTGATGGTAGAAAGTAGGATCTTACGACTTTCAAGCAAACGCAGCCGCGGGCAGAAGGTAATAAACAATAAAATCTCTTCATTAAAACGATAAAGAAAACGGTTTTGACTGAATTTGGTTCAGTGGAGCTTCAAGGTGCTTTTTTTAATCCTCTAAGTTCCCATTGGCAGGGTCCGTTGCTCAATTCAGCTAACCATAAAGCAGTACCTACTAGGTACAGACGCCAGCACATCAAGCTACTACAATGTGTCAAATTTCTTTAATAGATTTTCAACTTTATCGCTAAAGCATTAGGTTCAAAGTTGATTGGGAAAATTTGACTGTATCGGGTAGCTTGATGTGCTGGCGTCTGTACTTAGACACGACATAGTTGGTCAACCCAAGGTGAACGTTTCCATAAAACATGAATCGTTTGCTCTGTTTTTATTATCTTTTATATAAGCAGTTCCCAATTATTTTTAGAAGCGTCTTATCTCTGTAGTCAACTGTCTATCTATCATGATCCTTCAAAACTGGTAATTTTAGCATTATGTACAGAACCGAAATATAACATAAAGCTAATAGGTACATAGTTAGGTAATTCCTGCCATAATAATCATAATCATAAATAAACATTTATGATTTATCTCAAAATCTTATTACAGGCACTGATTAATAGAATCATCATTCATCATCGATCATCATTTCAACCGAAAGACGTCCACTGCTAGAAATAGGCCTCCCCCAAGCACCTCCACTTCGACCGGTTCTGTGCTTCTCGCAAATTAATAGAATGCACAATCTTAAATAAAAAAAGCCTCTTTCTTAGCTAGATGGACGGACGACCTAAAGAAAGTAGCTGGAACGGACTGGATGCGGAAGGCGGAGGACAGGATGTTGTGGCGCAGCTTGGGAGAGGTCCATGTCAGCAGTGAACTGCAAAAGGCTGAGTTGGTTGAAATAGATAAAGGTGTCTATGATAGGAGGGTCCTGAGTTACAGAGGGGAAATTCTCCTAATTTTAAGTGACAGTTACAGTCTGAGATCAGACTGTAAACGTTCTCGTAAAGTCTCAATCAGTCAAAAATACTTCTGAAATCCCTACATTTTTGACAAATTTTTTAAATTGATGTTCGCTGAGATGATTGCTCCTAGATTTAGAACGTTTTTAATTACGAGAATAATTGGCCTGCAGATTACCCGGATCTTTTAGATAGGACATGTTACGTTACACAAAGGTTAGAGCTATTTTCATGATCAGTTTGCCAAAACTACATATTATGCTCACGAGAATGTGAGCCAACCACTTCCTTCCACTCAATTCGTCACGTTCAAGACCAGAACTTTCAGGAAGTTCCAGTAAATCGATTGTTCCATCGATACTTGCATCGTTCTCGGCCCGCCCCACGTGAGATCATCACTAATGCACGATCGCTGGCCGCATGCGCCGGCGTCGTCACGCGCTGTTTATTTATAACGAAAACTTCCGATCGACCAAACGAATTCATTTTTAAATCATTATAGAATTTCTATATTCCAATCTTCGTACTGCTTAATTTTAACATTAAAATGCACTTGTTCAGTTACGCTGTGACAAATGTGAAAAATGTGTGTGTTCAGGCTTGACGCCTTCCAGACTTTCACATCATAACGCGATAATGCGCATTATTGCTACTGCTTTCACGTAGGCGTTTGTTAGTTTTGTTTTATAAATTTGTATCGACCTTATGTCAACTTCACTTCTCTCAGAACCTCTGTACTTGTAACAACCCTTTTTTTTAAATATATATTGTAATCGCAATTTATTGGGACTTTGATTTGGCACCAGTATATCCCTAAAGATATAACATGGTGGCCCATGAGGGGAACTAATAATAAATAATCGTAATTCGCGAAAATATAAATAAAATACTACGGACTTCTTCGATCGAACCGCCACGGGGACAACGAGCGCGCGGAGACAAAGAACATCAAGATTGGAAGCCTTGCAGTGGAGGGATTACATCCACGGGTTCCAGCGTATGGTGGACTGTCGCCTGGACAACCAAGGGAGCCAGGTTTCGAGCAGCGGTGCCGCTAAAGCATCGCATCGAGCCGAGCGTCAGGGTCAACCCAAAGTTAAGTGCCGTTCCTTCGTTAAAAATCCATCCAATATCCAAATTATCCTTGCTCATCCTATAAATTATTGAGTATGGTAATCCATTTGTGTAAATAAAAGTAATTTCGTGCACATTAATGCCGAAACTTCCATAAATTGCGAATTGCATTAAATAATTTTCCTTCTACCTCCATACAATTTGTTAAGAATTTGAATAATTTTGCAACATTTCTTTTCATTATAGCGATTATCGCTAGTAAATAATACTTTTCTTTATTCTATTTATAGAAAATTTGGTATATTTCTCGTTTAACTTGAAAGTCCACCGTTCTTCGTACCATTCAGTAGGTACCTACCTACCCGATTCGTGTTCGATTTTTACATTAGGTATTTAGCGTATGTTGCCGACTATTCCAGATCGACTCACAAGCTTCGAGCACACTTCGGAGTGGTGCCTACCAGCTGCCGGTGCTGATCGAATTCCTGACTAAGCGATTGGCGATCAGCTGATCGTGTGGCCCTGGCTTCCTAACTGGCAGGTGACATCGAAGCGAGGAGCGTGAGCTTATTCAATTTATTTGCCTTTGTTATAAAACTCATTCCTAACGGTAATTGCAAGTTAACTGTTTTGCGCTTGTTTATTCACAATGGAAACGGATAAGCAGCGCTATAAGGAACTAATAACAAAAAGAGTGTCTGCCAAGGGACAGATCACTAAGTTTAAAAATTATTTAAATAATATCGCTAAAGAGGATGAGTTGAGTAACATTCAATTAACGGAATTAAACTTGAAACTTACTAAATTTGAGGCATTATCCGTTAGGGTTGATGAGTTGCAAAGTGATATAGAGGTTCTAAGTCCAGATAATATTGCGGCTGAAATCGATGAGCGCGACAATATTGAGAAGGATATTATTATTAACATAGCGACTGCTAAAAATTTGTTGGAAATGTTTTCTCGCAAAAATGAGTCTGAACAAAGACGCAACTCCGTTCACAACGCTTCATGTTGTACGGATGATCATCACAGTATAGGATTAAGACTCCCACAAATTCAAATCGCTAAATTTAACGGTGAATATTTCCGTTGGTTAGAATTTCGAGATACCTTCGAAAGTTTAATTCACAACAATGACCGCATTTCCGAAATAAATAAATTTTATTATCTAAACTCTTATTTGGAAGGCAACGCGGCCAGAATAGTTTCTAACCTTGAAGTTTCCTCTAAAAATTACGCTGACGCTTGGAAGTTGTTGTGCCAACGCTACAATAATAATCGAATATTAATAAATCACCATCTTAACTCATTATTAAATATAAAGCAACTTCCTCGCGATTCAGAGAAATCTTTAAGGTATTTGGTCGATCACATTACTAAAAATTTACGTGCATTGGCCAGCTTAGGACAACCAACGGATAATTGGGATGTGTTAATAATATTTCTTTTGTCAGCTAAGTTAGATAGTCAAACCTTACTAAAGTGGGAGGAACATCGCAATAGTATTGCCAGCGAGTCGCCGAACTTAGATCAATTTTGTAAATTTATCATAAATCGCGCAAATGTACTCGAGGCTACCAATCGCAATAGCAACAATACTGACAACGGTATGTCTTCGAAGACTCATGAACGTCCTGGCTCAAATAATAGTCAACAAAATCATAATCATGGCCAAAGAAAGGGTCAAAATAATATAGTCAAGTCGTTCGCGAGTACAGATAATAATAATAAGCCTAAGGTTCCGAAAGGATTTTCTTGTATTGTTTGCGACGATCGTCATAGAATCTATGATTGTCCAGCTTTCAAATCTAAAAGTATCGATGAAAGAATGTCGGATGTGACAAGGTATAAACTCTGCTTAAATTGTTTAAGACAGGGCCATTCCGTAAAGGACTGTCGATTCAGATCATGCCTAGAGCCTGACTGCAATGAGAGGCACAATACCTTGTTGCACCGTCCAGCCACTTCGGCAAATCAACTTACGACGGTTCAAGAACCAGTCGAAATAGTTACCAACTTTTGCAATAAAAATACAAGTCAAATTATATTGTCAACTGCCATGGTAGTGATATCGAATCCGTTTGACCAGCAAAAGGTCAAAGTTCGTGCATTATTAGACTGTGGCAGCCAGTCATCCTTTATTACTGAGTCCCTAAAGACCAGATTAAAGTTATCGTCTCATCCCATTGACACTCTAAAGGTCATTGGCATAGGCAACACATTAGCAAACAATGTTACTGAAAGTTGTAATATTAAATTACAACCAGTGCACAATGAATTATTTAGCATAACCTGTTCCTGCCTTGTGCTAAAGGAATTAACGGGTCGATTGCCGAAAACACCCATTGATATCGGTTTATTGAAGTTACCTAAAAATATTCAGCTGGCTGATCCTATGTTTCATCAACCGGCCGACATAGATATTTTGATAGGTGCAGACTTATTCTGGGATATTTTAGGCAATGAACAAATTACACTAGGCGTAAATGAGCCTAAATTAAGAAGCTCACAATTGGGTTGGATAGTCTCCGGTCCCATTCAGTCAGTGGCGCAGCGGAAAGTCGTACGCTGTAACCATAGTACGGTTTCTAGTTACACTAATAGTGATGATAATATAGGAAAAACGTTAACTAAATTCTGGGAGCTGGAGGAGATTCCTAAAAGGGCTAGCATGAATGAAAATGAGTGTGAAACACACTTTCTCACTCACACAACAAGAACCAGTACAGGTAGATTTTGTGTAAAATTACCCCTAAAAGATACCGCGGACTGCTTAGGTGATAGTTACAAATTAGCTAGAAGGCGCTTCATAAACACTGAAAAACGATTAAAACGAAATCGTACACTGAAGCTAGAATACACGAAGTTTATAAATGAATATGCAGAATTAAGTCATCTAACTGTGCTAAAAAATGATTATTTTAATAATGGAATATGCCCAAGTTATTACCTGTGTCATCACGCTGTCTTAAAACAGGAAAGCGAATCTACTAAGCTTCGTGTAGTATTCGACGGTTCCGCTCCCACCACTTCCGGTTGTTCACTGAATGACATACTAATGGTCGGCCCAACTGTGCAGGATACACTTTTTTCTATTTTGATACGCTCTAGGCAATATAAGTACTTACTAACCGGAGACATAGAAAAAATGTATCGCCAGGTACTTGTGCACGAAGACGATAGGCACTTGCAGCTAATTTTGTGGAGACAAGAGGAGTCTGAGCCCATTCAGTCGCTTATGCTCAATACATTGACATACGGTACTGCGAGTGCAAGTTATCTGAGTACACGTTGTTTATGGCAGGTGGGACAAGAACAAAACGATGACCTAATTAAAACAGTTATTCAGAAAGACTTTTACGTTGACGATTTGATAACAGGTTCGAACGATTCAGAACAGTTAATATATATACACAAGGCTGTTTGTGAAGCGTTGCGGTCAGGTTGTTTTAATTTAAGAAAATTCAAAACAAATTGTTCTTCTATATTTAATAACATTGTTGTAAATGAAAAAGATAATTTAACATTTAGTGAGTCGTCAAGTACGCTAGGACTGGGTTGGATCCCTTCTAGTGATGCATTGCATTTTCCTATAAAAGGATTTCTACATAACAATAATCAAATCATAACTAAACGCTTTATTATGTCAAACGCGTTCAAAATATTTGACCCACTGGGTATACTAAGCCCAGTTGTAGTAGTACCTAAAATAATGCTACAAAAACTTTGGCAGCAAAAGGTGGACTGGGATCAGCCAGTCCCTCAGGAAGTAAGAGATGACTGGATCAAGTTCTCTGACAATGCAGCATACTTGTCCAATCTACAAATACCTAGGCTAGTTCTAGGCGAATCGCCTAAGGTTATTGAGTTGCATTCCTTTAGTGATGCCTCAAAATGCGCATATGGTGCATGTGTTTATATGCGATCAATTAGCCATAATGGTGACGTCACGGTTAGGTTATTGTGCGCGAAGTCTAAAGTAGCACCGCTGAAGCCTACCACAATACCTCGCCTGGAGCTGTGTGCGGCCTTACTCGCTGCCAAGCTCACTAAGTCTGTTCTGTGCTCACTGCGGTACAACCCGGATAAATTGATTCACTGGTGTGACTCCACAGTGGTACTATATTGGATTCGTGGTGACATCAGCAGACTGAAGGTGTTTGTAGCTAACCGCATTGCTGAAATTAACGAATTAACTTCATCTTCAGCATGGCGATACGTCCCCACGGATTCTAACCCTGCCGATTTAATTTCACGGGGAGTAGAAGCTAAACGTCTTATATCAATGACTCTGTGGTGGACTGGGCCTAACTTCTTATTAAAAAATGAACATGAATGGCCTAAATTAAACGTTAAAGATCCGGAAATTATACCTGAATTAAAGGTACATTCGATGATCATAAACAAACCCATCATTAACTTTGATAAATACTCATCTTTAACTAAATTGCAAAGATCAGTTGCTTATGTTCGCAGATTCATCCATAACCTTAAAAATAAACATAACAAATGTACAGGTATATTGTCCGTTAATGAGCTGCGTGAGTCATTCTACTCGCTATGCGTTATCGCTCAAGGTCAATCGTTCCCTATTGAATACAATCGTTTACTCGCAGGCAAATCATTAGATAATAAAAGTAAAATATTGTCGTTGTCACCGTTTTTAGATGAACACAAATTAATTCGTGTCGGTGGCAGAATAGATGCGTCCGCACATTCCTACGAAAAGAAACATCCTATTTTGCTTCACGCGTCACATAGGATAACTAAATTATATTTTGAAAGGGAACACATAACTAATTTACATGCTGGTCCGCAGTTGCTACTCGCGACTGTAAAAGAAAGCGTTTGGCCTATTAATGGCAGGTATCTTGCGAGACGCGTAGTTAACAATTGCGCGCGCTGCAGACGAGTACGAGGTGAGACTTTGCAACCCAAGATGGGCAACTTACCACCTCAACGTATAACTACAGACTATCCGTTTTTGTCCGTTGGTGTGGATTTTGCTGGCCCCTTTTATATAATAAATCGAAAAGGCCGTGGTTGCCGTGTAATTAAATGTTATTTGTGCCTGTTTGTTTGTTTGCGCTATAAGTGTATTCACCTCGAAGCCGTGAGCGATTTAACGAAGGAGGCGTTTATAATGACACTCAGACGTTTCATCGCTCGCCGGGGCAAACCGAAGGAGATATTCAGCGATAACGGAACTAACTTTGTTGCCGCCGCGAAACAGATAGGAACATTTTTAAAGTGCAATCGCGAAACTTTATCTGATTTTGCAGCTCAGCAATCAATAGAATTTAAGTTTGTTCCGGCTTACACTCCTCACTTCGGTGGCATTTGGGAAGCTGGGGTGAAATCAGCCAAATATTTTTTAAGGCGTGTCATTGGTGACAGCCACTTAACTTTTGAAGAACTGTCAACTTTGTTTGCGCAAGTGGAGGCCATTCTCAATAGCCGTCCCTTGTGCCCCCTCTCATCCAGTCCTGATGACTTCCTTTCCCTCTCTCCAGGGCACTTCATCATTGGGAGACCGCTGACAGCTCTGCCTACCTCAAATCTGGCAGAAGTCAAGGAAAGTCAGATGCGCCGCTATGAGCGTCTTGAGAGAATCCGGAGCCATTTTTGGAAAAGATGGCAGAAGGAGTACCTATCCGAGTTGCAGCAACGCACGAAGTGGCGACAAAACGTATCAAGACTGGACGTTGGTGACATGGTGCTCTTGGCAGATGACAACGCCCCCCCGCTCGCATGGAAGCTAGGGCGTGTCCTTCGTCTCATCACTGGACCTGACGGGATGGCCAGAGTAGCAGACGTCCTCACAACGAAGGGCAGCGTGCGGCGTTCTCTGGTTCGTCTCTGCAAACTTCCCACGAACGAAGAGCTCAACGATTGTTGAAATTTATATTTCAACGGCCGGGACTATGTTCAGGCTTGACGCCTTCCAGACTTTCACATCATAACGCGATAATGCGCATTATTGCTACTGCTTTCACGTAGGCGTTTGTTAGTTTTGTTTTATAAATTTGTATCGACCTTATGTCAACTTCACTTCTCTCAGAACCTCTGTACTTGTAACAACCCTTTTTTTTAAATATATATTGTAATCGCAATTTATTGGGACTTTGATTTGGCACCAGTATATCCCTAAAGATATAACAGTGTGTGTGAATGTTTCGTGACGAATTGTGTGAGTATTCCTTAAATGTTATTTCAGACATTTTTGTTCGGTGAGTGATGGATATTTCGGCTGAAATTTCTCTGAAATTCGGATGACTGATTCAGGATACGAGATTTTCGTTTCCGTAAACTCTCCATTGCAGTCAGTGTTTAATCGTCATTACGACCGTGCGATGTGTTGAAGTGAATTAAAAGTGTTATTTTTTAGAAAGTTTTTCCTGACTTTGTTGAAAACTGTAGGTAAGTTTTTTTTTTTTATTATTAGTTATTATTTCCTTTTACAAGTAAGGAATAAGCCGTAAATATAAGACTACTTCACAAAACCGTCTAAGCTGTCTGACTGAGTTCGTCTTCACATATAATTAATTAATGTATACAAAATAATCTAAAATATTTTAAAGGTGTAACTATGAAGTTTCTTGTTCATTCTTCTACATACGAAACAACTTTTTGGAAGGGATGACTAGAATCAATTCTATTTTCTTGTAAATTTTAACGTTCAAAAGTGCCATTTATGGGCCTATCCATACTAATATACTTATTACTTATACTTATCAACACTTCCATACTAATATTATAAATTTGAAAGTAACTTTCTGTCTGTCTGTATGTTACCTTCACGCCTAAACTGATTCACTGATCGGATTTCGATAAAATTTGGCAGAGAGATAGATTGCATCCCGGGAAAGGACATAAGATAGTTTTTATCAACATACTTCATGGGAGAAGCCGCGGGTGGAAACTAGTACTTTAAATGCAAAAGTGTGTCTGTATGTTACCTCTTTATGCTTAAACCGCTAAACCGATTAGATGAAATTTGGTATAGAGATAGTTTGAGTCCCGGGAAACGACATAAGATAGTTTTTATTCCAATATTCTGACGGGATCGACACTTATGCGGGTAATACCGCGGGGCGCAGCTAGTTTAAAATAAAAGATTTGACTTCGACGTTGAGTTAATCTCGTATATATATTAAGTAGACACATATTTACCTATTGTTTATCACTTATTGTAATAATAAACTTAACACATAATAATTTTCACTTCATTAGGTATTTTCCGATCAGAACGTGGTATAAACGTTAAGAAACACGCGTCATAGGCGATATGACGGCAAATTCCGAACGTCAAATAACTTCAAAAATTCAGTCAGCTGACGCGTTCGCGGATAAAATTAATTTCTGTATATTTTTCGTTTGTCAGCGAAGTAACTGATGTGTCCGATTTGTTTCACGTTGTACTAGATTTATTACGTTTTTTTATAGTACTAGCAATTTGTCGGAATGTCGTGTAAAATTAAAAACATGATGTAAATTAATGTAGAGTCGTAGAACATGTTTAATAGGCGTTTAATCTTTTTAAATTATAAAATATTTAAAGTGAAAACTTTAGGCTCACTTTGTGCTCTTCCATCCATGCAGACCCATCACACTCGGGTCGGTGATGCTGAATCGGGTATGCACGGCTCCAGTCGGTCGGTGATGCGGAATCGTGTACACTGCATACTACATACATACTGCATAATACATTCACATTCACACTATCTTTTTTTCTTCAGTCTTTTTTCCCGAAACATTTTGGACTTCATTTTATGCTATCGCGAGTTTCTGAAAAGAAAGTCTAACCTCATTTGAACTTTGCTCGAGATCACTGCCCGGGCTAAGTAAATATTTTTAAGTATTCTGCAATAAAAAAGATGGGTACTGAAATCTTTGCCAACTGATTGATTATTTATTTTCCTAATGCATTTTATTTTTACCATCTCTTAACTCCCGTGGGTTGCGTAAACGAAATCGATTTAAATTGTTAGATTCTCCGCCTCAAAATATGCTCACGTTTTGTTTCATTGATAATAAGTTTAGATAATAAATCGTAACTAGTATCAGTAAGTATCAGTCTATTATCTCGCTTACTCATACTGAAAATCGTGTAGTTAAATGAGGGTTGTATGAGCTCACTTTTTTCAGTATGGACACTTTTCGCGCGACCTACTCGTATGTACGGTTAGTGAAAATCTAACGATTTAAATCTATGGAAAAAGGCGCCTTACGATCTAAGCACCTAGAAGATGCCTGGATACTCATGTTTTGAAGGTTAATGGTGTTAGAGACTACAAAGTCTGACAGGGACTTCCACACTTTGGCTGTGCGAGTAGCTAAAGCTTGAAAAGAGCTGTGTTCAGCAAATGACGTTTGATACTTTTGTTAGTATATAGAAGGACGCTTTCTCCCAATGCTTTGACTTTTACCTATCTTTTAGTATCTAGCCGTATGAATTCCACAGACAATTATGTCATAACATAATTCCCCGAAAGATATGGCAGAGGGGCACCTTTAGGATACCCACATTTCGTCAGTTATTTACATAACTGACGAAAGGGCGAGCCTATTGTCATCACCCGGACACAATACCCTGGGAATCGAACCCCGGACCTCATGCTCAACAGCAACGATACTGTTATACTTACAGTTTCTATTATTTGGAAACCAAGCAGAAATAACCAGCATGTTGTGAAATACGTTGACACAGTGTTTTCAGACTTTCAGTGTTCTGAAACACACAATTTCTTTCTTTTCTTTTTTTTTTTTTAAAACGTTGCCCCACACTAGGAATTTCTCCTGTATTGTGGGTGCGTTTACAAACATTTAAACTCACATACACAAACAGCCAGACCCGGAACAACTACTACACACACAATTTGTCACATCAAATAAATGGGTTAACTGTAGTCTTCCTGGGTGGTTTGACAGAGTCGTCAAAAGTCGAAAGTAAACTTGGATGTCTTGGACTAGTGGAAGTTTATTTATTTAAGACTCTATTTCAATGACAACAATGTTGGTATTCGTTTGCGTTTCGCGAGGTTTGAGCCGACCCTAAGTAAACCCCTAAGTTCTTTGAAAACGAAGTGTCGTTATTCATACCTTGTTTTGATTTAGAACCGCAAAATGTCTTTATTGCATGGGGGGCAAATCGATTCTGAGGCAGTTATCACTCCAATGGCATGTCGTTTGCTGATTTTCACTATTTTCGATATATTAATTTGAAACTAGCTCCTGCCTGTAATTTTGCCCAGGTGGTAGTCAACTATACTATAAAACATACCCTGTAGTACTCGGAAATAGTGTAGCTTTTAGCCAGTGAAAAAATTTTCGAAATCGAATCAGTACAGTCAACAAAAGAGATAAATATGCAGGATCGTCGGATATCCCTAGTTGAATAAACGAAACGAAACGAAACCAATGGATGTTGTCGACTGAAAAAATGAGTTGTTTGTTTTTTATTATTAAAATTAAATTTTATTTTATTCGTGAGCATCCATCGGTTTTGGGGTTTTTTTATGTTTTGTTGTTTTTGTTGACTTCAACAGATTACCTCCTATTTATGAGTTATTCCGGTCTGATCCTCTGAACCCCCCTTCACCCCTACCCCCCTTACGATACCTCTTTATAATATTAGTGTAGATTTGTAAGTAATAATGTCTTAATAATTGTTGTGATATTGCATTAGTCAAACTTGTCTCAGTCGAAAGACCAGTCTTCGTTTCCTGAGGAAATATACTCTTGATTGAGATGGACGCAGCCGATTGATAGCTATCATTAAGCTATACATCCTGTTGTCACCAAAAATGTCCAGCCACCTCGGAAACAGCGAAAGACAGAAAAGTTTCGTATATCAGAAAATGCGTGATGATTAATGGTAGGTAATGTACAGACTATCACATTAAACAACTTTCTATCTATCTATCTATGTATATTAGTATGGTTTTATTGTAAAAAAAAGTTTTTGGAGGTATCGTCATAATTTTTTTTATCGTTCAAATTAGTTGTATTATGTTTTCAACACACTATCTACCTAGCATATATCCTGAAGAATATCTTACGTTATATATTGCGTATAAGTCCTGTAATCCCCTTAAATATTTCTGATACACGCTATATATATAATCAGGAACTTGCTTTATTTCGTTTGGAATCTTTTTTAAAGTTTGAACCACCATTTCTTTAACCCAACTTTATATCGAAGTCCGAATATAAATAGCTACTAATCAGGCCAGAGAGTTAATAAAAATGACGTACTCTGCGGTCCATAAGATTTGTGGCGAACTCTCACTTCCTGTTTTAAAGAAATATTCAAATTTTATGTGCGCGTTGATATGCGCGATTGGAAAAGCCGTTTAAAAATATAATAAAGTAGCTTCCGCCGGCGCATCCCGTCGCATCATATAGCCTGACCGCGCTGTTCTTTTTTATGACTTTTTGTCTTTGCTCGGGTCTCAAGTCTCTTAGCGGGGTGCAAAGTAGCGTATACCCTTCTTCAAGAATTAGGCTGTCAAACGCTAAAATAATTTTTCAAATCCGACTGGTAGTTCCAGAGATTAGCGCGTTCTAACAGACAAACTCTTCAGATTTATTATTAGTTTATCTGCAAAGAAATAAATTAAATCCGTAGGTATGTCCAGTCACATAATGTGAACTCGTAAATGTACAGACTCCAGCACATAAAGCTACTACAATCTGTCTTTCATTAATAGATTTTCAACGTCATTGCTAAAGCATAAGATTCAAAGTTGATTGGGAAAAATTGACAGTTTCGTTTAGCTTGATGTGCTGGCATCTGTACCTACCTACTTTATGATTTACGATGAAAAAAGATATTTGTGAGGATAATTGGGCCTTTATTTTGTGTTCTCAAGTAAAATAGCACTATAGAGCTATGAGGAACAGGGTGTAAAGTTCACTCATACTCCATAGAAAAGGGAGGATCCTCCGAGCGGACGGATGTCGTGTCTGGTGGGCCGATGATTCATGTCGGGACGTTGCTTGATATATTATGCTAGTCACGCGGTAAACTTTGCTTGCGCGATGCAGGATTTTGCGTGACGTCAGTATTTTATTTATTTATTTTATTTTATTCGGGTAATTTACAGTTAATATAAATAGTGTTCTTGAACAATATACATTTGGAGGCCATTTATCAGTTTCCGCCGATAAAGACTTGAAACAAAAAAAAAAAAACAACAAAAAAGATCGGTACAACAACAAACAAAAACATAAATAACATAAATTAGGAAACAAAATAACACGATCGATTACTACAAACCACGCATATCGAAATCGTTCATGCAGATACAAACAATTACTTTTCCGTAAAAAAGCTTTTTACCAAGAAATGCTTAAGCCGAGAAACACTGGTATTGAAAATGTCCAAATCATGTTCACTAGTCAGTTTATTAAAACTTGAGCAGAAGTTTAGATACGAATTATTATAATTAAAACGGCCGTGACTTACGAGTTAAAGGTCGTAACCGGCACTGGGCCCGCGTGGTGGATTATGGCCCACACCCTCTCACCGAGAGGAGACTTGTGTCCCAGCAGTGGGAACGTTATATACTAATTTTATCAGATGTATTTATTTTGGTGTATTGTGTGTCGTTTAGTCTTTCTTTCTATTCTAATTTCTTCCGGCACCGCTGGCACATGCTGCGCTGCGTGTCGCGGGTTCGATTCCCGTTCGGAACAAATATTTGTATGACCTACAGTACCTGCGATAAATATTGCACATCGACCTTTGGAAAGAGACAATCGGCTAATTTCGGCTTCGTAGAGCGTTATCTCTGTCGCACGAAATACAAACAGTCCGGTATCTATTAGGAGCTGTTAAAACAATTATGATTTGCTTCTTTTGATAATTATTTTTATTCTTTGTATGAAATACAAAAAAAGGTAAAGGTTTTGTATGTGAGTTTAAATGTTTGTAAACGCACCCACAATACAGGAGAAATTCCTAGTGTGGGGCAACGTTTTTAAAGAACTGGCCAAGTGCGAGTCGGACTCGCACACGAAGGATTCCGTACCACAACGCAAAACCGCCGAAAAAAACACGTTTGTTGAATTGCCCCCCTTAAATATTTATTTTATTGTGTTTTTAGTATTTGGTGTTATAGCGGCAACAGAAATACATCATCTGTGATTTCAACTGTCTAGCTATCACGGATCATGAGAGACAGCCTGGTGACAGACAGACGGACATCTGTCTGTCACCAGGCTGTATCTCAGTGACAGTGGAGTCTTAGTAATAGGGTCCCGTTTTTACCCTTTGGGTACGGAAGCCTAAAAAAACAAAAACAAACAAACTTATGCTTATGCTGTAAGTCCAATCTTACGATGTTTTCCTTCACCGATATGTATAGATACCTCTGTTTATTCCTTTGGTAAATACTGGTGTGATGTTATGTACCTGTATATCTAACTCGAATGATACTTCACAGTTTATTTTGACAATCAATTCATCCACCACACTCAGCAGCTTGTTACGGGCAATCACCTTAAATCTTCCGTGAAAAACCCCGTTTTAACACAAATCACATTGAAAACATCCAAATTAATCACCATTTCTGACGTTTAACATTCATTTATAATCGTTAAAGTCGCTTCTAAGAAAAAACAATTTGTGACTAACCTAAAATGTTAGCGACATGCAACTTTGAACGTTAGGTTGGCTGAAGTAAGGTTAATTTTAGTAAATACTTGGCAATATTACAAAGGAAGGCAACAGAAGTACTACTTCTTACAATTCTTAAAATAATTACGAGGAGTATTGTGTGCAAAACAAAGTTAAACCTATAGACTACTAAAATATGAAGTTAGTATGGTGGACCGATGTCATTGTGAAGGCCACAGGAATCCGCTGGATGCGGGGAGCGAGAACAGCACCCTAATTACGCTAGCACCGTAATTACTTCTTGACCCTATCTCTCTTTGCCAGTTAGAAAGTGTTATATTGGTTGTCGACTTTGTTATAGTAATATTTTAGTACATATGCACATATTTCATCCCACGCACACATGAACTACAAAACACCAACTGCCACGACACTTACATAATCCCATCCTCCATCATCATCAGTTCAGCCGAAAGATGTCCACTGTTGGACATAGGTCTTTCCTAAGTACCGACCAGCAGGGCAACTGCGTAACACACTATCAGTAGCAATGGCTTTCATTTTGACAGTTCAACAACATTCATTGCGTTATTTACGTTGTTGAGCAGACACATTTTTCAAACATATGAAGCAATGGATTAGCAATATCCTTTAAAATGATTCAGATAGTGCCACGATCTGAATCATTTTAAAGGATATTGCTGAACTGATGATGATGGAGGATGGGATTATGTAAGGGTCGTAGCAGTTGGTGTTTTGTAGTTCATGTGTGCGTGGGATAAAATATGTGCATATGTACTAAAATATTACTATAACAAAGTCGACAACCAATATAACACTTTCTAACTGGCAAAGAGAGATAGGGTCAAGAAGGGGTAGGGGTAGGGTCAATAAGGGGTCCTCGAAATGATCAATTACAGTTTTATCAATAAGGATCAACATGCAAAGCTCAGCTGAGATGTCGCCAGCGGCGCGATGGCTGCTGTCAAATCATTTTCGCTTTGTTTACGTCAATTTATTCGCTATTTTTTGTGTTGATACCGGTCTACCATCATTATTGATAACATATATTGTATGGAAGCTTAAAGAATTGAAAAACAAATTAAAAACAAAATTTAGCGACGTAGGTATAGCCTTTTCCCACTTTTTTTTAGATATATTTTTGGGAAATAAATGTACACCGGGGTTAGTACATTTTAGTATAGCACACAGATGCATTATCGAGAAAACTAAAACTGACTGAATAAAAAAAAATGTAAAAAATGGTCATGGTCACAAAATGTATGTATGTAAGTGACAGCTTTCAATAGCCATGTCGACGATGCACCACCTATCGTGAAAAAAAGGGCAGTAAAGATCCTCATTGTAGTAATATTGTCAATCGCTTCAATTGCATTTTGTACACGATCATTATGCGCATGTTTATCAATCACATATACATTGACAATAGCTTTTGATTTGTCTGTCATCTGTGATCTGTCAAACTAGGTTACGAGCCAAACTTCAGCTAAATAAGTATACTTTGAGAACAAAAAAAAATATAATTAAAGAAAATCTAGCAACAAATCTTCTGTAGTTTCTTACACGGTGGAAACAAGGTAGTTTAATAATAGCCAGGCGTTGAAAACCTACTTATTACCCGTGTTAACAGATTTGATGGCTCACTGACAGAATATACGCGCTGTCAAAGATGACACCCAATTCGTGACGGAAAGGTTTCTTCTAAATATTAGGCGTGCTACACACTTATTCGGATTGGTATGATGAGGCACACTCGAGCGGCAAGATCGAATACAATGAAATAATATAAATGCAAATTAGAAAGTATCAAAGTATCTATCCATGCTAATATTTTAAATTAGAAAGTAGCTCTGTATGTTACCTTTTCCCGGCTAAACCACAGAACTATAAAATTTGGCAAGGAAATATGGTATCTTGGGGAAGGACACAGGCTACTTTTTGTCCTGGTAACATGTTCCCGTGGGATACTTTGCGACATTCATGCGGGCGAAGCCGCGGGTATAAGGTAGAGTATATTATGATCGCCGGATTTTTGCCAGAAAAAGTCGCTCGGCTTAGCTCGAATTGTCTGAGCATGATTCTGTGAGGGTAGATGCTGAACGGAGTTTGCCGATCGGTACTAGCCGAATGAAAGCCGGATATGTGTTGTAATTGCTTTGCTTCGGCTGACTTGTTAGAGCCCCCGCAGACCACAGACTTTTTATCGGCCGATAGTTTGGTCGGGCTCTTAATCAGTACGCAGATGTAAGCAAGTGCGCACACTATGACGATTTGGTATCGGCCGATAAACAAGTTTGATGGGCTTCCCGATTCAATTCAAACTAAACTGTCGGCAAACTATCGGCCGACTGTATAATCAGTATTGGCTCCCTACCACACGCGCACACACGACGATTTTTTAGTCGGCCGACTAAGCCGATAGTTCAGTTCGCTCCGAGTTTTGACAGCGAATGGTCGGCCGCGCGTGTTTTGTAAAATGGCGTCGCCCAATTCTCAGTCGCTTATTTCGGAATCTTCGATCGTAACTTTGATCGAGGAAGTCGAAAAACGCCCTGCACTTTATAAGAAAAACTTAAAAGAGGATAAGATAGGATACACCCAATACCTACTCTCTTTTTAATTTTCCTCCTCCGGTGTATGAGAGCAATAATAACAATTCTATACAATGTTTTATTAATTTTCATTGTGCAGTGCGACCACTCTTTTCAACAGTTGGTTAGAAACTAGCAAATAGTCGGCAGACTGTTGGATAGGTTTGCGCACTCATCACCGACTGAACTGTTTAGTTGGCTCGGTGTGCGTACTAGCAGACCAACCCGACTAAACTATCGGCCGATAAAAAGTCTGTGGTCTGCGGGGGCTCTTAAAAAAATACTGACGACTCGAATATTTACCTGTCCCGAGCCGACCCGAGCATGATTCAGCGAGGGTAGATGCTGAACGGAGTGTGCCGATCGGCACAAGCCGAATGTAACAATAATTATGTGTAGTAATTGTTTCGGTTCGGCTTTGTTGTTCGACATATAACAGTCCTTCAGACCTAATTTCGACCATGGCAACCAATCTCAGCGGAGACTAGCCTTCTACGTAGACACAGGTGCACTCTCCCTTCCCTCACTCTCGTCCGATGGGACGGCAATCTGCCACGATCGGAGAAAAATCAGGCGCAGGACCTATAGCTTAACGTGCTTTCCCAACTTTAAGCTCCAGAAAATCCTAATGGAAAACCCAATAACACTTTGCCCTATCTGGGATTCGAACCCAGGACCCCACGCTCAGCAGTCGCGCTTGCAACCACGAGACCAACGCGGCGTTCCACAAACGTGCGTACTGCCGAATCGAATGTGCCGACGACGTTCGGGTCGGATCACCCAAGTGTCTCTCAGATTCCAGACAA
Source organism: Luperina testacea (assembly GCA_927399505.1). Taxonomy (NCBI): domain Eukaryota; kingdom Metazoa; phylum Arthropoda; class Insecta; order Lepidoptera; family Noctuidae; genus Luperina; species Luperina testacea. The sequence continues at coordinate 1,496,879 of OV656780.1, forward strand.
AATTAGAGCTAGGTCAAAGACATTTCAGATTTTCCTGGAGATATGTCATAAGACTATTAAGATATAAATAAATTGGTGGCATAGTGGGCGCAATTACTGAGTAGTCAGCTTTTGCACTACGGATCGCGGTTTCGAATAATATTTATAAGACATATGTAGGTTTGTCTACAATAATATATATGTAGGTACATATTATATCGTCTCGTGTCTGTCTGCGTGACCGTGTGTTTCTTCTAAACTACGTAACGTATTTTGATGCAGTTTTCACTATCATATAAAGAATTTATTACGGTTGTAATACACGTTGTACAATAGGATAAGAAAAGTAGGTACTTTCCGTTTTTCCCGAATTATTAATTTTTCCGCGCAGATTTTCCAATTTTGCTTGCCCTAAAAACCTTATTTGAATTATTATGAACAATTTCTTTTTTCTTCTATGTTTGACATGTCGACGTAGCACCCGTGTGAAGCGGCTCGCTAATAAATTATAATTGATTTGAGTTTTCGTTTATCAAATGCGTGTTACCCACGATACAGAAGAAATTATACTTGTACCATATAATTACAGCGCAATACAATATTTTAAGTCTCAGTGTACTTACAATGACACAAAAGCCCTCACTCTTTAGGCGGAGTCACAAAATTTTTGCTTGGTGTATACAGACGTAAGTGTGGTTATCCTTTCCCTGGAAAAAACACGTCTACAAAGCATTAAAATACATACTCACACATACATATATTCACGTATCACCGTTACATTGGTGTATATTTTACATAATATATAAAATAACATACATTCAAGTAAAACTCAAAACCCAACAAAATATTGATACACGCAAATTGAAATCACAAAATATCCCTGGCAGCCCTTACCGCCCTGCAGGAACTAGGTCAGGACAACCCGCTATTAAGGACATGCCGATCCCCGGCCAGCAGCCCAGCTAGGCATCATGTTGAATTTCCTGGAACATCGATCAATACATATCCCGTTTTATAATCAAAGTGCACTTTCCGATGTGACACAAAATTACTTTCGAATTTGTAATATTAGTGTAGAAGAATGGAGGCATGCCCAGCGGTAGTTTTTTTTACCAAGATGTTTTTTTTATTATACCTAATGTAAAGATAATGAGGGTTTTGTATCGATAGCATAAGCAGCAAGGCACTTCCGTCAGGAATAACAACATACTTTTTCGAAAAGCGGCTCTTTTGCACCGCATTTAAGTTTACAATGCAATGTTATTTAACAGTCCCTTTTCATGTCTGGATGGGTGACCGCTTAGTTCTTCAAATCTCCACAAACTATATTGATGCGGTTTTCACCCATCATTCAAGGTCTATCCAAATGTATGTTTCTAATTGTTGTTATTTCAAGTTAAACAAATATCAACTTTATTTTAGTAGTAATAAAGTTGATTTCAGAGTGACTAAACACTATATAAAAAGTTGTAAAATGTTTGAAGTTGTAGCGTAAACTGAACTTTATTATGTGGGCATTAAAGTTACTTTTCCAAATACTCATATTTCTGGTTAAAGACATTTATTTCTCATAAAAAAAATTACATTTCACTTACATATACTTACTTACATACACTATACTACTCATATACTTCTTACTTATATTTGTTTACATGTTTGGCAAATAAATCGCGAACGATGATTAGAGAATTAATTTCGTATGGTTTATATGTACATCACATCAAAACATCACGCTTGTAACACCCGGGTTAGGCACAGGTGTACTTATACTACACTCACATTTCGCCAGCTGTGTTGTGTATGTGTACATCATCATCATAGCCATCATTTCAGCCGAAAGACTGCTGGACATAGGCCTCCCCCAAGCACCTCCACTTCGACCGGTTCTGTGCTTCTCGCATCCAACGGGTTCCTGCGGCCTTCACAGTGTCGTCGGTCCACCTTGTGGGAGGCCTTCCAACGCTACGTCTTCCGGTACGCGGTTGCCACTCCAGAACGTTTCGGCTTCATGGGGGTCCAACATGCATACTAATATTCTAAATGCGAAAGTGTATCTGTCTGTCTGTTACCTCTTCACGCTTAAACCGCTGAACTGATTTAGATGAAATTTGATATAGAGATAGTTTGAGTTCCGGGAAAGGACATAGGATAGTTTTCATTCCGATATTCCCACGGGATCGACATTTATGCGGGTGATATCGCGGAGCGCTGCTAGTTTTTTTATATTTAACTCAGTTATAACACAGAAATATCAATGTTTTGAAATGTTACCATTGAACCTGTGCGGAGAATGGACGGGATCGTTACAAACAAATTCCAAACCAAACAACACTCATTTGACTCGTCACAAACCTAATGTTATGTAACAAAACGTAGGTATATATCATATCAGCATACCTTGACGTTCAATTCAATGTACAGTCGCGTACGGTATTAACAAAGCCTATAACAGTTGCAAACAGAAGTAGTTCGGTACCGTACGGTCGCGTGGTGTGACGTTATCTTTACGGAATGGGTGAGGCCACAGAAATGGCGGTGTTAAAAACGAAGGAAATGTGTTTTAGAGTGCAATAATTTTACAGACAGTTATTTCATGATTTATTTGAGTAATATTGATAAATTAATCTAACCAGCATAATATTTGACAGCTATTTGCGACGTTGCCAGCTTTCAGAATGTACAAGTACAAGTATATTGGTGATTTTTATGATTGTAAATCTATAAATACCTATGTGTTACGGTTGTGAATCATGTTTAGATCGACTAACAACCTGCAAATTGCAAAATACGTAAGAAAATTTGAATTTCCCGGACTACACTGACGCTTTCGCCTTAAGAAAACATTCAAAAGCCTAAGAGCGAGGTAATTGCATAACACACTATCGGTAGTAATGGGTTTCATTTTGACAAATCAACAACATTCATTGCGTTATTTGCGTTGATGTGCAGACACATGTTTCAAACATATGGAGCAATGGATTAGAAATATGCTTCAAAGTGATTCAAACTGAGAGTAATAATAGTGTGTTACGCAATTAGTGTGCTAGTGTTTTAGTTTAAAAGGATATGCGAGAAAGTTAGCAATGCTAATGTAGCTGATCTACACCTTAGCAAAAGATAAACTATTTTTTTTTAAATCAATGGTCCAAAGACGTTGCCTCAAACTTGATGAAAGTCGACATTACTTTATGACCTTTAAAGACTCAAGCTTGTAAAATTAGGTACAGTCAGTATATTTTTGTAACAATATGAATGAAAAGAGTGTCCATAGGTATCTATGATTTGGAATGGGCAACTAGCTTCAGATTTTCTGACTGACCGACTCCTTGACAATTCAAAAGTGCCTGGTTTAATTGAAATAAATGCTTTGAGTTTGAGTACTTATATCATTGGTAACCAATTGACATTAACAGCGTCGTTATGTCATAGCAGTAAAGACGATTTTCGTTGTGCCTATGTTACCAAGTACGATTGATTTTTCTGCTTTTGTTCTATTTGTCTGTTACCTAATCAAAATATTGGTTCTTTGGTCATAGAATTAGCATTACCATTCGACGTGGCAATGCTTCCAGTCTTCTGGGCACGTTTCCGGATGACAGCGATACGGACGAGTACTTCGACGCCTAACTTTCCTTTTGTTTTTGTATTTATTTGTACAGTTGGTTATTTATTTGTCGCATCCGGTCATGCATTTGACTAGTCGGAACGCTAGCGCCATCTGGTGGCGCTTGACAGAGTCTAGCCTGAGTCCGTGGGGGTTAGAAAACAGCTCGACAGAACGATGTGGAGCTCACTTTGGACTTTGGACTTGGAGATTGGACATCGTACGGACAACATGTGCTCAGAAACTGTCCAGCGTTCCGTATCTGGTTGTGTCGTGTACCTACAGTGTGTAATTTGCTAGTGTGACTAAATTGTTCGTGAAATTATAATCTTATTTGAACTGCAAACGGTTTTTCTATTGCGCAATAACCAACACATAACCCACTGTACGCCCACAATAGTTAAATATGGCTGATAATAACGAGACACACTATACCTTCTCCGTTATCAGAAGTGGGATACGTGTTGGTTGATGCGCAAAATGAGAACGCTAAAAGTGAAAGTGACCGTTGACATTTTTAAAAACAAAGTGCAAACTGCGAACGCTTATTAAATAATCGTGTGGACCTGTTAGAGTTGAACCCAGATAAGCCAGATACGGATGCGCGATCATAGTGAATGTTGTTTTGGGCATAGGCTGTATGCCGAAATACCTTTGCCCAGTGACGCGCCAGTTGCGCCCTACCGCCATGTTAGGAAAAAAAGTGTTCCCGTAATTAGAAAACGCGATAGGACGCGTGTGCAAACGTAACCGCACACAATACTACAGCTGATTTGTGATTTGCTGAAAATTCACTGCAAGGAGGTCAACTTGTGGCCGTCATTAAGGCGCACAAAGGAAGCAGTATCAACGTGGCTGTCGTAAATAATACGATGGACGTAGCGTGGAGCTACCAGTGACGTGGAGTGACTTCAAGAACCGAGCCAAGCAGCCCGCAGCCGTCGGTGAAGCCCTTCGTGTGCTGCAAGTGAGGGAATCCAGGACATGTTGCGGCCCGGTGCACGAGAAGTGGCAGCCAAGCAGAGGTGGAGGTGGAGCACGCGCTGCAAGCAGCAGCGGCGAGTGGATGTTTGCGTCGTACAACTACCCGCAGGCACGTTGGAACATAAAGGTCAGCTGTATTGTTTTGTTACTATTCTGGTGCTGAATGCTCGTTAGTAAAAGCGAGTTGTGCAGCCAAATTAAGTGGCAAACGAGTTAATAATGTTGTTGCGTTGACTGGTATTGGTTAAACGCGTGTATTCAGCACAAAACAAATCATAAGAAGCGTTGCGAATAGCGAGTCACAACTTGAGATTCTATTACGTTTCTACACGACATTTACTTGCAAAGTATTATTTTGGGTAGGCTATTTTGTGTTATTATAAAACGAAGAGTGAAATCAGATTATCAGACTAATCTAGATCGGAAGTTCAGAGGTCCATTTAAGGTTGTGGAAGTTTTGACAAGTGATCGCTATACGTCATACATAAGCTTTAGATTCTAACCGAACTTACTAGAATGCTCACGATCGCATACGAAAGATGCCTCTAAGTAGTGTTCCTAACGTGTTAAACGTAGAAGGCGGTGAGGATAGTTCCTTCACCGAGTAGTAGAGCACATACCATGGCTATTTGGTCGCACTGCACGCACTAGTCTGTAGTCGTAACTGCAACTCATTTAGGAGTTGTTCAGGGCGCGATGGGCAGTTAGTGGTGTGGCGGGGACCTGGGTCTCAAGGGAGACTATTGTTGTGTTGGTCATGTATTGACCTGGGAGTCGTAGACTCTATGAGAAGTGATGTGTGTTGGTCGTATCACTTGAGGTGATGACGATATGGGTGGCATGAGTGTCACTAGCTGCTGCGGCAGCCGGGCCATGAGCGTTGTATGTGATCTACTCGTGAGTTGATGCAGTTCCTGAACAATTATTGCCAGGGCTTAGAGGAATCTTTTGTTATCAATGATTGTTATTGTTTTTATTAAATGTGGTCAGAATTGGCCGAGGGGAACATGCACTGCTGTTGATTTTTTTGGTTACAGGTTAACATACAAGGACACGTGCAAGCAGAATGACAGTGGTGGACGGCGCTGCGCTCTTTGGATCTCCTGTACGAGTGGTCGCTGATCAGGGACGGTGCTTTTCGAGCGAGGAGTTTCAAGACTTCTGCCAAGGAAACTGTGGATTGCAACCACTACAGCCATTGAGCCAGCTACACATCTATTGTCTACCGAATTTGGTGAGTCATTTTCATTTTGTTTTGACTTGAGTACTGAGTGCTTCCCTGGTAAACAACAGCAATAAGGTTACACAATAAGGGTGTTAGGTATAGCCCAATCTAGTTAACGATGCAATTTTTAAATACAGTCACGATAAGTTATGAATGATGCCAGTACGTCATGTACCAGTCGAAATAGATGGTAATCACAGTGGTGATGAGCTATGAGCAAGCCTAAGTAGTGGGAACCACGCGAGTAGGGGTTCTCTATCGGCCGTAGTAAAAAGTGTGTAGTCACGGGGGTGATACACGTGGATCCATGCGCTGGATGTGTGAGAGCAATGCGATTGCTGGTCGGCCGGAGTGCCGTGGCGTTAGAGTGGTTTACTCGTGTGTGGGTTTCCGGGTATCTAAGGCTCTTAGTGAAAAAGATTATTGTTGTAATGTGGATAACGATGGTACATGGCTCTGGTTGATGTTTTTTTTGTTATGATTGATTAAAGTTTGATTACATGGCTCTAGTTGAATCAAGTACGCTCATGAGGCTAAGGCACATGTCATGGCACAGGCCAAGGGATCAGAGTATTAATGACGAATTTGAGGAAAGCCAAGTAAAAGTCTTGTTGATGAAACAGAGTAGAGATTAAAGTCGAGTAATAGTGGTGAGGTTCGGCTGGTCGATAGGACAGTGCCGTCCGGTCCATGCCATTGGGGCTGGTCGAAGGGACACACTTGTCTAGACCCTGTCTGTGATCTGGTCGATAGGACAGTGCCGTCCGGTCCATGCCATTGGGGCTGGTCGAAGGGACACACTTGTCTAGACCCTGTATTTGAGTGATTGGTCGAAAGACGGTGCCGTCCGGTCCATGCCATTGGGGCTGGTCGAAGGGACACACTTGTCTAGACCCTGTCTGTGATCTTGAGATTTGGGTATCAAATAATGATTAATACTCTGAACTCTAAAATTTTTTTTAGTTTGTGCGAATTATCATTGTTGTTGTGCCTGTACCATATTTGGTCAGGAGTGACCGAGCTATGAGATACTTTGCGGGGTATGTTTGTTTACAGATTAACACACGAGGACGTGTGCATCGCAGGATGGCCGTGTCGCATCCGGTCATGCATTTGACTAGTCGGAACGCTAGCGCCATCTGGTGGCGCTTGACAGAGTCTAGCCTGAGTCCGTGGGGGTTAGAAAACAGCTCGACAGAACGATGTGGAGCTCACTTTGGACTTTGGACTTGGAGATTGGACATCGTACGGACAACATGTGCTCAGAAACTGTCCAGCGTTCCGTATCTGGTTGTGTCGTGTACCTACAGTGTGTAATTTGCTAGTGTGACTAAATTGTTCGTGAAATTATAATCTTATTTGAACTGCAAACGGTTTTTCTATTGCGCAATAACCAACACATAACCCACTGTACGCCCACAATAGTTAAATATGGCTGATAATAACGAGACACACTATACCTTCTCCGTTATTCCGTCCGTCATTTATTATAGTCCTAGCGTAAATAGTTTTTTGTTAGTATATCAAAGCATAATAACTCAGTTAATTCCAACGTCATATCTACCATCTCCATTGTAATCTTCCCCTTTATCACACTCGCTGTTTTCCTGGGCCCACATGACGTGTCACACAACTGTCACGCCGCGCTCATCGTGACTGAATAATGTAGCACTTTTGTCGGCGATTGTACCCTCGGGACAAGCGCTACCTGTTTATTTAAACGATATAATAAATGCGCGTGACTGTACCGCCAATGACAGTAAAGTACGATGGTTTGGTAATTACCCTACTGCGACGAAAAATGGGTAATGGTGGGTTGGAATTTATGACCCCTTAAGTTGTGATGCGAACGGTACGAAAACATGTCTTTGTAACTGTCAGGCGGTTTTCTGTCGGGTGGTTTTTTTACGTGGCCCACGCAAGTGTCCTGCAGATCTGAAGGCCAATTCCCGTAATTTTTAATTTTTTTAACGTTTTTACGTTCATAATCTAGTTACAATCTCATTTTAGATCGGATATGCCGTTTCACAATGTTTTCAATCGTTTCATATCCTTTTCAGATTCACACATCATACTTTCCCGTACGTATTCATGACTCAAACACAGTAATACCATCTCAGAGATTTATTTGATCAAATAAACATGTAAGTACTGAACATTTGGCTTCGTAAATAAATATTTTCTCAACAGTGAAGTGAGGCATCGCTAACAATAGTACTTGTGCTGAGATTCCATTCAACAATATTGTAAGGTTGCGTACTGGGATATAAGCGGAACGACGAGCGTATTCAAGAACGTACGAAATAGTAGGTACATACAAGAACGTACGAATTTATTTGATGTAATTTCGTATGTGACAGGTCCCTTATTTTTTTACGTTACGTAATTTCAAACTCAAACTCAGCATTTATTTTTATTGAACCACTAGCAGCGCCCCGCGGTTTTACCCGCATAAGTGATTGACATGATAGGCAGGAAGACATTCTACTTTTTAAGGAAGTGTTTTTCTTAATAATTATAAAATATAGTCCCGCAGACCGTATTTCGGCCACGGCGGCCAGTCTCAATGGAGACTAGCCTTCGGTGCAAGAGATATTTTAGTGCACAAGTGTCTGCGCCGACACAGGTGTACTCTCTCTTCCCTCACTCTCATTGTCCTCAGGAACGTTACTCAAATTGACACGACCGAGGAAAGATCAGACGCCAACGGCTTAACATGCTTTTCGAGACATGGGGACATCACAACGCCAACTTCCAAACTCCGGACTATTAACTAAGAAATTTCTTAGAGATGCGCCGAGTAACACTTTTGCCGAGTAACGAGTACCGAGTTTTACTCGGCTCAATTTTTTTTCAACCGAGTACTCGGCCGAGTAACTCGGTTCAATCAAATTCCCATTTCGCGCGCGTAAACAAGTACAAACAGGTTCGCGCAATTTTAAATATTGATTATTATTATTTATTACTGTTCTCTTAATTTTGTCTCATTACTACTCATTCATTAGCATAATTTTGATTTTATTAATTGAGATTGTCAAAGATTTCCTAAATTAGTAATAAATACTTTTTGATTAACACTGTTGTTTTAATTATATTTACCTAAATATATTGCTTTTCTTAAACAAAGTATACTCGGCATTCAAACCGAGTTATTCGGCCGAGTACGAGTATCAAAAAACCCGCCGAGTACGCCGAGTACCGAGTATCAACCGAGTACTCGGCCCATCTCTATATGGAAAAACCTAATAACATTTTTCTCGACATGGGAATCAAACCCAGGACCCCACGCACAGCAGTCGCGCTTGCAACGAGACGAACGGAGCAATTACAAGAAAAGTATCCTTGCAAAACGTAACACTTTGTCTAATTTGTATGCGCGAAAGGCAATTACTACGACTGCTGTAGCATATTGTAGCATCTCCTTGAGTTAATTGTCAGCACAGCATAAAACAAATGACGGTGTAAAACACAAACACCGCTCACCGTCAGAAGCCACGCTCCAGTAATACGGACATTAAATTTCAAGATTAACTCAAGTATATGGTGGTATCTGGATGTACCCTTTCATACGCATGGGAATAGCAGAAATAATGGGGTTATATCTTCCTTTCATGTTTGATTTTCATCACAGATACCTTACTAAATGCGTGCTTCGAAGCCAGCAAGGCGTTATAGGGTCTCCTGTAAAGTAGTATGATTGCAGTGTGTATAAAGACAACAATTAATCAATCAATCTACCTAGTCATTTCCCAACTATCTTGGGGTCAGCTTCCTGTCTAACCGGATGCAGCTGAATATCAGTATTTTACATGGAGCGACCTCCACAATCCAGTACCTGGGTAAGAAGATACCCCTTGGTAAGAAAGACTGGTTGTCAGACTTTTCTGACGACCCGTAACGACTGTCAGAGATCCAAGAATGACAGCCGGGACCAACGGTTTAACGTGCTTCCCGAGGCACGGAGGGGTCTCGGTATGTAAAGATGGTCACCCATCCACGGACCAGCCGCGACAAGCGTAGCTTAACCTGATCGATCGATCCGTGCGGCTGTTATAACTTACCCACGAGTCCCTCAATAGAGACCACAACATCATCTAATAATCGTCAGACGAAGTTCTTTATTTTCTTTCATTTATTATTCACTAGCTGTGCCCGCGGCTTCGCTCACGTAAGTGTGTATTATATTGGCATTATTATTTAGTCATTATTCTAACGGTTTATAGAATATAATTGATATATTTATTTGCAAAGAACGTAGGTACAAAAATCTGTTGTTACATTTTTGAGGAATTCAAATACATTCTAACTATTTTAGCATGCATTTAAACAATCTATCTAAGAATTATGTTACAGCATAATAATATTTTTAATGTCTCACACACCTTTAGTTCACTGCTGGAGAAAATCCATTCTAACGTCTAAATTATACTTCGTCATATCACTATCTGAGAGCTAACTTAGTTTTAGCTAAATATTAACACAATATTACCAACTTCTCCCTGAGGTCTCGTAGCAACGTAGCTAGTTGCTACGACGCTACGACGCTACGCCGTAGTATCACGATGTTACTTAGCATGGTTTTATTAGGTATTTACTCAATTTATTAAGAAGTATTTGGAAATCATGTTACAATGATTGGTTTTAGTCTTAAGTATGAATATGTGACTATTAGAAAAGAGACCAAAGATAAGATGCATGATTTTGTGGAATACCATTTGACTATGAAGCAAGAAAGTGAACATTTGGGTGATCGGCTGATTTGAAAGTATGAAAAAGAACAAGTATGTACAGCGGCAACCCCAAATAAATAGGGGAAAGATGATGATTAATACGTTCTTCACATAAGGTCTTTTAAAATGGAACCCGTCACATAATCAAAATATTTGCTGAAGCCCACGAACACAAATTTCAAGACATGTGAATGTCGAGGCAATTTAGCTGCTAGACACCACGGACATAGTGCGTAGGCTAAAGAGAACTAAACCATTTGAGTTAGTGTCACACTATCACACTAATATTATAAAGGCGAAAGTTTGTGTGTGTGTGTTTATATGTTTGTTACTTCACGCTCAAACGGCTTACGCAGTTTTGATAAAATTTTGTATGGAGGTAGCTGACACCCTGGATTAACATATAGGCTACTTTTATCCCGATATTCGCACGGGATCGACATTTACGCAAGTGAAACCGCGAAGCGCAGCTTGTAATAATATTAAGGCGAAATTTTGTGAGTGTGTTTGTTACTTCTTCACGCAAAAACTACTGAACGGATTTGAATGATATTTGGTAAACAGATATAATAGTTTATAACCAGAATTAACACATAGAATACTTTTTATCCCGATATTCCCACGGCATCGACTTATGCGGGTGAAACCGAGGTGCGCAGCTAGTAGTGTACAAACAATACAATACTGTGCGACATGTAACACATGAACAAAGTATTTTTTTATCAATTATAACAATTTTGCAAATTGACTATATTTTTAGTTAATATAATCTACTTCGTAAAATGTTAAGTTACAGTTAAATTGCTAATTAATCTTAAGCTGGATTGTAATCAATTATTAAGAAATTTCATTCTTATTAATAGAGGCAAAAAAAACCTAAGGTCTCGTAGCACCGTAGCTGGTTGCTACGGAGCTACGACGCTACGCCGTAACCCATAATTTTACAAGTCGGTAGGTATTTTTAGGACGTTCATTTTACGTTATTAGAATATTTGGTTAAGTAGAGTGTTTGTGAAGGATCTTTTCCGGCGAAGTATACAAAAAAAAAAATTCCTAGTGACCTATGTCTGCCGTGTTTGTATATATTGAAAAGTGTGTATGTATGCCTGTGGAATTAGAATGACAGGCAACTTTGCTTCTGGTATTGTAATCACACTATCACACTAATATTTTAAGGCGAAAGTTTGTGAGTCTGTGTGTGTGTTTGTATCTTTGTTACTTCTTCACGCACAAACGGCTGGATCAATTTTGATAAAATTTCGTATGGAGGTAGCTGACACCCTGGATTAACATATAGGCTACTTTTTATCCCGATATGCCCACGGAATCGTCACTTATTCGGGTGAAACCATGGGGCGCAGCTAGGTAGTTGTTTATAGATGGTAGTGACCACCCGCCTGTTCTGTAGTGTCTTTTGTGACAAAAGTCTATTATCACTTTAGTTTTTAATTAAAATAATATTCTTTCATATCTATTACATGAAATACTGAAATACAATGAATCGGATAATTTTGTGTTGATTAAGATGTAAATAATTATTAAAAACTTTATTGAGTTCAGAAAAAGTAAGGTATATTATTAAAAAAACTAGTAACAGATTACTTAGGAGCCTTAGGAGCTATATAGATTTTTGACAAATGCCTGGGACTAGACGCTAGGATTCCCAGTGTCGTGGGGCTTCGACGATGTTTAAAAGTTTTATCGGAGATCGTATAATCTGCCTAACCTTTTCCCAACTATGTTGGGGTCGGCTTCCAGTCTAACCGAATGCAGCTGAATACCAGTATTTTACATGGAGTGACTGCCTATCTGTCCTCCACAACCCAGTTACTGGGCAATACGATACTCTTTGGTAAGCCTGGTTGTCAGACTTTCGGTCTTCTGACTACCCGTAACGACTGTCAAAGATCCACGAATGACAGCCGGGACCAACGGCTTAACGTGCTAATCGAGGTACGGAGCGGTCACGGTATGTAAAGATTGTCACCCATCCACAGGCCAACCGCGGCAAGCGTAGCTTAACCTGATCGATCGACCTGTGCGACTGTTATTATTTAGCCACGGGCCCCTCTATCGCAGACCGTATGATAACATAAAATAAAATAATACTTCCAAACTCAAGTCAACATGGTTGAACACGCAAAACCCGGGCACAGCTGATTTAATATTAAGCTTTACGAAGGTATTCTACCAATTTGAAAAGAAGGGAAGTCGTCCCAATTTCGCGCAGCTGCCTCCAGTAACAAGTTATAAGGGAAGCATATACATATTACGAAATCTTTTAGCAGGGAAATAAGGACATTCAGTATTAAGTAATATTATGATTAATAAATTGCTTTTCTGTAAGTGATGAGGCGCTTAGACTTAAGTTTGCAATGTACAAATTGTAAAGTAACAGTGTACTCATTGTTGAAAAGCCAAATAAATAAATAAAAAATAAAAAAATAAAAAATAAATTAAAATAATACTTTCGCTGTATGTAGGAAGTATAATACGTTATATTTTTTTAAGTAAAAATAATGTAGCGGATTTTTGAAATGAAAACTTCTTTAGCATCGTTGTGATTTGAAATTTTATGAAACGAAAAAGCAACAGTAAAAAGAGACATATTATAAGATTTAACGTGGGAGAAAATGAGATAGGAAGCATTATGCAGTGTTTTTGTTTTTAGGGTTCCGTAGTCAACTAGGAACCCTTATAGTTTCGCCATGTCTGTCCGTCCGTCCGTCCGTCCTCGCTTAATCTCTGAGACCGTTAGCACTAGAAAGCTGAAATTTGGTACCAATATGTATATCAATCACGCCGACAAAGTGGTAAAATAAAAATTGGAAAAAAATCTTTTATTAGGGTAGCTCCCCTATATGTAAAGTGGGAAGTGATTTTTTTTTTTATTTTCAACCCTAACGTGTGATATATTGTTGGAAAGGTATTTAAAAATGAATAGGGGTTTACTAAAATAATTTTTTGATAATGTCAATAATTTCGGAAATAATCGCTCCAAAAGTAAAAAACAATGTGTCCCCCCCCCCTCTAACTTTTGAACCATAAGTTTAGAAAATATGAAAAAAATCTGAAAAGTAGAACTTTATAAGGACTTTCTAGGAAAATTATTTTGAACTTAATGGAAACAACAGTTTTTGTAGAAAAAAGACAAAAAGTTGTACAAAATAATTTCTGGACTAAGTTTGTAGTATAATCGTATATGCAAGCATTTTTTTAACTTCGTTTACATAAATCTTATTGTGACGGACGGGAAACTACGGAACCCTACACTGAGCGTGGCCCGACACGCTCTTGGCCGGTTTTTTTATTATTAAAAATGACATCACATATTTTAATCCTATGCTACTAATTTGTGGATGTGGATGTAGATGTGGGTGTGGGTGTGGATGGATGGATGGATGGATGGATGGATGTTCTTTAGCATCGTTGTGATTTGAAAGTTTATGAAACGAAAAAGCGACAGTAAAAAGAGACGTAAATTCATAAGATTTAAGATTGAAGGTTTCACTTCTACCACGTGTGAATTGCACACATGCTGTTTTTTTTTTAAGTTTCGTTCAACTTGGGACTCGAACCTACGACCCTGAGGTTTCTTTTCAAGTTGGTCTACACTGTCCTACTGCTGAGCAAAGACCTCCTCCAAATCCTTCCAGCGGGGTAATTACGTAACACACTATCAGTAGCAATGGCTTTCATTTTGACAGTTCAACAACATTCATTGCGTCATTTACGCTGTTGAGCAGACACATTTTTCGAACATATGAAGCAATGGATTAGCAATATCCTTCAAAATTATTCAAATTGAGACTGATGCAGCATCCTTTTCTAAAGGCACCTCCATCCAACCCTTGCGTTTTAGATCATTATTAAAAATAATTAATTACGAATAGTTTTCCCATATTTTACATTACATAACGTAACAGCATGCTCGTCTGCCCCGAAGGGTACCTATAGTACAGACGCCAGCACATCAAGCTACTACAATCTGTCGAATTTTTTTAATAGATTTTCAACTTTATCGCTTAAGCATAAGGTTCAAAGTTGATTGGGAAAATTTGACAGTTTCGGGTAGCTTGATGTGCTGGCGTCTGTACATCCACATTTAACCAGTTAAGTTTAAGTCGCATGTAATAGGGAGCGTGTCTATAGACATCAACCGGCCGCAAATCTATCTCTTTAATAAAATAAATCAATTTAATTAATAAATAAATTTAATAAACCAATAAACTTCTAGCATATTATATCTCTAAATGATCATCTCTGAAACATGCGAATCTATCAAACTCTAGATACCTACTAAATAATATCAAACTTAATATATATAGACCTTGAAGCCCCCTCGAGCTTCCTGATTGGCCTACTGACCTCTCCCGTGAACACCCCTGGTAAAATATAATTATATCCTTTACAAAAACTATCATGTCTTACTAACAATATACAGAGGGGAACAGAGATAAATTTAATATATTTTGAGCTGAGTATAAAGATGTTAATCCCATTACATAATCAAAAGGTTATACAATTATAAATTAGAATAACAATAAAAAAGACGCAAATGCAAGTGCGTTGCCATTTCAAAAATAATTCATCGCGTCTCTGAAACCAGGTCAGGTTAATGCCACGAAGTTGTCCCAGCCGCCCTGCGCCGCGCATCCGCCCGAAGTCAGGCGCAGTGCGCGCGCCGCCCATCCTCATAACCGCCCAAGTCTTCACCTGCCATCAAAACCTTTGCATCTTTAAAAAAATAATAATTAAAAAATAACAATCAAGGCGTGTACTCGATTTGAAAATTAAAACTTGAATTCATAAAACAAAGATGGCCGACATTCGGTGTGTGGTGCGTCGTGGTGCGGACGTGTGCTAGGCACAATATGTTACGCTCAGTATACGGGACCTAGGTTGTAACGATTGAAGTGTGTGTAGATAAGTGTTGTGTGTGGCTACCACTGCTTGCTGAGCAGCTGTCGACCCCTGTGAGTATATTTTCCTTGTTATTATTGAGGGGTGTAGCTCAAATGCTGAAATCAGCCCCCGGGGATAATCCTTGTACTTTCATTATTATACGACCCTAAAAAACCTCTGGAATGACTGCGTCGAAGCCAATTTGAGCTTAACAATGTAATTTTTGTCTCCAATTAAATTAGTGTTTAGTCTTTATGCAACTTGATATTCACAACAGTCTCCTTTTGAGTCCTTTATCAATCAAGTATAAAGCATCCATTTTATTAATTTCATTAATTTATGAACTGAACAATGTTACTTTAACATTTGCTGTTACTTTACATAATTAAAAGCTGAGTACTTGACATAGAATTTAATGATAACAATGACATCATTTGTACTATCAGCAGTTACATATAGATTTATTTTAAAATTATTGAATTAGTGAAGAAATAATTTACGATAATTATCCTTATCACTTTAACTTTAAGCATCCACTTTCCTTCGACGGTGAAACGTGTTCAGGAGATTACCGATGCCATGAACACTAATCACCATACTCGAAGACTGTACTGGTGAGCTTCCAGGGTGTCTTTAATGGACAGGAAAGTACTACTGTTTGATATATTCCCGTACTTATAATATACAGGGAAATATCTAGGTTTTGTTGATTTACTTATCTTACAATTCAGTAGTTATTTGATGCTTTGAATTCATTCTTTTCCTCTTTTTCAAGTTCCTTTCCCGCAAATTGGAAAAGCTTAAGATCTAACATTACTTACTATAGTGCCAATGACGATACTATTATGCTGCGTTAGGCTATGCTATGATCATCAGCATGGCGGTAAGTGCTAACAGTGACATGAAACCCCTTTGAAGTCATTTATGTGATTACCTGTCACTACGCTAAGCGAAGTGTTGGTTCGTGCGCTAGGAACGCTAACTCCCTTCTCGTTTAATCCGCTGCTAAAACACACAGCTAATGGTGTCGATTCCCTTATTCACGAACTAAACTAAATTTAAGTACAGTGCATCTTTTTCTTTCTATTTCATTAAGAAAAGGACAAAAGATGAATTTTAGTTTTGTCCTGTCAAATTAATCAGCGCCTGATACTACCCCATACAAGTTTAGACGTGATTAAAAACTTACCTACTAAAATTACGTCAATTTACGTCAGACGCTGATTAATTTGACAGGACTAAACAAAAATTTATCTTCTGTCCTGTTCTTAATGAAATAGAAAGAAAAAGATGCACTGAACTGTTTAGTTTAGATTGTGAACAACAGAATCGACACCAATATCAGTGCGGCTAATATTGTATCATAGCTATAAGGACTAGATTATGACCAGACTAAATAGGTAATAATTTAAATGTTGTGAAGCACATGATGACACTCAATACACGCTCCATATTACTGCTTTTAATCATATGCATACTTATAATATTATAAATGCGAAAGTGTGTGGCTGTTACCTCTTTACGCTTAAACCGCTGAACCGATTTAGATGAAATTTGGTATAGAGATAGTTTGAGTCCCGGGAAAGGACATAGTATAGTTTTAATCCCGATATTTCCACGAGATCGAAACTTATGCGGGTTAAACCGCTGCTAGTAGGATCATAATGCTACTAAATTGTGAAAGAGGACACAGATTTCTGAAACACAGGTCTTTGAACCTAACTCAAAAATCAGCGATTTAAGTATTAATATAGTATTTGTACTGCCACATTGTGCTGCCACATTGTACTGCCACTTTGGTCTAATGGTCATAAGTGCTACTGCTGAGCAGGAAGTCCCGGGTTCGGTTTCCAGATCAGGCAGAGTGTAATTGGGTTTCCCTATCCCCCTTTTACCCCTCATACCTCCAGGTAAAGCCTCCAGGCTTTGAGCCCGAAAGTCTGACAACCAGTCTTACCAAGGGGTGTCGTACTATCCAGTAACTGGGTTGTGGGGATCAGATAGGCTGTTGCTTCATGTAAAATACTGGTATTCAGCTGCATCCGGTTAGACTGGAAGCCGACCCCAACATAGTTAGGAAAAGGCTCGGCAGATGATGAAGATCTGGAGGCTTTTATTTAGGTAGTAAGTTTTTGTTTACATTTTTAATTTATTTTTTTGCTTGAGTACGTATAGTTTTGATTGTATTTGTTGGTATATTGGCGTGGCTAGCTGACATATGGCAAATACTTTAATTTAATGTTCTGTGTCTTGTAATGTTAAATACTTTGCATACCTAGTATTGTATACAATCAAGTATTTTTAACTGAACAGACAGCTGTGCTGCTGGGGAGTTTGTTGCGCCACTTCTTCTCCCCAGCGAAAGCAAGAACTGGTGAAGGGCGGGCGTTTTGGGGGATGTCTTTTGTAATTTAGAATTTTAGACGTTTAAGTGTTAGTTTTTAGTATATGTAAGTGTTGTTTAGTTTTTGGGATACATAAAGAAGCATCCTCGTGTAGCGCCGTCTGTTCCGCCAGTTACTGAACTGAACCGAGCGCTCGGCGCATCCTGGACAGTCACACCTTATTGGACTGGCCAATTCATCCCTTGCGGTGGTAGGGCTAACGACCACCTGGTTTGCGACAATCCCACCGGAGTCCGGCGTTAAGCAGCCCGCTGTGTTTCGTCGATGCGTGGGAGTTCCAGTATCTTAGGCATCTTCTGGGCACGCTCGTTCCATCTTAGAGCTCATCCATCGCTTTCTATCACGCGTGATCGAGGTCAAGAGCGGGCCCATTCAGCATTAAAAAAAATTAAGTGCTGATTCTCAGCCTAGTTTAAAAATGGCTTTTGATTTTGATTTATCAGGAATTTCTCAGTAGCAGCCCGGAGTCTAAATTTGAGCCTGAATGATGACAATAGGATCGCCTTCTATTACATGGGACTCTGGCGAAATGTGGGTGTAGGTACATGTTTTTTTTTTTGCGTATGGGAAATCATCAAATGAATGAATGAATTCTTGAATACCGTAGTATTTTTTTTAAGAGCAGTGCCTTTAACCTTACTTTAAATACACATGTTGTTTTCGTGGACCGTATATTTTCAGGTAATTTATTGTATATTTGTTTCAGTATTCTGGGCTATTTTTGTACATTTCTAATCTAGGTGCTGGTAGAATTAACTTGTTTTTGCAGCTTAATATCTCAAGAGGCTGGAGGAAACTCACTTTGATGGCCCTTTTCTTGGCCAGAACTACCATAAAACACAACAATTAGTCACAAATAAGACTGCATCATTCCTCCAAGTCTACTACTTCATTTGAATTTAGTACTTAGTAGCTACTTTTCGACGATTTCATCATCATCTGCCTAGATTTAACTGAACTATGTTTGGGTCGGCTTCCAGTTTCATCAGATGCAGCTGATGCCATGCCAGTATTACTTGGAGCAACTGCCTATGAGAAGGTCAATTCCCGTAATTAAAAACGTTAAAAATCTAGTTGCAATCTCACCTCAGCGACAATCAATTTCAAAAATGTAAAGAAAGAAAGAAAAAGTATTTATTGCGACTCGTACAGGAAGAACACAAACTAAGGAAACGAACTAACCAACCAACCAACCAACCAACGCCAACTAACAACCAACCAACCAACCAACAACCAACCCAGCAACAACCCACCCCGCCCCCGTCCTTCAACTAACTGGCTAACTAGGGAAATTAGAGATATTTTTGACAGATTGAGGCCGAGATCAGACTGTCAACGTTCTTAAAATTACGAGAACTGCCCTCTGATCTCTGAAACCGTTACTGGATAAACTGATACCTGTATAAACACAATACTAACCCCCTTACTAATAAACGAATTATATCGGATGAATTGAATACTTAGTTACAGTACCCGGCGATAAATATTGCACATCGACCTTTGGAAAGAGACAATCGGCTAATTTCGGCTTCGTAGAGCGTTATCTCTGTCGCACGAAATACAAACAGTCCGGTATCAATTAGGAGCTGTTAAAACAATTATGATTTGCTTCTTTTGATAATTATTTTTATTCTTTGTATAAAATCGATAGGATCGAATAGGTCGATGTGCAATATTTATCGCCGGGTACTGTACACACGATTCCTCTCGTTCAGTCGTCAGTAATTGACGTTCGAAAGAAGAAGACAAAGCGTTGTGTAACTATACAGACGCTACCTATACAACGTTTATTAGTAAGGGGGCTGGTCTAGATACTGACTGGATACACACAATACCTGTCGAAGATCTACAAATGACAGACGTGACCGATGGCTTAGCGTGCTCTCCGAGGCACGATACCTAACCAAATACAACCCAGAAACGGGTTAACACATATCTACCTGTTAAAGACCTACCTGTTGTTTTGTCGTTCTTGGTGTTTTTAGGGTTCCGTCCCTCAAAAGAAATAAACTGAACCCTTATTTATACGATCACTTTGTTGTCCGTCCGTCCGTCTGTCAAGACCCTTTATCTCGGGAACACGTGGAGGTATCGAGTTGAAATTAAAAACATAATATACTCAGGCCTGCGGCCCCTTGAAGCAATAAAAAAATCAAACTTATAAGGTAACGTAAAAAAAAGATACGGCCGTTTATGCCGCAAAAAATGTGTTTCGATACTAAAGGGAATCAAATGTATAGGGTACTTCCCGTTGACCTAGAATCATGAAATTTGGCAAGAATCAAGGTCATGTAACACAAGTAAAGGAAAAAAATCCAAAAACCGTAAATTTGTAGTTACATTAAAAGAAATCCGTGATAAACTATTAACATAGGTACCTATAAATTTGTAAGGAACCCTCGGTGCGCGAATTCGACTCGGTCTTGGCCGGTTTTTTCCTAATTGCCCTATACTTCTGCCTACCCTATCAAGCGAGGCGATATAATCCCTCAATATACGATAACAGTCTCCCATTGTTACGTGGCGCAAATCAATCACCCTGGGTCCACACTACATTATAGACAGAAGGTTACAGTGCCAGATTACCTGGCTGTGTCGGAGAGGAAGCTTCCGAGTTATTCAACGCTGTTTTTATTGGGTAGCTGAGAGTTTTTGTATTTGATGGAAATGGTGAAGTCTTTGAGTATCATTGGATATTGCGACTTACCTATAATAATCTAAAGCTCGTTTTTGATTGAGAGGTCCCATGAAAGTACATATATATGATTGATTATATTTAGGAATCATACTTAACTTTATATATCTACATTATATTATGTATGTAAAAATCAATTGCCATGCGTTAGTCTCGGAAAAACTCTAAAATGACTCGATTGTAATGAATTTTTGATAAACTGTTGTGCGCACACAACAGTTTATCAAAAATGGAAACTGGAAAAGGTTCCTTACAAAAAATATTAAAAATGAAAAGGCATAAGGGTAACGCACGCCTGGTATTAGCTATAATAGTATATATATAAGTAGCTTCCGCCCGCGGTTTCACCCGCGAGGTATGTCGATTAATACTATCCTATGTCCTTCCTCGGGATGCAATCTATCTCTCTGCCAAATTTTATCGAAATCCGTTCAGTGGTTTGGGCGTGAAAAGGTAACATACAGACAGACAGACAGAGTTACTTTCGAATTTATAATATTAGTATGGATTCTTCGGTACGTGTGTATTTCACTGAACTCCTCCTAAACGACTGGACCGATTTTGATGGTTTTCTTCGTGCGTGAATGAGTGGGTCCCCGGAAGGTTTAGATTCACAATTGGACGCGGTAGGTGGCGCTGCGACCGAGTTCTACGAAACAGGACAACGTCTATCCGATCCACTAGTGTTAAATAGTTTTATATAAGGGAGTGATCAGTTCCATCACATAATGAATTACCAGAGTACATCTGAATGCCCATCTCTCTTGCAAATGAAAGTTCAACAATTCATCAATTATTGTACAGTCAGCAACAAAAGTCGATTAACACTTCAGTTTTTTTAATCTCAGTTATTAAGCAAAATATTTGTTCAAAATTGCAGCAGGAGTACAATGCAATTATAAACAAATATTTTGCTCAATAACTGAGATTAAAAAAACTGAAGTGTTAATCGATTTTTGTTGTTAACCCTACATATATACCTAAATGCAAAAGCGTGTTGATTAGTAGATATTTTTTTACAACCGTTTGAGCAGTGTTTAAGTTTCTGACTCCTGAATATTTATCGATAAACTTTAGAATACAGTAGTAAATAATAATCACTTCCCACTGCTGGGACACAGGCATCCCACGCGGGCCCGCTGTGGGCTCGTAGATTCGAAGTTTTCCTCTGAAGCAGTCTTAACATTTTTAGAAAAAAAAGAAAGAAAGAAAATGTATTTATTGCGACTCCTACAGGAAGATCACAAACTAAGCTAAACACAGTAAAATAAAAATCTAAGTTATATTTAAAAAAAAGTAACGAAAGGAAAATGAAACAGAAAGTCCTATACAAGGCCAAAAGACTTCAGCGGGATTGTCCGAAAGGGTTACCGCTGGCCCGGAACATAGAGGGCGAAGGAAGGAACACGGGTGGGTTTTAGTCAGTAAGAGTCTGACAGTCCCTTCCGCTCCACCCAGAGCGGGAGGAGTAATTTGATGATTTCCCATCCTGAAAAAAAAAAAAGGCCAAAAGGCTACTATCTCAGCATGTTGCTGCGAAAATTAAAAAATAAATGTCGCAGCGCTGATATTCTGATAGGGCCCGCTGTGATGTCACGAGCAATTACAGAAATAAATAAATAATAATAAATATGTAAAATATTAGCAAATAATATATTTTTTTTTTAATCTGCGCCAGCCGTAACCTCATTACTTGTCTATGCCTTGAGTGTCAGAGGCACTCTTGTGGTTTTTAGTTCTAGGACATGCCGATGCTGATGTTTCCTCACGAAGTTTTCCTTAATCTTTTATACTAAAACATGAGAATAATGCCAGCACATTAATTTGAAATTAGAATTTATTATTTACTAGAAGCGCCCCGTGGTTTCACCCGCATAAGTGTCAATCCCGTGGAAATATCGGGATAAAAACTATCCTATGTCCTTTCCCGAGACTCAAACTATCACTATACCAACTTTCATATAAATCGGTAAAGCGGTTTAATCGTGAAGAGGTAACAGACAGACAGACAGACACACTTTCGCATTTATAATATTAGTATGGATTTATTTATTACTTCAAGCACATAAATGTACAGAGGCGGAATTAATGCCACAGGCATTTTCTACCAGTCAACCTTCAATTTCATCTTAGGTAATCATAGCTCCATCGACATCCTACTAATATCATAGCTGTAAATGTCTGTATGTTTGTGACTTTATACAAACTAGCAGCGCCCTGCGGTTTCACTCGCGTAAGTGTCGATCCCGTGGAAATATCAGGATAAAAACTATCCTATGTCCTTCCCCGAGATGAAGTTCAGTGGTTTAGGTGTGAAAAGGTAACATACAGACAGACAGACAGAGTTACTTTCGAATTTATAATATTAGTATAGATACATACATACACTCACGCTTTATTTCCATGGGGGCAGGCAGACACTACAGAACGACACCTAAAACAATCCTTACGGAATAATACTTGAGTGCGAAAGCCGTATCATCGAATTTTGTTTCTTCGAAAACCTTTTAACGACATACATACTCCTTTTGCTTCGTTTACGTTCATATATTTCGTGTGTAACTAAGTAGGTAACCTAAGTATGTTAATCAATCAAGCCCTAACGGGTAAACGGATTTAGGAGGCACACAGGTAGATTATGACCTGGATTAGGACCCTTGTTATCCCAGTAAGACGTTCCCGTACGGACTTAGGAGATAGTAGTGGTGGTCCAGTGGCAACAGCTGCGACTTACGAGTTGTAGGCCATAAGTTCGAACCCAGATATTAGGCGCTTTACTTTGTATAAATTATTTCATCACCACTACTCTTAAAACGGTGAAGGAAAATATCGTTAGGAAACCGGCATGTCCTAGAACCAAAAAATCGATGTCGTGATATCTACCAACCCGCACTGGGCCCGCGTGGTGGATTACGGCCCACTACGTCTCGATGAGAAGAAACCTGTGTGTGAACATCAGGTATATGCTGATTATGTAATTTTCGAATCGATGTATTACAGACTTTCCAAACCATCCTGTTTCGTTTGAAGATACCTATACAAAAAAAACAATAACAAAAAAAAAAAGAACAATTTGTCAAATCCGAAATTAGAGCTGTAGATATTCGATGTATTACAGACTTTCCAAACCATCCTGTTTCGTTTGAAGATACCTACACAAGTTGTAATGAAATTACAAGCTTGGGAGCGCCAGGTTCTGAGGTACGTACCGCAGTATATGGAATTAAATGCCGCGTAGGAGGCATACTGATGCGAGTAGCATATACCGGGGAGCGAAGGGAAAGAATTTAGTAATTCACTTGTATGTTGTACATAACATGATATCTTGTGGGGAAGGAATAAATATGTAGGGTAAATAATATTGCAATATTTACGGTGCGTTTTAAAGGAAGATGTAGTGACAAAAATTTAAAAGAGTATGCTTATGTTATGCTATGTTATGTTAAGAGAATGAATGAAAGGTGACTAACTAAAGGTATTTACAAGGCAGATATTGTGAGTGGAAACGCTGGGACGATGCCATAATTGTGTGACGTGTGACATTTGTTAAAAGTAAAAATGTAAACACGCACGATTGACGCGAAACTTCGACATAAGATATCAAAAAACTTCATTACCACTACTTATTTAACTTGAACAATCGATGAGTTCGTCAAATAATTAATTAAATGATGTAGGTATTATTCACTGTCCCTGTGGTGGGGTTTGGATGTTCGAAATCCTTAATTTTTAGCCTCGACCACCACTGTCAAAAAATGGCGATTATCGCATTTAGGTACCTATAGACTTGATTTAAATAAAGGTAAATTAATAAACTTGCGCGTAATATGAAATATTTAATGGCGTTGACATGTATTATGAGTTTTTTATCCAACTCTCTTAATTAACGCACATTGATAAGATTTGGTGGGTAGCATAATAAATATTTACATAATCAATGTGGGTGTCGTATGTCGTCATTTTTAGGTCTAATGGGACCCGGTACCTCGCCGGCGGAGGTTTGTGTGGTCGGGTCCAATCGGGGGCGCTTCCGAACTATCCGATCAAACAACGGAATTGCGTTTGAAGCTAATCGCATTAATTTGTTTTTAGGGTTCCGTACCAAAATGGTGCCAATGGGACCCTATTACTAAGGCTCCGCTGCCCATCCGTAGCTGGCTGGACTTTGCCGCTTTTTCCTAAATCCGGACTTTTACTTTAATATGTATATTTTTCAACCCATTTGCTCGTAAAGTGGCTCTTATTGAACCACTTTTAGGTCCATAATGCAGTGTATTCAAAACGCGTGCTTATTCTTTATGTTATTCCACTACTGCGATAACGCCACAGATAACTATTTACTAGTGGGAAATGCGCGCTTTTTTAATCTCGTCAAAGAGATTTCATGCCAAAAGAAATCCGCGGGCCATATTTCACTTTTTTTTTAAATAGTCTGTATTGTCCTTGATCCCAAAATTGTATTTGTTTACCTTAAGGAGAATGCGCAGTGGTAGACCGCGAAATTAAAATTTTCTTAGGTTTTTTTGCAATTTTCAGGTCAGTGTCAGGTTATATCTTCATCAAAATATAATTTGCGACTATAATAGGTACGTCTTTACAGAATTATAATCATTGGAATCATTAATACATCTGTCTAAGTTAGCTTTGTTCCTTAAGAACAAATCTCTTATGGAAAAGTTTTTAGGGAACAAATCTAACTTAACGATTCTATTCTAATGACTATAATTCTGTAAATACATATATATTATAGTCGCGAATCATATTTTAATCAAGAGACAACCTGATACTGACCAGTAAATTACAAAAAACGTAAGAAAAAACCTTAAATTTTCCGTGGTCCCTTCCGAAACCAAACGGAAAAGACCCTGACTGGCGTTCTATTATTGCGGATATCTCTATGCCAATAGTACTTTCTAATTCCATACTAACTAAACTACAATTTGACATACGACAACACTACGATCAGTCTAAACATTATTTTGTGTTTATTATATTTTCTATAGGCTGTTTAGCGGTCTGTTGTCAGTGCTTTTATTTACACTTGCGCGCGCATCGCTAGTGCTAGCTAGCGCGGCGCGCGGAAACACAAAACCAGCGCACCATTTTCCGTACAAGTTAATAATTTAACAATACAAGTCTGATTTTTTCCTCGCAAGTATGTTGAAAAACGTCGTCATGTATCATAATGTACTATTGATTGAAAGACGCGGAAATGAAAGGAATGTCCGTATTTGAATGATTCAATTTCATGTTTACCTACACGAATTGATTTGGGCCCTTCATCAAAATGGAAATGCTAAATTGAACCGTGTTATTCCGGCATTATACTGCAGAATCAGATATTATTTGTTACAACCGCCCTTTAGAGTGGTTTCTTGATGATGATATTATTATGAATTGTATCTATACTAACGCACAGCCTAAACCACTGGTCCTAGAGACATGAAATTTGGAGGGTGTGTTCTTTGTGAAGAGTAGGTATCCACTAAGAAAGGGTTTTTCGAAATTCCACCCCTAAGAGGATGAATGGGGGGAGGGCATGGGGAGGCTGAAATTTCACGCGGACGAAGTCGCGGGCTGAAGCTAGTCCTTTATAAGTATTTGCATTTAAAAAGCACGTAGACGAAGCCGCAGGCAACAGTTAGTCTAAACTAATATTATAAAGAGAAAAGTTTTGATGTTTTGTGTTTGCTTGTTACCCTTTCACGCTAGAACTGCTGAACGGATTCACATGGGTAGACAATGACCTGGATTGGAAAATAGAACTCCTTTTTGTTCCGATATTCCCACGGAATCGAAACTTATGCGGGTGAAACCGCGAGGCACAGAGGGTTTTTTATAAACAGGTCATGTCGTATCCCTTGTTTCACTTCGAGGAGGCAAATAACTTAGTTTTTGAACGTCGAATAATTTGACTGATACTAACACTATATTAGGACTTTTAAATAGCTGCAGTAAAATGACAACTTATGAGTTACCACTTTTTAATGAAATTGAAATAGTGATGTGTCTAAAGAATCGATCCATTCAGTTAACATTCAATTCAAAATCGATCAATTATGGTCAGAGCGATCAATTTCAATTATTTACGGTTATATCAAAATTGGTCAAATTGTGTTCCAATGACATCACTAGAAGAGATAGTGTAGCACAACATAATTTAACGAAATGATCATGACAATGATGATGATGTGTCATTTTACTGCAGCTAATTAAAAGTCAGTCTGTACGTACAGACGCCAGCACATCAACCTACCCGAAACTGTAAAATTTTCCCAATCAACTTTGAACCTTATGCTTTACCAATAAAGTTGAAAGTCTATTAAAGAAATTTGACAGATTGTAGTAACTTGATGTGCTGGCGTCTGTACAAATGAATTCTATACTTCCATAAACCTTATGGTACACCACAGACTACCTACAGCATTGTCTCTCCTTCTCACTTTAATCTTTAAAATATCGGATTTTAGCGATAACACCGCCCATTGTGTCACCCTATGTAAAATACATATATACGTAACTTTCTGGCCGCGATCTCGTCACTCGTCGCTCAAATTCTCGTTTCCGCGACCCAACCAGTCTTTCTTCCATTCTTCGTTCTCACTTAGTGTTTCGTTGTCACTTTCTGACTTTTTTATCTTTTTTGTCCGGCTCCTAAGTGTACTAGCGTGACGTTAGCCTTAAGTCTCCCTCAAGAATGGGGCTATCAAAAGCAAAAAGATTTTTTGAAATCCGACTGTTAGTCCCAGAGATTAGCGTGTTCAAACAAACAAAGTTTTCAGTTTTATTATTAGTATTATAGAGGTATGAGGAACAGGGTGTAAATATCACTCAACCTCCATAGAAAAGGGAGGATCCTCCGACCAGACGGGTGTTGAGTCTGGCGGGCAACTGCCCGTTGATTCATGTCGGGCCGTTGTATCTATGCTAGTTGCGCGGTAAACTCTGCTTGCGCGATGCAGGATTTTGCGTGACGTCAGTATGACGCGTTGTTTGCATGTGGCGTTGTAGATACCGCTACAGTATTGTATATATATATGATGTACACAATAAAGAGTATGTACAGACACCAGCACATCAACCTACTACAATCTGTCAAATTTCTTTAATAGATTTTCAAATTTATCGCTGAAGCATAACGTTCAAAGTTGATTGGGAAAATTTGACAGTTTTGGATAGCTTCATGTGCTGGCGTCTGTATCTACTATCTAACTAATCTTAATCGCCACTCAGAACATCAATCCTTATTCCCAAAATACAGCTGATATATTTTCCCAAAGTTTGTACAAACTTACGTAAATACTCTCCGTAGTTCCATTCATATTAAATCAATGTTTGGAGGGAGAGCGCTGAGACGCGGCGATGCTCTATTTTATACACACAGGTCCCGGTTGTATTTTCTCTCCTCCTTTTTCGTTCAATATGCATCATTGTATAGTTAGAGGGGCTCGTGGCTAAATAATAACAGCGCGCATGAGTCGATCTTCATGGTTAAGCAACGCTTGTCGAGGTCAGTCTCTGGATGGATGACCATCCATTGCATATGAAGATGCAATGGATGGTCCCCGTCGTGCCTCAGAAAACACGTGTTGGTCCCGGGTATCATTCGTAGATCTTTGGCAGTCGTTACGGGTAGTCAGAAGCCTGAAAGTCTGACAAACAATCTTACCGCGTGGTATCGCAGCAATAAACCAGCGTTGTGTCATCGCGCTTCTCTTTCTTTTCTATGCAGTCCGACAGTGACCGTACTTTAGGTCATGTAAGCCCCTTAATGTTAGTTATGTAATAAGAAAGAGTATTTCGATAATTTAGGTAAGTACAGACGCCAGCACATCAAGCTACTACAATCTGACAAATTTCTTTAATTAGACTTTCAACTTTATTGCTGAAGCATAAGGTTCAAAGTTGATTGGAAAAATTTTACAGTTTTGGGTAGCTTGATGTGCTGGCGTCTGTACAATATTTGCAAAAAAAAATAATCATCGTCTTGAAGATGTGTGAGCAAGAGCTCCCAACATCGCTCTTTTACTACCGAACTGCCAGACGCACTGCGAGGTACTCATCCGTACTTGGTTGATATCTGTGGAACTTTCTACCAGCGTCTGTGCTCCTTTCCACATTTAACCTGCCTTCAAAGCAAGAGTGAACAGGCATCTTCTGGGCACGCTTGTTCCATCATAGACCTCGTCCATCGCTTTCCAACAGGCGTGATTGAGATCAAGAGAAGGTCCAGCAATAGAAAAAAAATAATATTCAGGGTTATTGGAAACACACCAACTACCTCTTAAGAGGTCATTGAAATCGCGTAGTAAAAATCAGCTGTTCGGACCCACATTTTGACGAGTTACACGAACATAAATGTAGGGAACAGCTGATTTTTTTTCACGATTTCAGGTTTGGTCCCATAGTAAAAGTTGTTCATAATGATGAGTACAATCTCTTAAGAGGTTATTGGTGTTTTTGCAGTAACCCTGTATAGCACAGATATGTTGATATTTTAACATGTCACCACATCCGTGCGAAGCAAGGGGCAGGTCAATAGTTTCCTATATTTCTTTGATCCCGTAATAGAGGTATAGGTAAGTGATACACAGCCTCTACACTGCATAGCTTACTTAGTTATGTGCACGAAATACAGTGTTTGTGACCAGATGACGTCGGCTCACGATTGATTGGGTCCCTACATCAAAGCTCGGTATTATTTTCTTGATGACAGTAAAGCTCATTTTATCGGAATTGGGGACAGATTTTTTTTTTTTTGTTTTCTTTTTTGATCTGGCGTTCTCTTTTTTATGTTTCCTCTAAAAATACTGGCAATTACAGTGAGCGAAAATGTTTACAGTCGAAACAAGTGGTAATGAATCGACACCTTATCACCACCGAATAACATATCACGCTTGTAATCCCTGAAGGGTTACGCAGTGTTGTATAGTATACCCACCTTTCGTCAGATATCATGTAATAGGGGCGGAGCCTATCCCCATCAACTGGGCACAATTTCAGTCTCCCGGCTTCTTAATAATTTCTGATAGAAAACCCAATAAGACTGCTCGACCCGGGTATCGAACGCAGGACCTCGTGCTCAGCAGTAGCACTCGACCAACAACGGAGAACCGCCGAACCTCTATATAAAATACAAATATAGACCGTAAAACAGACAATCTTTCTTTTGCGGAGTCGGGTAAAAAACGGCGTAAAACGGAAATTAAACAGAGCCTCTGCTGAAGTGAAAACTGGAAGTAAAGTTCATTGCCCCCAAGCGTTTGGGGAATGCTAATTCATAAATTACTTACTAGTGAGTTATGAATCGCCTACTTTTTGTTAATTAACTTTGGGCTAACTGTTAACGTCGTGGGCGAATTGACAATTGGCACGTAGGAGTTCACTATTTTTTAGTGGGTATTTGTATTATTGAATGGCAAACAAGCAAGAAATGAGTATACAAGGTCAAATTAAATTACCTAGCGAAGCTCTGCAGACGTGATAGTATCGATATCTAAACACGATAAAACAAACAATAAAAAAGTTTTGATGTTTTTTTTTTTTGAGGTCAACGACTGCTGATAGTGTTGTTACTTGCAGTATGAGATGAGAAAATCCGTTTTCTTTTGTTTTATCGTATTTAAGAGCGTTTACGCCGTATGGCATTTCATACAAACTTTCAAACCCTTATTTTTCGAAATGAATGAATCGATTTTAATGAAACTTCATACGCATAAGCAGGATACAAAGGTCTAAAAAGTTAGTTGAGCACATTTTCGAAAAATAGTGTTCCAGCCAAATTAGACCAATTTTAAATTTTCCATAGAAACAGAGATTTCCATTTATCTCTTTTTAAATAAGACATTTCGAAAATATTCTCAACTAACTTTTTAGACCTTTGTGGAGGTCAAATAGGCAATTGCTCCATGTAAAGTACTGGTATTCAGCTGCATCCGGTTAGACTGGAAACCGACCCCAACATAGTTGGGAAACGACTAAGCAATGATGAGTTCTGTTAATGCAGTGAAATTTTAAAACAAACCACAATTAACCACCATTCACAGTGCATAAATGGACACAAAAAAAAACTAGAAAAAATCAAGCTTTAAAAAGCAAAAAATAAAAAAGCCACGAAAGCAAAAGTTTTTAACTACATTTGAACAACGCTACCTACTGAGTACTCTACCATCATTAGGAGGTACTTGTGTAAATGCAAGCGATGACGTCACTAAAGCTACCCTCACTATGTTTGCATAAAAAGTGCAATAAAGCGCCCCATTCACTACGGACGATGTAACCGGGTCATTGGAAACATACGGAGGTGTAGTGTGCGTGGACGCAATTGTAGTTGGTTCGCGTAAATAGTTAAACTCGATACTTTTGTATCCTTCAACAATAATAAAGTTGAAGAGTTAGTTTTTTTGTTGGTTTGAACGCGCTAATCTCTGAAACTGATGCCAGTAGGACTTAAAATTATTTTTGCATTTGGTCGCCCATTCTTGTTGAAGGCTATAAGGCTGTTTAACATCACGCTAGGACCCTTAGGAGCCGAGCAAAAAGTCAGAAATAATGCTAAGAGAAAACGAAATAATAGCGTGGTCCGGCGATGCGATGCGACGGGGTGGATCGGGGAAACACGAAATTTTACATGGACAAAGTCGCGGGCAGAAGCTAGTCTTGCAATAAAACAGCGATAACTTTCTGTTAATCCTTCTGTTTGAAGGATTTCCATTTCTGGAGTTCTTGAATGAATGATTTCATCATGTAAATTGGACATTTTGCAGTGTTTTGTGAAAAACTGAATCTAGTTTTCGGTTTTAAGATAGGCAAACTGCAATATAATATACGACCCGAGTACCTCATCATCTGCCGAGCCTTTTCCCAACTATGTTGGAGTCGGCTTCCAGTCTAACCGGATGCAGCTGAATACCAGTATTTTACATGGAGCGACTGCATAGTGCATATCTGACATCCACAACCCAATTACTAGGCAATACGATATCCCTTGTTAAGACTGGTTGTCCGACGTTCGTGCTTCTGACGACCCGTAAAGACTGTCAAAGATTCACGAATGACAGCCGGGACCAACAGTCTTGATATGTAAAGATGGTCACCCATCCACGGACCAACCGCGGCAAGCGTAGCTTAACCTGATCAATCGACCCGTGCGGCTGTTATTATTTAGCCACAAGCCTCTCTAATATACCTCTCTAATATATATAGGTATTAATATAAGAGTACCTATCCCACATAAATTGATAAATCCTTCAATGGATTTGAGCCCGGTTGACGACAACAGGTTCGCCCCTACTATATGGGACTTGAACATATAGCGGTATCTACAACTCCACATGCACACTACGTCTCTTACTGACGTCACGCAAAATCCTACATCTCGCAAGCAGAGTTTACCGCGCAACTCAACGGCCCGACATGAATCATCGGGCAGTTGCCCGCCAGACACAACACCCGTTTGGTCTGAGGATTCTCCCTTTTCTATGGAAGATGAGTGGACTTCACACCCTGTTTCTCAAACCTCTATAAACATAACTAGTGAGATATGGGTGTAAGTACTTTATCTACACCTCTGCCTAAATTTTCGTGGATTACAGGCGTGATGTTATGTTATCCTGCATAATATAATGATTGAGCTAGCAACCAAAATAATGGTGTCAGTGAAACAGTTACGTTTTCATTAAATTCTGAACATCTGGAAATGATCGCGATGTTATTTTAATAAACAACCAAAGCGTTGTTCTTTCCATTGTTGATTGAAAACAAGCCGTTGCTGCACAGCCATTAAATTTTTAGAATATCGCGGATCTGTTTTCACAGTATTCATTCATCAGAGGAATATCTGTATCGGTGTTTCCTTGTGTCTTTTTCACCAATTAGTAGCAAGTTGACGAATCCTCATTCAGGTTTTTGAACTTTTAATTGTTTATTTATTTTACTTCGATGGTCCTAGTTTATCATTTATGACTTCGAGGAGCAGCTATGTGAACGTAATCCAGCATTGCATATGTAGGTTGTCACGAACTTTATGCCTAGAGGCTTTTATTCAGGTACTAGCTTCTGCCCGCGACTTTGTCTGCGTGAAATTTCTTGCTCCCCGACCCATCGCATCGCCTGCCCGCGTTACTTATTTACGTTATTACTTTATTTTCGGTTAGCGTTATTTCTTCTAACGTGATGTTAATAGCCTTTCCTATAGCCTTCCTCAATTGGGCAATAAGATACAAAATAAAAACAGTGGCACTCTGGAAGTGCTGACAGAAGTGAAAACTTGAACAATATATTTTTTTAATCGTCTTATAAACAAAACACAAACAGAATACTTTGGTATTTTTTAAATTGTCTTATAAACAAACACCAAACAGGCACATTTTGACGAGTTATACGAACATAAATGTAGGGAACAGCTGATTTTTTTATCGCGATTTAGCCACAGTAAAAGTTGTTCATAATGATGAGTACAATGATCTCTTAAGAGGTTGTTAATATTTTACCAATAACCCTGTATTATCAAAACTTCATGTGCTTGAAAAATTCGTCTGCTCGACAATGTAAATCATGCAAGGATTTTTTTTTTGGATTAATAAAATCAAACAAATTGCCATTTTGTACACGGCACGGTTTCTTTACGGTACGGCGTATAAACCGTGCCGTAACAAAACGTGTCTGTCAACAAGCTTCCATGATAATGATCCATACAACACTGACAACCGTGCGGCGAATAAACCGTAGTTTTCACGACAAGAAAAACGAGTGTGTACAAACGCCAGCACATCAAGCTCCCCAAAACTGTAAAATTTTTCCAATCAACTTTGAACCTTACGCTTTAGCGATAAAGTTGAAAATCTATTAAAGAAATTTGACAGATTGTAGAAGCTTGATGTGCTGGCGTCTGTACAAACGGCCTAAGTGTGTCCCACTATTAGGCCGCAGCAAATAATTTACGTACGAGTTCTATGAAAAACACATAACGTGTGCTCTGCTTTTACATATTTATATAGTTGAATATAGTTTGACGCGCTATTTAGGCGATTAAGGTTCTTATTTGTTCGACGGGGTTGGTATTGAACAGAAACAACGTCTTGCTCTTACGCTCTGTATATTGACACTAAAAAATCATACAATGTGTGGACTGTACCTAATATATAAATACGAACGATAGCTAGGTAGGTGCATACGTCATAGGGGTAAGCACCCATCATCTTATAATCATTTGGACACGCGCGCTCCCGCACAAACTTCGGCCCGTATGTTCCCATGATAGTTGCATCCGTGCTCAACGATGCGATCTACAATACTGATAATCGTATACACACATATAGTTATACAACAAGTTTGTACTTCAATAACTTTGTGGAGACATTGATTTCTGATAGATAATAGTGTTCTAGGGTAGGGGCGTTCCTTTGTATGAGTAAGTAAAATGGCTCTTAAACTTTATCTATTAAAATACGCGACAGGTAGCATAATCAGCCCACAATGTTCCCACTGTTGGGATTCAAGCCTCCTCTCTGTGAGAGGAAGTGGGCTGTAATCTACCACGTGGGACTAGTGCGGGTTGGTAGTTGTCATTTCTTCGAATTTTTGGTTCTAGGACATGCCGGTTACCTCACCATGTTTTCTTTCACCGTTTTGAGAGCGGTGGTGATGAAATAAATAACACAAACTACAGTACCCGGCGATAAATATTGCACATCGACCTTTTTACACAAAACCATTTTATACAAAGAATAAAAATAATTATCAAAAGAAGCAAATCATAATTGTTTTAACAGCTCCTAATAGATACCGGACTGTTTGTATTTCGTGCGACAGAGATAACGCTCTACGAAGCCGAAATTAGCCGATTGTCTCTTTCCAAAGGTCGATGTGCAATATTTATCGCCGGGTACTGTAAAGCGCCTGTCTGGGTTCGAACCTACGACCTAACTTGTAAGTCGCGGCCCCGTTACCACTGGGCACCACTGCTATAAATAAATATAAATAAAGGAGCAGGAAGACTGCCCATGCTCTCGAGAACAACCATCCTTTTGTTCTGTAACCTCATCTTCCCACTCATTAACAAAGGACTCCACACTATATTTTCCCCGACGAAAGAACAATTCCCAACGCAGTCCGACCAGTAAATAACATTCATCAGTTTTCCTAATCGCTACGCTAAAGAACGCTGCAGCTGCGTACTGGATGGAAAATTCCCATTAACTACGACAAAATATGGCGGACTATTAACAAAGGACTTGACTTTTGTCCTGTTGGATTATCTCGAGGATTCTTGGCCACTGAAGCCTTAAAGCCTTGGGCTTGGGAATGGAGATCCGTTGTCATGGTAATTTGAAGATTGTGATTGTTTTCATTTTGGTTGATGTACTGCAGTAGCAGCTGTAGGCAGTTATTATGAATACGTGGTTAAACACCAAAATATTTAATAACTATAGGTAAAAAAGAAAAAATTATGAGGAAATGCGGTCGGAGAGACTTTAGAAAAAGCCTAAGTAAAAAGTCATTCGAGGTTTTATTTCCTCCTCCAATATTGGACGAATTTAAAAGATATTTCATAAACTGAATAAGAAGGATAACTATATAGGTACTGTGTCCTTATGTTTTTCTTTTTTCATTAATAGTTGTCAAATTTGTACACTAGGCCTCTGTTGACAGCGGTTTAAATCGGCAATTTTTGAGGGTTCTAGTGCTTATAAAAATAATGTAAGTATCTTCAAAAAGGAAAACATTGGGACATACAAGTAGTTAATATTTATTATTCTGTAAAAAATCATTGCTTTATGGTCATTACCCAGAAAGAAAACAGGCGAGAGAGTTTCTATGGAGAAACGACCACTCGCATTTCCTCTTATAAATTTGATGTTGAGGTCTTGTAAAACTCTACTTTAGCATTAGTATTAATTAATGAATGGAACATTGTTCTTAATTGTTTTTATTGGCAACATTCTGTAATCAAGTAATGTCAATGTCAAATGACAGAAGTGTCAAATCTCTCTCTGCTTTGCTGCGTATTACCTGCGAAATTTAACTTTTCTTACGTTTTATTGCAAAGAAATGTTTAATTTCGCGGGCTTTGAAGGACACGCCTTAGAGAGTAGAAATACTTAAGTAGTTTGATTAGTTCTCAAATTTTAATTTACCAATTCAGAAACTGCCGGTCGATTCTGTGAAAATCTCACCGTGAAAACTTAGGTGATGTGAGTTTGTTTTTGCTAGGAATTAACACGATTGACAGCTCACTCCACGCTCACTTCACCTAAGTTTTCACGGTGAGATGGTTACAGAATCGCACTGCTGGGTGTAATCATTAAAACACGAACAAATAATTTTTTTAGGGTACCTGTGAAACCTAATCAAGAAATCTTTTAACAAAAACCATACTATCCGTCAAGCTACAAGAAAAGGAAATGTAAAAACACTAAAATAAAATGAAAGGCAAATATATCCAAGTTTAGTAAATTCCGGTGCGACTCGGCCAAATCCCCCAGAATTAGTTGAAGTCACGACAGGATCATAGTCTGAATTGAAAAATATGGCGGGCGCTGTTTTCAAGCTTTTTGGGAACAATATTATAGAATTATAGTATGCAGTATTCACCAGAGAATTAAGCAGAAGTTTGCCATTTTTCGGAGAGTAGTACAGACGTATACCATTTTTCATCACGGACAAAATGCATGTTTCCGAGCAGTAGGAATATTATTTTACATTTACATTTATTTATTTACATTTTACCTGTAATTATGCAACAGGGACGAGCCTTTCATTGCACTCATTATAAACTTCGAACTACAAATAAAAATAAAACAAATCTTGTTCCCAGCAGCTCTGGGAAAAAGGTTTGTTTTGTTTTTCCGTAAATTCTACCGGACAGAATCAAAACCAAACAATATGCAAACAAAGCGTTTAAAAACCATCTTAAATCATCCTATTATAAAACGAAATCTAACTTAGTTCAAGCCTAAATCTTTGAGCCAGTATTTGTATTTCGAACTTAATTTTGGTTTAGGCAAAGTTCTTAATACTAAAATAATGATAACTTAGCACCGAACTAAGCTGTCATTATTGTATATAGAACTGCATTTCTAAAACAGCTAGGTTCTTAATTCAATAACTGGTTTAAATCTGAGTACTCATAGGTAATAGGAGTAATCATAGGTACCTACGCTTTGGAATGGGCAACTAGCTTCATATTTTCTGACTGACCGACTTCTTGACAATTCAAAAGTGCCTGTAAATGGTTTAATTGAAATAAATGCTTTGATTTTGAGTTTGAGTTTGCTGGAGTCTGCATGCTCTGTTGATTGCAATAGGCAAAATGTGGGTGTACACCTCTGCTCAACCCTTCGGGGAAACAAAGCGTGGTTTATGTTATGTTCCAAAGCATTTTGGGCAGTCAGTCCCGGTAAAACCTTGGTAGAATTTTCACTTACTTAAGGATGCCACCAAACGGCTCGCATCGCATTGGATCTGAACGGATTTTACAATTTTTAACAGTACCCGGCGATAAATATTGCACATCGACCTTTGGAAAGAGGCAATCGGCTACTTTCGGCTTCGTAGAGCGTTATCTCTGTCGCACGAAATACAAACAGTCCGGTATCTATTAGGAGCTGTAAAAACAATTATGATTTGCTTCCTTTGATAATTATTTTTATTCTTTGTATAAAATCGATAGGATCGAATAGGTCGATGTGCAATATTTATCGCCGGGTACTGAAGTCTATATTACAAAGCTGCGCATAGCAGCTTGACCGCGGGCGTCTTCCGCGACACGCGACCATAGCCGAAAGTATGACCGTTCGCCTGTCGTCGTATCCGATCGAATACATTCGGCTGACGTCCAAATTTTTCTTTTCCTTTTCTGTGTTTTGTGATTATTTTCTTCTTTTCTTATATTGCAATAGCCAACAATACTACGTCAACTTCAACCGTTTTCAAAATTTAGAAAACATCGACACGGTAGGATTGAGACTATTTGGCTAGGCGCAGAAACGGATACGTTCGCAAGCGACGGTACGGAGCCGATCGTATGCGTCGACATGCTGCCGGATGCTATCGGCTGTCGCCGCATCCGTTCGTATCCTTTCCGATCCGATGCGATGCGAGCCGTTTGGTGGAAATCATCCATATTAAACTCGAGAATGGAAGAATGTACGTTAAAATAAGATCCCTGTCAAAACAACATCAAATTTAATATCAAAGAACTTCTCCACGGAAACTTCCCACCGTCATAAGTTATTCGTCTTATAACAACACTCACATTGAACATAGAAGCATAATAAAACTCACATGAATTATTTGAAGGGTAGCTGTATTTTCTTCTTGCACGAGTATACAGAATATAGGACGTCCGTATTCGATGCTGGCCCCGAGCAAATAGGCCGAGTCAGTCCCCCAAACCTTAAAACGTCAGCTCCCAATGTCATTCGTTCATCAGTGTGAACGAGTGACATTGCGAGTGTTGCCGGTGTAAGAAATACAAATGATTTAAAGAATTACTTAATTTACGAAACCTAACACTCGACCATCCTGACGTTGTGCATGTCCTCATGCACGCAGCCATTTAGCTACTACAACCTAACACTCGGCCAGCTAGAGTGACACCATCGAATCCAAATTTACAATAATTAACACTATTTTTATAACATATACAGTTTGAGAAACATTATTTTAATTAAAAACAATACAACAGAAACACAGCAAGGAGAACAACAAGAATAAAGAAAAAAAACCCCATAAACAAAAAAAAATACATTTACTAATGGCCGTTATCATAATAGTGAACCTCTTCTTCACTTACTTTCCCAAAATCAATTTATATGAAACAGATGTAATAAACAATATTCACAAATTATGATGGTTGTGAACCTTCCTTCTCACGAACCATGATGGCATTACTTGTGAACCCTCCTTCTCACAGGCAGTAAATACATAAATGTAATACAATATTATATCAAAGCCACGGTAGTAGTGAACCCTCCTTCTCACATACTAAGGTGACGTTGCTTGTGAACCCTCCTTCTCACAAGCAATAAATACTTAAACGTAATAAAATATATCAAAAGCCACGGTAGTAGTGAACCCTCCTTCTCACATACTAAGGTGACCTTGCCTGCGAACCCTCCTTCTCACAAGCAATATAAATACATAAACATAATAAGATAAAATAATATATCAAAAGCCACGGTAGTAGTGAACCATCCTTCTCACATACTAAAGTGACGTTGCTTGTGAACCCTCCTTCTCACAAACAATAAATACAGGAATAACTGCCAGAATCTAAACGATTATATTACTCTTCATCGCTTGGAACATATTATTTATTACATCATAAGTATAACTTAACGTAATCAATCTACATGTATAAATCTTATTTACCTATACATTTCTGAACATAATGTTACACATACAATTATATGTTAAGATCAGGAGTGTATTCATTCCATACGCTATTATTTAATAGTCTGTATAGTTTTAGTTAACTTAGAATTTAATTTTAATTTTGTTATTTATTTAAGTCAAAGTTGTATATATATTTATTTAGTTCCTTAATTAATAAATTTTTATATATTAATTCCATAAAAAAAACAATAATCATACTAAAACTTATTTTTCAATTCTTGGTTATTATAGATTTGCAAATACATTAATCAGTCAAATTATAATAAACAACCTGTGACAATCAATTAGCGTTCTAAATCATTTGAAATTAGGTTCAATCTCTCTTTCAATTTATGGTTAGTTATAACCTAACCTAAAGTATTTTACTGAAATATATACTAAATCACTCAGAAACATATCGAAAGAACCGGGACATATTGGAAATGATAATGGTGATAAAACTATGTAACCCCTGTGTTAACCAATAATATAATTACTAGAAGGAACAAAGTTACGCATCCGTATCTTCATCGTTACCTCTATTCATTCGTTTCATCTTCGTCATCATCATCATCATCATTTCCCTCGTTTACATCTAAGGCAGCCACGTGAACACATGGCAACATGCGATCGGCAGCTACAGTGGTTTTGCGCTTATTTTTAGTACTAGACAACCCTGGTATAGCAGCCAGTCCATAACGGTCGTTACCCAACACCGCAATCACACGATAAGGTCCAACATAGGGTGAAATTAGTTTTTTTCAACGCAAACGAAGTTCTTGTAATCTTAACAAGATCGCCCTCACCATATACACGTGCAGGAAGCCGGTTTTTGTCATAAGCGGATTTTGTTTGTCTTGTTCTACGTCAATTTTATCTTTAACCGATTCTCGTAAAATTTCGGGATCTAATTCTTCCCTACTTTCCCGTACTAAATCATTAAGCCTAGGATTGATCTCTGCGTTCATATTTAATCCGAACATGACTTCAGCCGGCGTCCCACCCGTGGTTTTTTTGTCGAGTATTATTCATACCCCATCAAGAACTTTGATTGCCGTTTGAGTCTTTGTATTTCGTACTGGTTTAATAAAGACGAACTTCGTGAAAGCATCCACTATCACCAAAAGGTAGGAATTCCCTATCACTTTCCCACTTAATAAAATGTCTCCATCTTTAACTGAACGAGGATTTACGCGGGCCTTAAATGACGACATCAGAGACAACTGCTACGTTGACCGATGTATTATCTTCTAGATCTAATCGCGGAAAACCAAATTCATTGTTACCGTCAAAGAATTTTAATTCTTCCGCATTCTTATACACAACAACATGAGGCTGTTCTGTAAACGACTGCCCTACCAGCAAGGGTAAATCCAAAAGTCCGTCCTCTACTACTTGACACAAAACACTACCTTTGACACCATCAATGCTTAAATCCACATTTACCCCACCTTTGGATCGTATTATGTTACTTCCAAAACCCTTTAATGGTATGGAAGGCCTGTCGTAGATTAAACCTAACCCTGAAGCTACGGACTGTGTAATAAGAGTGACCTCACTACCGAAATCTATTAAGGTTTTCATTGGAACGTTATTAATTTGATTCCGAAGTTAATATACGCATTGTCTTTTGTACCTTTTCAGGCCTATTATCGTTTCCAAATTTAACAGGGCAATTTTCAACTTTATGACCAAACTTACGACACTTCTCGCATTGAATTAGGGGTTTAGGGCATTTGAGGTAAGGGTGCCCTTTCTCTTTGCAGTTATAACAAAATAATTCACGATTACCGTTAGATTTTGTAGTTCGATTCTCGAATCCCTCGGCATTATTATTTGACGAGTCTGACGTAGACGAGGATTTAAAATTGGTACGATCAGAAAATTGAGAAATATCCTTATTGGTCATAAGAAATTGTAGTAACTGATCGGGTTGAGTACACCGCACAGCGTTGGCACTAGACCTCATTGTTCTATCGCTTAAACCGTGAATTATGCATTCTACAGCACGCTTGCCTTCGATGTCACATCGGTTCAACAGGGCTAATTTCTCATAATAGTAGACCTCTATGGGTTCATTACTTTTACTTATTCTCTTGAGCATATCCTCCAAGGATTGGCCATAACTTTGTTCAAAAGGAAACGCACTCATCAGTTTATGTTGCCACTCACTCCAGCTGAATAGTATGGAGTTCAAACTCTCGTACCATGTTTTGGCCAATCCTTGTAGCTTCTGCATAGCAAAATGTATTATGGTTCTTTCGTCCCAGCCGTAAACAGTGGCACATTCATTTATCTTTTTAAGCCAAATATCAATGCGCTGACCCTTTGATGAAGGGTCAAAATTTGGTAAAATATTCATATGATTAATGTTATTGTTAGAATTTTGCACCGGAGTTGCCGCAGTTGACGGCTGAGACCGAGACTTAACGTTACCAAAATTATTAATAATATTCATAATATCCTTAGAGGTAAAGGTTGGACTGTCTGACCTTACATTCCGTGGTGTTGGCGACGCGTTGTCAACGGCATCGCGTACTTCACGAGATCTTCGCACGGTAGGGCTGCGTTCCCGAGGTAAGCTTCTATCTCCAACCCGCAACCGGTCCTGTTCGTGGTCCTTCGAAGCGCGGAGGTTGTGGCGCGCAGCGCCAGGCAGTGGTGTGGCCCGTGGTCTAAGACTGCGCTCCCGGCTCAACTCGATCTCCAGAGCTCGTAGCCGCTCGCGATGATGTTGTAGCTCATGTTCCAATTGACTGACATTGTCACGTCCTTGTCTTTGACTTGGAGTACGCACGCGACTACGACTGCGATAGCTGTCGCCTTGTCGGCGCGTGCGACTTCGACTCAGTCTGCTTGAGTCTGCACTTCGATCGGCATCTCTATGGCTCGGCGTTCTCAACCGGCGCCGAGGGGAAGATCCGTTCGAATGTGGCATCGTTATTCTGAAACTTAGAAACGTAGGCTATGTAACTACTCAAAGAAACACTTTAAAACAAAATTTATATCGACAGCGGCGGTATATTTAAAATATCTCGAAAAC
Source organism: Luperina testacea (assembly GCA_927399505.1). Taxonomy (NCBI): domain Eukaryota; kingdom Metazoa; phylum Arthropoda; class Insecta; order Lepidoptera; family Noctuidae; genus Luperina; species Luperina testacea. The sequence goes on from OV656780.1 coordinate 1,538,827, forward strand.
GGGGCTTCATAGCTCAAAAATAACGAAATTTTTGGGCCCCCTTGCACCCGGCAACATTAAGGAAGTAATCCTATAGACCCATTAGAATGACCTTGAGACAACCCCTTTATTTTATTTTATTCTAACCTTGAAGAGTAACCGTTGAGCAAATATTGAAATTCTTTGCAGATTCCACAGACAAGCACACTATATAAGTAGCAGTATAGCACTACATAAGCACATAAGCGGGTTTATCCCACTTCTGAAATATAACAACACTCACATTAAACATAGAAGCATAATAAAACTCACATGAATTATTTGAAGGGTAGCTGTATTTTCTTCTTGCACGAGTATACAGAATATAGGACGTCCGTATTCGATGCTGGCCCCGAGCAAATAGGCCGAGTCAGTCCCCCAAACCTTAAAACGTCAGCTCCCAATGTCATTCGTTCATCAGTGTGAACGAGTGACATTGCGAGTGTTGCCGGTGTAAGAAATACAAATGATTTAAAGAATTACTTAATTTACGAAACCTAACAGTCTGTTGTCGAAGCGATGAACGTAAACTTTCACCGTTAACATTAATTACAGCTATAACGTCGCCAAGGTGACGGACGACGTAAAAACTCAATAAATCGTACTGGTGTCTTTTGTATACTGAGTTATTGGCCCTTTGGGAGTTGGTTGTGTTTTGATTGTGGGTAGAAGGTATGTTTTTTTGTTGACATGACATACGAGTACCTAACATAATATATTGCTCGTTTTTACCAAAGAGATAAGCAAACATAAATAGTAGGACGTCACATTCTACCAGAAAAAATGATTTTTGCCAATTGTTTTTTTATTGATACTTACCTGTAGGCATATAAATAAATAAAAACAAATACAAACATGTTTTTTTGCCGCAGAAACACGTGAATTCAAAAACATCAGTTAATTCGAATCATCATCATCTGTCTAACCCATAGATATCGCAAGTCTAGCCCTGTTCCAACTATATTGGGATCGGCTTCCAATCTAACCGGATGCATCTGACCTCCACAATCCAATCCTCCCTCGGTAATACGATACTCCTTGGTAAGACTGGCGTCGGACTACCCATAACGACTGTCAAAATGTAATGTAATGTATAAAACGTATAAATTTTTTTTTATTCTCTCATAACTTGAATACGCGAGTAGAGCCCAAACACAAAAAAAAAAACCTTTCATTCACAAAATGAAATGCAACATAAAACATTTGACACTCAAACTCTGTCCACCTTCTAACTGACATGCCTCCATCTAACATTTCATTAGCGTTTCAATATATTTCCAACAGAAAACTCTGAAACCCCTGAAATTCAGTACCATATCATTTAAAAAGTTTTCAGGCTTCAGTAGCATTGTTTTTAATTTGTCGTAGCGAAAGTTTGAAATGTTTAATCGTACAAAAAAAATACGAGAAACACAATAGAGAATGAAGGGACTCGCTAACACCAAGTTTAGAACTTTTTTTTGACGATTGAACGATATCAAAGTTGTTCATTGTCCGTAAATTGCTCTTCGAACGAATGAGTGAATGCTATCGGTGATAATCGAATGAGAGATGAATGGTGGATGGAATGTTTTATTGAGAATTGAATTGTGTTTTTTGTTTAGTAGGTACCGCAGTTCTGAACGGATTTCGATTAACGAGGAGAAAGGATAATAATCTGTTTTGCATGAGTGATTCTTGAAAGATTTGTTATTATTGCCTTTTGCTTTTTGCAATAGTTAAATTATACCAATTCTTTTGAAAATATTTTGCTAGCTTTCTACGTTTTAAAATTTCGATGTGATCAATTCTTCAGTCCTTCTGTGTTTGCGAAGAGACATTTTCCAAAATCAAAAGAACATAAAAGACATAAAGACAGACAAAAGCAAAAAAAAAAGACAAAGACATCAAAAACATGATTCATGATTTCTAAAGACATTTTGCTACAAAATCCTTTGTCTATTGTTAACCACGAGGTCGTATTTCTTTCAACCACATAAGCTTGTAGTTAAACAAGATACTCCATCATCAGCCGAGCCTTTTCCCAACTATGTTGAGGTTGGCTTCCAGTCTAACCTGGATGGAGCTGAACTTACCTCCACAACTCTAATACTGAGTAATACTTTACCCGTTGGTGAGACAAGTTGTCAGTCTTTCGGAATGAGGGTATTCTGAAATGACCTTCGCTAGGTACTGACACGTTAGGTCCAGGCATCTGTCAAAGAGCCTATATTTTCTTTAGTTATGACTGAATGATGAACGAATGAATGAATCGAATGATGACCGTCATCTCATCGTCATCCATTTCGACAATGAATATAAAATATATGATTTTATATTAATTGTCGAAATGGAAGACCTCTTGTGAAAGTGGTGCCAACTGGTGTCGTAAATTATCACGAAAACCCCCATTCTGACGTCCCGTAACGACTGACAAAGATACACGAATGACAGCTGGCACCAACGGCTTACCGTGCTTTCCGGGGCACGGATGGGTCTCGGTATGTAACGATGGTCACCCATCCACGGACCGATCGTGGCAAGCGTAGCTTAACTTGCTCGATCGACCAGTGCGCCTGTTAGTACTTAAGCAGGAGCCCCTTTAAAGCTATTAGCAAAACAAGATACACGACTTGTAACACTCGTAACTGGATTTCTTCACGTCCCCATTAAGTTGCAATTAACATGCAAATCCGCATTATTTATTCGTATCACCGCGCTAACGCAGTTAGAAGGTGGGGTGATGTCAGAGACTTATTATGAACAGTCATCCACTTTCATTACATTTAAATGAGGAATTCATTAATACTTAAAGAAGTTCAGCTTCTTGAAGCTTGCTTTTTAACAACTGTTTTCATTTTGACAGTTCAAGTTTTATTGCGTTATTGACGTGACAACGTCTAATAAATCGATGAAGCTGCCTGCCACACACGAAAAAACATGACTCATGTAGCGTTACCTCGCGGCCTTGCTCTGTAGCGTTCCATGGCGGCTTGAAGTGCAAGCGAGAGCGCGGAACGAGCGATGAGAGACAGATGATGTCGAACGCTGCCGAATCGGCCTCCGCGTTCGGCAATTTCATTAATGTTTTGTTATGACGTTGTCACGTTAAACTATCGTCCGTAAATCGACTTTACAGACAACCAATTTTTTTTTGTAGTCCATCAGACGAAGTCTTCAATGAATGTCTTCGAAGCAATGGATTTTGATGTATTGTCAAAATCAGAGGGATTGTCATCAAGTGATTAGAACGTGGGTTTTCGTCATTTCAGTCGAAGGTTTGCACTGTTGGACATAGGTTTCCCCCGAGCACCGCCACGTCGCGTCGACCGGTTCTGTGCTTCTCACAATTAGCGTGTAGCGGTATCTACAACGCCACATGCAAAACAACGCGTCATACTGACGTCACGCAAATCCTGCATCGCACAAGCAGAGTTTACCGCGCAACTAGCATAGATACAACGGCCCGACATGAATCAACGGGCAGTTGCCTGCCAGACACAACACCCGTCTGGTCGGAGGATCCTCCCTTTTCTATGGAGGTTGAGTGAACTTTACACCCTGTTCCTCATACCTCTATAAGCAGATTCCTTCTCAAGGTCATCGGCCCACCTTGTGGGAAGCTTTCCGACGCTCCGTCTTCTGGTACGCGGTTGACACTCCAGAACCTTTCGGATGCTGGGCTTGTCATGTTTAAAATCATCATCAGAAGCATTAGTGCGGTGATCAAACCTCGTTAGGGCAGGGTGGCCCAGTAGTATCGGCCGCAACTTACAAATTGTAGGTCGTAGATTCGAACCCTGACGACGTTTAAATTATTTCATCTGTTCTCAAAATTGTGAAAGAAAACATTGTGAGGAAACCGGCATGTCCTAGAACCAAAAATTCAAAGATATGTGACATCTACCAACCCGCACTGGGCCCGCGTGGTGAATTATGGCCCACTAAATGTCACAGAGAGCAGGCCTGTGTCCCAGCAGTGGGAACGCTGATTTTGCTGATGTAATCCTCGTTCCTTCTCTGTACGAGAAAAGACTGTGATGTAATTCCACTGCAGTGTAGTGGAATTACATCACAGCGTTTCTCTTGAAACAAGATGTAGGTAGTTTCTGCGTCCAATACGCCATCTACAGGCAAAGCTTTTAAAATATTGCTTGCTCCTAGAAAAATATAAAACTTCAAAACGAATACTTCTCAAAATCCTCGCAGACTTCTTTGGTATTATTTACAATTGAACCAAGCAGCATGTCGATTCTGTAAAAATCTCACCGTGAATACTTGCGTGGAGTGAGCTGTCAGTGTCATCCTACTGATGCTAGGGATTGACCAAGCAAACATTTACAATCATGATCGATTTTAATAATATTTTTTAATGCTAATCCTATTGATATTGTTATATAATTCAAAGCTAGTATTTAAGTGGTCAAAACATTAATATTTTGTGGGGTTTTACTTACAATAAAATTGCAAAACAGAAGCGCAGTCAGAATCTCAACCTTGTTTTTTTTTTCTTTTTTCCCTAGACTAGTAAGTCCTTATATAGCCAGACAGCACCAGCGCCTAACGCGCTTGCGCGGCGTGAAATATGGCTCATTCCGAATTAAGTCATCATCGCACACAGCGCTCACATAAATAATTTGCGAAAACGTATTCTCTATGACACAATGACCGAAACCGGTTTGAACTGTCAAAATACCACGCTTGACAACCGTACGGCGTGGTAAGATTATGCGGGGAATAATAGATAAATACCATACAGCAGAATAATTGGGGTCAAGGTGTAAGCACGCTGTAGTCGATTACAGTGCAATTCGGAATGTACCATATATCACTCCACTCGAATCTCGTAACCATGGCAACACCACCTCGGCGTCAACAACACCTCCACCAGCCGCGTTTTGATTGACGAATACCTCGTCTTTTTCTATTTTAGAGTTACACATTTTGAAAATCGCTCAACGAAAACTTTGCTTAATCTGCCCCTTGGCAGACTCTAAGGCAGGGTCGCCATGGTGTATTATATTAATTATTAATATTATTACCATAATTTCCTAATGTTCTTATACATGACGCCTTACAAGTTAAATATGTAAAAACAAATCTCTAATGTGATGAGTGACTAACGCGCAAGCGCGGCGTGATCTTATCACTTCACCTTCACTCCACCCGATTCACGACATTAGATGTCGTGAATCGGGTGAAGGGAAGGTGAAGTGATCACGCAATCTGCAATGTGATAACGACAGTGATTAACGCGCAAGCGCGGCGTGCTCTTATCACTTCACCTTCACTTCACCCGATTTACGACAATTAGTGTCGTGAATCGGGTGAAGTGATCACGCCACACAAACTACGTGGGATTACATTCTATGGTCCGTCAACTAGGCATCCGTTAGCACTCGATGACTTGACACACTCGGTTATCTCTTCTAATTCAATAGTTTTGGGTTAATAACAACGCTGAACATCGTCGCAGTCTTTACTAGACTCGATCTGCAATTGCTCATTGACGCACATTCGTGTAATTTACATGCGGGGCCGCAGTCTGTGCGACATGCACTAAGTAAAACCCCACAAAATATTAATGTTTTGACCACTAAAATACTAGCTTTGAATTATATAAAAATATCTATAGGATTAGGCTAAAAAAATATTATTAAAATCTCTTTTATGATTGTAAATGTATGCTTGGTCAATCCCTAGTATCTGGTAAGATGACACTGACAGTTCACTCCACGCTCACTTCACCTAAGTTTTCACGGTGAGATGGTTACAGAATCGCACTGCTGTTTGTTTGATTGTAAAATAGATTGAGTTTTGACCTCACACAGATGCAGCCAGTCATCTCTGCACGCATAGAAACGGGGTTTACGGGCTTTATGTACATACTAGCTGCGCCCCGCGGTTTCACCCGCGTTAATGTCAAAAGTCTCGTACTCAAGCAATAAATGGTTGACAATTTTGTCCATTGCTTGATGATCAAACACCTTACAAATAGTATGCTAGACATAGACGGAATTTAATAAGAGATGCCAATTTATTTTACTTTATTACTCAATCCGTACAAGTTTAAGAGTAACGATATAACATGTCACCTAACACACACTGACGTTTAAAACGTCAACTAGTCTGACGGCTTGAAACTATCACTGTCCCTTTCTCGTTCTATAGGTTAGTAAGAGATAGCAATACTATGGTTTTATTTGGTGGAAAAGAGAAGGACATCGAAGTCTTTGCATTTATTCTGCCTCGCTTGTATTATAATTAAGAGTCAAGCCGACAATTTCCCGTGGGTGTATTTGAGACGAATAAGAAAAAAATACGAAGGAAATTGACCGCGGTTGACATAGAAAAAAAGGTCACCATTTGTCTACTGTAGTTGGAACCTGATTATGGAGTCTGGTTTTGACACAAGGGTTTCTTTAGTGAATACTTGGGTACATACAGACGCCAGCACATCAAGTTACTGTCAAATTTCTTTACTAAATTTTCAACTTTATAGCTAAAGAATAAGATTCAAGTTGATTGGGAATATTTGACAGTTTCGGGTAGCTTGATGTGCTGGCGTCTGTAAATTTAATTAAAGCTACAATTAAGTATCCAATGTGTAATATTAAGTGTTGTGGGCTACACATACACAATGATTCATAGATCGTACACCAGTCTATAATGTTCCCACAGCTGGGACACAGGCCTCCTCTCTGTGAGAGGCAGTGAGCTGTAATCCACCACGAGGGCTCCGTGCGGGTTGGTAGATGTCACACGTCTTCGAATTTTTCGACGCCATATTTTAGTTTGGTTTGGCTTTTAGTTAGGTTAGGATATTATATTTTTAATTGTAATATTTTCTTAGTTCATTTAATATTAGATATATATATTTTTATCCTCATAAATAAATAATTAAATTAGGTATATTCAAATCACAGCTGTTATTCTTTGACAGTTGTATAAAAAAGCTATAACACGTAGGTATGTTTGATATTGTATCAGTTTTAGAATAGATAGATTAGAATATGGCTTAAAATTGACTGGCTTCGTGATGGGTCTTTGTACGGCCTGTATATGTTTGGCATACCAACAATTTATTTTAAATTATCAATTTCTAGACACTATCGTCACTTTGTACCGAAGTTTGAAGAAATCCATATTTGACTTTAAAAAATAATTTTAAAAACCGCATAGGTAGCTGTCGTCTAGCTAAAGTTTTATATGAACATAAACTTTACTATGATTGGGAAACATTGGCACCCCAGGACAGTTATTAGAAGCCCTGAATATGTCTGTCTGGATTTGAAGTCTGCAGAACAAATGACAATAATAGAATTTTATAATATTCTTGTTCTAAGTTTTTTCAAGTAGGTAATTTAATAATAATCAGCTAGAAAGAGAAAGAGAAACAAATCAAATATCTTGACTTAGCATACGAGGTTGTTGACATGTGGAATGTGAACTCTATTGTCATTGTGCCGATTTTCGTATCGGCCAATGGCCTGTTGGCCAAAAACATCTCTCGAGGCTCTCGTTAGGCGGCTGGATCAAGAGCCTGATCCAGAAGGCAGTACTCCTAGATACGGCTCGCATCGTGAGGAGGTTGGAGGATGATTAATTTAAATGTTTTTATAAAAATATTTAAAAACGAGCAGCGCCCCGCGGTTTAATCCGGATAAGTGTCGATCCCGTGAGAATATCGGGATAAAAAGTATTCTATGTGTTAATCCTGATTATAAACTATCTGTGGGCCAAATTTTATCAAAATTGGTCCAGCCGTTTATGCGTGAAGAAGGAACAAACATACAAACACACTCACAAACTTTATAATATTAGTGTGATTTGTTTTACCGTCAAGCCTGAAAACAAAGAAGGATACTAGAAATTCCTCTGTCTATGTTAATTATGGGGATTCCAAAAACAATGGTCTTCTATGTGGTGACCTTAAATGACCAAAGTGGTTAGTATCGTTCTTATACAAAGGTACAAAGAACTCTTGCACGTGGCCAAGATTGGAACTAATGCCGCCATCTTGTTTCGAACAGCGCCCCCCTGTCAATAGCATTAAAAAGTGACAAAAGCTCCTTGTAAAACCAGGGGATTATAAGACGTCTCAAAAAGGCAAGACGCTTGTCAAAAAAAAATAAAACAAAAAGATACCTCATTTTCCTATAAAACAAATAAAAGTAAACAATATAATTATAATACAAACAACAAAAAGTTAAAAAGGCTTACATTTTTATCTCTTAACCTGCTTACAAAGAATTTGATTACTTAACCATGTTTTACGTAAACCAAAGCTGAACGAAAAAGTTGCGGAAATACTCGGTTGAAAATATTCAAAGCGCTTGGTACCTAAGTGAATGAACGAATAGAGTGATTGATTGAATGATGGCCGCTCGCTTGGCTGAACGAACTTACCGTCGCTACCTCATGTTTCTATCGGGTTTTTTTGACGTTCTGTAAAAATGTAGTCTTGTAGAATGAGAAAATACTTTTAAGGTTGGAAGAGAAAATGCTTTATAAAGGGGTGAAAAGTTTAGACAATAACAATAATCTGAGACCAATATACAGAATGGCAGGGACATCGATGCGCAACCTGTTAGCGTGGATTCAGTAGGTACCTACATGATTCTGAACACCTCTGCGTTGAAATTGTTTGCTGGTTATTAAAAAAAAAACTGCTTTTCCATACCGCATAGGTACTTACTTAGATATTGCACTTTTTTATGAAATAGCAATTTTTTTTTATAATCGACGACAAATTTCGACACTACGGTGTTTTTTTAATTTTTTTACTGCTGCATGGGCCCGTTCTTGACACAATCGCAAGTAATCTGCCTTTTTCATGTTTAGCAGCGCCGACAACGCGCGAAAGCGAAACGCGCGTCGGCGCCTCGGCGGTGAAAAACTTTGTGTGTATGAGCTCTAACTCATCAAGTCATCAGCATCCAGTCTAGTTTCCAAAATGTAGTTACTACCAGAAAGCCATTAAAGTTTTTATCTCCAGCATTCAAATGTATTGTAAACACATAAAGGCAGGTTTGGATCATGCAATCAAAATATATTGCAGTTTATGAGTGGTATATATCATGGAGTTTTATCGTTTTCCGTAAATTAATGTGCGGTTATATTGTTATTTCTTTATGGATTTTCTTCCTTTTGTTAACTGGAGAATATATTTTTTTTAATTGATCTAAGCTTCATGGAAAGTTCAAGGGGTAGGTATGTTCTATTTTACGGGTTCGGTTTCCGCACTTAGTCCTTCAGATGGACCATTGTGCGTGGCAAGTTCTAGGGGTATTTTGAACTCCTGGTGACTATAAAGGCACCCCGCACCGAACAACATTGCATCTTCCACTACCTAGGTCCTTAGTATCTCACTGCTAGAGCACAGGCCTCCTCTCTGTGAGACGGAGTGGGCCGTAATCCAGCACGCAGGCCCTTGGTGGATGTCACACGTCTTTGAAGTTTTGGTTCTAGGACATGCCGGTTTCCTCACGATGTTTTCCTTTACCGTTTTGAGAGCAGTGGTGATGATATAATTTATACAAAGTAAAGCGCATGTCTGGGTTCGAACCTACGACCTGCAACTCGTAACTCGCGACCATTACCACTAGGCCTATTGTAGTATTTCATGATCGCAATTGTTGCAGTTTTTAAAAAAAGAATAAAAGAACACTATTTTTCCACTTTATCATAGTTGTGTATGTATTTATTATTTTGATTACGTTATAATAATTATTAACATTCTAGTAATATTAATTTTAGAAGTATGTATGTTTGTAAGTTTAGTCTTATTAATTGAATTGTTTTTAGATTTTATGTATTATTTTTTTGTCTCCTTTACTCTTTCACACGCTATCTACATCTCTCTATTTATTGTCCTATCGCAGGTATGCTGGAAGAGATTTCTTATGAAATAAGCATCACCTTTGTACCTATTTTTCTGTTCTGTTTTTTTCATGTCTTTTTATTTAAATGTGTCCATAAATGGTAAAATAAATAAATAAATTATCATCATCGTTAGCGGCCTCGATCAGCGTTATAATCAGCCCGTAGTTGTAGTGGTTGATTGAGGCCTCTTCATCAGCTCTCTTTCATCCAGCTACTACCAGCCATCCTGGGAGGATCATATTATCAGGTATCCTACAGGTGGTAGACTTTTAATTCTAAAAAGATAATTAAGAAAAACTATTTTGACATTGGTTCTAAACTAGGCAAACCTGTATGGCCTAATAGATGTTCACGGCACCAGAAGACACACACACACACCCTCACACACACACACACCCTCACACACACACACACCCTCACACACACACACACCCTCACACACACACACACACACATACACTTGTAACACAGGTACCACCTGGCTCAGGACTCAGCGCTTCAATTGAAAATGTTACACCTTTTTATGCCAATAAAACATTTGATTTATTTGTTTAGCTTGAACGCGAATTGTACACTCCGTTTTGTCACATAACAAGATTTATTTCTTTCATTTTCCTCGTTCTTTTCCCATAGGCTTCCGCATCCTTCCGTGATTAAACCAGTATTTTGCACGAGGCGAGGTGCTTGCCATCTGACCTCTGTAATCCAATTACTGGGCAATATCGATTACCCTTACGGTAAGATAGGTTGGTGACCTTTCGTTGTTTTCCGAAGCATGGAAGGTTCTTGATATGTAAAGAAATATCACTAATTACTATATTTTGTTCCAAAAGTATCTAATGAAAACTGACCCTGTTAAGAGTGGCAATTTTATTCTTTTCGTTATTTTAAGAACATTTACAGCTTGATCTCAGTTTCAATCTGTCAAAAATACCTCTAATTTCCCTACATTTTGACAAGTTCTTGACATTTGTTTGTCGCCGAGATGAAACTGCGTTTAGATTTTGATCATTTTAAATTACTAGAATTTTTACCGGAATTACTGTTTCAATAACACTAAGTATTAAATTGTAATAATGAGGAAAATTTAGCTTATGTTACGTTGTTGTTATGTTGTGTGCTTGTGTTGTTTGTTGTTATGTTGTGTTGTTGTTTATGTTATGTTGTTGTTGTTTGTCGTGTTTACTTTAATTGTCAAATAAAAACAACTTTAATGTGATACAAAATTATTTTGGTTTAGGTAAGTATTCAACATAATCAAATCAAAGCACTTGATTTTTAACACTCGAAAGTTTTTTTTAATCCGTTTTCGATTAAATCTGTTCACAATTGTTGGAGTGTTATATTTTCTTTGCTCCTTTTTCATGTTTATTATATATAGATATATTTATTTAGTTCCGTTTTACTATTTTGGTACGGAACCCTAAAAAACAGTCAAATTGACAACTTCCTCCTTTTTGAAGTCGGTTTAAAAAGAAGATTGGCTATTGTTAAATAGGTCAACCAATCACATCAGACGGCAGATTTGCATACGACCCTTGACCAGGCTCCCAGAAATCCAAGGAAGAAACTCTTGTTAACTAATAAAACATTTTATTAGTGTTTCGCAGTTAAAGTAGGATCTTTTACGATAAAAGTTTCGTTTTAATTCGGACCCTATTCATAATGTACGAGGGTGCAGTGTTGTTTGGGCCGACTGTCGTTAATTTATTCATGAGTACCATGAACTTTAGGGAAACAAGGCATTTGGTGCCGATTCTCTTGTACATCGAACTAAACTGTCACTGAAATTCCTTACTTTTGGCTATGAGAATCTTAAAGTTCTTGTGCAAAAAAAACTCTAAACTAAAAAAAAAAATTGACACAATGAGGGTTTTCTGAAATGACGTTCGCTAGGTGGCAGCACTGACACGTCAGGTCCAGGCATCTGTCAAAGAGCCTATATTTTCTTTAGTCATGATTGAATGATGAACGAATGAATGAATCGAATGATGAACGTCATCATATATATTTTATATTGGAAGACCTCTTGTCACAGTGGTGCCAACTGGTGTCGTAAATTTTCACGAAAACCCTCATTACAAGCGAATTTGACAATCGCGACTCCACGTGGTACTTGTTTTCCCTACCCCGTACATTTTTTTTAGAGCCGGAGGCGCGCATGGCGGCACCCTCGACGTGCTTTATCACCTTTTGTGTGGAAAATATGAAAAATTATTACCTACATGTTGAGTTTTAGGGGTTTATGGGTGCTATAAAGGGAGTCTAAATTTTCATTATTTTTACGATAGGACACAATTTTCGAGATATAAGCAAAAGAAAAAAAAAGATGCAGTACTATTTTTGCAATTAAAGTCGAGGTGTTGGTGTGACAACTAATTTTATTCCACACCTTTTCAATCGTGATTAAAAATAGTCATATTTAGTAGGTGAAAAACGTCAAATTTAGAATAGCAATATTGCCATTTTCAATAAATTAAAAACTCAGTATCATCTTAGTGCTGTCAAACTAAAATATAGTTAAATTGTGTCACTTTAGTCAATTTCAGGATGGGAAATCTTCGTTTGACAGGACAATTAAATTTTGCTGATTTTTAGTCTAGTTTAGAGGCATTTGTGACAAGAGAATCGTTGTTGTGATTGTTTTTTGCATTTTGACCAACTAAAGTGGTTAAAGAAAGAAAGAAAGAAAGAAAAAGTATTTATTGCGACTCGTACTGAAAGATCATAAACTAAACACAGTCAAAAATAAAAAAAAACAATTATATTTCAAAAAGTAAACAATGAAACAGAAAGTGAACAACGAAACATGGAGCGACTGCGTATCTGACCTCCACAACCCAGTTACTGGGTAATACGATACACCTTGGTAAGACTGGTTGTCAGACTTTTGGGCTTCTGACTACGGAGGACTACGGAGAGGTCACGGTACTCACGGTATGTAAAGATGGTCATCCATCCACAGACCAACCGCGGCAAGCGTAGCTTAACGTGATCGATCGACCAGTGCGGCTGTTATTATATAACCACGGGCCCCTCACACATAACATAATGATAACATAATGCTGCCACAGATAATATAATGAATTACATTTATAATGTTAGTGTTGCAATACTAAAATACCCAACATGTTGCGGCCTCACAAAAGTAACAACAACAAAATAGCAGCTTACTTTTTTAAAAGTTATATAAAATTAAGTTAAGTAGGTATATAAACACAAATCATACATTAATTGTGTATTTAGACTATATAGAAATAGGAGATACACAGGTTAGGTTTTTGTTCTCGACGGTATCTATCTATCTGAAAGAAAACATCGTGAGGAAATCGGCAGCCTAATTGAGTAACACACTTACAATGGTACGTGTTCGTGGAGTTTCTTGCCCATTCTTCTCCATAGGTGGAAGGAGGGAGTGGGGTGTAATCCGCCACGCGGGCCCAGTGTGGGTTGGTAGATGTCATTGTCTTCGAATTTTTGGTTTGAGGTTTTGTTGTAATTTTTGACGTTCAAAAGTGCCTATTTGAAATAAATGCTTTGACTTTGACTTTAGTTCAAACCTACGACCTACAACTCGTAAGTACCCGTTACCCCTGGGCCACCATCACTGCTCGGTAGTTTATTTTAGTCACAAAAGCGTGAATAAAGTAAAGTAATGTTTCATTAATTTATTAATATACTAGCAGCACCAGCACTAGGTTTCACCCATATAAGTTTCAATCCTGTAGGAATACCGGGATAAAAAGTATCCTGGTTATAAACTATCTGTGTGCCAAGTTTTATCAAAATTTGTTCAGTAGTTTTGGCGTAGAAGAGTAACCATCCGTCCATCCTCACAAACTTTCATCATCATCATCATTTCAGCCGAAAGACGTCCACTGCTGGACATAGGCCTCCTCAAGCACCTCCACTTCGATTCTGTGCTTCTCGCATCCAACGGGTTCCTGCGGCCTTCAGAAGGTCGTCGGTCCACCTTGTGGGAGGCCTTCCAACGCTACGTCTTCCGGTACGCGGTCGCCACTCCAGAACCTTTCGGTCCCATCAGCCATCTGTTCTGCGAGCAATGTGCCCTGCCCACTGCCACTTAAGTTTGGAATTCTTCGGGCTATGTCGGTTACCTTGGTTCTCCTGCGGATCATTTTTGATTCGAAGACCGGAGTAAATCAGGGAAACTCCAAGCATAGCCCTCTCTTCATTGCCCTTTGGGTGACTTTTAGCCTTCTAATGAGGCCCATTGTGAGCGACCACGTTTCAGTGCCAAACTTTCACGTTTATATTATTATTAGGAAGGATTTTATGATAGGCATTGCTGGTATATCAGCGATTATAGATTCCATTTGAACACCCTAACGAAATTCCATTTCAACACCCTAACCAAACAAGCCTCCGCCAATTCCTTTAAAACCAAGTCAAGATAACACGAAACTTCACTTACGAGAGTTTAACACCAAATCGGTATCAGTCGTTACCCATTGTGGAGCGTTGATAAGGGTAAGGATAGTCAACTATAGCGCAAATCATGTCTTTAGTGAAGGCTGTTAGTGCTTGAGGGTTGAGAGCGGCAATGTCCCGAAAATGGTCCGCGAATGGCCCGCGTTGTCAATGTCCCAAAATAGTGTTAAGAGGGCGTATTCTGAAAGTTGGCAACGTTACAAAAAGCTGTCAAATTAATGTTTACTGATTTGACTAATTTATCGACTAAACACAGTGAGCAGTGGTAGCTCAGTGGAATCGGCCCCGACTTATGACTTAGGTCGTGGGTTTGGACCTAGGCAGGCGCATTATTTTGTGTAAATAATTTCATCACCACTGCTCTCAAAACGGTGAAGGAAAACATCGTGAGGAAACCTGCATTTCCTGGAACCAAAAATTCGAAGACATGTGACATCTATCAACCCGCACGGCTGCCCCATTTCAAAACCTAGTAAGGACTTAAAATTAAATTTTACAGGAGAGCGCATAAACGTAATCGCGGTCAGCCTATGGAATGTATTTTTTGAATTGGTTAAAGTGACTTACTAGGTTATAAATGGTCACTAGGGAGTGAAAGGTGCACTTACTAGGTATCGATGCTTAAATATATCTCTTTTTATGTAAGTTTAAAACGCTGGTGTTTTTGTATTTGGTAGAGACCTTCTAGGTTAGCAAGATTATGCAATAAAACGATTTTTGTAAAAAGTGTCCCTTACTAGGTTTTGAAATGGGACAGCGCGCACTGGGCCACGTGGTGGATTATAATGAAAGAAAGAAAGAAAGAAAGAAAATACGTTTATTCCACTCTCTCTTACAGAGAGGCCTGTGTCCCAGCAGTGGGAACATTATAGACTGATTATTCTATAAATAACACATACACACACTACATAAACTGAGGCCTTCTTTCCATGGGGGTAAGCATAAACTACAGAACGCCGCCTGCTAAGTGCTACGATTCTGACGAGTACGTACTTCTTTTGCTTCGGTTAAAAGTTCATACATCTGGCCGTATACCCACGCCGGTTGCAAGTACTACGTGCATTTATCAATTAAGGGGCTACATGACCTAAAGCGCGGTCACTCTCGGACTGCATAGAAAAGAAAAAGAAGCGCGATAACACAACGCTGGTAATTTATTGCAAAATATGAAGCAATTATTTAATTACAAAAAATCTTTTGCTTGGACTAAAAAATCAAAACACTAGTATTTTAGTATGTTGCTTTTAGAATAATCTGACAAAAAATCAGAATGATTGTATGTAGGTATATTAGTATGGTTTTTATTGTAAAAAGAAAGTTTTTAGAGGTATCTTCATTATTTTTTTTCTATCGTATCAAATTAGTTGTAAGTATTATGTTTTCAACACGGAACCTTGGTGATTTATAACGGTCACCAAGGTGACTCGAACTTGGCCGGTTTTTTATGTTATTTGGTGGCCACCTGATGCACCTCTGCATATGGAGCTCCATGCACACCGAAGACATCGCAATGCTTTGCCATCCCAGATTCAAGGGACAAAACTGTAATTTTTTAGAGTGGCAAAAGAGTGCACATATTTGCACAACCTACTCTAAAAGATTGAACTCAGCTCTGGTTTTATGAATTTCCATATGACAGTCCTCGTATAAGAGGAAGTCTGAAAGTGACAACGATGATTAAAAAGTTGTGTGGAAATCGGTAGTTATGTGATGCGGAGGAATGAGGAAAATGTCGTTAGGAAAGTTTTGAGTTTGAATGTGGATGGCTGTACGAGTAGAGAAGACCGAAGAAACGATGGATGGACTGTGTGAAAGATAATTTGGCTAGAAAGGGAGTGACGACTAATCTCTATTACACTGTAAGAAGGATATAAGGCTGCGTTTCCACCAGAGATGAGCGAGGATGCGTAGCGAGGAATGTGTGTAAAACTAACCAATACCAACGCTAACTTAGTTCAAGCTATGAAAATGAAGCGATGTTATTGGTTTGTTTCACACACATCCTTCGCTACGCATCCTCGCACATCGCTGGTGGAAACGCAGCCTAATACTGTGTCCGTATCTTTTCCTTTTTGGTGATGCATTATTTTTATAAGCACTTGCAGATGAGTAGATTTCCCATCCTGAAAAAAAAAACCTTCAAAAAATGCTCAAAATTGCCGCTGTCAACAGAGGCCTAGTGTACAAATTTGACAACTGTTAATGAAAAAACATAGGGACGCATTATACGAGTATATCCTTCTTATTCTGTTTATGAAATATCTTTTAAATTGGTCCAATATTGGAGGAGGAAATAGGCGAGAGCCTCCAATTATGACTTTTTACTTAGGCTTTTTCAAAAACTCTCTCCGACCGCGTTTCCTCTTAATTGTTGCAAATGGGTCACGCTATCATGACCTGGAAGGAATACGTCAAAATACAAGTCACCCTGTAGTAGGTATACCTACCTGCAGAATTACCTATTACCCATTGTTCAGTTCTTCTGCATCTTCAGAATTACCTTTTACAATACCGCGCAGGTAAGACGAATGTGAATACAATCGTACGCGCATGTGTTGCGACTATGACCTACTTGCAGTACAAAAATAGTGCGCCGACGCTTGACGCCGATCTATAATTGTGATGCTTTACAATTGCAATTGTACGGCGGCAAAGAGCGAAGGGGGGGAGCGATTAGGGATAAAATTATTGAGATGCGAACTAAGTAGAAACAAATTCAAATCATTTATTTGATTTTGAATTAAACTGACTCATCATCTGCCTAGCCTTTTCCCAACTATGTTGGGGTCGGCTTCCAGTCTAACCGGATGCAGCTGAATACCAGTATTTTACATGGAGCAACTGCCTATTTGATCTTCACAACCCAGTTACTGGGTAATACGAAACCCCTTGGTAAGACTGGATGTCAGACTTTCGGGCTTCTAACGACCAGTAACAACTGTCAAAGATTCACGAATAACATCCGGGATCAACGGCTTAACGTGCTTTCCGAGGCACGGATGGGTCTTGGTATGTAAAGATAGTCACCCATCCACGGACCAACCGCGGCAAGCGTAGCTTAACCTGATCGATCGACCCGTGCGGCTGTTATTACTTGACCACAAGCCCTTAACTTGGATTAAACTAACTATGGGTATGCAACATTTTAACCACTTGAGCACTACCTTCTTTACATCACATAACATCACGCCTGTACTCCTAGAATAATAGGCAGAAGTATACCTATATTACAGACGCCAGCATATCAGGCTACTACAATCTGTCAAATTTCTTTAATAGATTTTCAACTTTATGTCTATATGATGATAGGACTCCCTTTTCCGCACTTAGACTCCCATTCGGTCCGTTGTGCGTCTTTGTGTCTATGTAGCATAAGGTTCAAAGTTGATTGGGAAAATTTGACAGTTTCGGGTAGCTTGATGTGCTGGCGTCAGTACATCCACATTTCCCCAGTTATGTTTAAGTCCCATGTAATACGAGTAGGGGGCGAGCCTATTACCATCAACCGGGCGCAAATTCAGACTCCGGAATGCTACTAAAAAAATCCAGATGATAAACCCAATAATGCTTTCCCTGACCTGGAAATCAAACCCAGGACCTTATGCTCGGTCAGCGGGATTGTCCGAAAGGGTTACCGCTGGCCCGGAACATAAAGGGCGAAGGAAGGAACATGGGTGGGTTTTAGTCAGTAAGAGTCTGACACTCCCTTCCGCTCCACCCAGAGCGGGAGGAGTCATTTGATGATTTCCCATCCTGAAAAAAAAAAAAAAACACCTTATGCTCAGCAGTAGCGATCGCGACCACTAGACCAACGAGGAAGTGTATACTGCATTTGCGATTTATTTGCCAAAAATGTAAACAAATATGAGTTTATAGTCAAAGTCAAAGCATTTATTTCAAGAGCAAGCAAGCAAGCAAGAAACTCCACCGTTACTCTTTTAAAATGTTTTACAATATTTTGCATGCATTAATTTTAAAATAATAATATGTGAAGACGATGCACCTAAAATAAAATTACTATACTTACCTTTAAAGTTATTTTTTACTTTAAAACCTACACAATAAAGTTCAGTTTACGCTACAACTTCAAACATTTTTATAACTTTTTCAATAGCGCTATATAGTCACTCTGAAATCAACTCCATCACCATTAAATTAATGTTGATATTTATTTAACTTGAAATAATATTAATTTGAGTCATAGTTTGAATAGACTATAGATACCATCTTTTTTAGTTTTTTTGTTGTTCTTTAGTTGATTCGAATAGTAACTACAGGTATCCTGATTGACATGACAATCGAATCAATCGGCTGTTATTAATCATAATCATACACTCGAGCGGCACGCGACATCTGCAGCAGAGGCAGCTGCAGCCTTCGATCCGCGTCGACTACAGTCGCCGACTAGTGTCGACGGCCTCCGAGGACGCGTGGCTATACCTATCTATACCCTGTTAAATTTCCGTCCACTATAACGTTGAAACATGCACATATTTTCATAAATTTTAGAGACGTGGATATGGACGTCCTCGTCCATAAAATGGCCGATAATATTATCACGTTGGAAATTATATAAGCACACAATAGGTTCCTGTAAAGCTCCAATCTTAACTGCTTGAAATTGAAAAGCGTCAAGGCAGACTCCCAGATTTTATGATTCGTTTCACCATGTGCAACATCTGGTGCTTTATTTCTTCCATATCTAAATCTTATTCATACCCAAGAGACTCCAATCTATATGGTCTTCACATGACCTGACCAATATTATATCTGGTCTTTAACCTCTGTCTGTGACTGTGACCTCTGAGTTTGCTTCGGTCTTTCTTCTCAGAGTAGTCAGATAAGAAACGCCGACCTCATCTAGTTTATTAAAATAAAGGGCAAAAAGACACTTAACAAAACCGAGAGTCACTGGTATTCTCCTCCTCATTGTAATTATTTTTTTGTACTGTATCTTAACTGGGAACAAAATTCCATCTTTTACTGAAATTTTTTTACGAAAACAAGTTTTTAGTGTTGAACCTTATGTTTTAGCGATTAAGCTGAAAATCTATTAAAGAAATTTGACAGCTTGATGTGCTGGCGTCTGTACATACACAATGCGTAGTTGACGGCTATATGATATGTATTTTTACACCCTGTAAGATTGACGTGTAAAAGTGTTTGTACAAACCTACTTACAGAAGTAAAATCATTTGTCATTTTTATTCTTCTAAACCACCCACGTGGTAACACCGGTAACCTTCCTCTTCTCTGTGGGCCATTATATACACTTTATTGTATCCGCACCACATCACACACGGAGCAATGTGGCATGCAGCAGGAAATGGGTCTACAATCACAATAATATTAGGTACTAGGAGGACATAATACTACTGTGATTCACTTTTGTTTATAACGAAGAAGCGACCGACATCTGCCCAAGTAAAGACTGATCTTATAGCTGGCATAACAGCTGGTGGAAGGGGACTAAAAACTACTGGTATTCAGCTGCATCCGGTAAGACTGGAAGCCGACGCCAAAATTTATTGTCATGACGGTAACATGTTGCCTCAAGCTTTAACTGTTTCCGGATCAGTAAAAATACTGTTTTGAACGTTAGGCCTGAAGAACTGTTTGAATCAATTCAGATTAATGTTTTTTTCATTTTTATTTACTACTTATTTCTTTCAGTGTGAAAATCGCTAAAACATCGGAAGAAAGCCAACACTGTCATAAAATTTACTCTCAATCTTTGTGAAAACTTGACCCCAAAAGGTATATTACAAGCTCCACTTCCCGCTACTAAAAGCTTAATGATATCCAAAATTATGTAACTAGTGATACCATCACAGAGGTAAGCTCAAAAGGCTTACCAAAAAAACTAGGGTATGTTCTCGGAAAATGCTAATGCCACTTCTAACTACAGTTGATATTCTTGAGCATAATGAAACAGAATCAGCCTACAATGTTCCCATTCTAGATATGGATACCTATCACGTCTGCAGGGTTTAGATAGCTAATTTAATTTGAACCTGTATAGCACAAGTTATTTGGCAGTTCCTTCAACCGTATTGCTGCAAGTGGTCTTACTGCAGTGTACTTAGCGGTCCACAGTCTAATGGACGCTATTCAGCGCTGTAATGGATCCGTGACATCTGCCTCCTCCCACGCGCCATATGTCACGATCCAGCGTTCCATGTGGCGCCCTTTACATTCCTAGAAAATTATCATTGATTTTGTGCATAACTAACTATTTACACTACTACTGTTAGAGATTCTCCTCTCGTATCTGCACGCACCTTATAAGAATCCTAGCTTCTGCCCGCGACTTCGTCCACGTGAAAGTTCTTGTTTCCCCGACCCACCGCGTCGCATCGCATCGCCTGCCCGCGCTATTACTTTGTTTTCGTTCAGCATTCTTTCTGGCTTTTCGTCTTTTTGCTCGACTCCTAAGGGTCCTAGCGTGATGTTTAAAAGGATTGGACAATGAAATGCAAATACAATTGTTCAAATCTGATTGGTAATTTCAGAGATAAGCGCGTTTAAACAAACAAACTCTTTAGCTTTAACATTGGTATAGATTTAGAGGTAGTAAAGTTCATCATCCTCCATTGAAAAGAGAGAATCCTCCGACCAGACGGGAGTTGTGTCTGATTAGCTACTGCTCGACGGTGGTTGTCGAATTCCTGTGTTTATGTTAATCGTACGGGTAAATCTGATAAATCGATGTAGGATAGGTACGGTCACCAAAAGTGATAAGTAACCAGGGTCGTCGGACATAGTTGAAGTTTAGTAAGAAACCAATGGATGTTTAGAATAAAATTAATACAAAACAAACGGTCCATTTATCAAATTAAATTTCATTTGTCATCCATCGGTTACTAAGCTTCAACTATACCTGTATACACAACACGGTGTATATTTAGTATTTATTTATGTATCTATAATTTTGGATATGTATATAATATCTATGTATGTATTTTAGTTTATTGTATATATAACATTTGCACCAACGACCAACCCATTTTATGTCCAGGAAAATCACTGTCCCATTCTAAGGGTGCCTGAAAGAGATTGCAGAAAGCGATAAGGCCCATTTGCGCCGGCGCCCATTGTATAATTTGTAGTGCTTGATGTATTTCTTCATGTTATGTATGTTTGTGGTGTACAGACGCCAGCACATCAAGCTACCCGAAACTGTCAAATTTTCCCAATCAACTTTGAACCTTATGCTTTAGCAATAAAGTTGAAAATCTATTAAAGAAATTTGACAGATTGTAGTAGCTTGATGTGCTGGCGTCTGTACAACAAAATATATATGTAAATAAATAAATAAACATTATGGGCTAATTATAGGATCATGAATGCCGAATGTACGGTCAGCAAAAAAGTCGATTAACACTTCAGTTTTTTAATCTCAGTTATTGAGCAAAATTGCATTTTACTTCTGCTGCAATTTTGAACAATTATTTCATTTCTTTTGTTGCCGACTGTACCACAGAAAATTCTGTATTCATTTTTCTCAACACCAAAATAGTTCAGCCGGTCGATTCTGTAAAAATCTCACCGTGAAAACTTAGGTGAAGTTGAGGTGAAGTGAGTTTGTTTTTGCTAGGAATTGATACTATTGACAGCTTACTCCACGCTCGCTTCACCTAAGTTTTCACGGTGAGATTTTTACAGAATAGCACCGCTGTTATTCACTAGAATGCCAACAAATCCAACACTACATACAATAGCTTAGGAACAATTCAAAAATCCATTAACCAAGCTGCCGTTGGCTTTGGACTAAAACAATCGCATCATGAACTCGCGTCCACGTCGCCGTCAGTAGTCCGCCGTCATGTCAACGTCAAACTCGTTGCGTTTGACGACGTCGAAGTCAACGTCAGCATCCACGGGCTGAAACAAAAGACGGGATTGTGTTCAACTGGCTTTGTTTTCAAAAAAACTGGTGGGAATTTTTCGCGGGCTGGTCGACATTTCACGTGACCAGAGAGCTGGGTTGTTCTTTGGCCAAAGAATTTTAGCATTGCCATTCAACATGGCAATAGTTTTTTTAATGTATTATAATACTTCCAGCGCCTCGCGGTTTCACCCGCGTAAGTTTCGATCCCGTGGGAATATCGGGATAAAAAACTTTTCACTTCAAAAATAATTTTTGTCTGTTTGTTCAGGCTAATCTCTCAGGCTTTTATCAACATACAACGCGAGCTAAGCCGCGGGCGAAAGACTATAAGAAGTCCCACATAAAAATTATCACACGTATATACTTAACGAAACTTAGACACATTGCTTTTAGTGGTGACGTCACAAATCAATCGCGCTAGACGTACCCATGGCTAATGGTAATTGGTGAGGAGCCTCCGATGTAGGAGACAAATACTACCCCCCACCCACACATCCCTTAACGGACACACTGACGGAGAGAATAACGAGCGTGTTGGAGAATTTGTTGGAGGGATTAGCGGTGAAATTAACTCTGACGCAATCTTTATGAAGAGGAAACTGAAGTACCTACACACTTTCACAGAGTTCTATTACGCTGTTTTAGCAGAACCCAGGCACAGTACCTAAGTTTTACGATAGTAAAAGCCGAGTCACTGCAGAGGAAAGGAATCTTCCTACCCGCATAATTTATCACATCTATTACTGCTTTGTATTGGTGATTTAAAACCATAAACTTAATGTTAGATTAACTAAAACCTTTATATTAAACGGCCGTTTAATAATGACACAGCAAACTTTGGAAAGAGACTGCCACACGAGGTTGTGATAGAGTTGACGCTCTTCAAAGTCAAATTTTTCTAAGTGTGTATTCACGTAGAAAGCCGGGCCCGTCGCTGATAAGTGCCGACAAGTTCTCATTTGAATTAGTCAGCGTACGCAGTAGTTCGCTCTGATTTGGCAAAAAGTATGAAAACTGCTTGTGCCAACCAGCGTTTGTCCTCCAACAAACGCTGGCTTATCGGCGCTGAATACCAGCTTTCAATCTGAATACAACCTATACCCCATTCGCAATAAGATTAGACATTGAAATAAATCTTTTTTACAGTCCGTTCAACCGATTTTGACTTCTATTGCGTTGGTGGCATGACAAATGGCAGCTGCAATAAACAGTTGGTATTATAATCACGTTTTTGCTTTTAATGCCTTCCTTATGCCTACGGAATAGAAGTAAAAATCGGTTGAACGGACTGTAAAAAGTTTTGTTTAAATGTCTAATCTTATTGTAAATGGAGTATAGAACTTGATTTGCCTAATTAATGGCTACGCAGTGCGTACCTACTGTATGAAAAAGAGTTTCATTTTTCAATTCCATTTCCTGAAGATTTTCTTCGCTAAACGCCGTGTGCCCCTGCTTTCGTAATGACAAAACATTTGTTAAATTTAAGCAATATTTCCTTAATAACGTCCTGTTATTAATTGAAATCTATTATCTTTCCTCGACGGTCGTCTGTCAGCTAACTACGTCATAGATGACGCGGCACTATGTTCAGGAAACTGAAAGCAATGTCCTGGGGAGAGTGTCGTTAATAATGGATGAGAAGTAATAAAATTGATGTTACTAACTGTAGATAGTTTGGAAATAACACATAGTTCAGTGAAACGTACCGATTATACAAGGTCAAATTGAATTACCTTAGCGAAACTGTATACGTGTTGGGTATATCTAAACGGGATAAAATAAAATTAAAAAAAGTTTTAATGTTTTTTAGGGGTCCACGACCGCTGGTAGTTTTGTTACTTGAAGTACGAGTTGAAAAAAACGTTTTGTTTGTGTTTTATTTGCGACGTTTGCATAAAAAAATAGATTTTCAAACTAATATATCCACTGACTATATGAGGGGCCCATCATCATCATCATCATCATCATCAGGGGCCCATGGCTAAGTAATAACAGCCGCACAGGTCGATCGATCAGGTTAAGCTACGCTTGCCGCGGTTGGTCTTTGGACGGGCGACCATCTTTACATACCGAGACCCCTCCGTGTGTGGATCTTTGACAGTCGTTACGGGTAGTCAGAACCCCGAAAGTCTAACAACCAGTTTTACTAAGGGGTATCGTCTTACCCAGTAACTGGGTTGTGGAAGTCAGATATGCCAGTCGCTCCATGTAAAATACTGGTACTCAGCTGCATCCGTTTAGACTGGAAGCCGACCCCAACATAGTTGGGAAAAGGCTTGGCAGATGATGATATATATATTGTATGCCTACTCATCTGGAACACGAAATTGCAAAGCTCTTCTTACAATCCTTACAACATTCGTAAATGAATAAAATACCAATACCCTTCCAATAAAATCGAAGCACCTTAAAATCGCGTTCCTTTCACCTCTTACAAGAGGTTCAGAACAACAACATACCTATTCACACAAGTACCAGAGTATACAGTGTATATCAGCTCATCCAACCGTAATTAACCAACTTTCACATCGGCAGCTCTGAATACACCCGTGTGTACTTACTTGTACTGGGGGTAAATAATTAGCAGGTGAAAATTGGGGGACATTGATATACTTAGCGAACTTTTGGATACGTATCTATGGTAGGTGGCATGGAGACGGAGAAAGTCTCACACGCTTGGGTAAGGTATGCACGTTAGGTTTTTGCATCCGTACTAATATTATAAACTCGAAAGTAACTCTGCCTGTCTGTCTGTCTGTATGTTACCCTTCCACGCCTAAACCACTGAACGGATTTCGATAAAATTTGGCAGAGAGATAGATTGCATCCCGGGGAAGGATAGAAAAGGTACCTACGCTTTGGAATGGGCAACTAGCTTCATATTTTCTGACTGACCGACTTCTTGACAATTCAAAAGTAAATGGTTTAATTGAAATAAATGCGTTGAGTTTGAGATTACATATGCGTCTTAAAACACTGACAATTAACTCTTAGAACGAACATACACATCGTGACAGGACGAAACTTCGCCGAAGTTCGCAATTTTTTTTTTTTTGCTATTGTAACCTAAGCACTATACGTAAACTACCGTGAGTCTACAGCCAATTTCAATAACTTTACTAATATCCGCGTTTCCCTAGACACAGTGCATATGTTTGGATATGATTCCAATTGTTTCTGTAGAATTGGAAGTAGGTCAAGATTTGTGAGTGGGAAGATGTAGGTAAACTTGCGATGAAATAAGAACTCTGATTGCTGAAGATAGAAGATATTGCTTACAAATCTCTTAAATATGGTTTCCATATCCAGTAGCAGTTCCTTGCAAAATGTAGTACTAATAAAACAAAGGAAAACTTTTACCATATTTTTTGTTTTTTGGGGCCCGAGTGCGTCTCCTTTTTAAGGAAATTTCTCGCCGGCTGGTCGACACTTCACGTGACCAGAGGGCTGGGTCGTTCTTTGGCCAAAGAATTAACATTGCCATTAAACGTGGCAATGCTGCCAGTCTTCTGGGCACGTTTCCGGATGACAGCGATGCGGACGAGTACTTCGACGCCTCAGTGTCCTTTGTTTTTGTATTTATTTGTATAGTAAGTCTTGTGCATCTTTGACCCGCCTACCCGAAACATTGAAAAATTTAATGAATAGAGCAGATGATGATGAACCTACATCGTCGTTGTGTAATATGGAATGAAAAAAAAATGAACCTTCACTCTCGGTCCGTGGGCTCATGGTATTTTTATTGAAATTTCTACACGGCTGGTTGACACTTCCCGTGACCCAAGGGCTGGCTTTTACTTTGGCCAGAGGCTAAGCATCGCCATACAACGTGGTAATGCCACCAGTCTCTTGGGTACATTACCAGTCGACAGCGATGCGGATGAATTTTTCGACGCAATTTGTTAGTTTCTGTATAGGTTTAGTTAAGTTAGAATTTAATTGTGTTATTTTTGGTTCTTATATCTTTTTACAGTAAAATAAACTTAAATATTACTTTAAGCACCTTCACTCGAGTGAAGCGTCTGAAAACCTATTAACATAAACACAACCAGCCTGTAACGTTCTCACTGCTGGTAAATAGGCCTCCTTTCAGTGAGAGGGAGTGGGCCGAGCGAAGGCAGATGTCACAAGTCTTCGAATAATTAGTTCTAAGACATGCCGGTTTCCTTTTTCTTCATCGTTTTTGAGAAAACCTATTATTGTCATGAAAAGATCATCAAGTATTGCCACAATAATAAAATGTTTTGATGATATTTTCTTTGTTCCAGGGGACCAACCATCATCAGAAACATAGAAACCATCGGAAAACCCACGACATTGTCGCAACACGGCAGTTTTCATACATTTTATAATAATTTGGTAAAAATCCTCTCCAATCCTTCTAAATACAGTGATGAGTGCTTAGTGGTTGTGTGGTAAAAAACGTCGCATGGAATTACAGTGCATCGGTTCGAATCTCCGGCTGAGCAAACAGAAGAATAGGTGAGTTAATTATTTTCTATTTATTTTTACCTTTGAATATAATTTTAAAGGTTACTCTAGTGAATTGAGCACAAATATACAAACGGTGCGATTTAAAAATATTTAACTGAAATCGGAACACAAATAGAACATATATAATATAAACAGTTTATCAAATTATTTTGTTTCAATTTTGATGATATATAAAATTAAGGCTCTTGCAAACAGGCGCGACGCGCGACGCGAATCGCACACGACACAAAGGCACCGCTCGTTGCGCGACTTGCGGATAGGTAGCTGCTTCCGGTTAGACTGGAAGCAGACCTAAGCAAAGTTGGGAAAAGGCTAGGTAGATTGCGTTAATAAGTCGCTTCGTGCTCATCATCATTTTGGCTACTCATCGATAATTCATTTGAGTTGTAACACGTCACTTTCGAGTTGAATCGTGGACGATCGGCCTAACAAAACTGAAAACTGCAAACAAGATCTTTTTTCGATTATGTAAACTACATAGTAGTGGTCGCGGGTCACTGTTGTTCCTAGTAAAGCTCAGGGCTAGCCATGGTATGCATGCAAGCGGCCATTTTGTACATCTGGGGGAGTTTGTCCAGGCAGACGTGTTCTGACTGCGGTGACGATGGTGAACTCGGGTTGCATATTAACAGTATGTTCCTGAGAATGCTAGTGGCTGAATATTAACACCCACACGAGTCGTTAGAAGGTTAAGCGACACTTGTCGCGGTCGGTTCTTGGATGGTTGAACATCCATTTCATATAGAGACCCCTCCGTTTAAGCATGTTAAACCATTGATCCTATCATTAATGGGCCTGCGGGCGGAGAGTAATGGGTAGCTCACCGTCCGATCAGGACCAGGCCCGTGCCGGACGGCGCGTACGTGTTCCACGCGCGCCTCAAAGAGATGTCAGCATCAACCGAAAGGGCCCGTCAGGGCCGAAGCCTGCCGGGTCAGCGGGATTGTCCGAAAGGGTTACCGCTGGCCCAGAACATAAAGGGCTAAGGAAGGAACACGGGTGGGTTTTAGTCAGTAAGAGTCTGACACTCCCTTCCGCTCCACCCAGAGCGGGAGGGGTCATTTGATGACTTCCCATCCTGAAAAAAAAAAATCCTATCATTAATCAAATCCTCCTCAATTGGTCCTGTAATTAATTCGTTAATCTTTGACAATCTTTACAGTCAGAAGCCTAAAAGTCTGCACTTCCAGTACTGCATAATCAGTCTTACCAAGGGAAATCGTGTTAACCAGTATCTGGGGTGTGGAAGTCAGATAGGCAGTCGATCCATGTAAATACTGGTATTCAGCTGCGTCTGGTTAGACTGGAAGCCGACCCCAACAAAGTTGAGAAAACACTAGGCAGATTGATATTACTATTTTATTATTTGTATAATAGACTAGCTTCTGCCCGCGACTTCGTCCGCGTGAAATTACACCCTCCCCCCATTCAACCTCTTAGGGGTGGAATTTTGAAAAACCCTTTCTTAGTGGATACCTACTCTTCACATAGAACACACCTTCCAGATTTCATGTCTCTAGGACAAGCGGTTTAGGCTGTGCGTTGATATATCAGTCAGTCAGGACTTTGAATTTGATATAAACAAGGTTGAGGAGAGAAAGAGAGGTTAAGAGGTTGTTAATGTTTTACCAAAAATCCTGTATAGATAGATAAGATAGATATAATTTATGTAGAAGATAGTTTCAGTTCGAACTTACGACTCCCGTTCCATATTCCGACAGCGTCGCCTTTGCCGTCCATGTAAACCATTTTCAATTTAACAAAGTCAAGATATCCTGCCAAATAAACTGAAAGTGTAACGGCTACAAACGACCGTGTAATTACATTTAACTGTGCCGGTCTCTACTCAATGGCGCATAAACCGGTGCCGGGCGATAACCGAACTATTTGCAGAAACAATTAACAAGCAGATTGTTATAGTTTGCAGCTTATTATGTTTGCTGAAATACTGGCTATGTTTTAGAGAATAAAGTGGATGGGTGACCATCTTTACATACCGAGACTCCTTCGTGCCTCGGAAAGCACGTTAAGCCGTTGGTCCCGGCTGTCATTCGTGGATCTTTGACAGTCGTTACGGGCGGTCATAAGCCCGAAAGTCTGACAACCAGTCTTACCAAGGGGTATCGTATTACCCAGTAACTGGGTTGTGGAGATCAGATAAGCAGTCGCTACATGTAAAATACTGATATTCAGCTGCATCCGGTTAGACTGGAAGCCGACCATAACATAGACGGGAAAAGGGTCGGCAGTTTGATTTTTTATTAGTAGGTATTACGATATTCGGACGAAAGGGCCCTTAAACCCTTTGAACACATTTTACTGGGGATAAAAGGTAACCTACCATTCCGGTCATTGACCCCTCTTTCTCACCAAAAACAAATAAAAGTTTTGATTATCCGATCTTCACAGATCGTCTTTAAGCCATGTTCACAACAAAAGTATAGTCAGCTACTACCTGCTTGACTGAGGTGCAACAATTTACATCGATATTTACGTAAAATATTCAATTCAATTCAATTTATTTATTTCAAGTATCATTCATGACTGTAGTAAAAAACTGTTAGTAAAAAACTTATCTTAAGTTAATAATTTAGATAACTTTTATATACATCCTAAACAAAAACAAACATAAATTCCTAGATAATACACAAAGCGGCAGCACAAAAACACACAAAAACACTAATATAACGCTAATATTTATTATAAAGGCGAAAGTTTGTAAGTGTGTGTGTGTGTGTTTATATGTTTGTTACTTCTTCACGCTCAAACGGCTGGACCAATTTTGATTTTGGTTCGGAAAAAATACTCTAAATTATGGTGAAACTGCTTCAAAACCCATTGTGCAATTTAGAAGAACTAAGCGGTCACAGACAGATACAAAAAACGGCGGCTGAAGTTGTTTTGTGTGAACTCAACGTTATTCTTTGTTAAGATTGAAGCATCAAACTTCCAAGCGAATTCAAAGTGGTTATTGAAGAGTTAGAAGCGCTTCACAGTTGTTTTTGATCGCTTCAGAACAATGGTAGTTAGTTCATTGATGTATTTGTACTTGTAACAATGTGAAGATCACAGGATCTCGAATGACGCTTGTTTGTGTTAGCAGTAAATTAAGGTGTATAGATGGCTCACTGACCTTGTGCATGTGGGCGGAGCTAAGCGTCCTACGTAAAACGCGTGCGGTGGCGCGCTACACTAAAACGAAATTTAAAGAATATGCAGAGGCGCAGACATGCCGCACGTAGGTCGCCATTTTTGCCTACGATTCCAGAAGGGAATGGCGGATGCAAGACTGATATATTTTAGTACAAAATATATCAGTCTTGCATCCGCCATTCCCTTCTGTTACCCGCGACTTCGTCCGCGTGGAATTTAAGAAAAAAGTTATTGTTGAGTTCGCAGAGTTTACGATAACTTATTAATTCTGTATTCCGCGTAAAGAAATACCTATGCATGTTTAATGAAATTCTTCTAATATTTCTCCATTTAGTTCTTTTTGATCGTTTTTGCATTTTTAGTTTAATTATTATTTATATTTAGTTTTTCGTATTAGCCTTTTTATATACAATATTTGGTGTACAATTTTCTTGGGCTAAAACAAAAACACTATATTATTATATTATTTATTCAATCAATTTCTATGGAGATTAAGGAATCTTCACGTATAGGATCCACTTATAAACATAATTACTATACTCCGTTTCTTTATTATGATTTGTTTACATTTGGAAGTACCTAATTAAACGGAGTATAATACAACCTCCCTATTTGAATCGGATATTATTCAATATTTCATTTCATTGGTTTTAATTTTTTTTCGTAGGAACCTATTTTCTTTTTTTTTTCTAAAATAAAAGTAGCCTAAGTTACTCCTTATTCACCTATCTGCTAGTGAAAGTCCTGTCTTAATCGGTCCAGCCGTTTCAGAGATTAGCGGGAACAAACAGACAGACAGACGGACAGACAGACAAAAATTGTAAAAAAAAATATTTTGGTATATTACAAAAACAGTCAGAAGTCGACTAGCAATCTCACAAAACTATGGCATAGCAATATTAGTACTAATGACCTTCTATAAGAACGTTTGACAACACTACAAATTGGCCACATGATTGTTATTAGAAATTTCAATAAGGTTCGTAAGCGTTACGGTGGCCAAAGTGGCTAACACTGTACCTCGCATGGCGAACGTTCGGGTTCGGCGGGATCAAACATGAAAAATATTTTTTAAGTATTACACGTGAAATAAGAATGCCGAGTTGCTAACCAATAATTATGTTAAATATTCCACAAATAAACGAAGATTCTTTTGTTTTACAATTATTATTTTCAATCTTAGTTGGAAGTAAAAATACTTGCATAGGAAATTGACCCGTTACCTTCTATGAATAAGGAGCATAATCGCGTTTACAATTAATATTTTCACAAACCATTAAAGTAAAAATACTTTCATACGAAATTGTTCCGTAGACTCTAATTGATAAGGAGAATGATCGCATTTGCGAAAACTGACGCGTTGGGTACCTATGTAGTTGAGCGAGTAGCCGTATAAAATACTTTGAAGTCTTGCAATTATTTCGAGTCGGTACCTAGTGTAGGTACGTACTTTGGTATCTGTTTGTTGATGAAAGCTGTTTATTATATTTTATTTTTTGATTAGTTATGTTGTTGGTGTAAATATTTGTACTATCAGTATATAAAAAATGGTCAACAAGAAAATAAACGGAAGGCAATAAAGAGATCTTATTCGACGAAACAAATTGTAAAGTAAGTTTGTACCTACTTTTTTGTACACACCATATTTTGTTTGTACAGATTATGACGCGTAATTTCGACATACATTACAAGTAGATGGGCAATCCACCGGGTTTAAACCCGGTGCTTTGATAAAAACCCGATAAACACCCGCAAGCACCCATAAACACCCAGAAAATTGGGTGTTTATTTGATTTGATGAAATTAAATTAGTGATGTTAAAAAATATGTTTTAAAAGTGATTTTCATTCATTTCATTTCTTTGTAGGCAACATTAGTTAGATCAGGGAGGGTAAAATAAAATGGTACGAGATAAAAACGAAAGTTCAAAAATCACATTTTTTATTATTTCAACTTTTGAATAGCTTATTTTATGTTGTAGTGTGTAATTAGCGTTGAAGACTCGAGCGTAAGCGTGTTAGTTGTCATATTCTTCATTTGTAAGTTGATTTACATGATAACCCTTAGCTTCCTGTACAAATACTTTAACATTTGTTCATAGCATTTGGTGCGCGAACATGGCTTAATATACTTAAATTCCTCCGCCACTAATTTTCCGAAGAACTCATTTCTTTTGTCTTCTCCCTCTCCATATAAAGCACGTTCTGAATAAATAGACTTCTTAAGTGCGTTATCTTTTTTTTTTTAATATGGCATCTCGTAGTTGACCTTGAGAGGTCGTGACTACTTAACCGGACTATCCTGCGGCTGCCTTGAGAGAACTCAAAGCCTCCAGCCAGGGGCTTAAAACTAAGTAAATTAACTAAGCGACTACACGCTAAGGGCACCCCCTGTGGGGTACGAGCCTCGGCTTGTATTTCTTGTATTTGTTTTTCCTAAGTGTACTGGTTGCCCTACTGCTCTCTTGGAGGAGGGTTATGGGGTCATCTGGGTCGGTGAGAACATGCCTTGGACGGCGGAGTTTACTAATTTGGGACGGAGTATATCTGGCGGCCTCGACAACCAGCGGGTTTCGATGGTTGGGGGCGGAATCGAAGAAGTGCTTGGAAAGGCGCTTCATGAATTGGTAAATAGTAGGGATTTTGAGATCGACATGGAGGATCTCATTTCGGACGAACCAAGGGGCTCCCGTAGCCTTTCGGAGGACACGGTTCTGGAGGGTCTGCATCCTATGGATGTGGTGGGGCTTTGCGTTAGCAAAGACTACGCAGGCATAGGTCATAATTGGGCGAATGCACGCTGTGTAGATGCGCAATTTGCACTTAAGTGACAATTTGCTGCGTGCATTGAGCATCGTGTGGAGGCTACCGAGAGCGAAGGCGGCGCGCGAGCGAACCGCCTTTATGTGCTCTGCGAAGGAGAGGTGCCTGTCGAGGATCACACCGAGATATTTGGCTTGCTTCTCCCAAGGGATCGGCTTGCCGAACATGGTGATAGATCGGGGGGGATGGGTTTTGTGTCGCGGTTTCGAATAGAGAACCGCTTGACTTTTGTCGGGGTTCACTTCTATTCT
This sequence comes from Luperina testacea, assembly GCA_927399505.1. NCBI lineage: Eukaryota > Metazoa > Arthropoda > Insecta > Lepidoptera > Noctuidae > Luperina > Luperina testacea. Next base: position 1,571,772 of record OV656780.1, read on the forward strand.
CCACTTCCTAAACCAGTCAGCGAGTTTGTTGACTGTAGTTTGGAGGATGCGAGAGATCTGGATAAGGCTGCGGCCAGTGTACAGAATGAGAGCCAACTGGGTCTTTCTATTTGTTGGAATGTCGCTGGTGTACAGCGTGAACATGAGCGGGGCGAGCACAGAGCCCTGGGGGACTCCTGCTCGGATGGGGTGTGGAGAGGATATAGCTCCTTCTACTTTGTAGCGGAAGGTGCGGTTCGACAAATAGTCTCGAAGGATGAGCACGAGACGGTCTGGCACACCGAGTTGGTATAGCTTATATAATAAGCCATTGTGCCAGACTTTGTCGAAAGCTTTTGCTATGTCGAAATATATCACACCTGTCAAGTATCCACGCAGGATCCCTGCGTGGATATGTTCGGTGATGCGGTGGACTTGCTGTACGCTAGAGTGTTGGGTTCGAAAACCAAATTGTTCGTTAGGGATGAGGCCCTTTGTTTCGGCATAGTCTCTAAGACGCTTATAAATAAGCCTCTCGTAGACCTTGCCTAGTCCATTGAGCAGACTGATGGGGCGGTAACTCGTAGGTTCCGATTTGGGCTTGCCGGGCTTGGGAATGCCAATGACTGTGGCTTCTTTCCACTTCTGTGGGAAAATGTTGTTGCTCATGGCACCGTTGAAGATGGTGGCCAGTAGCACAATTAATTGGGCAGGGAATAGTTGAATCACTCTATTGGTGATTCCATCTGAACCGGGGGCTTTCTTAGGTATGAGACCCTTTATGATGTCCTGTACTTCGTCTGGAGTGACGGGGGGTAGAGGATTTTCGGGGTCTTCTACTGGTGGGAGGGAGGCTCTACGCTCGACTTCCGCGTCGACCTCAGAGAGGTGAGCTTGGTCTACGGGTAGGGAGCTGGGTGTACACTGGGCTTCGAGGCTGTCAGCCAAGCATTCTGCCTTGTCATCGTCGTCAAAGGCGATGGTTTTGTCGGGGCGGATCAGTGGGGGCATGGAGATAGTATCTCGAGATCTAAGTCTCCTTTGGAGTTCCCAGAAAGCCTGGTGATTGGGTTCAAGATCGCTCAGCGTCTTATTCCATTTGACTTCACGCCACTCCGATATGCGAGTCCTCACAGTTCTCTGTAAGTAACGCATATGGGCTTTGTTTGGGCCGCATGGAAAGCTGCTGTAGGCACGGACAGCCGCGTTCTTCTCGTTCACCAGTTCACGCAAGTCGTCAGGCAACTTCCAGCGATGGTCGTCCATCTCTGGAATTTCCCTTGAACAGTCGTTCAGGACTGACTGTACGTGTTCCGTGAGCGAGTCGATCGCCGCCGTCGTGTCCGCGATGGAGTTGAACTGATCGGGGATGGAGTCTAAGTGGGGGGATGTAGTGGATTTCAGGCATTCGCTTACTTTCCTCCAGTCCGTTACCACTTTAGTTTGAGGGGGTTGGTTGGGGTCGGGGAGACCAATGCGGGGGGCCATTTTGATGATGACTGGTCGGTGGTCTGAGGAGAGCTCTTGTACCACTTCTATATCGGTCAACCGTAGGTTGACGTTCTTTAGAAGTGCCACGTCGAGGACGTCAGGGGTATGGTTGGGGTTGTGTGGGAAATGAGTAGGACTTGTCGGTCCAATGACATCGAAATTTAGAATGGGGGAGAGGTCATACAGCTGTTTGCCTCTGGTCGATACCCTGGTGCTGTTCCAGGCGTGATGCTTTGCGTTGAGATCGCCCGCTATGATAACGGAGTCACTCAAGCCTAGGAGCGTGGAGAGGTCGTTTGCGAAGAGTTGGGAGTTCTCTGTCGACGTTTGGGGGGGGAGGTAGACCGAAACTAAGGTGATCGGTTGGTGCCCTGACATGCCTAGCCGGCAGATGGACACTTCGAGTCGTGAGAGTGGGGGAGGATCTATTGGGATGCAGTATAGTTCCTTTTTGTAATAAATGAGTGTGTCTCCGTTGTGACATCGCACCCTGTCGTTGCGAACCATGATTGATTGTTAAGTAGGTCATTTGTTTTTGATTAGTACCAGAAAAAAGATTTTTCCTGCATTATTTTATTTCACCTAATTATGTTTAATTCAATAAAATTAAATTAAAATAATAATTAAAAACTAAATGTCATTTATGTACAAAAATCATTTACACCCGAAATTTGGGTGGAAATCGGGTGTTTATCCCAAAACACCCAAAACACCCGGTTTAAACCCACCTGGGTTTAAACCCGGGTGGGTGGATTGCCCACAGCTCGATTGGTCTAGTGGTCTCGTGCGTCACGTCACTATAGTTTAGTCACTAACGCCCGGCTTCAAATCCAAACTTTTCCATATTTGGTTTTTTTTTATTTTCTTATTTGATATGTTTTTTTAATTATTATTTTTTTATTTTTTGCCGATTTTCTTGTTTGAAAATTTTCAGACTATATTATTATTGCTTACACTCTTTTGTAAAACACTGTAGGTATATAATTTTTTCCGAATCAAGCTTGGTGGACGTTTTTATTTTATTTTTATTATATTACTCTAGATTCTGAAGAAAAATAACTATAGGAATAAAAATGATTGTTTTTATTAAAATAACAATTACTTATTGAATTATTTTAAAAATAAGAAAATAAAAATATGCGCATTATAATTAAAAAATAACAAAACAAAAGATAAGTACATTATAATTAAAAAATAACAAAACTAAAGATTATGCCGTCCACTGAGATTCGAACCTGGTGCTTTCAGACTATATTATTATTGCTTACACTCTTTTGTAAAACACTGTAGGTATATAATTTTTTCCGAATCAAGCTTGGTGGACGTTTTTATTTTATTTTTATTATATTACTCTAGATTCTGAAGAAAAATAACTATAGGAATAAAAATGATTGTTTTTATTAAAATAACAATTACTTATTGAATTATTTTAAAAATAAGAAAATAAAAATATGCGCATTATAATTAAAAAATAACAAAACAAAAGACAAGTACATTATAATTAAAAAATAACAAAACTAAAGATTATGCCGTCCACTGAGATTCGAACCTGGTGATTACGCAGTGAGAATCCGGACAGTAGAGCGCGGAGGCAATCGTGCATCTTATTCGAGTCGCGAAATTACGCTTCTAAATATAATGGAAGTCGCTCATCGACGAAATCCGCGCGGTGCACCCCGCCGAAGGCGGGGACAATTCATATCCCACTTCATCTGCTTCACCCCCTCAAATACATAAAAGTCGTCTATTCACCGCCACGTAAAGAAATACCTATGCTAATTTTATTGAAATTCTTCTAATATTTCTCCATTTAGTTCTTTTTGATCGTTTTTGCATTTTAGTTTAATTATTATTTATTTTTAGTTTTTCGTATTAGCATTTTTATATACAATATTTGGTGAACGATTTCCTTGGGCTAAAACAAAAACACTATATTATTTTATTATTTATCCAAACAATTTCATTGGAAATTAAGGAATCTTCACGTATAGGATCCACTTATAAAAAATAAAAAAACTATACTCCGTTTCTTTATTATATGATTTATTTACATTTGGTTAAGTACCTAAATAAACGTAGTATACAACCTCCCTATTTGAATCGGATATTATTCAATATTTCATTTCATAGGTTTTAATTTTTTTTCGTGGGAACCTATTTTCTTTTTTTTTTCTAAAATAAAAGTAGCCTAAGTTACTCCTTATTCACCTATCTGCTAGTGAAAGTCCCAGTCACAGAAATAAATCCGCACAAGATCAATAAACTCAGTAATGCAAATACCTACTCGTAGATTGACAACTAAGAATGCTCATTTTTTATAAATTAAGGTATTTGAAAACATTTTTTTTTTATTGTGAGTAAGTATGTAGTTATTTTCTAAACAGTCAAAATAAAATGGCCTGAAGCGGTTGTTTTAATATTACAAACAGACACTCCAATTTTATTTATTAGATAAAGTTTTAAAGATTTTTATTTATAAGATTAAGTATAGACAGATAGATACTTATTAGTCCACTCAACGAATAAACCAAAAAGAGGTGTAGAGTGCGTGAGCTGGGCCGTGAGCGATTTCTTCAGAAAGTTGCTCAGAGTGCTTAGGGAGTAAACATACCTACTAAAAGTCCCCGCGTCTAGGAGGTGAGCCGGAGTGGGGGGTATAAAAATTCCCACTTTTGAGTTTTTCGCTAATATCTATAAAACGGTGCGTCGTCGTAGAGAAAACGTATTTTTCTTGACTTGCTTTGCTTTGGCATTTTTATTTATTTACAAATTATCTTATACATATTTACAAAATAAACAATATAAAAAAAAACAGTATTTAGAAATGGCACCACTAATAAAGCGTCCATGCGGACAATAGAAATGGGCCCTCTGCAGCGAGCTAATCTATAAACGCATACTGATACAATTCGTTCATAAATATTTGCACTAACACAGCCAAACGCGCGTAGTCGATCGATAGCCGGGCGGAGCAGCGAGCGACACAGCCACCCCGTCTCAGCAGTGTTGCCATATGTACGGATTTGTCCGTACACGTACGGAATTTGGGGTATTACGTACGGAGAGAAATGGCGTACGGATTTGTGTTCGGATTTTTAATTATTACACATTTTATATAATATTTAGCGCGCTTTCAAATAAAAAAAATAATATTTATGTCGATATCGATAGTTTTTCACTTTCCTCATCACATAAATTATGTTATTGAGTAATTCCCCATCCTAGAGTTCCTAGACAATCACTTGTCTATGACAACTGATTGTCTATGACGGGGAATTACCGCAACATATTTCGTTTCGTGTGACAAAGAGAGCATGATACACGACTGACACTGAACGAAAGAGATACATTACAATTCGATTGTTGTTGTTATTATTGTTTTGGCTCATTTATTGAAAAGAAACTAATTGTGTTGTGTGTGAGTGTGAGATTTTAAATTCGATTGCAATATGAGTGGAGATGCAAAAAAAGCACAAAGAATGCAGCGTTTTAACGAAGAATGGTTAAAGGAAACACCTGGATTTAAAGCCTGGGTCACTCGCAGTAAGAAAGGAGAATGTATTGCATTTTGTAAGTACTGCTTGACGGATCTATCTATAGGAAATAGGAAGTGGTGGCAAAAAAGATCTTTATAAACATATGGCATCCGCTAAACATCAACATTCCGTTCCCAGTACCAGCCAAATGTCACTTGTAGACTTTTTGACTTTTTTGATAATGATATGATTAAAAAAATTAATAAAGAAATGTATAAATAATTCTTGCTTTTTTTTTTACTGTACGGATCTCGTACGGATTTTCAAATTTATTTTACGTACGGAATTTGTACGGATTTTGCTTTCGAATGTACAGATTTTTAGTTCTTGTTGTATGGCAACAGTGCGTCTCAGTGCTAACGCACGACTGCCGCCCGCGCCCGCGCAGAGCACCTCTGAACCTATATCTCAAAATGGGGCATTGTCTTTGCAACTGTTGATTGATTTAAAAACGCTATTTCAAATATGTAGTACCTCTAACCACCAATTTTTCAGTGTAAAAATATTTCCAAACATCAAAGCCGTTTAGAAGTTATAAGCAAATGTTAGCGAAAATAGCGTTTTGGTAAATATTTTTTTAAGGCAAAAGTATTAGCCTTATGAAAAAACCCTGTTTCAAAAATGCTGTACATGAATCTATAGCAAACATATATTTTTTACAGACCTTCTAACCAAACCGTTAATGAGTTATAAGCTTCATAAAGTGACCGAGTTACGGTACTAAACGAGAGTAAGGCCCTTAAGAGCGTGTGAATGCATGTGAATACAGATGCGTTTCGTTGTACGTTACAAGGAAATGTTTATCGATATTAAACTGAACTTTTTTAAATGAGTAAATGATTCCTTGAAAGTTTCTGGAAGCTTTCTCCTGTCAGTACGTCTGAAGGATGAAAGGGAGACCCACATGGGTCCGCTTAAGAGCGTTTATCCCGAGCGTCTAGTGGTTTTTCGTGATTATTTTTTAAAATTAAATAAAGTACAATTTTTTTCCAGCCAAGTACTAAATCGTTGATATTGTTTCTGGTCATTTCAGTTTATTTCCGTCAAGCTAAATTGAGTGCATTAAGTACTCGAGTGAGTTGCTAAAAGAGTAGAGGAACCTACTATGCGCTTTGGAACGGGTAATTGGTTTATCCATACTAATATTATAAATTCTTCATTGCTAGATCCCTAATTTCGATAGATATCCAATATCCGATATTTTGATATTTACTATAAATACTTGTCGGTTTTTACGAAACCTGTTATTCGATTGAATCGATAAGCGACATTCTGTACTGCTACATCCCTAAATCAGATGCGAGGAAGTCATATAATGGCTGGCAGCCCACGCCATTGTCACAATATCAAGACAACAGATTGAGAATAGTGCTGTACCTACCGTAATGTAATTTGTTTTTATTTTGTCTCCTAATGTCTGCTTTTACATTGATAAACTCTGTAAATGCCGTGTAATGACTACTACGAGCATATAATAGTAGGAATTAGTGCGAGGTCAAATACAATTTCAATGTATGAGTAGGTAGTGTTTATTCGAAAATTACAGACAAAAATGTTACAATAATATTGTTTATCGATAAAATTTTGGAATCCCTATTCTTTTTGTATGTATTTGCGGTGAAATTATGGCTTGGCGTGGAGGGCACGCGCGTGCGTTTATGCTCTGGCGTTCAAAAGGTTAACCATATAGTCGAGAGGCATATGAAAATGCGTTAATTTTAAAGGTTAATTAAAACATGGTCTAGGTTTAAAAATGAAATTAAAATAGTGTAAATAAAACAGCGGGGTAATTGCGTAACGCACTAACAGTAGCAATGAGTTTCATTTTGACAGTTCTACAACATTCATTGCGTTATTTACGTTGTTGAATGCAATATATATGCAATGCATATGCATGCAATGCACGCACGCAACGCACGCACGTGCGCGCGTGCGTTTGCATGCGTATTGCACGCGTGCACGTACGTATGCAATGTACCTATATGTTGTTGTTGCATGTGGAATGCAATAAAAGTATAGAGTATTGAGTAGGTACTTTTTTCGAATACATTATGCATATATGAGCATTATTCTTCAAAATGATTCTCACATGCTTTGGATTAGATAAACGAGTATTTCCGTCTCGTTCCTTCACTTAGTAGTTTGACAGTTGTACGTCAGTGAAAATAATTGGTAAAGCTTAGCCAAAATACTTACTAATTAACGTTTATATATTTCGGCTTTAGAGACTATTGTCTGAAACCTAAAATAAAAAAGCAAGTAAGCAGTGTCCTAAAATAACAAAAACCCGCTTAGCAATCCTTTTTCTAAACGCAGTGTTACCAAACTGTCGTCGTCATGTTTATTCTAGCAACACCGACCGGTCTATATAAAGGCTAATTACAGTCTTTATAGACTAAACGATTGTACAAAATACAAAAATTTCAACGAATTTGAGCCGCAAATTACCGCTATTAGGCTCTTACCCACAAACCGCTGCGAAAATGGTTTTACACATCATTGCGTAAAACCCACTTCAAAGCATTTGTTTGGCCGGCCAACTCTCAATTATATTGTTTTAGAAGTTTCCTCCTGGTTCCTCTATCCCTCTCTGACCCTCCTGGCCCTCTCTTTCCCTCAAATCACGACATCACATGCAGCTTTAAGGGCTAATCGGCTAAAACGTTCGGCTAATCTTCTGGCAAATCACTTTATTTTAGCACTGTCAAATACATTTTGGGACGTGATTTTTGTTTCTTGATGTATGGTTTTTTTATTCTAAAAGTTGTAATTTATGCCTGTGCCAATGAGTGCTCACACTGAGACGAATCCCGCGCGGGGCGCGATTACGCTCGTGTCCCGTAGCCTAATAAAAAGTAAGTAATGATTAACGTCTGCTTAACTATACATTTTTTGACTTTTAAGGCTCCTTCAACGGGATAAAATCGCGCGCGACACAACGGCACTGCAATTCGCGCAACGAGCGGTGTCTTTGCGTCGCGCGCGATTATATCGCGTGTCGCGCCTGTTTGTAGGAGGGCCTTTAAAGTCTTCCAACTTTAAGCAACGTAGATAATAATCATGATTATTACGTGTAGATTGTAGAGTAGCGGTGGGCCAGTGGTAACGGCCCCGACTTACGTGCCCGTAGGTGGTGGGGTTCAAACCCAGGCAGGCACTTTTGTGTTATATATCTCATCACCGCTGCTCTCAAAAGTATAGCACCATGAAGAAGCCGACATATCTTAGAACCAAAACGAAATGAAGACGTGACATCCACTAATCTTCACTGGGCCAGCGTGGTAGATTACAGACCACTTCCTCCCACAGACAGGAGGCCTGTGCCCCAGCTGTTAGAAGGTTGTAAGCTGAACATACTATGTAGTAAATAGGTACTACTCTAAAACATCTCAGGGTTGCCAAAGAAAAAATCCGCTTACTAAGCACAGTACACACAGGAGATAAGATAGATTGATGATAGACTAATGATCTAATATCATGTCGACCTTGTAACGATATTATAATCTACGTATGTACTTATGTAGATAAAATGTATTAGATGTGAAAACATCTCGGTGACATCATCATTATACTTGAGACATAATATTGTGTCTTCAAGGGGCTCGTGGTTGAGTAGGTAATAACAGCCGCAGGGGTCCATCGATCAGGTTAGGCTACGCTTGTCGCGGTCGCTCCGTGGATGGGTGACAATCTTTACATACCGAGACCCCTCCATGTCTCGGTTAGCACATTAAGCTGTTGGTCCCGGCTGTCAGTCTTAGATCTTGGATAGTTACGGGTCGTCAGAAGCCCGAAAGTCTGACAACCAGTCTTACCAAGGGGTATCGTATTAACCAGTAACTGGGTTGTGAAGGTCAGATAGGCAGTCGCTCCATGTAAAATACTGGTAATCAGCTGCATTCGGTTAGACTCAAAGTCGTCCCCAACATAATTGTAAAGAGAGAAATATAAGTCTTTATAATGTCAATCAGTCTAGTTCAATATAAAACTCTCAGGAAAAGTAGGAATAAATTAAAATCCATTAAGTAATTAGAACGGAATCGTGTTCTAGTGCATCGTTGGTGTAATGGTCGCTGCACTGCTGAGCGGGCAAAGTGTTAATACTGTATTTTTCTATTTGGAATTTCTGCGTATTCGTATGGATTTGTGCCGGGTTGATGAAAATAGGTTCCCCCCTATTAATGGGACTTAAACATAACTGGCGGAATGTGGGTCTACTAGAAGCACACCTCTGCCTAAACCTTCGAGTAAATAGGACTGATGTTCATCTTATGATATGTTATGAAATCGTGATGTTTCGAGATGCAGAAGCACAGGCCTCCGATGCATTGTCATGGTTCTCTGACGCCAGTGACGTTCTTCGCGTCTCTTCCATATGACTAGAAAGGGTTCATCTGTTTTCTCCTAAGGATTCCTCTGTTATCAATGTTATCATGCCTCAAAATTATATAGATCTAAGATCCAAACATAATATTATAGACTGAAACACCTGTAAGACATCAAGCAAAACGCCAGTTTTGCCGACCTTATAATCAAATGTCTCCAAAATAATCCCTATAAAAGCTGGGGTACCACAAGGTAGTGTGGCAAGCCCAATTTTATTCTTGTTATACACATGTAATATCCCAGAGCTGGAAAACAACACCATTGCGACCATTGCAGATGACACTGCTACGGCTACCGGATCAAACCACAAAGACGCAATAGGAAAAGTTTTACTAGCTGTGAGCAAAGTTTATAATTGGACACAAAATTGGAAGATCAAACTAAATGAGATCCCTGTGAATATAATATCTACTGCAATCTCCCTTGGTGACACCTAGACTTTAACGTAGGAACACGTCGAAACATGTGCTTACCATTGGTTTTGATGAATTACCACAGAGAATATTTCATCCAAGCTGGGCCGCAACATTCATAAACAGCCTATGATATTCCCACTGCTGGGACACAGGCCTCCTCTCTGTGAGAAGGGGTGGGCCATAATCCACCACGCGGGCTCAGTGCGGGTTGGTGGATGTCACATATCTTCGAATTTTTGGTTCTAAGACATGCCGGTTTCCTCACGATGTTTTCCTTTACCGTTTTGAGAGCAGTGGTGATGAAATTAAATACACAAAGTAACTGCCTGGGTTCGAACTCACGTCCTAGGCCTCCTAGGTCGGAGCAGATACCACTGAGCCATCACTGCTCTTACACAACATGGCCGCAACATTACAATCTATTAAAAGAATAGATTACAAGACCTTCGATCATAGCCGAAAGTATATACATATTAATATACTCTTTAGCCGTCTGGCCTATATTTATAGTATTGTTATGCCATACTAAGGAAATACTGAACAGGAAACGTTATAGTATTTTAGCCTGTATTTTAAAACAAGGTCGAATGGTAACGCAACAGTTCAGGTTCTGGGTTCAATCCCTGACGGATTAATATTTATTTATATATATACTTTATTGTACCCCACAAAAATACATAACACAAAAAAAAAATATGGAACACTAAAAATATACATTTTAGTTATTTATCAAAGTCAAAGCATTTATTTCAAATAGGCACATAAAAGGTACTTTTGACCGTCAGAAATTACAACAAATAGAATTGATTCTAGTCGCCCATTCCAAAAGGTAGTTTTCGTATGGAAAAGAATGAGCAAGAAACTCCACCGTTACTTGTTTATCGTCATGTTCGTGAACGGGTGCCGTCAGTTGGGGCTGGTCATCACTTAGCTGCCTCGGCTTATTTTTAATTATTTTAATTTTGAATTGTTGTTTTCTTACCATTTGCTGTACTCTGGACGCTTTTAACGCATACGTCATTTTTTACATTGTTCTCACATATGTATATAGGTATTATAAATTCACATTAATATTTTTGTAAAAATATAATTTAAAAGAGTGTCCATGGAGTTTCTTGCCCGTTCTTCTCCATAGGTACCTACGCTTTGGAATGGGCAACTAGCTTCATATTTTCTGACTGACCGACTTTTTGACAATTTAAAAGTGCCTGCAAAGGGTTTAATTGAAATAAATGCTTTGAGTTTGAGTTTTAATTATTAACTCCTTATTATATTTTAATATAGATTTTATAATTTTTGAGTATATTTTTATGGCCATACTCTATTGCTTTAAAGCGGTTTTGATTTTAGGCAATGTCGTTTTATAACATAATACAAACAATGCATTCTTTGTGAACTCACTCTGAGAGAATAGGTCCGTGTCACTTGCTAGCTACCACCACAACCACACTACATCGCAGTGTCAAAATTTGAAATGGGCAACTAGCTTCATATTTTCTGACTGGCCGACTTTTTGACAATTCAAAAGTGCCTGTAAATGGTTTGGTTTAGTTGAAATAAATGTTTTGAGTTTGAGTTTTGAGTTTGAGTATCCTCCTACTGGTACGCCATACAGCAATTACACCAACGGAGCAAGAAATTACTTCATGTGCTGCTTTCCATCCTTCTTTGCTTTATTTACAACTAGCGACCCGCCCCGGCTTCGCACGGAAACATTATTATTATTATACATATAAACCTTCCTCTTGAATCACTCTATCTATTAAAAAAAACCGCATCATAATCCGTTGCGTAGTTTCAAAGATTTAAGCATACAAAGGGACATAGGGACAGAGAAAGCGACTTTGTTTTATACTATGTAGTGAAGTGATGAAGGGATGGGCGGCCTTATCGCTTCGTTAGCTTCGTTAATTGCACATCAAAACATAAACACATATAAAATGGCAATCGATCGCAATGTCTTTCATGTTGACAGTTCAACCACGTCCAAAGCGTTATTTACGTTGCTGGGCAGACGAATTTTTCAAACCTATGAAGCAATGTATTAGGCACTAGCTGCACAGCTGCACCCTGCGGTTTCACCCGGATAATTCTTGATTCCGTGGGAGTATCGAGATAAAAAGTATCTTATGGTCCTATGTTATAGCTTAATCCAGGTCATGGTTTACCCATGTACCAAAATTCATCCAAATCCGCTAACCGCTTTAGCGTGAAAGCGAAACAAACAATCATACTTTTCTCTTTATAATATGTGGTCGTCCAAATCAAAAGGGACCTTATGGCGGAAATGAGTTATCTACAAAGCTGAAAACTACATAAATGTACCGAACTATAGACCCAAGAACCAACCTTCTAACCACTACCGTTATTTTTTTACGAATTTTTGAAGTTCACTGATCGAAATTATAAGTTTCGAGAAAATCGCAATTTAAGTATGCCGTACAAAAAAGTTATGTTTTAGTGTGAAGTTATGTAACTGATGGTATACTTTGATTGACTATGATTATTACTAATGGAATTTCTTACAATCCTTGCATAAATTTGTTTGTTGTGGGAACTAGACCCGCCAACATAATGCATTATCAATGAGATGCAAAGTATCGATAATAGTATTAAAAATAAGTAAACCGCCTGTTTCTCACTAAACTTTTATCGTTTTTATATTGCTACTAATTACATAGATTTGCGAAAGGCCTTAGATGTAAATAAAAACAACACATAATTTAAAAAAAATTGTTTTTATTTACTAGCAAGAATTCTTATTTTTTATAAACTTTGAGATCTGACAGTAACAAAATCAACACTTAATCACTAAATAGGTTATACATAATTGGTTTAGATGCTAATAAAGCTAAGAGATCAATGATAACTGTTAGTTATGATCTTGTAAAGTTACATAGAGAACTGAACAATTTCTTCAAACAAATTAAAAAAGGGACCTAATGGTAGGCACTAAACAATATTTTTTATTTTTAGCATGCATAATCAATATTTTAGTGCAACATTCAAGATAACTTAAATTTTCTTTTTTTATTATCACAAGGTATGAAAATGTTACTTATTTAACAAATTTTTTTTTATTATCACAAGGTATAAAAATGTTACTTATTTAACAAAATGTTCGTAACAAGTATATACGTAAAAAAGGGCCCTTAAGGCGGTCCGTTGCAGTCTGCTGACACTTATCTCTTAGTATAGTTAATTAGTTTAAGTATTTAAATAAAGGTAAACAATCTTGATACGTTTTTGTCGAAAAATACATTTATGAAATAATTTATAGCCATTACAAGATAAAACAAAATGAAATAACAGGTGTTATAATGAATTACTTTTGCAATTAGCCAAAGCCTATTTTAAAAATATATTTTATGATAAAAAACATAACAAGATTGTTTACCTCTATTAAAAGTACCTAAACAAAATATGGACTACAATAGTGGGACCTTAGACCTAAGACGCATATACAAAGAATGCCGCATGCGGCGGCGTGCGACACTATCTAATGGCGGCTATACGCTACGCTGACGACACGCTAGTCCTGGCGCAGCGGAGGTCGCATCAGGCGGCGGCCGACGCGATGACACGCGGGGTTGCGATAGTCGTGGAGAGGATCCGGCAGTTGGGTCTCTAGGTGGCATTGCACAAGTCCGAGGCCATGTCGTTTCATGGGCCCCGGAATACGCCACCATCGGGATCCCAACTAACGGTAGGAGGGGTTCACATCGGCGTCGAGACGACGATGAAATACCTGGGTCTCGTCCTCGACAGCCGGTGGAACTTCGTCGAGCATTTCCGACGTTTGGCTCCCAAACTGGAACGGGCCGGGGCCGCCTTCAAGCGGCTCCTGCCCAACCTGAGGGGGCCAAACGCCTCCTACCGGAGGCTTTACGCGGGGGTCGTGCGGTCCATGGCCCTATACGGGGTCCCGGTGAGGGCGCGTTCACTGCGGCGGCGAGCCGCCCATTATTTGAACACGCCCCAGAAGGTGGTAGCCGTTAGGCTGATCCGGGGGTACCGCACGATCTCGGGCAAGGCGGCAAGCCTCCTTGCCGGACTGCCGCCATGGGATCTGGAGGCGATAGTCCTCGCGCGCCTGTATGAGTGGCGCGCGGAGGCACTACGCCGGGGGGAAACTCCGCTTCCACAGCAAATTGCGGCGGAGCAGACGGACCTCCGGCGCGATCTCATGGCGGCATGGAAAGAGCGACTGTCACAACCCAGCGCAGGGCACGCCACGATAGCGGCGGTAAGACCCCTCTTTGAGGAGTGGCTAGAGAGGCGTCATGGCGCCCTCACCTACCGCCTGACGCAGGTCCTCACTGGACACGGAAGTTTCGGGAGGTTCGCCCGAAACGCCCGGAAACGCCCGGGTGTCACCATTGCCAGGATCGCCCAGAGGACACGGTGGAGCACACGATGGAGGTCTGCCCCGCTTGGGCGGAGCACCGCCGTGTCCTCGTAGAGGCGATCGGCAGCGGCGGCGACCTCTCGCGTCCGGGCCTGGTTCAAGCCATGGTCCGGGGCGAGAGGGAGTGGGGAGCAGTCGCCTCCTTCTGCGAAGCAGTCATGCTAGCGAAGGAGGCGGCGCGGCGGGACGGCTAAGGGAGAGAGCCTCCCGTCCCAACCGCCGCGGGAGACGCTCCGGGCGTCGGGATCCGCGCGACGACTCCCGGCCACCGTAGGCGCGGGCCTGCGGGCGGAGAGCAATGGGTAGCTCACCGTCCGATCAGGACCAGGCCCGTGCCGGACGGCGCGTACGTGTTCCACGCGCGCCTCAAAGAGATGTCAGCACTAAACGAAGGGGCCCGTAAGGGCCGAAGCCTGCCGGGTCAGCGGGATTGTCCGAAAGGGTTACCGCTGGCCCGGAACATAAAGGGCGAAGGAAGGAACACGGGTGGGTTTTAGTCAGAGTCTGACACTCCCTTCCGCTCCACCCAGAGCGGGAGGAGTCATTTGATGATTTCCCATACTGGAAAAAAAAAATGGCGGCTATACGATATACGATGAATAGTTTAGTTTATACCTACCTTGCAATATTAAAATGTCGATATAATATATGGTTTGAATTACAAGAAAAACGATTTGTTAGGTCTTGCCGCGATAAGGTTCCTTTTTTACTAAACTTTAGATGAATACAAAACTTTTTTAAATTGACTTTTCGAAAAGTTGAACACATCTACATGTAGTAAATACAATCATCTTTTTAAAAATACAGTTAATAAAAAAACGATTTTTTTGAGGTATTTTACAAATTTATTAATATCTCGGAAACTAGTTACCGCCATAAGGTCCCTTTTGATTTGGACGACCACATATTATTTAAGATTGCCTTCAAAACCCTCGGATTGTCAATAAAAACGTGTTACGCAATTAGAGCGCTGTCCATACATATACATTTATATGGGCAGTCTGACAACCAGTCTTACCAAGGGGTATAGTTTTACCCAGTAACTGGGTTATAGAGGTCAGATAGGCAGTAGGCAATTTCATACAAAGAATACTGAATGGCTCGAGCTGATACGGTGACGATCCCTTTCCGAGTTGATATGTGTGCTATGACCTTAATTCATAATCATCTGCCTAGCCTTTTCCCAACTATGTTGGGGTCGGCTTCCAGTCTAACCGGATGCAGCTGAATACCTACCAGTATTTTACATGTCTTTGAATATCTGACCTCCACAACTCAGTTACTGGGTAATACGATACGCCTTGGTAAGACTGGTTGTCGGACTTTCGGGCTTCTCACTACTTGTAACGACTGTCAAAGATCCACGAATGACATTATTTAAATACCACAACACCCTCAAATAGAATCAGGTACTCATTTAAAAACCCTTTTGCTAATCGAGATTAAAATAAGTTGACTTATCTATCGATCAAAAACAAGGAATAAAAAGTCCCTTTCAATGAAAGGCTTACAAAAACCTGTTGTTTATCGAAAATGTAAAGGATTTTACGTATTTTCACTCGCTTTTAATTACTCGGTAGCGCGAACTCGCGTGGCGGGCTACATATAAACTTGTTACTTAATTACTGACATGTTAATTAAACGCTTGTCAAATGTAAAATAGTTATGATAAAGTAACGTGTTTTAGAAATTGGGGAAATTGGTCGTGTAATTTCGTAAATGAGTTTACAAAATGGAGAGGAAACACGGTCACGTGGTCGTTGGCGTTCATTCCATACCAACGTATGCCTCTGTTTTCTCCCTGAATAATGATACTAGTGCAAATATGTATTAATAATAATTATTCTTTAAAAAAATACCTGATGGCTTCAAAACTCTCAGCTTCAGAACATTTGAATGTAAATTATGTAACTTTCTTTTAAGCAAACGTTATTACTCGACTGAAGATTTTATGATTGAAAAATTTACCTAAATAATTGACATAATTGCCTATAAATCATATTTTATCTCCTTGACCTTATTGAATTTTGACTTAATATATAATTATTCTCTTTTACAACTATTGTATTGAAAACAAGAAACACTGCCAATAGTCATCGCCGATACCACGCCATTTCTGAAATATCTCAATAATATGCCTGTTATAACACCGGCACTCATAACCGTCAATCTGGAACTCCTTAAAGCACCTTCGATCCGGACATAACAAGAACAGAACACAAACACACACTCGAGCAGAAAACAACAAGAAAATCCTAAACTCACTGACAGACAACGCACAGCCTAAACCGATGGCTCTACTAGAAGTTGAAAGCATGACATTTTTGCACAAGAGTTCATTATTATGATTATAAGTGAGGTACTAGTCTTCAAGGCAGGAACTAAAACTTACCCGATTGAAACACAGCTGAAACTTTGCGGAAGTTCCTTAAAGCAAGTCACTTCTTTCAAGTATCTGGGCCACTGGGTTTCCGAAGACCTAAAAGACAATTTGGACATTGAGCGTGAGCGCAGGGCGTTGGCTGTCCGCTGCAATATGTTGGCTCGCAGATTTGCGAAATGCTCGACTGAAGTAAAGGCTACACTATTTATAGCGTACTGTCAGTCGTTCTATACATGCAGTCTGTGGGTCAATTACACGCAGAGGGCACACACCGCCCTGCGCGTACAATACAATAATGCTTTCAGGGTGTTGATGGGGTTGCCGCGCTACTGCAGTGCTTCCGGCATGTTCGCGGAGGCGAACATTGATGGTTTTCACGCTATCATACGCAAGCGTTGCGCTTCCATTATGCGCAGGGTACGCGCCAGTCCCAACAACATCCTGAAAACTATAGCTGATAGGTGGGACAGCCCCATACTGGGACATTAGATGCGCCTACATTCCACTGTGGGGTATTAATTAATAGTTTGTGTTGTTTTTCTGATAGATGTAAGTACTAACACTAGTTTATAAGTTGTATGTAGGTATACTAACCAAATGGCTAAGCACTGTATTTTAACTACTAACACTAGTAATAAGTTATAATTTATTGTTTACTAACACGCTGGATCACTGTTGTCCGAAAATAAAGAATATTATTATTATAACAAAAGTGAGCACTAAGGAAGGATTTTTGAAAATTCATCCCCTATAGGTGTTACACAGGGAATGCATGTTTGTAGGGAAGTTCATCATTTTTGTAGATGAAAATGCCATCTGGCGCACGGCTTGTCTTCGTAATAAAAATCTTAAATTCACCTTACCTCACTTACAGCCTAAATCGCTGGGTGTAGAAACATGAAATTTTGTATAAGTGTTCCATATCCATACTTAATATTATAAATTCGAAAGTAACTCTGTCTGTCTGTATGTTACCTTTTCACACCTAAACCATTGAAAGGATTTCGATAAAATTTGGCAGAGAGATAGATTGCATCCCGGGGAAGGACATAGGATAGTTTTTATCCCGATTTTCCCTCGGGATCGACACTTATGCGGGTGAAACCGCGGGGCGCTGCAAATATAACATAAGTGAGAACTATTGAAGGATTTTTGGAAATAATTTCTATCTATTCATTCCTGCTCTCAATACGGTGAAGGAAAACATCGTGAGGAAGCCGGCATGTCTCAGAACCAAAAATTCGATACCTGTGACATCTACCAACTCGCACTGGACCCGTGTTGTGGGCTTCAATACCCATTCGACCCAAATGCCCATACATTTCGGTCGAGTAGGTATTGAAGTTGTATTGGCTAATTATTTTTGAGTACTTTTTGTTAATTCATCGCCTTGAGGGGTGAAAGAGGGAATGAAAGTGTGTAGGAAAGTTCTTAATTTTTTCCGATGTGAAATCCCATCGGACACATATGTGCCTTGTTACATATAAAGTTGCTTGTTAAGGCACGTATAACAAGGGCAACCTTATAGTTTGTACGACTTGCTCGCTTGTTTGACCCCCTTATTAAGTTTTATTTCTACCTGCAGCTCTAGAGGGAATATTTTTATATTCCGTGATGAAAAGTATCTTGTGTTGTATATCAGTTTCTCGAGGTAACATGTTACCCGTTGGTCCGAGTGTCCATGGAGTTTCTTGCCCGTTCTTCTCCATAAAGATCTACGTATTGGAATGGGCAACTAGCTTCATATTTTCTGACTGACCGACTTTTTGACAATTCCAAAGTGCCTGTAAATGGTTTAATTGAAATAAATGGTTTGAGTTTGAGTTTTGAGGGTGTAGGCAGAGGTGTGCCTATAGTAGACCCACATTCCGCCAGTTATGTTTAAGTCCCATTAATAAGGGGGGAACCTATTTCCATCAACCAGGCATAAATCCATACTCTGGGCTGCTAATTAGAAATTCCAAATAGAAAAACATAGTAATACTTTGCCCGCTCAGCAGTGCAGCAACCGATCCGGTTAGACTGGAAGCCGACCTCAACATGGTTGGAAAGAAGCTAGTCAGATTGAGTAAGCACAAAAACGTGTCTTTAAAGGCCCATAGCGTGTTAGTATTACAAATTAAAAACGAAAAAGACAAACATCTACTTAGTTTTATTGTATACTAGCTTCCGCCCGCGGCTTCGCCCGCGAGGTATGTCGATAAAAACTATCCTATGTCCTTCCCCGGGATGCAATCTATCTTTTTGCCAAATTTTATCGAAATATATTCAGTGGTTTAGGCGTGAAAAGGTAACATACAGACAGACAGACAGAGTTATTTTCAAATTTATAATATTAGTATCATAAAAAAGAGCAAAATAATTTTTATATACTTTCTAAACTATGAACGAGGACGAAGCCACGCCACGGGGTAAAGTTTCATAGCACAAAATGCATGTGTTCACTTAAAATGCATCAATGTATTTAGTGATGATTTGTTGATACTTCAAGCAAATGAAAATGAATCTACCGTGTGACACGAGCGGCGGAGCGCAGAGCTCTTGAAACATGTGCGGTGGAATGCATGTGTGGTGTGAGGCATAAGCGGCCGCGGGAGCGGATTCAACACGATTTATATATAATTATATTATGTATATTCGTGTGTTTATGCATATTTATTTGTGCTTATATTTACATGAAACTAGGTATATATACAATATTTATTTAAACAGGTTTTCATAAATTTGTTGTATATGTATATTTAAATTTGAAAATATTTATTCCTCAATTTTCATGATTGCATCTACCAGTTTGTCTCTGCATCGCCCAAAGGTTGAATGGTAGGAAATGCCTACGGCATTAAGTCGCCTCTGAACATTTTTGTGCTTAAAGTTATATAACTAACTATACACACACAACCACAAGGGGCTCGCGGGTAACTGATAACAGCTGCACTGGTCGATTGAAGGACGCTGGCCGTGGTCGATTCCGCGACCTGCGGGGCAATTGCGTGACACATTATCAATCTGAACCGGTTTGATTTTAACAGTTCAACAACATTCATTGCACACACACGCAAACGTGTTTCATTACACTTTTATGGATTCTGTCCGAAATAAATGGGATTATTATGATTATTGCGTTATTTACGTGTTGAGCAGACAACATTTTCGAACTTATGAAGCAATGGATTAGCAATTTGCTTCAAAATGATTCAGATTCCAATTGATAGTGTTTTTCATAATTAGGGTGCTGTCCGTGTCTGTCACAAGCACGTTAAGCCCTTTATCCCAGCTGTCATTCGTAGATCTTTGACATTTGTTACGGATATTCAGAAGACCGAAAGTCTGACAACCAGTCTTACTAAGGGGTATCGTATTTTCCCTGGTTTATGGAGGTCAAATAGGCAGTCACTCCATAATAATACAGGTATTCAGCTGCATCCGGTGAGACTGGCAGCCGACCCCAACATAGGCTAGGCGTTTGCCTAGCCTATGTTGGAGTCGACATTAGAGCCTACAAGAACACGTGAACTAGAATAGAAATCAAATCTCATTTATAATAGCAATCGTGTGTAATTACTGCCTATTTAGATTCGATTGCAGGACAACTTACAAAATTCATCGCCATTTTTTCAGAGTACGAAACACATCAATTGCTGGACACAGAGGTCCCCAAAGTATTACCGCAATAATCGACCCCACACAGTTCGCATCCAGCTGATCTCCGTAAACATCACTATGTCCTTGACCTTTCTTGCTAAATTCTACTAGCAAGATAATTTTATTAATTATTCAATTCTATTGTATTATTCGTTTATTGAGGATGATATTCTCATAGCATGTATATCCCTTTTTATATTCCTGTTTAGTATTTTATTTATCATATTTAGTTTCATTTATAATATTATTTTTCTTTGTGTATGCTACCAGTACAGCGTGAAATAAAAAATAAATAAATAAAATAAGAAAAATGACGACATTCGCACACAATTTTTTCAAGACGTGAGAAGTAGATTACTCTGCTATTGCTCCTATCGTTTGTATTTAGATATATGTACTCATACGTACAATGTCATGTGGAGTTACATTGAAGCAAGTAAATATGAGTTTAGCGCGTGACTTGAGGTATGAAGCGTGAAGTTTTGAGAGTATGTGAGACGAACGTGTTGGTGTGTGCCGCGGTCCAAACAAGAGGCGAAAGCGAGGTTATAGGAACTTGCAGTAGGAGTAAAGGCTCCTACAAACAGGCGCGACACGCGATATAATCGCGCGAGTTAAAAGACTGAGACTTGTGATGGAGATAAAAGTAATTTTATTCTCAAAACGTGTTAGTAGTACAGTGGTATGTTGTAGAGTCAATACAATAATGTGTTTAAATTATAGTTGGGTTAGTTTATATACTAAGTCTTATCAGCTAACACAGTGGTGGGGACAGAATGGTTGTCACCACAATTCACTTATCTAATCGCTTCCGTTTATTGATGTTGTTTATTAGGGCGGTGGTGGTATCTCCACTGTCTGGTCTCGTTATCTTGACTCAATATTAATATCCTATTTATATTTATTACTTTATTTATAATCGACTCCGCTTATCCCGTTGTTATCGGGTAGTAGCGTTATCTCAACTGTTGACTGTCTGACCTCGTTATCTTGACTCTCCCCTCCTAGTCTTTTTGTACTCTGTCGGGTTTTTATGATTCGACGAGTTAAAAAGACGATAGTTAACAAGATTATGGTTACTATCGTTATGTAGGTCAGGATCCCTATGTCTTTGATCTTATCAGAGGTTAAGTCGGGTCTATTGATTGCTGCGATCTGCTCTTCTATGTTGTCCATATTTTCTGGTAACGTCATTGGTAACTCGTTTGCTGGTTCTGTGATTTCAGTAAAGGTCTGAATATCCACAGGATCTTGAGTGCTTCCGCATTTGGTGTTATCTTCTATATATGAGTCTACGATGGTCACGCTTCTGTCGGCACATCTATCATAGATTGTTTGTTCCTTTAATCTGAACTGGAAATATAAGTCATTCTGAATTTTGTATGAGTATCGTGCTGGACAGTAGATTTTTATAACGCTACAGTTGTTGCGTTGTTTCAGAATGCTTTCTTCTACACATTTCTTTGTTGGTGAAGCTGTACATATATTGTTATTACATTTGTCTACTTTATACACGTGATTGGTTCCCGTTAAATACTGGCCGTTCTTAATACTAGGCATTTGACAATATTGGTTAGATGGGGTGATTACGCTAATTACTGTTTCTAGATTATATTGTTCTTTAGAGACCATGGGTATAGCGAATTGGAATATTAATAGTTTGCTTTGTATAGCAACGCTTGGCACTATTAGGGATTGTAGTTTGTTTATGTCTCGTACTACGTTAATTTTTCGTAAAAAGTGTAATTCGTTAGGTGTTTTGTTAGTGGCACTATGTATAGTGGAATTATATGCTAGTACTGCTAAGTTAACATCTTCTTTCTTTAGTTCCTGTTGTACTCTTAATCTCTCTATTAGGGTGGAGTGAAACCGTTCTATGTCTCCATGAGACGTGTGGTGCAGGGGTGTTGTCACATGATGTTTGATTTTTAATCCTGCTAGAAATTCTTTTACTATTTCCGATATTAGTATAGTCTCGTTATCTGTTGAGATTAGGTCGGGGGTTCCTATTAGAGCGAAGAGTCGTAATAGCGTTTCTATTACTTGTAGGGAGTTGTTTTCAACTAGTTCTGTGGCGAAAGTCCACTTAGAAAATGTGTCTATTCCGGTTAAATAGGTTTTCTTTTTAAAGTGGAACGTATCTATTTGCCATTTTTCCATTGGTTTTGTTGGTGTTTTGGTTTTTTCAAAGGGCGGTTTAAATGGTTGTCGATCGTATTTTACTTTAGCACATGTTTCGCACTGATTCAGATAGTTTTGCGTATGTTTTTTGATGTTCTCGATATAGTATGTTTTAGAGATTTCCTTTATTAAAGCTGGGTTTCCTATATGTCTATCCATAAATTCATGCGTTGATCTAATTATTTTTAGGATTTCTTCTTTGTCTGTGATTTCTACACGTGGTTGTGTAAACCAAATGATTGTGAGTTCTTTATTATTGAAATGTTTCCTGTATATTTCAGACAGTTGTTCTATGAGTTTATTACTATTTCCTACTATAGCATATCTTTTTGATCCGAGATATTCTTTACAGAATTTTATAAAGTCTTGGGGATTGTTTATTTTTAGATTATAATCGTAGGTGTGGTTGTCTTTTTGTATTACTTTCACTTGATATGGTTCTGTCGTTACAAATATTCTATTCATACGCCTAGGGGGATGTTCTGATTTTATTATAAATCCTTCATCTGAGTCATCGAAGTTGCTATGTACGGTTGCTTGGTCTGAGTTATGCATTAGTACGATTCTAGACAGAGCGTCTGCTACGTGGTTAGTACTTCCCTTTTTATGTGATATTTCATAGTCGTATTCTTGCAGTTTTAACTTCCATCTGGTAAGCTTAGCGTTTGGTTCTTTAAGTTTGGTTATCCATATTAGTGGTTGGTGGTCTGTTTCAAGTTTAAAGTGTCGCCCATAGATGTATGGTCTAAATTGTGTTAGGGCATAAAGTATACCTAGTAGTTCCTTTTCAGTCGCGTTATATTTTTGTTCCGTTTCCGTTAGTGTTCGAGATGTGTATGCTATAGGATGATTTTCTTGTGAAATAACAGCTCCTAATGCTATATCACTTGCATCAGTCGTTACTGTGAATATTTTATTAAAATCTGGATATGCTAGGACTGGTGGGTTAATGATTAAGTCTTTTGCTCTTTGGAAAGCTTCTAAAAATGGTTTATCATGTTTTATCTCTTTTCCTTTCTTTGTACACTCAGTTATAGGTTTTACTATTTTGGATAGGTTTGGTATGAATTTCCTATAATAGGATACTAGTCCTAAGAATGACTTGATTTCTTTGGTTGTTTTAGGTGGTGGAAATCTGGTTATTGCTTTGGTTTTTTCTGGACATGGACTGAGTCCCTTCTCTGTTAGAATATGTCCTAACGTAATCGACTTGTTTTCTTGATAATGTAATAGTATAGTTATATCGTCTGGTGTTTTTATTTTGTTCTCGCTAGGAATTATTAATAGGTTTTGTTTAATTAATGTGTCCCATCCTATTAGGTATTCATAGTTATTAGAGAAGTCGAACATATAAAATTCTATTGGATTACTGTGTTGTCCGAAGATATTTACCATGGGGTAGGTTATTATTTTACCATTATGTTTTGAGAGTCCGTGCGGGGTTTGGACTGAAAATGTTTCGTCAATATAAATCGCGTATCCATCCGATATTAATTCTTTAGCTATATTGGGTTTAATAAATGAGCGTGTTGATCCGGTGTCTATTAGTATTTTTTCGTCTGTATTAGGTATTTTAATGTATGGTAGTTGGGTATGATGGGGTGTAGAATTTATGTTGGGGTATTCTGGGGTAAATCCGTCTGAAAATCCTCCGAGTTTGGGTCATATTCGTGTGTTGGTTCACAAATTTGATCATTATTTTCATATCTAGGGTTGATGTTAGTAAAATATTCGTTGGCGCATTGCTGCATGTATTCTTCAAAAGGGGTATCGGTATAGTCATCACTATTACATTCAGGTTCGTCGATGTTAAATACTCGGTTTCTTTTTAATTGAGGTCGTTCTGTTACAGTTCGCATAGTCGCGTCTTTATCCTGTAGTTCGGGATTTTGTGGTTTTGGTTGCCAGTTTGGTCGAGTTGGTTGCCATGGAGGTCTTTGATTAAAATTATTAGCATTATTATTAAAATTACGCGTAGGGTAAACGTGAGTTTGATTATTATTATGGTTGCCATACCAAGGTTGTTTAGCTTGTCCTGCTTGTTGCATCCGAATCCTAGCCGAGAAAGGTGAGATTGGATATGCGTGTCTTTGCTGAACAGGTCTATTACCAAGGTTTGAATTATACACAAGGGCGTTGTGTTGTTGGGGGGTTGAGCTCATATTATTTTTAACGAAAGGTTGAGTATGACCATTCGGTTTGTTTCCCGTATTTCTGATGTTAATTACATATCCTTCTTTGTCAAGAGTTCTAGCTCTAAGGCAAGTTTCTAGGAAGTCTAGTTTTTCACAGGCTGGTTTATATTCAGGTGGTAGGAGTGATATTAACTTTTGGTTAGCTATTTCCTTTAAACCGGTGTGTACATGTTGGTTAATTGTACATCCTTCAGCTATTAACATTTGTAACTCGTATATAACGTTAGTTAAGCTTGGTGAGCTTGGTCTTAAGTTATTAATTTCCTGAAACACATCTCCTATCGTTCTATTCCATGATCCATACTGTTGTTTTAGGATTTCTTTAATTTCTAACCAAGTGAAGTTATGGGGGTAGCTATATATGAGAGTAGCCGCATTGCCTGTTATCTTTGACAAGATTATATTGACTTTTTGTGTATCTGTGCCAGAGGTTATTTGAATAAAACGTTCTACTGCGGTGATAAAACCGTGTAGGTATCTTTCTCCACCTTCTCCAGAGAACTGGGGAATAGGAATATTACTTTCTGGTCTAATTTGAGGGTTGGAATCTACGGATGACGTCATAATTAACTTTGGGTTGTTTACTAATTTTCTACCTGAAGGAGTAAATGCCAGTTTGAGGTAGTTTTAACCGGGAAATAATCACGTGTACTTACAGTTGTGTTGTGAGAATGATGAGGGCTATCACTGTCTTCATCTGGATGTAGTAGAGGCTTCGTAGAGTCGGGTCTTTGAAGTCCGTCGATTTACTCCGATGAGCTTCTATACTGCGATGTACGAAGAGAAGTTCTTCTTAGCCAGCGTCACCTTGATGTGTACGGAGAAGAGTTTTTCTCTGAGTCAGCGTCACCTTGCAGGAGAAGTCTTGAATCTTTTTCTTTATTTGTAGGTTCTGGGCAGGTTTGATAGAGTAATCTTCTTGGTTCGGTGTCTGGTAGCGGAGATACAGCAATTCAGCACGTCGCCTTGATTGATAATTTCTTCAAGAAATGCCCGTAACGTTGGGCGCCAGTTAAAAGACTGAGACTTGTGATGGAGATAAAAGTAATTTTATTCTCAAAACGTGTTAGTAGTACAGTGGTATGTTGTAGAGTCAATACAATAATGTGTTTAAATTATAGTTGGGTTAGTTTATATACTAAGTCTTATCAGCTAACACAGTGGTGGGGACAGAATGGTTGTCACCACAATTCACTTATCTAATCGCTTCCGTTTATTGATGTTGTTTATTAGGGCGGTGGTGGTATCTCCACTGTCTGGTCTCGTTATCTTGACTCAATATTAATATCCTATTTATATTTATTACTTTATTTATAATCGACTCCGCTTATCCCGTTGTTATCGGGTAGTAGCGTTATCTCAACTGTTGACTGTCTGACCTCGTTATCTTGACTCGCGCGACACAAAGACACCGCTCGTTGCGCGACTTGCGGTGCCTTTGTGTCGCTCGCGACTTTATCGCGTGTCGCGCCTGTTTAAAGAAGCCTTAAACTGGGAGTAATCGTCACGAAAATGTGATATGCCCCCTCCACGCGGCTTTTTATTACATATAACAGAGAGGGAGAGAGAGAGAAATAGTTTTCATGGTTTTCGAGGGTGCTGAAGCCGATAGTGAGGTCAGAATATAAATCCAAGATGGTGGCTGTAAATATTTTAAATTTTTCGCAGCTGCCATTTTGAACTTCGTTTTTACGTTCTTTTTTTAAATTTATTTAATACTTCAAGCACAGAGTTATACAGAGGCGGACTTAACGAAATAGGCATTTTCTACCAGTCAACCTTTGGATGATGCAGAGACAAACAGAGGTGGGAAAATTTGAACAATACATATTTATTTAAATACACATATACCTATTATAAAGTAAAAATATAATATTTATACCTACTGAAATAATATACATAAACACACAAATATACTAAAAAATAAGACAAACGATGGAAAAATATTGACGTTGTGATGATACTACCAGCTTCATACGAATGTGCTCGCGAACTTTTACTTTAAAGGATAATTGGTTGTTTGCCATCCTGATTTTTTTTACTGAGTAACTAACTCTCTTCCTCATGCATATCATAAGCAACCGGGAAAAGAGTGTTATCTGCTGAGGAGTTTGTTGCGCCACTTTTTCTTCCCAGCTAAAGCATTAGGAAGTGATAAAATACGCCCGGGCATATTGGGGTCTTATGCTGTTTTGACATTTATAAAGTGCTGATTGTCAGCCTAATTTAAATAAATTACTTTCTTTTTAGAATAAGAAGCCGACGTGAGAGTTCACAATGGAACCTATCGATGTTTCATATCGCACTGTATAGAGCAGAATCTGGCCTAAGGAGAGCCCTAAACTATTAAACAGCATACAGCAGACACAATAGACCATTTTATAGTTGCCTGTTTAACTTCAACTGTTAGTAGGTACATAAATCGCTCAACGTTTTTATGGCGCTGTATTTCTTAGCTTCAAATGGACCTTCCGTATTAACTTTTGCGTGTAAGTTTTGAACTTTTGACAAGGCGAGGAGGAGGAAGGAGATCGTAAAAGCCTTGACTCGGTGAAGTACTACCACTTCCTATTAGAAGGTTTTTTTGTTTTTAACCGTCGAAACAAAGGAGTGTCTAAAGTCGACGCTTATATTTTGATTCTTTTTTTTTTACAATTTCCTGCTGACTCCAGCAGGAAATTAGTGTTACCTGAAAGTCGATAACCCGAGAGTCTTCAAGTTGAGAGTGGATAGGACACTTCTAGGCAAGCGTGCGCCCTCGTCATCGCTGACCATAAGATAGTTGTTAAACGCTACCCTAATATAATAAAATAAATTACTGACGATAGTTGAACGTGACAACGCGCGTCATAAGAAAATACTGATGGAATAGTTGCATTGTATTTGTTAATATTCGCTTGCACTTCAAGCCGCCATGGAACGCCTCCACGCTACAGAGAAAGGCCGCGAGGTAACGCTACATGAGTCATGTTTTTTCGTGAGTGCAGCCAGCTTCATCGATTTATTAGACATTGTCGCGTCAAAAAACAAAGTATTGCATGAGGTCCTGGCTTCGATACCCAGGTCGAGCTTTGTGTTTTTGGGTTTTTTCCATCAGAAATTTCTCAATAGTAACCCCGGAGTCTGAATTCATGCTCGGTTGATGGCAATAAGCACGCCCTCTATTACATGGGACTAAAACATAACGGCGAAATATGGGGTTTCCATGGAGTTTCTTGGCCGTTCTTCTCCATAGGTACCTACGCTTTGGAATGGGCAACTAGCTTCATATTTTCTGACTGACCGACTTCTTGACAATTCAAAAGTGCCTGTAAATGGTTTAATTTAAAAAAATGTTTTGAGTTTGAGTTTGGGGGTACTATAGGTATCAGTAGCGAAGGTTCCATATAACTAGATTCCTACCGGCTTCCCTTCGAAAAATGGCACAGTCAGTATTCTATAGACAAATAATATAATCATATCACAGATATCTACCACTTTACCTCTTAAAAAAATCGACCCTTCGCTACTGATAGGTATACCTCTGCCAGACCCTTCGGGCTTTACAGGCGTTAACACGCATGTAATCATCATGATGCTATGTTAAATGTTGCAAATGTAATCGCTACGCATTCACGTGATAGGATCTATTTTGATCTATAAGCGCATGACAAAGAAATAATTCATCCGGTATTCTGACTTGCAATAGTTATTCGGAATGTTTCGAGTATGTAGATCAAGATATCTTACATGTGTGGATTGTGTGACGACGATTCAAGAGATAGGCGTTAGCGGGCAATCTTTGTTTTAAAATATTTCGAAGACTTTAAAACTAAGCTCTTCCAGAGTTTAGGTTTCAGTTAAATTATTATGAATCTTGTTAACTTGAAATTAGGATGTCACTGTCAAATATAGCTAACTCGCCCTAGGGATGCTCACTCGCTCTTTTGCACGTCCTCTATTGCAAGTTCACATGTGTCGCTGTTGTTATTTATACATATCTTATTCAATACACTACTGCTTTTATAACGAGTTATTCCCGTCTGAGAGTCTGACACTCCCTTCCGCTCCACCTAGAGCGGGAGGAGTCATTTGATGATTTCCCATCCACAAAAAAAAAAAAAAATCCCAACAAACAGTTTTATTTAAGTCTCTTATTTGAGGATCAAAAATGGCCCATGCGCGTATACAGAAAGTGGGCAACGTCGCAAACAGCTGTCAAATATTTCCCTGTTTTGATTAATTTGTCAATATTACTGTATGAAAATAAGAAATATGGCTAACTAATGAACTAGAATATTAATAATGAATTGCAATTAAAACACTGAATTTGATGTTGTAACCGTTTTAGGTGTAAAAAAGGCATTTGTAAAGTTTCCAAATACTTTTTTTACATCTAAAACTAAATACTCGGTGTTACGATATTAATTATTGCATTAAATAATCAATATTCTAGTTCATTAGTTAGCCATATTTCTTATTTTCATACAGTAATATTGACAAATTAATCTAAACAGCGAAATATTTGACAGCTATTTGCGACGTTGCCCACTTTCTGTATAAACGCTCTTAACTAGAACTCGATCCTATGTGCTTAGTCTACGTAGCTTATTTCTATTGGATTTACAAAACATGCCATAGAAATAATTTTCAAATCGTCAAAATAATTTTGTTCATGTCTTATTGATAAACTTCAAAGTAGCAGTCATTGAAAAAAACAGCTTCACTGACTACCTAAATCCTGGTTCACTCTAATCTGTGTGGTGCTCTACTAAAGACCATTTCAGACATCAATTAACATGGTTTTCACATGATGTGACCAAGATTATGTCTGCACTTTAAAAGAGACCTCTGAGATTGTTTCGACCTTTATTCTCAGAGTAGATAGGAAACGCCGACCTCATCTAGCTTATTTTTTTTAAATAATATTACGTGTAAAAGTGATTCCGATATCCTATGAGTATTTACAGAATAAACAATTTCATTTCTTTAAGTAATGAAAATTGTCATCAGGATAACAATTTAGAATCCGCTGTATGTATAACCGCTACCGCTCATAACTTATTCACCACTGATTCACATCGGAAACGCGTTCCCCGAATTCATCAAATGAGTCGCAAATGACTCAAAGTAATAATGCCCACACATATTCCTGAATGAACTATATTTTAGTAAACATTCGTTAATGACCGAACTAAAAACGTTTTTATTGCAAACTTCTGCAACAATTAACATTGCAGAGCTGTCGTGAGCCAGAAAAGTGAATGAGTAAGATAATACCGTAGCAGATGGTCCCGGCTGCCTTTGGCAGTCGTTACGGGTCGTCAGAAACCCGAAAGTCTGACAACCAATCTTACCAAGGGTATCGAAGTGACTGGGTTGTGGAGGTCAGAATAGGTAGACGCTTCATGTAAAATACTAGTATTCATCTACACCCAGTTAGACTGGAAGCCCATCCCAACATAGTTGAGAAAAGGCGAGGCAGATGATGATTTTCTATATAAATTATGAGGGCGAAATACACCTGGCACGCTGAAATCTTAACGTAGGTAATATTTATAAAACCCAATCGGCCTATTGTTATAAAATTGATTTCCAAAAAAACATTTTCTAAGAAAATTATAATATACATACATATTTACATACATAAACAATGATGAATATAAGTAATCAAAACAATTTTTGCGAGAACAGTAACCATTATTTAGCATATTTCGTTCATCGAGAATCTCGATCAATAGCAAAAATAAATACATTATCGTAGTGAAGGGCATTCGTACCATCGCACATAACTAACGAACCACTGAACTCTAGTGTGGTCCCGTTATAAATAGGTCCCGGAAACCGGGAATCAGGACGCGTTGACGGACTATACTTTCGTACAAGATGTTCTGTATTTTTAAGAATTCCCGTGAATTGATGGCAATTAGTAATTTGATGACAGACTTGTCATCACTTTAATCATACGAACACCGTGAAGTGTTTTTATTATTTTACTGCATACTTATAACAGATGTTTAATGTGAAATATTAAAGCTATCTATTTTTTTTAATCACGTTTTGAAAACATAACGATTAGTAAATAATTATGTCAGCGTCATAATTAATGTACAGCTAGAAAACTTCTATCAACTCTGTGACATTGAAATGTCACTGTAAATATAGCTACAGCGTCACAATCTCTTACCTAGAACCAATACGTTATCTCAAAACGGCGCATAAATATTGTAATTGATCACTATACTGCAACCTTCAACCTTCCAAATTCGTAAGTAAAATATGAATCATAAATCCTAACTAACTTTTAATTCCCGGGAACTTCAAAACTCCCGGGAAATCTAAACAATAACACAATCAACTCATTTGTGTTACGAAACGAAAAAAATCGATCCCGTTACTCATAAATCCTGGTATCGAGGTTACGTAAGTGACAGCACTATACAACATCTGTTCCCGAGAACTGTAGGATCTCCATGGCGCTGGGTTTCCTGGGATTTAATTTAATTTAAATAGTTGGCTAGATGTCCAATCTTCACGGAACTGTCATCGTTTGAAGCCATATAGTTGCATGCAAGTTTTAGGACTGGACGTGTTTTTAGTTAGATATTGTTGAAATCTAGCCAGTAGATATAATTTCAAAAAACCGGGCAAGAGCGAGTTGGACTCTCGCGCCGAGGGTTCCATACCATCATATGTTTTTAAATTTTAATCGGCGAGGCCTATATTTGTCAGAGAATTATAACACTGTGTACTGCGGTGTAGAATATTGTAGCAGTTCTATGTCAGCGCCTCTTTTATCGATAGTGGAACTAAACTTTTGTTGATGATTTCTTAAAAAGTGTGCTATTTAGAGACTTCGTTTTATTTTTCCTGTAATCTTTACATAAACTTCTATCACATAGAATTATTTCAGATTTTTCTCTTTGCAAACTTCGGAGATAAGGGGGGAACGGTATTTTTTTTTACAATTTCCATCAAATTTCGAAAACTATACGGGAAAATATAACTATTCTTTTTTTCGCTGCACTACGTAGGTATAATCAAAGAGATTGGGATTGGATTTGGCTTCGATTGATTAGTATTTTAGCACAGACAAAACAAAATAACTGAAACATCCTTCACCAATGGGATTTGATACGATTAACTTAACAGTTAACTGTCCGTTATGATAACATTATGAATCATAATATTATCCTTTTCTGATTCTGCCAAAGTAGCCTTTATAGGCCCCATTGTCTTCACATGATCTCACCAAGATTATACATATTTGGACTTTAAAAGATACTGTGACCGCTGAGTTTGTTTCGGCCTTTCTTCTCAAAGTAGTCAAATAGCAAACGCTGACCTCATCTAGCTTATTTTTTTTTTAATAATATGACGATAACCTTGTTACAGAATAAATAATTTCATTTCATTCATACAAATTCTTAGTATGAGGCAAAGTATGAAGGGGAGAGAACAACGTTGCTATAAATAACTCCTCGCTACTTTAGTTATATTTTAATCATTATTATTGTCCGGATAACAATTGTGTACCCCACCGCAATAATACTCGACCACCTCTAATACATATTATAAAGATGTAAAATTTGTGAGTTCGCATATGCATATGTCGGGAGTAATCTTCGGTACTACTGATCCAATTCCGAAAATTCTTTCATTAATATCATCGTCTGCCTAGCCTTTTCACGACTATGTTGGGGTCGGCTTCCAATCTAACCGGATGCAGCTGAATACCTGTATTTTACATGGAGCGACTGCCTATCTGACCTCCACAACCCAGTTACTGGGTAATACTATCGTATTACCCCTTGGCGGCCCTTGGTAAGACTGGTCCTATTCCATCATTAATATCATAAGATATATTTCTCGCGGATGAGTTCGCTGGCAAAAGCTAGTAGGTACCTATAGTATAAAATTCATCATTTTCACATCATAATATTTCCTAGAATGTAAATCGCAGTTCATCACTATAGCATCTCATTGAAGTTTATAATACAGGAAAGTATTATAGTAAAACTACTTTTTAATGTTAATTTTGAATCAAAGAGAAGCTAAAATAGCTAGCCTTCATTTAATAAAAAAAACATGTTGTAAATGTTTTTATTTTGTTTGATAATTTATTTAAGAAGTCAACGATTAGAAGTGAAGACTTGAACAATTACGTGTGTATTTTTTGAATCGTCTTATAAACAAAACACGCGCGGTGTCGGTTACGGTAACAGTGTCGCTAGTTCAATGGTTTTTCCCCATCTCAAAAAATGCCCAACGCGCCTAAAGGTTTCAATTCAAAAATTCTTAAACAGAAGTACTTAAGTTTTTTTTCAGCGATTTTTTCTATGACCTGCTATGGACTATCCCAGAATATCGAGCAGGGGTGGCCCAGTGGTAATCCCCGGGACTTACGGGTTGTAAGTCGTGGGTTTGATTCCGAGCAGGCACTTTGTTATCGGGCCCAGTGCGTGTTGGTACATGCCACATGTCATCGAATTTTAGATTCTAGAACATTCCGATTTCCTCACGATGTTTTCCTTCACCGTTTTTGAGAACAATAGTGATTAAATAATTCACAACAAAGTAAAGTCTGCCTGGGTTGACACCTTTGACCACTTTTCCACTGGGCCAAGACTGTTTTTTGTATTTTTTTTTTAAATGAAGGCGCTTTGGGCCTTTTTGAGATGGGAAAAAACTATTGAACTCGCGCCACTGTTACCGTAAGCGACACCAAGCGTGTTTTGTTTATAAGACGATTCAAAAAATACCCGCTTCGGATGTGTTCGACTGTCCTCGAGAATATCCGATATGTCAGTGAGTGATGGCAAAGCACTCTGTTTGTGTTTTGTTTTCACTTCTGTCGGCACTCCTGGAGTACCCCTGTTTTTTTATTGCTGAATGGGCCAGCTCTTAATTTGATGACGCCTGATGGAAAGCGATGGATGAGGTCTACGATGGACCGAGCGTGCAGAAGATGCCTGTTCACTCTTGCTTTGGAGGGTTAAATGTGGAAGAGAACACAGATGCTGGCTCACAAACAAATCAGCGTTACAAATGAATAATCCATGCATTGCAATGACACGCCAGTCGGCAGGTGCTCTCAATATATTTTTAGTGAACGACTGAAAGTATTCACATTGACTCACGCGCGGAATTAGTCACTGTGGTCGGTAACCATAACATTTGGTTGATGGATAACCGACAACCACGAACAGTTTACAAAATAACTTACGGGATTTACTAATTTACATCGTAAAATACCTGTTGCTCTTGATTCCGTTTGCATTCAAACTTAAACCCGTCATTTGGACTGCTTTACGTCCATTTGAGAAATATTTTTTAATTGCCTCTCTTCTTTTTATTTTTAAAATGTACAAATAGGTACCTACGCAAAGTCTGACAACCAGTCTTACCAAGGGGTATCGTATTACCCAGTAACTGGGTTGTGGCGGTCAGATAGGCAGTCTATAGCCAGACTATAGCCAGTCGAAAATTGGCCAAAATCCATAGTGGGCCCATCACTATTTAGTTTGTTAAGTTTTTTTTTTGTGCATTCGGTTCTTTTTTTTTTCTCTTCATTCAACGTTAGGATTTATGAAATACTCCTATGTAGTAGTTGCTAGTGTTTCCATTTATTGTCTTATTTTCGTCTTCACATTGTATAAATCTATGGTAAGTTGTGTATTAGTGTGGCACGGCACACTTAATTATAAGTAAGAAGAAAGATATCGCATGTGTCATTGATAGTTTCCCAGAAAATGACGATGATAGACGACGTAACTTTCGTATCGTAAACTTTTGGTGGATGGATTAACCACCTTTATAAAGGCTTCTGGAACAAACTGGACGCGAAGAACCGGTGAATTTGGCGCTATGTGGGAGTGGCTTATATCCAACAGCTTGCCCTGCAATAGCTGCTGATTCAATCAACACGGTCTATTGTAGTCCACTGCTGGATATAGACCTCTCCCAAGGTGCGCTATAACACCATGTCCTCCGCCTTCCGCATCCAGTCTGTCCCAGCCACCTACATATGGTAGTCGGTCCATCTAGCTCGGGGCA
Organism: Luperina testacea; assembly: GCA_927399505.1. Lineage (NCBI taxonomy): Eukaryota > Metazoa > Arthropoda > Insecta > Lepidoptera > Noctuidae > Luperina > Luperina testacea. The sequence continues at coordinate 1,606,424 of OV656780.1, forward strand.
TCCCACGCTACGCTTGCCGATACGTAGTCTCCACTCCAGGACGCTTCTGCTCCACTGGCCATCAGTCCTTCGACAAACGAGGCGAGCCCACTGCCACTCATTCCTCAGTGTATTGGACACCGATCGTAATATTCATCAATAAGTGGTTCCCGACGTGTTGCGCTCATGGCACGAAATTTTTCTCCTTATTACAAGACGGTACTTGTATCTAATGTGATGTTACGTCGTAATGCTTGAGATGCGAGCTCATAATAAATTCCCTGAATCACCGGGAGTAAGGGTGCGGACACAACGGAAGTAATAATGTTGTATGTAGGGTTACGGTGTAGAGTGTAAATCAAGATTGCTTGTAGCAAAAAGCTACAACAACAAATAAAACAAGCAATAATAATATATAATTTTATATATATACCAAGAACAAAACTGAAGAGTTTTTTTGAACGCGCTAATCTCTGGAACTATAACTCGGATTTGAAAAAATCTTTTTGCCGTTGATAGCCCAATTTTTGAGGAAGGCTATAAACTATTTAACATCACCCTACAACTCTTGATTTTTGCTGAACAGGTGATAGCAATAGGTTCTCAGGTCAAGCGTCAATAATAGGTAGGTATAGCGTTGAAATTAAAAGCACCGAATCGAACGCAATATTTGCTCCTAAAACTTTCCACCAACTAAAATCCAATAACCCAATTAAAAATATTTCGAAAAAAAGTTTGTCAAAAAACTCCCTCGTATGAACGCACCCTTAGATCATGTAATAAGAGAGATTGCCATGATATAAGTTTGTCGTGAATAACTGACTCAAGGAAGATACATCGCGTGCGAACGAGTAAATCATTTTGTTACGACATAATATTTCTGGGAGAGTTTTACTGAATTTGGGACAAAAGTGTTGGTCTTTTTTTTGTCATAGCGTATATTTATAAGCACATTACGAAGTAACCCTTACTTAATGTTTAGCTATTTTAGAAGCCAAATGTTTGACCTTAAGGTGAGTATACACTAAAGAATTTTCTAGAGCATTTCCATGTAATGTAACCATCCTGCGAATGCTCGACGCTACGTTCGACGTAATGCTTGGCGTATATGCACGGCGAGTGAGCATTTACCTGTAACATTTCTTTCTACCTTGCGTTCATTGTTGGTAAAATGTAACACCAAGACGCTCGTTGGCTTATCAAAAAATTTGAGCGTCGTGATCAAAGCGCGGTTCGATGAAATTTAAAAACATTTTTTTTTTTTTTTTTGTAAAAACGTTGCCCCCACTAGGAATTACTCCTGTATCGTGGGTGCGTTTAAAAACATTTAAATTCACATACACAAACAGCCAGACCCGGAACAACTACCTGTAGGCAATACAAATATTTGTTCCGTGCGGGAATCGAACCCGCGACACGCAGCGCAGCAGTCGATCGCTCGGCCACTGCGCCAACCGTGTCGTCTCGACATCGAATGCCTAATTTTCTGTTACAATTTGGAACCGTGCACCTAGCTTCTGACGTTTCATAAGTGTCCATGTAGGTTTATGTGAAATAAAATATTTTAATTTTTAATATGAAGTAAATCCTCTAGTCTATGCTAACCTTTAAACTGTGCCACTCTTGCACAACTTAATCTTAAGACACTTTATTACTGTTTGGTTTTTGTCAACTAAATACTATCACATGGGCGTAAGATGAAAAATTTATTCACTGTTCATTACTTTTCTGTTATACTTATAGTTCTTGCAGTAACGAAACAGCCAAACCTCATAATTTGACTAAGGTGTAGAGTTTGTGAAGTTAGGGCTTATAGAGTTAGGGCGTGTAGAGTTAGAAGCTTGACTCTACATACAGTGCGAGACATATGTGGTCTCGGCTTGGCAACATTGTACAGACGCCAGCACATCAAGCTACCCGAAACTGTAAATTTTTCCTAATCAACTTTGAACCTTATGCTTTAGCGATAAAGTTCAAAATCTATTAAAGAAATTTGACAGATTGTAGTAGCTTGATGTGCTGGCGTCTGTACATGAAAAGGTTTTTGGTCCAAATGGAGTTTAAGTACTAGCTTCTACCTGCGGCTTCGCCCGAGTTAATGTCGGAAATTATTCCACGGAAACGTGCTATAGGGATTAAAATGTCCCCAGGATGCCATCTGTCTCCTTGCCAATTTTTTTCGAAATCGTTCAGTGGTTTAGGCGTGTGATAACATACAAAAAGAGTTACTTTCGAATTTATAATATTAGTAAGGATTATTTCTCTTTTAGAAACGTCTGTTTGTCTGTGTGTTTTTGCAAAGGAACCGATTCTTCTGAGAAGTTACTTAATAATTATCTAGGAAGCAAAATAGGTCCTGACGAATCGTAATAACGGAACCAGTTTTTAGGAACAATTTTCCGGGATAAAAAGTAGTCGTGCAGTGTCCTCGCCATGAATATTAAAATGGTTGTCTCTTTTTGCGGGCAAATTATTTTTTTCTAATAAAGCTTAAGTATTGAACGCGTGAAAGTAGTGCTGTAGCTAAAACAAACCTACATCTACCCAACGTCTTCGTCTATAACTATACATTTTATAAACTAAAAAAGTCACTTTTTGTGTCTGTCTGTGTGACCGCGTTGTTCTCCACAACGGATTTTGATGCGATTTTCACCATCAGTTAGTGCTTGGCCAGACTGCAAACGCGAGCGAAGAGTGGGAACTTCATGTGAGCGTCCATAGAGGGCATGCGGGCGCGGTAAGCGGCGCGGGCTGCTTGGCGCGGAGAGCGCGCGGGCAATTCACGCCATAGCTCGTTCATACAAGTGGCCGTAATGAGGGCGCGGGCGGCCCACGCGGGGACCGGGGTCCTCAAACTAGTTCGAGCTTTCTTCTAGAAAAAATAAGTCTTCTTCATCCATATTATATTTTGACAAACACTGGACACGACAACACTCAGAACGAAGCCGCGGACACTGCGGACAGGCAGATCGCGCACGCGCGTTCCCGCACCCGCGCCGCTCCCCACCCCGCGCTGCCAGTCTGGCCAAACACTTAGAGAATTTATTACGGAAGGTTTATGTGTTTAAAGAAATTTCGATGTTTCGTCGTAAACTCTGCGAAGCAGGAGCTGGTAGCTACCTAGATTATAGTATTTTTGACCATAAACTCAAACTATCATAGTTAAAGTCAGAACACTTCTGATGACTCTTGACAATCTTTTAACACAACTCTTCGAGTATCAAAAATATATTGGAAAGACTCTTCCCACATCATGATCATCATCTGTTCCCAACTATGTTGAGGTCGGCTTCCAGTCTAACCGGATGCAGCTGAATACCAGTTTTTCGACTGCCTATTTTGGTAAAATAAAAATATATTGGATGCCAGAAGCACAAAACCGGTCGAAGTGGAGGTGCTTGGGCCTATCCTATGTCCAGCAGTGGACGTCTTTCTGCTGAAATGATGATGATGTCTGCTTTACTGACCTCCACGACCCAGTTACTGGACAATACGATGACCCTTGATAAGACTGGTTGTCAGACTTTCGGGTTGAAAGACTCTTCCAACATTAAACAAATGCACACCCTACATACCACACAAATGGCGAAATATGGGTGTACTATTTGCTTATGTCGTTTTTCCAACATTGTTCTAGTTGGTTCTATCTTCTAAACTGCCTCTCCCTCTTTACAGGTCAAGATGAGCGTCGTAGAGGGCGGGGGGCCAGAGGAGCCAGCCCTCACAGCACCAGCAACCACCCCCACCACTCCTCCCCCCACTGCATTACCTGATGGCACCGGACAACTCATACAGGTATGTAACCAGCCTACAATAATATGTTCCCACAGCTGGGACTCATGCCCATGCACTCAAAGTCAAAGCACTTATTTCAAGGAAGAGGGAAGCGTCGGAATAGCCCTCGAAATTCAAAGGTCCGCGGCGTACCTGCCTGCCCGCCATTTTGTTTTTTATTTTTCAAAATGGCGTCCACGCATGAAACCTATATAAGAGTTTGAGTTATAATTGAGTTTGAGTTTGAAACTTTCAGAGTGATTTTTGCAACAAGAACCTTTGCCGAGCAATGGTTGATGTAGGCTAACAGTAACAATAAGTCAGCAACAAAAAAAAATTGTGATCTTCTTGTGTTAGAAAAAGAATTTCTTTTTGTTAGATATTAATGTTTTGATATATTTTACAGAATATCTTTTTATTAAGAATAGTAGTAGTCTCAAGCTAAACTGAATAGGATATAGGCACGCACTGTACCTGTGTAGCTAAAATCGAGCTGACCGCAGCTCGCAGTGACATTATATTAGCTAATGCAGTTCGGCTACCTACGCAGTTGATTGGATTAAACCTGGTCGTACTGAAATTGGAGCTAATTCGGCCGGGAATCCGGGCATCAATTTCAATAGGTAGTTAGATTCTAGGTAGGTTTTCCTAGTGATATCGATTTTATTGCCAACATGCATGATCATCAAACAACTAGCTTTAACAGAAATTATAGATCGCCAGCTACAACTACTACGATTATTTAATACTTTTGCTTAAACTACATTCATACATCTGTTCATACAAAGCCAAAAGTCATTTATTCAAACTAGAGTAAACACTTTTTGAACGTCAAAATGACATATTAAGACAGTCTCCCTAAACGAACGCCCTTCACCACTTCCGAGTGCTTTCGCTAGGGAGAAGAAGTGGCGCAACAAACTCCCCAGAAGCACAACTGTCTGTTCAGTTAAAAGAACTAGATTGTATACAATAGAAAGTAATTAACATTACAAAATATATAAAATTAAATTATTTGCCATATGTCAGCTAGCACACGCCAATATACCAACAAAAACATTGAAAACTGTACTCAAGCCGAAATCTATCCCCCCCGGTGGGTTCCCGCATTGTCGATCACTATCTCCCCGTGGTAGTGCAGTATGCATGAGCATTTCTCCACGTTTTAAAAAAAAGCCGAAATTTATATTTTATAAATAAAACAAAGTCGGGTTAGTTACAACTAACTCAAGAACAGCTGGACCGATTTTTATGATCTTTGACTCGTTGGATTTTTCTCTGCCCCGATTAGCAGAACAACTATTAAAAAATGGGAAAAATTCACGAAAACTAAAATGAAGACTTGTTTCCCATACCTACATTTTGTATGGAACGGCATTTTTGATGAATAAATTAACACAACATTTATTGATTCTGAGGTGGTATGGAGTTCGCCGGGTCAGCTAGTAAATAATAAATACACGCCATTGACAACGGTGTATGATCGTACAGCAATACATATTCAGCATATAATGCTCCCACTTCTGGGACACAGGTCTCCTCTTGGTGAGAAGCAATGATGTATCATAATTATCCCATTCAAAGAAAAATTAACTGATCATTATTATGATTGGCAAGCAAATAGTAGATTACAGTAATCTAATTTTTCTTTTAATTCAAGATTGTCATAGATTGTGGGTTGTTTTAGATTGTGGTTGAGCCTAATTTTAATCAACAAAATAAATTCTGTTAAATCTTCGTTTAAATTAGATTTCAGTTAAAACTATCCTTTTCATAGAGAAAACTTAACGGTGAATGAATTAATTTGAACTAGACTCAATCAGATTACGACTAACTACGTCATATTAAATTATTAGAGAGATTAGATCTCCCAGTTTTGATAATAAGATCAATTAACGATGTTCGTTTTAGCTAGGGAAAACTAATTTGTGAGTAATTTGGTTATACTTTACTAGTTCATAGTTTAATCTTTACACATAGGGTGGGGACATCGATAGGCAACGTGTTACCATGGATTCATGACCTGATTCTGAACACGACTTGAAATATTTCGTCGGTCTTTAAAAAAAAAATGCTGTTCCATACACATTGACTATTTTTTTAGGGTTCCTTACCTCAAAAGGAAAAACGGAACCCCTATAAGATCACTTCGTTGTCCATCGGTCCAGACTCTTTTTCTCAGGAACGCGTGGAGTTATCAATTTGAAATAAATATCAAACACTCAGAGTTGCAAACCCTTGAATCAGTAAGAAAATCAAACTTCTAAGTCAACGCAATCAAAAGATACGGGCATTTATGTTCCGGAATCAAAACCTATAGGGTACTTCCCGTTGGCCTAGAATTATGAAATTTATCAAGAAGCAATGTCATGTAGCAAAAACAAAGGAAAAAATCCGAAAACCGTAAATTTATACTAACACTAGCTTCTGAAAAATTTCTCTAAATTTCTTGTTACTCCGACCCACCCCGTCGCATCGCATCGCCTGCCCGCGCTATTACTTCGTTTTTGCTTAGCGTCCTTTCTGACTTTTTTTCTTTTTGCTCGGCTCCTAAAGGTCATAGAGTGATGTTAAATAGCCTATAGCCTTCCTCAAGAATTGGGCTATCAAAATCAAAAAGAATTTTTCAAATCCGACTGGTAGTTCCAGAGATTAGCGCGTTCAACCAAACAAACTCTTCAGCTTTATAATATTAGTATTTAGTATAGTATAGATTAGAAAAAAAATCCCGTGATAAACTAATGTACGGACCCTCGGTGCGCCAGTCCGATTTGCATTTGAACGGTTTTTTTTTTGGATAACCGACGTTAAATTTCTACGCTAGAAACATGTGCTGAACTCATGATTACCCTGCCACCTTGTAAAATAACATAGTAACCAAGTCAAAACTATACATTGAATATTTTTGAAAAAACTTATTTCTACGAGGTGTAAGAACGAGTCTGATGCCGAAAATATAGTTTTTAGAATTTTTGTTCATCTGTTAAATGATAAATGATTTTATTTTTGTAAGTAGGTTTGCACAAACACTTTTACACGTCACTCATATAATATATTTTTTAAACTAGATGAGATCGGCGTTTCCTATCTGACTACTCTGAGAAGAAAGGCCGAAACAAACTCAGAGGTCATCGTCTCTTTTAAAGTCCAGACATAATCTTGGTCAGGTTATATGAAGACCAAGTAGGTCGATATCTGAGATGGTCTTTTGAGGAAAGAACCACACAGATTGAGAGGACCTGTCCAGTCAGTGCACGCATTTGTCAGAAATCATGCAGCTCAACTCAAGACTTAAGGAGCTCAACGATTCGACGAACAATACCAAAGAAAGGACATTTGGGTAGGCCACATAAATTACTCAAACTGCCAGACCAAGGAGAGAATTATAAAAAAATATAAAATGAATAAAATAAATGACCCACATCGTCTTCACATTCACATTGTTGACCTAATGTTCCGGATTGGCCCATGAACGGCTGATCGGATTTGGATGAAAGGCACACAGATAGTTTATACCTTGGATAAACATATTGAAAAATAATATCATAATAAAACCTTTTATTGATTCCTCAGAACTACAATACAAACATTAGGTACTAAAATAACAAAATCATACATTATTGTTTACTTGTTACTATATCATATAACTATCTTAATATAATATAACAGTCCATCATCATCTGCCTAGCCTTTTCCCAACTATGTTGGGGTCGGCTTCCAGTCTAACCGGATGCAGCTGAATACCAGCTTGCTACATGAAGCATCAGCCTATCTGACCTCTATAACCCAGTTACTGGGTAACATGTGTAAGCTGATTGGAGGATTGAGTATTATTGTTTTTAATGATGTTCTTCCCCAGCAGGTACCAGTGGCCCCCCGCAAGCCCCCCCGCAGAGGCATCAAGCTCCAACAAGAGAGGCCGAAGAGGGCGCTGTTCTGTCTCACCCTCAACAATCCCGTGAGGAAGGCCTTCATCACTTTCGTGGAGTGGAAGTATCCTTTTTAACAATGTTGTGAAGGAAAATTAATATAAGACTATAATGGTGGCGATTCTGTTATTCACAAACTAAACTAAATTTAGATTTCAGTGCGTCCTTTCTTTCAATTTCATTAAGAAAAGGACGGAAGATAAATTTTAGGTTAGTCAAATTAATCAGCGCCTGACGTAAATTAACGTAATTTTAGCAGACAAATTTTAAATCACGTCTAAACTTGTATGGAGTAGTGTCAGGCGCTGTTTAATTTGACAGGACTGTATTAAAATTTATCGTCTGTTCTTTTCTTAATTAAATAGAAAGAAAAAGATGCACTGTACTTTGTGAACAAGGAAATCGGCACCAATTACGAACCTACGAACGTAAAATTTAAAAAAGGAAAACAACCAAAAGATGAAGAATAAAATTATCTATAGACACTAAGGGCTGATTTTTCCAACGCCATGCGCCAGATAACTTTTTCGGAGGAATAATTTTGAATTCTTCCATACAAAAACTGTCAGACGTCAATTTTATTCAACGAATAAATAATATCGGTCGATTGACAAATCAGCCCTTACTAAATTAATTTTTATAACACGGATTTCCGATGAAGTATTTACATAACCCGCGAAAAAGATTTCGGTACGGTAAGCAACAAAACCACCTACCGCTGACTGATGAGACACATCACAGCAGTGGGAATATTGTATCATTGCTACTTTTACAAATCAGCGAAATCATTTCGACTGCGAGTTTTACTGGCGCGAAAACATCCACGCGGGCGAAGCCGCGGGCTAAAGCTAGTGGGACATAAACATGACTGGCGAAATATAGGTGTACAGACGCCAGCACATCAAGCTACCCGAAACTGTCAAATTTTCCCAATCAACTTTGAACCTAATGCTTTAGCGATAAAGTTGGAAATCTATTGAAGAAATTTCACAGATTGTAGTAGCTTGATGTGCTGACGTCGGTTCCTAATATGTTTTAGAGGTAGGTCCACATCTACCACACTGTACTCATAACTGTTATGTAAAAAATGCAGGTTAATGTTAAACTCTCAAGATACTCGTACATCACAAACTAATGTTAGTTATGTACGAGTATCTTGAGAGTTTATTTTTCAACTGTTTGTTTTTTCAACTGCAGCCACGTGCTGCTGAGTACGGTGCTGAAATACACAAGCAGTACGTTATCGACGGCAGCTGCCGACGCGTGTCGACGGTTGCAGTTTGCCTGTGCTGTTGACTAATGCCGTTCGTGTGTTTTCACATCAAGAAATGCGAAAGTTTGTGAAGATGTTTGGATGTTAGTTACTCAATCACGCATAAAAGCTCCTACAAACAGGCGCGACACGCGATATAATTAGCGCGACACAAAGGCACCGCTCGTTATGCGACTTGCGGTGCCTTTGTGTCGCGCGCGATTTTATCGCGTGTCGCGCCTGTTTAAAGGAGCCTTAAACCGTTGAATAGATTTGGATGAAACTTGGCACATAGATAGACCATGTCCTGGATTAACAAATAGGATAATTTTTCTTCCAATACTCCCACGGGATCGAAACTTACGCGGACGAAACCGCGGGGCACTGCTAGTATTATATAAAAAATATTCTGCGAAAATGTACTGATAATCATAATATTGAGATATAAATAATTCGCATGATCGATTTATTTAAAATCGATATCGCAGCGGATGGACGCAAGCCATTGGCTGGTTGCCAGACAACACTGACCCGGAAAATATTGGAAATCACCGTTTAAAATATAAATATTGGTGCTTTTTACTGATAGCAACAGTTTTATGAACCCTCGCTGATGTATACCTAAGTATAAGCATAATAAAGCCACTGCTGGGACACAGGCCTCCTCTCTATGAGAGGGAGTGGGCCATAATCCACCACGCCGGTTGGTTGATATCATGTCTTCCATTTTTTGGTTCTAAGACATGCCGGTTTCCTCACGATGTTTTTCTTCACCGTTTTGAGAGTAGCGGTGATGAAATTAAATACACCAAGGAAAGTGTGTCTGGCTGGGCTCGAAATCAAGACCTTTAACTCGTAAGCTGGGCCAATGCCACTGGATCACCACTGCTCTAATGAATACCTGTAACTACACGTCATAATGACGTCACGCAAAATCCTGCATCTCGCAATCAGAGTTTACCGCGCAACTAGCACATACTATACAACAGCCGGACATGAATCATCGGGCAGTTGTCACACAGACACAACACCCGTCTGGTCGGAGGATCCTCCCTTTTCTATGGAGTATGAGTGAACTCTATACCCTTTTCTTTATACCTCTAATAGCGCATTCCACCAAACTTTTATACTTAGAATAAGTCTTATCCCGAGAATAAATTTTGAATTTTTGACAGTTTTTCCATACTATAACTGTCAGACTTCAATTTTATTACACGAATAAAAGATGGGTTTAAGAGGGGGGTTTGCCATAATCGCCACGCTTGGCAGACTGCCGATGGGGCCGAAACGTTCTGGAGTGGCGACGGCGCACCGGAAGACGTAGCGTTGGAAGGCCTCCCTCAAGGTGATCCGACGACCTTGTGAAGGCGGCAGGAACCCGTTGGATGCGAGGAGCACAGAACCGGTCGAAGTTGAGGTGCTTGGGGGAGGCCTATGTCCAGCAGTGGACGTCTTTCGGCTGAAATGATGATGATGATGAATAAAAGATATCAGACTTTGGTAAAATCAGCCCTCAAGAGGATTACAAGCGTGATGTTAGTGTTCATACACATGAGCTGCACGCATCAGCGGTAGAGGCAACTGCAGCCACGTGTGCACGTGAGTACGGTGCTCAAATACACAAGCAGTACAATGCGTGCCACGAAAGATGAGACTTGACCCCGCCTCCCCCGCTCTTTCCGCTGCCCCTATGACGTCCGGTCCCGTCCCGCACTCAGACCTCATACCGCTAAAGATACCTAAAATCGTGTTCTGCGCATGTCAAACCACGTGGTGTGTCAAGTCTTATCTTTCGTGGCACGCATTGTACGTTATTGACAGCAGCTGCCGACGCGTGTCGACGGCTGCAGTTTGCCTGTGCTGTTGACACGTCCCGCTCGTGTGTATGAACACATACGTTATGCGTAGATTTTCTATGCCAAGGGTACAAGTAATAGATAGATAATATGTTGGCAATTTGTCGCGGAATTGTCAGCTGTAACAGCTTTTATTGCTAGTCCCTGCCGGAGTCAGGAAGTTGTAACAATGAGTGCTTTTGACTCTTATTGTTTACTGCGCATCCTGCTAGGGAATCTAGAGCGAAGCTAAACGAATGGATAATAAGAAAGCATTGTGTAGAAAACGGCTGCCTCGAGATTTGATCCTCATGTCGGTCAAAGTTTTATTGGGTTGTTCCATTAGATTTTTGTCAGTAGTCTGGCCTGGAGTTGAGATAAGCACCCGTTTGATGACAAAAGGTTCGCCCTTTATTAAAGTCAAATCATTTATTTCAATTAGGCACATAAAAGGCACTTTTTAATGTCAAAATACTTGGTAAGAAGAAAAGACTAACCCCAAAAAAACCGTTCCATACAAAATGTACGAGAAAATGAATTACATATCTACATTGTTTTTTTTTTCGCGATTTTTTACCATGTTTTTAACAGTTATTCTGCCAATCGTGGTGGAGACAAATCCAACAAATCAAAGATCACAAAAATCGGTTCAGCCATTCTTGCGTTATAAATGGTGTAAACAACCCGACTTTGTTTTATTTAAATAGATTATGATGAGAGAATTCTCTCATCAGAATATAAATCAAAAGATTAATACAAAGTGATAAAAGTAAAATATCACAGAAATTTATATTTTTGTCACTAAAATGTAAAGTTGGGCGGAAATCGTTTGCAATAACTCACGCTACATATTGACGGACAGACAGTTTGGAACATGCTCACCAGTTACAAATTATACGACCGTATTATTGGGCTTTAAATTAAGGTGACACTAGTCGATATTTTTCCATACAAATTTCGGGAGAGCATTACTCCACTGTTTGCCATTGTGCATCCAAAGTTAAACAGGATATCGTTTTATTTTGTTATTAATTTTGTCTGTACAGTCAAAGAATAGTAAAATAAAAGGCCATTAAAAAGTTATGAGCTAACAAAGATTCGCTTTTCTTGCTATTTTTAACGTAACTTTGGGTGTAAATAAGTAATAAAAGAACTGTAATATCTTCAAAACAAAGTCGGTACCGACAAAGCTCCATTTATTTGTAATATTGATTTTAGCAGTGTTTTTTTTTTTTTAAATCCGATTTGTCAGAGCACATTTCGATTTTTTTTACGCACCTTTCAGTTCAGAACGTTGTGCATGTAGACTAGCGTCTACCTGCTCATCACTGATATTATCTCTGTTGGACACGAAGCCAGATGAGACAGCGTGATTGTTGGCCATGACCACCAGCGAGTTCAAGCTCGCGACTAGTTCCACCTTAAATGCTTCGGGAGTGAATCAGCAAAAGTCAAGTGGATGAAGACGAGTAGTCTTCTTCTTAGCGTTTCGATAGCAATCTAAATGGTCTCGGCCCAGAATTCGGCTACTTGTTTGGCGCCATCGCCAGCGTCCACCAGTTCCTGTAACGTGCAGCTGACAGGACACGCAGGACACGATATTAAGTGTCCCCTTGTTTGTGGAACAGCACCACATTTACACTACAAGGCGGTTTCGTGTATGAATCTCCACCTGAACAGGTTTTCCTTGCTTCGGCCAACCTGGGTCCGGAGTCTGTTTAAAGACTTCCAGGTTATCCAAGGTATCCAAGTCCAGGTGGGAGGTCTTCAGCGGGTGGTTACCATCGTATCAGCCGAAAGGCGTCCACTGCTGAATATAAGCCCCCACCAAGCATCATCACTACGACCAATATCTACTGCTGGTAGCTCCGAAGATACCGGCATTTCCTGCCTAATTTAGGAGTAAAAGGTATGAACTATAATTAGCTTAAGCTTAATCAGACTATAATGTTCCCACTGCTGGGACACAGGCCTTCTCTCTTTTGAGTGACAGTGGGAATCCACCATGCCGGTCCAGTGCGGGTTGGTAGATGTCACATGTTTTCGAGTTTTTGGTTCTAGGACATGCCGGTTTCCTCACGATGTTTTCCTTCACATATAATGTTACCTACCTACTGGGACACAGGCCTCCTCTCTATGAGAGAGAGTGGTTCGTAATCCATCACGCTTGCCCAATGCGAGTGGGTCCAGTTGACCAAAGGCTCCTACAACACACGCATTTACTATTATTTAATGTTATTTTATTTTACTATTGTTTGTTTCTGCCTAGGCTTTTACCAACTATGTTGGGGTCGGCTTCCAGACTAACAGGAAGCAGCTGAATACCAGTATTCTACATGGAGCGACTGCCTCTCTGACCTCCACAACCCAGTTACTGGGTAATACGATACCCCTTAGCAAGATTGGTTGTCAGACTTTCGAGCTACTGACTACCCGTAACGATTGTCAAATATCCACGAAAGACAGCCGGGACCAATGGCTTAACGTACTTTTCAAGAGAGGACGGTGGGGTATGGGATATGGTATGTCAAGATGGTCACCCATCTACGGACCAACCTTGCAAGCGCAGCTTAACCTGATCTGTAATTACTCCGCTGATTAGATATGTCGAACCTCCATTAAGTCTATTAAGAACAACTTCATCCCGTGCGTTCAGCAGTCAATGTGATGAGGAAACGCCTTATTAATATTTTGTTCCTTATTTTTCGTCTCCACAATTTGGACGCATTTCATCCTCTCCGCAATCTTGTGTTGTAAGATCCTTCATCACTGTCTAAGTGACACGCACCTACTCAACTCAGCTTGGGAAACGCTACGCAAAATCTTTGTTGGTTTTCTTTATTGGTAGGTACTAAGTAAAATAAATTTCGCAGTACCTATTGATGTTGGAGTTCGAATAACAGAAGGCGAGCTCCCGTGATTAAAACCGTTCAACAGGTAGTCACAATCTCATCTCAACGACAATCAATGACAAAAATTTGTAGGCAAATTTGATGTACAGACGCCAGCACATCAAGCTACCCGAAACTGTCAAATTTTCCTAATCAACTTTGAACCTTATTCTTTAACGATAAAGTTGAAAATCTATTAAAGAAATTTGACAGATTGTAGTAACTTGATGTGCTGGCGTCCGTACTTTTGACATATTGAGACTGAGATCAGACTGTTCCTCGTCCTGCAGTTTCAAATGGATGTCTTGTATAGTCAAAATTTATTTGGAGTCGGCATTGCATAATTTCTGCATGTACGTCATCTATTAGCTGTCTTCTCAGTAATCACTCCCTTTTTAGCCAAATCATCCTTCACAAATCCATCCATGAATTTTTTCTTTGGTCTTCCTGACCTAAACCGAGTCACATTCATGCTCAAAACTTTCCTCACAACATGTGTTTTAGTCGGCGTGTGATGTATAATAAGTATCTGCCGGCGTATTCTTTAAAAATCTCACTGTGAAAACTTGTGGTGAAGTGAGCTGTCAATAGTGTCAATTCCTAGCATCAGGTTGAATGACAGCTCGCTTCAAGCTCTTCGCTCTTCGCTTCACCGAAATTTTCATTGTGAGTTTCTTACAAAATAGGTCGACTGTACTTGTATCTCGTATTCACTGCTAATAATTTCATAGAAAAGATCAGCCGACAAAAGAGAATCAAAGACATTCCCGAACAGAAAATAGACATCAATATAACCCCCACACAAGCCCACACAAAACAAAAATACAGTCAATGTTTGCTAATATCTTGTGCGGAAGCTAGACGTATCCACCATACTAATAATCTATTTTGGAATTATGACTTCCTATTGCAAAATGCGCGAGTATACAATGGTCATCAAAGTTACAAGAAGACTTTAGCTTTCAAGCTAACCTTGGTAAGACTCAATATTAAGTAGAAAAACAATATGGTCTCTTGACCTGAATCTCGTCTGAAAAGCGATGGAATTACTACCAATTTTCAAGGCTCTCTTCGAAAAGGTGTGGGCTATAATCTACCACGCGCCACGCGGGCCTAGTGTGGGTTGGTAGATGTCACATGTCTTCGAATGTTTGGTTCTAGGACATGCCGGTTTCCTCACGATGTTTTCCTTCGCCGTTTTGAGCGCAGTGCCAGTGGTGTTAAATATAGCTACACAAAGTAAAGTGCCTGCCTGGCTGTCGAACTCACGACCTACAACTCGTCAGACGGGGCCCACAGCGCTGAGCCACCACTGCTCCCAGCTGTGTTCACAGCAGTTTAACTTGGAGTCGATATTATTTCACTCCAACTATGTACGCTCCGGGAGCCCCGTTACAATTTTTATACCTACTTTGAATATGTTGACTCGGACAGTAACTACAATGTTGCTAAAAGTTCAAACTGGTTAACAGCTGTCTAAAATCTGTTAAAGCTTCTAAATATAGCCAATAAACCCAGCAGTTTCCGTGCAACATACTCCATTGCCGGCAAAGGCGAAAAAAATCTGGCAAACACCCAAATAACGCCAGGAATGTATGAATGAGTGACACAAAATACCAAAACGTGCGTGTTACAAGATAGTGGGAAACAGGGCAACTTCGCGGTGGCTGCCAATGTCAAGGGTCTAGGGTTCAAGTCCCATGTGAGTCATAGCATTTCTTGTACCTAATAGATTTTTGTCAATGACTAGCAACAAGTTTTCTTGTTAGACCATTGAAATGGTTCAAGGTTGATGTTATTTTTATGATTATTGGAACACTGTTCTGTTTTACTGATAAAACTCCATTAAAGTAATGCGCTGCAATTATATTTATGGGCAATAAGTGACCTCGTCTAACCTGCAATAACAGTTTGGTCTTTGCTACTTTGATTTTTTTTTTTTTTTGAGGATGGGAAATCATCAAATGACTCCTCCCGCTCTGGGTGGAGCGGTAGGGAGTGTCAGACTCTTACTGACTAAAACCCACCCATGTTCCTTCCTTAGCCCTTTATGTTCCGGGCCAGCGGTAACCCTTTCGGACAATCCCGCTGACCCGGCAGGCTTCGGCTCTTGCGGGCCCCTTCCTTTGATGCTGACATCTCTTTGAGGCGCGCGTGGAACACGTACGCGCCGTCCGGCACGGGCCTGGTCCTGATCGGACGGTGAGTTACCCATTACTCTCCGCCCGCAGGCCCGCGCCTACGGTGGCCGGGAGTCGTCGCGCGGCTCCCGACGCCCGGAGCGTCTCCCGCGGCGGCTGGGACGGGAGGCTCTCTCCCTCAGCCGTCCCGCCGCCTCCTTCGCTAGCATGACTGCTTCGCAGAAGGAGGCGACTGCTCCCCACTCCCTCTCGCCCCGGACCATGGCTTGAACCAGGCCCGGACGCGAGAGGTCGCCGCCGCTGCCGATCGCCTCTACGAGGGCACGGCGGTGCTCCGCCCAAGCGGGGCAGACCTCCACCGTGTGCTCCACCGTGTCCTCTGGGCGATCCTGGCAATGGTGACACGGGTGACACCCGGGCCTTTCCTCCCGCCTGATTATGTGCAGGAACCTCCCGAAACTTCCGTGTCCGGTGAGGACCTGCGTCAGGCGGTAGGTGAGGGTTACTACTTTGATTTATGTTACAATAGCAACCATCCCATGCTTCGCACGGGTGTAATGGCGACATGTTAAAACATTGAGATTTCTATGATAAATCTAAGATAAATACACGACACGAGTCGATGATGACAGGACGAGCTTGACCCCTACCGGAAGGACTAGCAAAAGACAGATTTGTGTGGAAAAGGGAGAGGAAGGACCATACAATGGGAAAATACAGACTAGTTAGAAATATTAGATAAGATACACGTTAACCTTCCGGAATAAATACTTAAAAGCTGAGGAAGACAGCATCAAAATCCACTGTGTAGTTTAGAAGATCTAAGCGGTCACACAGACAGACAAGTTAATCGACTAATTATATTAGGTATGATGTAGAGTTGAAGATATAGATAATCAAGGTAAGATATAGATGATATAGTGACTAAGTAATAACAGCCGCACGGGTCGATTGATCAGGTTAAGCTACGCTTGCCGCGGTTGGTCCATGGATGGGTAACCATCTTTACATATCAAGGCATCTCCGTGCCTGGCTGTGGCTCTTGTCATTCATGGATCTTTGACAGTCGTTACGGGTCGTCAGAAGCCGGAAAGTCGACAACCAGTCTTACCAAGGGGTATCGTATTACCTAGTAATTGGGTTGTGGAGGTCGGATAGGCAGTCGCTCCATGTAAAATACTGGTATTCAGCTGCATGCGGTTAGACTGGAAGCCGACCCCAACATAGTTGGGAAAAGGCTAGGCAGATGATGATGAGTTAAAGATATAGATATATCTATGTCTGATATTGCTCTGCATGTAATTTTTTATATTAAAAGCTTGTTATCTCCCACTTCAGGGCAACGGTCTCCCTACTCTCTTTCCACTTTTCTCTGCTTAAAGCTGCTAAGGACCTGTTCTTATTGAAGGAGTCTAGCTCCTCCCGCATCTAAATCTATCTTTATTGTCTTATATTATATTCTATTATTTCTGAACTATCTTTTTTCATCACCACGTTTGACAAAGAATCGAATCGAGTATTCGAATCGGTAGTTCCAGTACTGCTTTTGCACAGGAAGACGTTAGTGTTTGACCACATCGCAGTCAACAGAAAAAGTGCCCAAAAGACTGGCAGCATTGCCATGTTGTATTACGTATTCAATCTCTTTATAGCCTCCCACGGTACCAAAGGGTTCTTTTGATCGGCCGCCTATTTTAGGCCCCTCACAGTTGATTAACTTTGCCGCATTCTCATTACCTGCATCTATTCATAGATTGTTATTGAACCAGATTCTATAATAGCTTATTTGTATAAAACCTTTAATAATACTATTGTTTAACTTAGCAACACTTTTGCAAAATCTGCATATAGAAAATTATTGTGGCCACATTTGTTTGTTGCCAGACTGTTTAACATTTGCTAAATCGATGTAAATAAATCAATCCATCGAAATATGCTATTTAGATGAAACTTGGCACCGATCATTATCTATCCTAAAATTGAACTAGTTTCCAAAGAAACAATAGTAATGATATCTTGTTCAAGTGAATGAAGACTGCCTTCTGTTTTGGCTAAGAATATGTTTTTAATCTGAAATAGGTGTCTAGTCATCGAGAGTGAATTGGTACGGATTGAAAGCCGAAGATATAGCGATTAGATTCGCTCTTGCTTCACGAGAATGATGATTACCCTTTGAACTAAAGTCAACCATCGCTGTATTTATCTCATATTGAACCAAAACACTTCAAGCATTTGCCGAATTATATATTCTGCAGAATTATAAACAACCTAATATTAAGTAATCAAGAACGCTTTTATAATCCGGTCGGCCAAGCAAACGGCCCTGCGGAACACCAACGGTAAAAAGCTTAAACCATAAACAAGCAGGTTTTTAAGATGAAATTGATCTTCTATGATCTTTCAAATCATATTTCTTAACTCGAGCACCAGACCGTTCGAGTATATGATCCTGAGCACCATCTTCGCCAACTGCATTGCCCTAGCCGTCTACACACCATACCCCGCCAGTGATTCAAATTATACCAATTGGGTTCTTGTAAGTATTTAATTTCTACATTTTATCATTATCTACTTCTTTTTGATTAACTTGGTGAAATTGTACAATTGGATCTTCGTTTGTTCTGTTTTTTATTATGTTGGCATTGATGAGATAGTTTTTATAGTTTGCACCTTTTAGTTTTTCTTTTCATTCATCTCTTTTAAACTTGAAGCGTCTGATTGATTTGTTTTTCAACAACTGTTTCAGGGCAAGCATCTTTTCTTTCAATTCCCCATTACTTAGCGTGCTTAAGTTAAATTTAATGCATAATATTATTTCTTTGATTTGCAGGAAAAGATCGAGTATGTGTTCTTAGTCATATTTACTGCGGAGTGCATTATGAAGATCGTAGCATACGGGTTCATTATGCACCCTGGCTCCTATCTTCGAAACGGCTGGAATTTGCTCGATTTCACGATCGTCGTCATTGGGTAAGTGCATTCCGATATTAGGTTTAATATAATCTATTGTTTCATAATGGTTGCATTTAGGTTTATCAGATTTGTGAATGGGTTCTTGAGAATCATCTGTAAATATTGTTATAAACGATAAATAATTTTATTTCTATAAGTAGGTGTGTACAGACACTTCTAAATACATGTCAATCATATTTTTTTTAAACTAGATGAGGTTGTTACCTACCAGTATCTAGCCGGCTGTTACTAGTAAAACGATACGCTCGTTTTAAATACCAAATAGTACAATTCGTAAACTGATGATGATTGTATGCTTTTAGTACGAGTATGCTTTCTAGCAACCGATAGTGTGATAAAAATTAAACAAGCATCGATGTCGGAAACAGCACGAATTAGCTGATAACAAGAATTTCATATAGGTTTTTAACCGATTCCCTGAGAGAGTGCTATCCTAATTAGGCTCGTTTTCACTTTTATTTTTATTCTATTTCACCACCCCCAAATAAGTAGGTACCGATAAAGTCCGACTGATTTAAATCACACGAATTTTTAATTTAAATTTTGTCACGTAGCCACTGTAACACTAAGCGCTTATTACAGTCGCATTGGCATTAGCAATACAATGCCCAGTGCAGCCCGTCTGTAGTGTGCTTCATACAAAATATTCAAAAGTGATGTAAAAGGATATTTACAATGCGGTGCAACCCGCCAAAATCTGCGCCAGCCTTAACGGTACCTAGTTTACACCAAAATATATTTCTAATTTTACAGAATGGTCAGCACAGTGTTATCAAGTATATTCAAGGACGCGTTTGACGTGAAAGCTCTCAGAGCGTTCAGGGTGCTGCGACCTCTACGACTGGTGTCCGGTGTGCCTAGTGAGTTGTTACTAATTAATCCTTTCACAAGATAACCCTCAACCAGATTCTCTTTAATAACATGCAGGCAATAGGTCCCTTTGAAAAATATTTCGGAAGTTATAGTCGAGTGAATACGCTGTTATGAAAGTTAAACTAGGGGTTCCTTTTGTATCTTTTGGTGAGGATGCCTTTTTATCAGACGTTAAGGCTCTATCAGCAGACATACAAGTTATATGGAATAAAGCTTTACCTCTTTATAGAAGAGAAATACAAAAAATTGAGAGTAAAATAATATAATTTCTTTATCAATTTATCAATCACGATTTTTTATTTGCACACTACATATTCTCTCAAAGAAACACTAACAATGATTTTATTTTTCATTTACTGATTATACATTACATTCATTTACTTATTTATGTTGCCATGACTATAAATAAAATAAAATCGCTTTATTTTCCTTACACTCTTATGCCTTATCTTTTTAATACTATGAATTTATATATGACAATATTTACTAAGTTTTTTTTAAGTTAATTTAATACATACACATATCAGTGTCTATACTATGGTGTGCAAGGACCGCCATAACTATCTTTCCTGATCTACTGTACTCTCTTTTAATCTGATCTTCCTCTCCAGGTCTCCAGATCGTGTTGAACTCAATCTTGAAAGCCATGGTGCCGCTCCTACACATCGCACTTCTGGTCATCTTTGTCATCATCATCTATGCCATCATTGGGTTGGAGCTGTTCTCCGGAAAGATGCATAAGAGTTGCTTCAATAAATATACAGGTTTGGAGTTAATTTATCTATATTATATAATAGTCAAATGGTCCTTCTAAACAAATTTCGGCCGTGGCAATCAATCTCAGCGGAGACTAGCCATCGAAACTCATAGTTCGATAGGACGGCACTCCTCCACGAACGGAGAGAGATTAGACGCAGAAACAACGGCGACTTGTACGCACTTAGACACGGGGTATCACACCGCCAACTTTATTGTCGTACTTCCTAAAGTTGTTAGCTAACAACGGAGTTCAGACAAAAAGTTTGCGTACGCAAAAGAGAAAAATAAATTATATGTTTTATTTATATATGCACAATTTATTACCTTATGTATACTGTTGACATTACAATATAAATGAGGCCGCCATCCAGTAACAGTCACAATACCGGGGGGTATTGTAGTTGATACTGTACTACAGTGGGTTATTTATTATTTCTTATTCCTGTGAACCGTAGAATAACAAACAAGTGAAAATTTAACATATAGGCTCCTCGGGAAAAGAAAATGAAACGAATGAAAAACTTACAATGATTTAACAATGAAATTGCTACACTTAACATTATTGTGTGTGAGTAGGTATGTTTGATGTTATGTCTGTCGCATTTACTTTTACTACTGGATCATTAGTTCCTGAAGTAAAATTAATCGAGACAGACACTTATTAAAGTGTGTCCTGCTCTTATTGTTATTATTATTTATATAACCGGTATATTGCTCATACTCTGTCTACGTTAACTGTCCTCAGATGAGATAATGGACACCCCTCACCCCTGTGACCTGGACAACGGCTTCAACTGCTCCATGATCGGTGACGACATGGAGTGTCGGGAAGGATGGATAGGCCCTAACTTCGGAATCACCAACTTTGACAACTTCGGCCTGTCCATGCTCACTGTGTTCCAATGCATCACGCTTGAAGGCTGGACCGATGTTATGTATAATGTAAGTTGGGATTCTTTGTTTTTATAAATAGGCTCACCTTATATTACACAATAAACTCGCTCCAAGTTACAACGTAACGTACCAATGTCTGTGTTCTTTACACTGCAGGTGTGCCTACTCTTTCTGGGAAAACAGACAATTATATAGATTTCTTTGATTTCTATACAGGGTAGCAGGGACATTGACGGGCAAACTGAAGCCACGAATTCAGCACATGATTTTAGTCCCATAGCGTAGAAATTTTTCGTCGGTTATCCAACAAAATCTGTTCTTTCATAAAAAAGTGCAATACCTACGCGTTCTAAATGTATGGAACAGCAATTCTTTTTATATAACCCTACGAAAAATTTAAACTCAGGAGGGTTCAAAATCATGTATTGAATCTATGTAACAGATTGTGTGCCACCCTGTATGTAAAAAAATAAAACACATGGCAATCAGTTGTCGTGTTGTATTGCTTGGTTTCTGTTTGAAATATTGCTTTTCTCAGGAAGACATATTATATCTTAGTTAAATCCATGACGGGAATGAGATTTTTTAGTCTGTCTAGCAATTAATATTCATATTATTTATTTCAGATTCAAGATGCAATGGGCAACAGTTGGGAGTGGATCTACTTCGTGTCGATGGTCATCCTGGGCGCTTTCTTCGTCATGAATCTTATTCTCGGTGTGTTATCTGGGTAAGTTTATTTCATTTATTGATCTTTGTGCACTGTAAAGGTTCAAAGGTAGAATAAACTTTCAATCTTGTTGTTCTATGTGTGCCTCTCTTACTAGAGAAAGTTAGAAAACATCTATGTATGTACTAATTACCTATGTTTGCAAACGAATATTTTTTTTATTTGAAAGTCTCCCAAAACGTCCACCTTTTAACCATTTCCTAGCGCTTTAGCTGAGAAGTGGTTATATTGGCCCAGAATAACTACTGCGAGAAATTATTCTAATTTATCAGCAACTTCGCATCCTACGATTTCAGTATGAAGGATTCTTTTAAATGGATTTTACACTTCCAGAAATACCATTACAATAAAAAGAACATTGGGTGTCTCGACTATGACTTCAATAAAGGTACCAACTAAACAAACCTTTTGAATTACAGAGAGTTCTCCAAAGAAAGAGAAAAGGCGAAAAACAGGGGTGACTTCCAGAAGCTTCGAGAGAAACAGCAACTAGAAGAAGATCTGAAGGGTTACCTCGACTGGATCACGCAGGCTGAGTACTTGGAACCGTTGGCTGACCAGCATGAACATCATCCACCAGCGGATCAGACCAGGGATTATGGGATAGGTGAGATATTAGACGCAGATGATCTTTAAAAGCAAGCTTTTTTTAAATGGTTTATTGGAATTAAAACTCTTTTGAATTTAAATAATTTAGTATGAGTTGGTTATAGGTAAAGATAAATAATATACATAGATTATATGATAGCAGTGGGGGCCCAGTGGTATCGGCCTCGACTTACGAGAGCCTCGTGAGTTCGCACCCAGGCAGGCACTTCACGTTGTATATTTAATTTCAATACTACTGCTCTCAAAACGGTGAAAGAAAACATCGTGAAGAAACCGGCATGTCTTAGCACCAAAATTTCAAAGACTTGTGACATCTACCAACCCGCACTGGGCCCGCGTGGTGGATTACACAGCTCACTCCCTCTGAAAGAGAGGAAGCCCATGTCCCAGGAGTGGGAACGTTATAAGCTGATTATGCTTATATGATTAAGTTTTTATTTAAAGGTTGAAAAAAAAAATTGTCATATTAATTTGCAGTAGTCATAAAGATTGCTTCACTAGCGTTGCTTTAAATGAAATAAAGTATGAGTAATTTACCCACAACTCGATTCGATGGAAGATCATTTAAAGTCTGTTGACCAGCAAACTTACAATCAAAGTGAACTGGCACTGAAGTAAGATGTTTTAGAATACATTTCAGGTCAAACACAGAATGAGCACGACTCTACAGACCATCTGGGAATAGAGAACAATGAACAGCAGAGAGTATCAGTTTGCAAAGTGTGGAAGAAGGATTTTGATAAAGTAAGTTAGAGGGATTGCAAACATAACTTTAACATAATATACATACATAAAAACCCGCTGAAAACACACGCCTTCTTCCCATGGGGATAGGCAGAAACTACAGAAAGCCACCTGCTACGATCTTTAGATACTCCTTTCGCCTCGTTTACGTTATACATGTAGTCATACACTCACGCCGATTGCGAGTACTACGCACCGAACCATACTGAAGAACATCACTAATGAGACTACTATGTCTTTCTAGGCGTCCCCTCCCGGCATTTCCACTCAAATCTACTTTGTAAACACCTTTTGTTAGTCGCTTTTCATTCATCCTCTCAAAATGACCAAACCATCTTTAACATAATATTATGTGATTAAGATATTACGCCAAAAATAGAGTTGAATGACGACACACCGCAAGACCTGTTATAACCACGACTACTGTATCAAGTGTCAGGCACCAAGTAATTTAAGTAAATGAGCCGATGCAGACCAGGACTACTTAATAGAAACCAAAAATAGATAGTAGGTATTGCCAAAAACACTGAACATGTGACTGACAAGTTGAACAAAAATAAAGAACTTTGTAAATTATAAGGCAAACGATAAAAAAAAAACACAACTGAATCTAAATCTTTCAGTAATGAAAGAGAGGAATCTTTTGATAATGATAATGTTTTCGCAGGTAAACCGTCGAATGAAGAGAGCGTGCAGAAAAGCAGTGAAGTCTCAAACGTTCTATTGGTTGATAATAGTGCTAGTGTTTCTGAACACAGTCGTTCTGGCCAGTGAACATTATCAGTAAGTATTCAATCAAATTATACCAATAAAACTAGGCTAAATAAAAACAGCCGCACTGGACCATCGAAAGTTAAGTTGCCGAGGTCGGTTCATGACTGGATGACCATCAGTCACGAAGGGGTGTCGATATCATTATAATGGTAATGAAAAAAAAAAAGTATCGTAAAGCACGTTAAGCCGTTGGTCCCGGCAGTTATTCGTAGATCGTTGACAGTCGTTTGGGGTAGTCAGAGGCCCAAAAAGTCTGACAACCAGTCTCGAGGTCAGATAGGCAGTCGCTCCAATTCAGTTATATCCGGTTAGATTGGAAGCCGACCCCAATATAGTTGGAAAGGTTAGGCAGATTAAAAACTATACTGTACAGGCATTAAAGCGTCGAAAAAATGAACAATTCTCATATGTTGAACCAATGGTAACGTAACGTAACGGTTTGCTCGTCGATGTACCTTAGTGTTATTACACACGAGCGGACCGGCCGCGTTAACGGCGGCCGTCGTCAACCAGTGGTGGCTGCTGTCAACGCGTGTTGACGGCTGCAGTTACCCCTGCTGGTGACGCGTGCCACCCTAGTGTATGAACACATACGCGTATTCTATGGTCTATGGTTCTTTTTTTAACCTCATTATATAATTTCCAGGCAGCCCGAATGGTTGGATCTCTTCCAGGAGTATGGAAACGCGTTCTTCGTCGCGCTCTTCACCTTAGAAATGTTAGTCAAGATGTACAGCTTAGGTTTGCAAGTAAGTAATCTATGTTTCAACCTCTATCTTACTGTTATCTTTTTCTTTTTACGATTCTTTGTTCAGCATTCATCATGAAACTGGAAACAAACTACCTACCGACGGTAATGAGTGTTGTGTCAATGCATCTAATGATTTAATTATGCATAGCATCAGTCCTATGAAATTCTGGTTCACTGGACTCTTACAATAGTCGTGGGACATCGTTTTCATTTAGGTACGTCAAGTCTAAAAAGTCATTCCAGATGCTGGGTATGCATCTGGAATGACTTTTTATACTGCCAGACATAAGCTGATCTCTGTACAAATCTCACCGTGAAAACTGAGGTTAAGTAAGATTGAAGTGAAAGAAATAAATGACATATTTAGCAACGACTAAAAGACACAGAATATAATTTACAGCAGATAAAAATAAAAATATTTATGTAAAGTGCGATGTAAGAGATTAGCAAAAAAGTGTGCCATATGGCTGGGCAAAAAAAGACTCAGTTCGGCAAAAATGCTAGACAACTAGTGTCTGATGCTGGTTTTCAACCGGACCTGAGTGAGCTGTGTGAATAGTGGCAATCCCTAGCATTAGAAAGCGGTGTCACTGTTGCACAGAGTGCGTGTGAGTAGTAACAGCATCCTGAGTGTGATAGCGGACAGGTATGACTGTCCGTTCTTCAAAAATTGTATGCGTTTATGTGTGAACTAACATAGTTTTAAGCATTTTTTTTGACGTGACAACGTCTAATAAATCGATGAAGCTGGCTGCACTCACGAAAAAACATGACTCATGTAGCGTTACCTCGCGGCCTCGCTCTGTAGCGTTCCATGGCGGCTTGAAGTGCAAGCGAATATTAACAAATGCAATGCAACTATTCCATCAGTATTTTCTTATGACGTTGTCGCGTTCAACTATCGTCGGTAAACCGACTTTACAGACAACCGATTTTTGACGTGACAACGTCATGTACATAACTCCAGCTTCCTCATATGTGACAGAACAATTCTACCTATGCCGAAATTTAAGGCATAATAGCTGCAATCAAAGTTCCCAGTCTTATTTTAGCTGCCACAAAAACTTCGTTAATATGAGCCGTTTAGTGTGTGTTAGCTGGAGTGACGTCACCCCAGCTGCTCATGTCATATCTTCCAAACGAAAGAAGATATGATTATGTATTATAGCTCAAAAATTAAGGCATAATAGCTGCCATTGGCAGCAAAATTTTCAAATCTCTGGTCAAAACACTCTATGAGTTATTAACAAAATAAACATGTGTAAGCTGGAGTGACGTCACCCCAGCTACTCATATATATCTTCCAAACGAAAGAAGATATGATTATGTATTATAGCTCAAAAATTAAGGCATAATAGCTGCCATTGGCAGCAAAATTTTCAAATCTCTGGTCAGAACACTCTATGAGTTATTAACAAAATAAACATGTGTAAGCTGGAGTGACGGCACCCCAACTGTTCATGTCATATCTTCCGAACGAAAGAAGATATGATTATGTATTATAGCTCAAAAATTAAGGCATAATAGCTGCCATTGGCAGCAAAATTTTCAAATCTCTAGGCCTTGTAGTTTCCACGTAATAAGCAAAATAACAGTTTCCGCGCCAAAAACATCAATTATATTGCTTCGGAGGAAGTAAGGAGCGACGTTGCCGTTCCGTGCGCTACAATACTGCAACCAAGTTTGCACTTAGCAGGCATTCTATTAGAAGTCATTTTAACTTGCGCTAAAAATAATTTTAATTTTGTATATTGAAGATATAGACTGAGAGCCGACTGAACTTTAATGGAACTATAAATATAAAAAGTAGATTCATATCAACTTTGGATGGCGAGAGAACTAGGTATCCACTATTATTGTTTTTTTTGTCTTATTCTTTCTTTTATTAAATAAGATAGAATTGGTCTATTGAATGCTATACATTACTAGCGATTGAATGACTTTTTCATGAAAACGTGACATTTGATAACAATTCTATACATAAAGCAAAACTAAAGTACAGTAGAACTCCAATTATCCGAACTCCGACTATCCGAATCGCCGATTATCCGAATCACAAAAGTGACCACTTGCAACTGCTCACCGTCAAGCGAATGCGTGACCTGGCTGCCCGAAAACGGTTGAAGACCGCAAAACAGCTTACATTAACGGAGATGTTTAAAAAACAATTTGCTTGTACTACATGACCTTGCTTCTTGCCGATTTTTTTGATTCTAGAGGTCAACGGGAAGTACCATATACATTTTGATTCCCTTGAGAGTGTCTAAATATACGTTTTTTGCGGCATAAACGGCCGTATCTTTTTTAAATATACGAAATTGTTACACTTACATTTTTAAATTTTCTTTTGTCCTATGTTTGAAAACACAATATTGACTATAAATAACCTCAGTACTTACATAGTACGATTAAAGTGTGTAGTCGGCTCCCAGTCTATAATCTAGTTCAAACTGATAATGTAGCGCACGGAACGGCAACGCCGCTCCTTGGCTCCTCCGAAGCAATAATTGATGTTTTTGGCGCGGAACCTGTTTTTTTGCTTATTACGTGGAAACTACAAGGCCTAGAGATTTGAAAATTTTGCTGCCAATGGCAGCTATTATGCCTTAATTTTTGAGCTATAATACATAACCATATCTTCTTTCGTTCGGAAGATATGACATGAACAGTTGGGGTGCCGTCACTCCAGCTTACACATGTTTATTTTGTTAATAACTCATAGAGTGTTTTGACCAGAGATTTGAAAATTTTGCTGCCAATGGCAGCTATTATGCCTTAATTTTTGAGCTATAATACATAATCATATCTTCTTTCGTTTGGAAGATATGACATGAGCAGCTGGGGTGACGTCACTCCAGCTAACACACACTAAACGGCTCATATTAACGAAGTTTTTGTGGCAGCTAAAATAAGACTGGGAACTTTGATTGCAGCTATTATGCCTTAAATTTTGGCATAGGTAGAATTGTTCTATCACATATGAGGAAGCTGGAGTTATGTACATGACAACGTCTAATAAATCGATGAAGCTGGCTGCACACACGAAAAAACATGACTCATGTAGCGTTACCTCGCGGCCTTGCTCTGTAGCGTTGCTGCCGCGCACGCTGCCGAATCGGCCTCCGCGTTCGGTAATTTCATTAATGTTTTGTTATGACGTTGTCACGTTAAACTATCATCCGTAAACCGACTTTACAGACAACCTATTTTTTACTAACAAAATGGATCGTGTTGTCTGAAATATAAATAAATAAAAAATAAATAGTAAAAAAAAAATTAGGTGGAATTAATAGAATAGAATACTCTTTATTAGGTAAACCACATAAATTACAGACATAAATAATATTTTAAAGGGGAAGGAGAGACAAATGGCAGCTCTTTTCACCTAAGCTTTCACGATGAGCTTTTTACACAAAAGTCTACAGTCGATCTTGCAATAGTTTGTTTCTAGCAATATCACTATTTTTATACAGGTTTAAATAACCAGAGGGGTAATTGCGTAACACACTAACAGTAGCAATGGATTTCATTATATTTTCATTTTTGGATAGTTCAACAACATTCATTACGTTCTTTACGTTGTTGACAGTAAATTTTTTTGAATATACCTATGTACATATGTATGAAACAATGGATTTGCAATACGCTTCAAAATGATTCAGTGTGTGACGCAATTAGAGGGCTGGTAAAACTTCACAGGCGCTACGGGTAGGTATCAATACCAAATTAATAGAAAACAAAAAAATAAAATCTGAAGTCAATATTTTAGGGTTTCGTAACCAAATGGCAAAAACGAAACCTAATCCGTCAAATCCGTCTGTACGGATGTAGCACAATCATTTTACTAGAAGTCTGCTATATGTACCTACATTTGTACTATGTTTATCGATGAAAATTGGAAAGAATGTGTATTCCGTGCACCGCTAAACAATGGTGTGGAAATCAGTCAGTGAAGTTTCACCAAAAAAATTTTGCCCAACATTATGTCAATTTGTTTTAACCAGTTTAACATCACACACCACATTGTCTACTAACCTGTGCTTAACACCTCTGCTTTGGTTGCTGTTCTTCTTTCATCAGACTTCTTAATTACCTACTTCCTCCCGGTTAAGTTGCCTCCGAACATGTTTCAGGGTTACTTCGTCTCTCTATTCAACCGCTTCGACTGCTTCGTGGTGATTGGGTCCATCAGCGAGATGGTGCTCACTAAGACAGAGGTGATGCCTCCTCTTGGGATCTCTGTGTTGCGCTGCGTCAGGCTGCTCAGAGTTTTCAAGGTCACCAAGTAAGTAATACGCCTTAAAATATCCACACATAAAAAATCATTGAGTGCTCTTCCATTTTTGATAGTGGTTCAAAACTATCGTAAAAAGTTTACATGACTTTTACTCACGGCTGTAATTTTCATAATAGATTAATGGACTATTACTACAAGCGCATGATTCATCTTCTAGTTAAAATAAAAGGACTTCTTCCAACCCGCTCTGGGCCCGCGTGGTAGTTTACGGTCCACTCCCTCTCGCAGAGAGGGGATGTTCATCCCAGCAGGGGAACATTATACGCTAATTATGCTATTATGCTTATGTATATTTTGTCGTCTGCCGAGAGCTTTCCCATGTTGTGTCTGTTGTTTCCAATCCAGACAAACGCGCATCTGGCACCTTCTAAACTATCACGATCGCAGAAGACTTTCATTGATGTCTGTAGTTTCCACGATACAAGATTCGCCTCCAAGATAGTATCGTATTTATTCATGAAGAAAATACTTAACTGTTAAAAGGACAGCATCTGTCATCTGCCTAGTCAATAGTGGGTAACAGAGTCGGGGATCTGTTCAGTCTCCAGTCAGACAGGCTGTTTATTCAAAACTACCATCTGACCAATGAAGGAACATACTCTGTTGGAAGCCTCTAATATCTTACCTCTTCAATCCATAGTAAACGCTTGTGAGAAGTATCTTATGACTGAATCCTCTTTACAGATACTGGCGCTCGCTCTCAAACTTAGTAGCGTCACTTCTGAACTCGATCCAGTCAATAGCTTCCCTCTTGTTACTGCTGTTCCTCTTCATCATGATCTTCGCGCTGCTGGGGATGCAGGTGTTCGGAGGAAAGTTCAACTACGATCCAGTGGAGGAGAAGGATCGCCACAACTTTGATTGCTTCTGGCAGGCGCTGTTGACGGTATTTCAGGTATGGAGGATTCCCAATTTTTGGTTGTTTGATTGCCGAAACTTGTTGAGAATCTAAGGCCATTACTTATCCCGTGCTTTGGCTTAGACTTGTTCCCGTCTCTATCTTGCACTTATAGGTTGACAGTAGTGTAACAGTGACAGGAATAACGCTTAGCCAAAGTACGTGCCAAGTAACGTATAAACGACCGAGATCCCGAGATCCGAGATCCGACCGACCGACCGATCCGTCCATGTCTTTGGCCGAGATCTATAAAGATCTCGGCCAAAGACATGGCAATGTTATAAGTACCTACACAAAGTTAGCATTGCATAGCTTTTAAGTTCGATTATCACATTGAACGTCTAATCGTAACGGGTCTATTTCAAGTCAGTTTACAGGGTTATTATAATGCTCCATTCCTATTGTCACTTGCAGATCCTAACAGGTGAAGACTGGAACGCGGTGATGTACGAGGGCATCAAGGCTTATGGTGGTGTTGGCACACTCGGGATCCTCGCCTGCATATATTTCATCATACTCTTCATTTGCGGCAACTGTATCCTTTTCATAAGTCCTAATTTATGTTTAAAAGAATAATATCATCACTCTTTTTAAAGATCTTAACTATGGAAAGCTATTCAAAATATGGCTTAATGCTATTAAAATATAAAGCCGAATAATTGTTATTGGACAAGGTAGTGAAAACCATGCAACTCAGTAAAGTAAAAAAAAATATTTTTTCAGTATCATATCTATCGGCGCAAATACAACAGTTCACCTATTTAATAACGGGAATAATTAAGTTTCATACTCTGATTATTCTAAAATTAGTTCATAAATCATCAATTGGTTGCTTTGAGTTTATTATGATGTGAAATTAACGTTACGCAGCACGTTATTATTGTAATTTCAATACTTAACCTAAAAACTTGAGAAACACGTGCACGTGCGCCGAGCCCTATAAATACGGCCGCACTGTCGGCGCTTGAGCATTCGTGTTCGAGCCGCCGTACAGTACGGACCTCTCTGGGACGTCGTTACGCTGCCCGTTGAATATACGAAGTTTACATAGTACTCTTGAAGTTTTCTTTCGAGGACCCAAACATGAGTCATCATCAGGAAGTCGACAAATGTGACGTCAACAATGGTGACGTCACACTTTCAAAAAACACTACGGAGGTACCTCCTCCGTCATCAGAAGTGGGATCGCAAGGATCTCCTACCCAAGCTGCTTCCTCATCAGCTCGTTCACCACCTGATCAACTGGAACCAACCAATACTCAGCAGCAGAAACCCGTGCTGGTTAACAATACACCATTCAAAGCGGTACCACAATCAAGACTGCAAGCGTACCCTCACTATGAAATGCAGATGGAAAGGATACCACCACAATTCCTGATGCAAATGATGGAGACGATACAGATAATGTCGGAGCGCTTATGTGCTTCACCTACCGAAGCAAAAATAAGAATCAAGGACGTCTATTTACAATCATTCGATCCGGACACCCACGTCTCGGTGTACGAGAATGGTGCCAGCATATAGATCAAGCGATTTAAGCGTACAAGCTGAATAATTTCGATGTACGTATGAAAGTCTGCAGCCTGTTAAAGGGACGTTCAAAAAATGTGGATTGATGATTGGATGGTCACTACTACAACGTGGGAAGAGTTGTGAAAAATCTCATCACCACGTTCGAACCCGAAAATAGATACTCCTGGGACATCATCATGTTTAGAGAACATGTTTACGACTCAACATAAGACATTGCGGAGTTCTTGTAACCTGCTTGGATTTTGTGGCGAAGATTTACCAAAGACAAACTCGGAAACAAAACACTGCAGAAAATCCAAGAAACTTATTGGTTCAACAAGATGAGTTCTACTGTTCGAAGATTTGTGGATAACTGTGGCATATGCCGAACATCCAAAGGAAGATCCAGGGCCATTCAAGCCCAATTACACCCGATACAAAAACAGACGACTGCCTTCCAAGTTATTCATATGGACATACCAGGGAAGCTGGGCAATTCAGATGATCAGCAATACGTCATAGTCACCATTGACGCTTTCTCGAAGTACGTTTTACTGTACTTCAGCACCAACAAAAACCCACACAGTGCAATGACTGCTCTTAAACGTACTGTGCATCTATTTGGCGCACCGGTCCAAATCATAGTCGATGGAGGAAGTTAAGGAAGGAAGAGTTCCTTGGCGAGTTCAAAGAGTACTGTGACGATATTGGAATAAACATCCATGCTATCGCTCCAGGAGTCAGCCGAGCGAATGGCCAAGTTGAAAGGGTCGTTGCAACCCTCAAAAATGCATTAAAAATTAAAAACTACGAAACGGAGCAATGGCACACTGTCATGAAGAACTTCAACAACTGGCAATGAACTGTACAACTCATCGAGTCACCGGTGTTGCACCACTTACACTTATTACACAACTAAATCACTGCGTACCTCCCGAGCTTCTCAAATTGGTGGATATTGACAACGAAACCGTTGATATTGAAGCGCTTACTCAACAAGTACAACAGAAAATGATCCGTTCTAGTGAACAAGACAGACAACGCTTCAACTTACATAAAGCCAAAATCCATAATTTCCAAAGAGGAGATTACGTTTTGGTTAAGAATAATCCCCGCAATCAAACCTCGCTTGACCTTAAATTCAGCGAGCCGTATGAAGTCTGTAGAATACTGGAAAATGACCGATATTTGGTAAAGAAAGTGATGGGCAGAGGACGACCCCGCAAGGTTGCCCATGATCAGCTGCGCCGTGCTCCACAACCTGGTGATCAGTTGACCGTATCGGCGGGAAACGAATCGCCTAATCACCGAGATCCTGCTGCAGAACCAACTGATCCCATTCCATCAACCTCACGAGAAGAACTGCAAATACAGCCAAGCCACGACCTACAGGGTGAGTAACTCAATTCAATAATTCCAAATAACCCGACGATAATCTTTAATAACTCTACGAGAACCTCCGAGAACTCTACGAGAACCTCCGAGAACTCTACGAGAACCTCCGAGAACTCTACGAGACCCTCCGAGAACTCTACGAGACCCTCCGAGAAATCTACGAGACCCTCCGAGAACTCTACGAGAACCTCCGAGAACCCTACAATAAAATCTCCGAGAACCTACTAACAACTAGCATTGATATTCTCAAACTCACATAACAGTTGTGTTTGCAACAACTAAGATGCTTACAGATGACTACTCAGAGAAGTTCTTTATATTATTGCAGGTCAATGAGATTCGACGAGAACCCACGAGACTCTACGAGAACCTACGAGACTACGAGAACCTACGAGACTACGAGAACCTACGAGACGCTACGAGAACCTACGAGACTCTACGAGAACCTACGAGACTACGAGAACCTACGAGACTTGAGAATCTACGAGACTTGAGAATCTACGAGACTTGAGAATCTACGAGACTTGAGAATCTACGAGACTTGAGAATCTACGAGACTTGAGAATCTACGAGATTTGAGAATCTACGAGACTTGAGAATCTACGAGACTTGAGAATCTACGAGACTTGAGAATCTACGAGACTTGAAAATCCACAAGACTTGAGAATCTACGAGACTACAAGAATCTACGAGACTACAAGAATCTACGAGAATCTACGAGACTACGAGAATCTACGAGACTACGAGAATCTACGAGACTACGAGAATCTACGAGACTACGAGAACCTACGAGACTACGAGAACCAAGAGACTACGAGAATCCACAATAACTTACGAGAATCAACGAGGCTGGTGCAGAGCGCGCACCGCCTGTCAGTATGGCCGTATCGGCGCAAATACAACAGTTCACCTATTTAATAACGGGAATAATTAAGTTTCATACTCTGATTATTCTAAAATTAGTTCATAAATCATCAATTGGTTGCTTTGAGTTTATTATGATGTGAAATTAACGTTACGCAGCACGTTATTATTGTAATTTCAATACTTAACCTAAAAACTTGAGAAACACGTGCACGTGCGCCGAGCCCTATAAATACGGCCGCACTGTCGGCGCTTGAGCATTCGTGTTCGAGCCGCCGTACAGTACGGACCTCTCTGGGACGTCGTTACGCTGCCCGTTGAATATACGAAGTTTACATAGTACTCTTGAAGTTTCCTTTCGAGGACCCAAACATGAGTCATCATCAGGAAGTCGACAAATGTGACGTCAACAATGGTGACGTCACACTTTCAAAAAACACTACGGAGGTACCTCCTCCGTCATATCTTTATTTGCATAATGTTAACAATGGCTTAAGGTAGGTACAATTACGGACTATGGGCAATAAGGGACAACAAAAAGTAAAAAATGTTTAATAATATTAGGAAACAATTAATAATTTTTCGGGAAAGAATATACAAACAAATGAATGTTTCCTTAACTACCCGCCTGGCAGACATTCTTCTGAACGTGTTCTTGGCCATCGCTGTAGATAACTTAGCCGACGCCGAATCGTTGACAAACATAGAAAAAGATGAAGCGGTAAGTGATATTGGAAATTCAATTTGAATTATTGAGTCTTAAGGGCTTAATTCAAACGAGGATAATCCGCAGGCTCCTGAAGAAAAAGAAGGGGGAAGTGTAGCAGCAGCTGAAGGTGTACACATAGATACTGATGATGAGTATATTCACGACGATGATGCGTATACTTCAGATAAGTAAGTATTTTATACAAATAGCATTATCATATCGATCCCTACTAAAGATAGGTTTCTAAAAATCGAGTTTTAATAATGTAAATATTAAAAGCTGTATAAATTTCAGCTCTGAAAGAGACTATGATGAGACAGGTTCAGAAGGAGAGAAAGAAGACATGGAAAGAGAACTAAATGAAATCATAGACGAAGAAAACGAAGCAATCCAAAGAGCTGAAGAGGAACAAGAGAGAGAAGACCAAGAGATGATGGAGGGTCATCAGAGGAATCATATAGGTATAATCGTTTTAGGTGTTCAATCAGATGTAACATCAGCTAAGATTCTTATAGAAAATATTTGGAAAACAATCTTGGGTTGTGGCTAACGCTATGCAAGTTTCTACTTAAAGAAAACCGTATATTCAGTTTAATGAATCTATTGTTACTGTGTCTTTCTTAATACAGAAATAAAGGTTTATGAAAACCTTTTCCATTTTGATACGAAGACGCCTAGCCTGGTGCATCATTATTAAGGAAATATTTTTTGTTTATTTTAATACGAAATATTGTAATTAATTGTTCAATTGCCAAAGAAAATGATAATACAAGTATATTATATTCTATATAATATGACACTACTGCATAAGCTGCCAACAATGGTGCAATAAACATAACAATAAGCTAACCAACCAAAAATAGTGAACACAGAGTTGGAAGAAGAGCCTCGGCTGAAACGTAAGCCAACAACCTCATCGGCGCGCCCGCGCCGGCTCTCCGAGGTCGATATATGCGACACTAAGAAACCTATCCCTGATGCCACCTCCTTCTTCATATTTGCTAAGACCAACAGGTTAGGGGGGGAAAGAAGATTAACAGACACTTATTAGATGTTATTTTTTTACGTATTTTGTTTTTTTTTTGTCTCTGATGGTGGTTAGATTTTCGTGCTTCTGGCGCTGAAGAGGCTTTTTATTTTATATGATTCAGTATATTTATTGGTATATCATTGTCATTAAAGTGTGTGAATATAAACATGGAAACTTTTTTAGTTATTCATGATTTGGGTAGGAAATTAGATCATGACATGTATTCATAATATATCTTTAATATTTTGCTGACAACGGTTTGTATTTAGTATGTCACGCGTCGTAAGCACGATTTTTATTGTATAATTTATTATAACAGCAACAATATTATCATTAAAGCAGCATTTAATACCAACGCTATCAAAGACAAACCCGTTTTCTACTTTATGCCTTACGTCTTTTTCTTCTTTCAATTAATTTATTATTAAAAATTAATTATTATTTACCATTTCTACACATTTAGCTAATTTCCACACTTGTGTTTGCGTTTAATTAAGCATTACAATAATTACTTGATAATTTAGTTGAGGCATTCTAGGTACAGGGATTTCGGCATGGTCAATAGCGATAGTGAAACTATTGGTAATCTTAGGATTAAAATAACTTTAGTTCTAGACGATAGTGTAGAAAAATCTGTCATTTTCCTTCATAAAGATGGCGGTCAATCTGAAGAAGAGGGAACACTGGTAACAGCCAGACCACGGCGTGTGTCAGAACTGAATATGCCAAATCAGACGCCGCCTATACCGAACGCTAGTAGTTTCTTCGTATTCTCACCGACGAACAGGTGAATGGTGATACTTCATCACCTGGTGGTACCCATGTCTCATTGTGTCGATTGGCGTTGTGTTGTCCTTGCAGTGATTGGCATTACATATCATCGACTGTGACTGTCCCTGTGTCTGTTGGAAACTGTATTTCCTTGTAGTGCGTCCATTAACCTTTTCTAGGAGATTATTCCTTCAATCTACTGATTTCTTTATTTAACAACGTAGTTGACTCCTTTAGTTTTAGACCAAAAATATTCTTTAGATTATCCTGTTTCGATTTAATTTTCAAATTCACCAAAAAGGATGATTAAACTTTCTGGTGGACAAAACCTTCTTTTCATTTTATGTTTTTCAAAATTTCACATTCCAATTTCTAAGTTTATACTACAGTACCGTTTCCAACATCATATTCTTCATTCATATGTCCTCGTGATGCACGAACATTATAACCTCCATTTAGCGTGGAACAATCAAAATTAGATGAACATTTTGTTTCAGCAATGAGTATTGTGGGTACCGAAATCTGTGTTTCCCATTAGAAGTTAGGTTTGATTGTTTAGAATGATAGGTTTCAAAGCATGACCTGAAATCCCTTAGATTCTTCATTGATTTTTGTAAATCGGATATCATGTTTTGGCTTGTAGCGTTTACCACTGAACAGATTGCATGCAGTGTGTTTATGCATGATTGTCAAAGCCGTAAAAACTATACGCCAAAATTGAAGATTCTGATGATCCGTCACAAAATATGTGACGTTAATTTGTTGCATACATGCATGGTGTCCCGTATTATATTTTATTTGCCCAATTTTAATGCATGTGCTTATATCACTTATTTTTGTAACATATGTGTCTAGAATACCTACGTATATGTGTGTTATATTTTATAATATTTGAAACACACTTCAAAATTCCAACAATATTTTTAACTATCTATCCAGTTCAAGTGCTTTTTAATAAAAAAAATATGTATTTGCTATCAAACCGATGATGTCAATCAGGTTTAATTTTTTTTATCAGAATTCTTCTGATTCTTTGATATTTTATTTCGAAATATTTTCTGGTGTGTTTCCTTTCACGTCATTATTATCTCTCTCGTCAAAATCCTGACACAGTTCTTCAACGATAGGTTCCGGGTGTTCTGCTACCAGATGTCGTCATCATCGACGTTCGGAAATATTATCCTCGTTTGCATCATGCTGTCTTCCGCTATGTTGGCTGCTGAAGACCCTCTCGATGCTGCACAGAACGGGTTTAGAAATTGGGTTAGTATACTGCAAAATTTTTGATTTCTTCATCAAACTAGTCCAACCGGTCGATTCTGTAAAACTCTCACCGTGAAAACTTAGGTGAAGTGAGTTTGTTTTTGCTAGGAATTGACACTATTAACAGCTCACCTCACCCTCACTTCACATAAGTTTTCACGGTGAGATTTTTAGAGAATAGCACCGCTGGTATTGTAATAATCCGTAACAGATCGACGTCTTTTGGAAATGGACGTTTCGGGAAAGGGACATTCTGAGCCTGAACGCCTTCAAATACGCATAAACCAAAATCATGGTAACAGAAATAGTGGTCATACCACCACTATTTCAATGTTTTCTCTAAGAAACAACTCCTCAAAAAAATTTTTTTACGAGGTGTTCACTACTAATAATCATTTTTCATCAAATAGCTTAATCGTTAATGCGTTACATTCAGTCACTGCCATAATCTGTTTCCAGTTGCTAAGTCAATTCGACGTGTTCTTCACGGGCATCTTCACGCTGGAGCTGTTCCTAAAGTTGATCACTTACGGGCTGATACTCCACCAGGGTGCCTTCCTGCGGTCCGCCTTCAACGTACTCGACATGCTCGTCGTTTGCGTCTCGCTAGTCTCTATGAGTTTTAAGTACGTCATTCGTATTCATATTCATTTATTGCATTTCATCTACCTATAGATACTACTTAATAATAAAGCTGAACGCGTTAATCTCTGGAACTACCGGTCGAATTTGAAATATTCTTTTTGCATTTGATAGACCAATTTTTGAGGAAGGCTATAGGTTATTTAGTATCACGCTATGGCCCTTATAAATTTTACGCGGATGAAGTCGCTGGAAAAACTAGTAGTAGGGCTAGTATTGTATAAAAGATTTTACAAGGATCATGCAAAAAAAATACTCTTGAAAAGATTTTTTGTTCATTAAATGCAATAAACTAACATAAATATTTCGAAGAAACAGATTTAAATTAACCATCGTTATCTATGATCACTTCCCAACATTAGTGGGTTCAAAACTCGCACAAAAATCATTACAGAGCTTTATTTCTTGCCGTGTTCGGCACTAAAATTGGAAAAACGGAGCAGTTACAGAATCAATTCGTTGTCTGTCAGCCTCGTGCGATTTTCTTCGAAACTATTCGATGTATGATTTATTTCATTTGACTAATTATTCAATTGATTATTTCAGGTCGGGTAGTATATCAGTGGTGAAAATATTGCGAGTGTTTAGGGTGCTGAGGCCTTTGAGGGCCATCAACAGGGCCAAGGGCCTTAAGGTCAGTAAGAAATTCTTAGTTTCCAACATGTTATTTCAAATAGAAATGATAACGTAATCATAAAGATTTAGAAAAATTGAGTATATATTTAAATTTAATTATATCATAAAATACTTATTTGACAAATATTATGGTTCAGAAGTGTTTATTTTAAAAAACAGTCTTTCAGGTCTAAAATATTTTTACCATATTTACTTACATGGATGATGATTGGTTTTGATTGTGATATTATACGGTTGTTAATATTATGGTCAAATATTATTATCTGACGTGAAAGTACATATATTTTTCCGTGATTATAGCACGTTGTACAATGCGTGATCGTAGCCATCAAAACGATCGGCAACATATTGTTGGTAACGTCGTTACTGCAATTTATGTTCGCTGTCATGGGAGTCCAAATGTTCAAGGTAGGGGGCAAACACTATATTCTGAAGAATTCCACACCATACTCCGTTATACGAAGCGTCTTGTGTGGCCACGAGTGAATACACATTCATAATAATTATATCACCGATATACAATACATTTTCAATACACCTTTGGGTATAATTTTTTTTTTTTCTTATCTTATTTCTTACTCATTTCTCATGATTTCTTTTCTTTTTTATCTTATGGATTTGACGCACAAGAAATCACACAATATTCTACAATGTGTGATTTACCTTTATATTTTTGATACCTAATAGATATTATAAGAAAAATGTCTTATGCCTGTACATTGAAAGTATCTAAAAGCAGACCTAAGATTTATTTATTACACAGGTGTATTTTATTTTAAGCTTCAACTAACTCTTGTGCTAATTATTTTGTGTTTTCTGCTGAGCTTCCACACGATATATATTTGGGAAGCTTTGCGAATTTACCCCTTTTATTTTAAAAGTAAGTACCTATATCTATGTTGTGCTTCGAAGACAATTCCTGTGTTCATCAAAAATCATTATTGGAGAAAAATTGGTATTGATACGATGAAAAAGGCCTTGAAGAAACAAAATTACAAAATTAGCATGTTGAATAATTCATCAGTAGAAATATTTTATAATAGTACTTATAATTTCAATGTCGTCAATTAGTTTAAGCATGACATCATTAATACAACCCAAAGGTGTAGTATATGTGAGACCAATCATTTAGATGACTAATTTTACCTTTATGTTAGAAGTTATAACCTACCCCCTACCTTGGCGTTTACTTGAAAAAGTGGAGTTCTAACCTTAGCAAGTGATGTGGTCCCTACGGCCCTTGTAAGATATCCCATGTTATTAAAAAAATGGTTTGCTTGTCCCCCTATGTTCCTGTGGCTGCGTGGTGGACATTGTGGAATCCTCCCCCCTTGGTAACGTATGCCCCGTCAACTAACTCGCTAAATCCGTTAACAGTATGTGGTGAAGTGTGTGATAGTAGCGATTAAGACTATAGGAAATATAATGCTAGTTACGTATTTATTACAATTTATGTTTGCTGTGGTT
Source organism: Luperina testacea (assembly GCA_927399505.1). Lineage (NCBI taxonomy): Eukaryota > Metazoa > Arthropoda > Insecta > Lepidoptera > Noctuidae > Luperina > Luperina testacea. The sequence goes on from OV656780.1 coordinate 1,646,816, forward strand.
GGTGTACAGTTGTTTAAGGTGAGCCTTGGAACGTTTGTTGGTAATTGAATAAGATCTCCGAAACTGATTTAGTTGACCCTTCTAAAATATTAAGGATGGAGCAAACATAATAAATTTTTACATTATTAATTGAAATACTTGGAAAGCCCTGTAATTTTTAAGAATTCACACTGAACCCACTGACACAGAATATAATTAAGTTCGAAGATCTTTAAAAAGCATGTAGTTTTGTCCTAATTTTGTTCCATTGTAACCTATGTCGCATGTAGTTAGGGCAGAATCATAAAAGCTTGTAGTTTATAAAATGTATCATTATTAGAAAGTGTTGTCTTCATTTATACATTAACATAAATGTTTTGGCAAACTGTATAATTATGCTTCTTTATAGGTTCTTATCATGAGAAATGGGTTCATTAAAATATGTCAATGGGGTATTGGTAGTATAACATATACTTTCAAAATTGGCTGCAACACAATTAGATGTCGTGGCATGATACTAATCTCATTTTAATTTTCAATTGATTGTCATTGATTTAATCGCTGAGATTTTGTTTCAGGGCAAATTTTTTAGGTGTAATGATATTTCTAAAATGACAAAGGATGAATGCCAGTGAGTATCCTTGTCAACTTATATTATGTTTAATATAAATAAATAAATTATAATAAAATTTATTCAAAAATATAAGGACTAACGTTGAATACAGTACTATAACACATTACTGACTGTAACCACAATCGGCCTTATTACTAAACAAGGTTTAAACCACCAAGTCATTTTTAGATTTCGAAAAATTGTTATTACAAAAACTGACGTTAAACCTGAGTCTAAGTTATCAATTTTGCATTAAAAAAACGTCTGTCGGAATAAAGTTATACAGTAACTGACTCACAGGTTTTTAAATTTAAAGTTAGAATTAATTTTGTAATAAGACGCTTAATGTTTGAAAAAAAAAAGAAATGTTATAATAGACTTTGATCGAGGATACTATCAAATCAATATATTTTTCAGGGGAACGTATTTAGTATTTGAGAATCGCAACTATTTGGTGAGGGACAGAGAATGGACGCGATATGACTTCCATTTTGATAATGTAATGAAAGGAATGCTTACTCTCTTCACTGTGTCTACTTTTGAAGGATGGCCAGGGTAAGTCTAACTCAATGATTTATTTTTTATGTACTTAATGCTTTCAAGTGAAATTTGTAGAGTCGGTTATCTTCTATACCTACTTAAGTCAATGTAGTAATGTACTATAATAGTACATTACTACATTGACTTAAGTAGGTTAATGAACGCAAGTTAATAATGTGCAGACGGCTGAAGATTGAGGAGGGGGGGGGGGCGATGTTTGGCGTATTTACCCTAGTCTGCTACTTAAGTCACACGTATCGTATACCTACTATTTTATCGCTCGTGTGACCTAAACCCGCACTTAAGTCGCGCATTTCGTGACTTAAGTGCGGGCGTGACTTAAGTTCAAAAGCGTGACTTAAGTGCGGATTTAGGTCACACAGTGCTATAAAAATTATGAAGGTGTAATATATATTCATAACGCATTTTATTTCAGGTTGTTGTACGTCTCTATAGATTCGAATGCTGAAGATCGGGGTCCCATAACCAACTTCCGTCCAATTGTTGCAGCCTACTATATTATTTATATTATTATAATTGCCTTCTTTATGGTATGTAGACGTTCTTGTTAACATGACAATGTTATGCGTGATAATACTAAACAAATGATTGATATTTATTACATTCAATATTTTTAGGTAAATATATTCGTCGGTTTCGTCATAGTTACCTTCCAAAACGAGGGAGAGCAAGAATATAAAAACTGTGAGTTAGATAAGAATCAAAGGAACTGCATAGAGTTTGCGCTGAAAGCTAAACCTATTAGAAGGTAAGATTTATATTAACTGCTATACCCACAAAATAATACAATAAATGCTTTGAGTTTGATACACGAATGTAATTTTAAAAAGCAAACAAAGATCAGCTAGACCAAATTGTGAAAAAAATACTTACACAAGAAATCAAATTTGAAATATCATCATCATCTGACTAGCCTTTTCCCAACTATATTGGGGTCGGCTTCCAGTATAACCGGATGCAACCGAATACCAGTATTTTACATGAACCGACTGCCTATCTGACCTCCACAACCCAGTTATTGGGTAATATGATACCCCTTGGTAAGACTGGTTATCAGACTTCCGGGCTTCTGACTACCCGTAACACCTGTCAAAGATCCACGAATGACAGCCGGGATCAATAGCTTAACGTGCTTTCCGAGGCAAGGAGGGGTCTCGGTATGTAAAGATGGTCACCCATCCACAGACCAACCGCGACAAGCCTAGCTTAACCAGATCGATCGACCTGTGCGGCTGTTATCATTTAGCCACGGGCCCCTCAAATCAAATTAGAAATAATAAATTGAAAATCTTTTCCTACTACGCTCGCTGAAACCATCCACTCGTCCTTCCAGGTACATCCCAAAACACAGGATCCAATACAAAGTATGGTGGTTTGTGACGTCACAGCCGTTCGAGTACGCTATCTTTGTACTGATCATGATAAACACCATCACACTTGCAATGAAGTACCACAACCAGCCGCATGAGTACAGCAAGGCGTTGGATTTGTTGAACATGCTGTTTACTGCTGTCTTCGCTTTGGAGTTTATTTTTAAACTTGCTGCTTTCAGATTTAAGGTATGTTTTATCTTCGTACGTTGTATATTTATATTTACTTTCCACCTAATTATTTCATCTACTTGTATGGTCACAAAAGGAGATAAGAAACCAGGTTCGTTGGATATAGTTGAAGTTTAGTAAGAAACCGATGCACGTTTTCGAATCAAATATAATTTAATTAATAGAAAATGAACAGTTAATTTATCAAATTAGTTTTATTTGAAAAACATCTATCGGTTTTATTAAACTTCAACTAGGTACTTATATCCGACGAATTTGGTTACTTATTTCTTTTGGTGACTGCACCTAAGAATTAAGTCTATGGGCGATACGTCATAATGTAATATTTCAACTGTTCTTGGTTGTAATGGATTCTAAGAAACAAACCTAAACAGACTACATTTTCAAAACTTGAGCTATTTGATTTATAATGTAACCGAGTATTGATAACTTTTTATGTAGTAAAAGTTATAGTTATTTTTATCGCACCTAATGGATCTGTATCGTCAATTCTATCCAGAACTACTTCGGGGATGCTTGGAACACCTTCGACTTCATAATCGTGCTTGGCAGCATCATCGACATCGTCGTCTCCCAAGTAAACGAACTCAAGAACCAGGTAACGGCACGGTGCACTCATAGATCTACACTTTCTAGATATACACTTTCACTAATGGTATCGTGTTTTGGAATGACCAACTTTTCATTTGAATATTTTTTCTCTTTATCTTTATTACGATGATCTTTATTATTTGATTTTAAAATACCTTTAATTTTGTATTTTTCTACAATGTAAAATATATTTTTTTAGAAATTATGCAGGAAAAATGGAAATTTCGTTTACAATAGTAAACTTAGATTAACTAGTATAATTTAAAGTAATTTAAATAAAAACCTTAACTTAGTTTTGATAAAGTCATATAGATTGTAGAATTATTTACTGTAAATATACCACTAGATCATTCCAAAACCCAGATAGCATAGTTACTGTCCCGAGCATGGACAATATTATCGATGTTGTAATAACAGCAGATGCTAATGCTCTCACATACGTTGAACCTGCTGGATCCACCATTGAAGACGATCGTGTTGATTTCAGGGAAGTGGCATGCCTAGGACACACGTTGTTAAGGTAAGCTGCGCTTTCACGCTAATTGTTTTAACTTAGATGTTGTAAACGTTATTTAGTCACAAAAGAGCTAAAATTATGACTTTTATGACGGGCCAATAGTAAACTAATTGGCCAATTATATGCTCAAGTAATTCAGAAATAGAAGAATAGTAACATTATTTGATACTGATTGAATGGCGTTTATAATCAATTGAATTAGATTAGTAGTAATAACAACTGATGAAAATAATAAACAAATAACACTTAATCAAGATAAATAGCACACTGAATTAAAAACGCACTGATTTAGACTTAGATAACAATGAGAAAAATAACAGCTTTTGATATTGTATGATACGAAGCAACTGATACTAAAGATGTTGCTTTATATGTATGTAATGAAAAACTTTGGGACAGTAACGCTATAGTAATAATATTTATAAAACATAATCCTGGTGAAGACTGGGAGGCAAGACACGGCACAACAGCCAAAGCACAAAACCACACTCAAGAAGCAGTCAGCAATGAAGTAGAAGCTGTATTTTAATTGCTTATAATACAACAGCAAACGGCCAGCTAAACACTTGTGCTAAAAGCCACCTAGAATAACTTGTAAAAGCAACAAGAAAACGTAACATGCAATTTACTGCTTTGAAATAAAAATAAATGTATATTACTATTTTCAGTTATCGCTCTGACTAAAACAGAAAGCATATATATTATTATCCTTGGATTAGTGGTCTGACGGCGGCATCCTACATGGAATCGAATCAATATTCTAAAAAATATTTCCTCAAAACTTTAAATGGTAGTAAAATCGTATGCAATATCCACCCCATAGTTCAAAAATAAGATTTAAGGAGACAACATAGCGAGTTTCTTTTTTAAAAATGTTACACTAAAAAGGGAACATTGGTTGTTTTGTTTACCAAAAGCACCATAATGGCATTTATTTATTTTTATTCGTGAGTTAAAACAATAATAGCTTTCAATTTCTACAGGTATCTTACCACCACTAAGAACAAACCTTGACTAACATAAAAACTACATAATTACAGGAAAGCTCCATACCTTCAATAAACTTCTTCCGTCTCTTCCGTGTCATGAGGCTGGTAAAGTTGCTCTCCAGGGGCGAAGGCATTAGGACTTTGCTGTGGACTTTCATCAAATCCTTCCAAGCGCTGCCGTATGTCGCTTTGCTGATTCTTATGCTGTTCTTCATTTATGCTGTCGTTGGAATGCAGGTATGGACACAAGATCTAAGATCTGATTACTTCTGAATTATTTTCTTGATACACAAAATGCATGGTGCATTGTGCATCTGGATGATATGATGATGTTTATGTGAACCGTTTGGTTGTAGGTGTTCGGAAAAATAGCAATAGATGATGACTCGCCGATCACAAGGAACAATCACTTCCAGACTTTTCCACAAGCCCTTCTTGTATTGTTTCGGTCAGCTACTGGTATGTTGTTATATATTTTTTATTCAGATTTGAAAAAATCTTCATCAATAAAGAAACAATTATTATGTTGAAAGTTTTAGCCTCTAACGCTTTATCATTTTCTAGGTGAGGCGTGGCAAGACATAATGATGGGAGTATCCCCAGAGCCTGAAGTAAAGTGTGACAGGAACTACCACGAGGAAGGTGATGTGGAGATAGATGACAGTGGTGGTACATGCGGCAGTGTGCTCGCCTTTCCATACTTCATTAGTTTCTACGTGCTCTGTTCCTTTTTGGTAAGCTGTTGATATTAGCACAATCAGTGAAAGGTCATTGACAATAGAATGTATTCTCCAGTATAATCTACAACTGATTTTCCTTGCAGATCATCAATTTGTTTGTGGCTGTCATTATGGACAATTTCGACTATTTAACTAGAGACTGGTCAATATTGGGACCACACCACTTAGATGAATTTATAAGGTACCGCTTTGTTTCCTTATAATAGTTTTACAACTTTAAGTCATCACCATTATTATTACTTGTAAAATAACGGCCGCAATATTTTCAGACTATGGAGTGAATATGACCCTGATGCAAAGGGTAGAATAAAACATTTAGATGTAGTTACTTTATTAAGAAAAATAAGCCCACCTTTAGGTGAGTACATCTTTTATTTATTGTCCTTTACTTGTAAACTTTCTAAGAAACTCCTTTTGTCCGTTCCGCGCATCATGTGAATTTTTAAATGTCCAGGTTTTGGTAAGTTATGTCCGCACCGCGTGGCGTGTAAGCGCCTCGTTTCTATGAACATGCCGCTCAACTCTGACGGTACTGTTCTCTTCAACGCCACGCTATTCGCCGTCGTTAGAACTTCGCTCAAGATCAAAACTGAAGGTAAGTCTAGTACTATTAATACATCTAGAAAATATTTTGTTGGTAGTGTATTTTGGGGATCTTGGAATAGGACCATCATCGAAAAAACTGATTCCCGTCTTGGGCTTCTCGCACAAGACATTTTAGTATCACAATCTTCGTATCAATTTTATTAAATATGAAAAATCTTGGAACAGTGGGTTTAGAGGCGATGAAAAGATTTATACATATTTAAAGATACAGGAATAGTCTACTCACAAATTCTAATCCCACAGGCAATATAGATGACTGCAATACACAACTAAGAGCGGTCATCAAAAAGATTTGGAAGAGAACATCTCCAAAACTACTAGATCAGGTAGTTCCACCGCCAGGAGATCCGAATGAAATCACCGTCGGCAAATTCTATGCCACCTTCCTTATACAGGATTACTTTAGAAGGTTAGTCAGTAATAAAATAGATGAAGATAAAATAGCAAGTTTCTTGTATTTTATACGATATGGATTTTATGGTACATGATGTTTAGAAAATTCAGAGTTAGAACGGTTATACAGGGTGGCGATTTAGTTACATTGATGCGTCAAGGGAGTATTAGTATTCTACACGTCATTTTAAACCAATTTCGCTATGAAATTCATATCCGAATTATAAAAAAAAAATTCAATGCATCGAAATAATCTGTCTACTGTAGTATAGGAATTTGTTTTTTTTTCACGAGTTCCGTAGTGAAAATTGTTTAAAATGACGAGTAGAATCACCCCCTTGACGGTTGCAGTTGACTAAATTGCCATGCTGTAGTTTTTTGAGTCACATGGCTAGAAAACATTATCATGCACCATAGAATGATTGTAATTTAGTTTTTTTTAATAAATTGGTTATATCCTAAATCGGTTCTGTATTCAAGTGAACGATGCTGACAGAGATGTTTAATTCTGAATATATACTGACGAATATAGAACCGATTTTAAATTAGCATTTATTCAAAATTATCTCACAAAATTATTTGATTACATCCGGTTTCGCCCTTCGTCGACTCACGAATCTGGTTTACAATTGGCGTTTAGAGTTTTAGGAGGAATTAAGTATAAAAGACGAGAACACAAAAAGAAACCATTCGTGTTAGAAGCACATATAAAAATAAAGCCTTAACCACGTTTGGTGATTGGTTAGAATTATTTCGTTTAAATTTATTTCGTGTTTTGATTTGATTTCGTTTCATTTAATTTCGGTTAACACTGACAAATACATTTTTGTTTCATAGGAATCACGCGTGAGTAACCACAGATACGTATGTGTAGGAAGGAATGTTCCCTTTTTTAGTGTTTTTTATCATACAAATGCTGACAAGACCCTTTGCGATATAGAGCTAATAAACTATAGAGGTCAAAGCGTTACCCCTGAAAAAACTTTGGAATTTGATTCAAACATACTGTTTTACCCTGCATGTCCCTATGACGCTCCTACAACGTACATAATCTTTGGTTTAGCTTTATACAAGCCGTTTTGTACACATATTTACAAATTGATGCTATCCAAAAGCATGCAGATATTTTCTACAATCCAACTTCCTTGTTTTTATTTTGTCCAATATTTTACGTTTCCCGTTGTTATATGTTGTGTTTTTGTGATATTTATGTTATAAATATAATTTTAGTATTAGTTCATGAAATTGAAAAATGATTATTCTTTGAAAGACTTTTCTCATCTTTGCGTTTAGAATTTCTTAACATAGGCTATAGCAACAACTGAATTTTCTCTCTTTTGGGATTACTTAGACTACAGAATTTTAAAAACGTACTCGTAGTAGAGAACATCATTGTCAACTTTTTTATAATAGAACTTTTTCAATTCTTAGAAAAATCTTTTCGATATCACTTCAACGCTTAGTATAGTTGCACATTGCAAAGGAATAAATAATGTAAGTACTACATAATCTCTTCAATGCTACAAATGACTCTAAACCTAATCATGTAAATCATAAGGTTCAAAAAGCGAAAGGAGCAGGAAATGAGGCAGAGTGATGAGCAAACGCACCAGATGACATTGCAGGCTGGGTTGAGGACATTACATGAAGCGGGTCCTGAACTAAAGAGAGCAATATCTGGAAACTTGGATGATATTTCTGCTGAATGTGATGTGCCTATGCATAGGGTACGTATATTTGATATTGTTAAAGATAGAACTAGAACCATTTTAAATTCAAATCAAGAATAGAAAAGAAACAAAAAAAATATTTTGTAATTTCTTCTATCACAGAGAAACCACTCCTTATTTGGAGGTGTCTGGTCGAGTATACGAAGGCATGGACCAAACAGACACTTCCATAGACATCGGAAACATGGAGAGCCACCAACAGGTAAAGATTAAATTTCGTGACTTTACACTTAACAACATCATATTAATATCAAATTAATTCATTACTAATATTCCACTGATCATTTTTCACACAATATTTTTTGCCTGAGAAGTATTGTGGTCGACACTATCTATGTATGGAGTTGATTGGCACTTAACGCTTGCACTAAAGCTACATTATACAAAAGACGCCATTGAAATCATTATTATGAACCATTTTTTGCTACACAGGGTGGCAGGGACACGCGCAACCTGTTACCATGTATTCAATACGTGATTCTGAACCCCTGCATTAAAATAGTACATCGATTATTTAAAAAAAAATCTGTTCCATACATTTTGACCGCGTGCGTAGGTATTGCACTATTCTATGAAACAGTCGATATTTTTTCCTCTCTCTCTCTCTCTCTTTGTCGATTTTTTTTCTTCTTTTTTTTTCTTTCTTTTTTATCATATGCTGAATTCATGGTTTCTGTTTGCGCGTCAATGTCTGTCAAAACCCTGAAATCTGGAAAAAAGATCAACTATTCCATACATTTATGTTCACATAACTCAACAAAATGTAAGGAAGGTGATCATTTTTAACGGTTTTCAACCTTGTTTAGCGATTTTAGTGCTTGCGTACTTGGGGCATCGCACAGACAGGTTTAGCATCTCGAGGGGTGCTAGGCGAAGATGTGTAGTCACCACAGCCTTTCAAACGATACATAGATAGTGATTTGACTACTTTCAAAGAGAATGAGAGTGGAATTAAAATGAATGAGATTACCAGTGAAATGTCTTCTCTATGCAGATGAACAAATAAAACATTCATCGTCAGCGGAAGAACTACTAACAAATCATGGTAAATATGCTGAACAAGGCATTGGAGATGAATGGAATGAAATTAAATGTAGGGTATATGAAAGTGATGGTGGTTGAAAGGGGTGAAAGGAGTGTGGGTGAGATGTATGGAATGAAAAAAAAAATGATTTCCCATCCTGAAAGAAAAAAAAAAGATGTACGGAATGGAACTGATCCTGGGTTCGATCCCCAAGTCTGGTGAGGAGATTTGGTTTATCTAAATTATTTTGTGACAGCCAGACCAATGATGTATAAAACTATAGATACGTTGTCCGTACTCTAAAATGGCAACATGAAATGAAGCCAATTGCCACATTTGCGCTCAGTCAGTCACGCACCAACCTGTCGCGCGACGCGACGCGACGTATGTTTGTTTTTAATTTATATCGTATGTGAAAACCTGTGCAAAACATAAAGAAAATATGCCGTCGTGTGTTTTCAGAGGATGTAAAAATTATACCCCAAAAGTTAAAGACAAAAATGTGTCATTTCACGCGTAAGTTTACAAAACTAGATTATTTTATTTTATTTTGTACGACGCTGCGTCTAATGGCGGCCGGCGCATGAAGTGACTCTGATAGCTACGTCACTCATGCGCTCGACCAATGAGCATGTAATTTGACTATTACTTATCCTGTGACGTAACTGAAGATGTTTATTTATCTCCCTCTAGCAACAGACATCCCGCCGTACGGTGTCATATTTTCTTTCCCTTTCTTTACGCGTATAAGTAGTTATCTAGTATTTTCGCCGTTTTTAAGCGCCGAGATGTTGGTTGATAACGTGTCTATATATAATACGTCATTGAGCCAGACCAACTCTTTCGCCAGAGAGTGACACTGATTCGAACATAATTGATGAAAGATGGTGTAATAATATAGTTTTGCCTGCCATAAATCACACCTGTGTAGTCAATCGACCACATTGGCGTGTTGGCATGCTTAACTTTAAAATAAACAAGGTATTCAATGTGCCGTAAAGGGAATGAAAGTATAATGCGTGAATAAAAATCATAAAAGCAGTGAAATCGCTGTGGTTTAAAAAATCCCCTAAAATATAATTACCATCATCACATCACCGCAAATTTCTACTGAACGGGTGATAAAATTCATTAGCAAATACTAACTTTATCGGTGATGTCCTTAAATAAAGTCATGTATGCATAAGAAGAAGCAAGAGTATGTAAGATCATTGCACGTGGTGTTCTGTAGTTGCAGCCTCCTCCCTTGAGGAATAGGTTTGAGGATAAATGTGAAACATTTTAGATGGCGATGGCGGCGTCGGTGCCCCTGGTGGTGTAGGAAATCATTTGAGCTCAATGATGCAAAGGGAATATGGCGTTGGACCACTACCTCTTACACCTAATTTGTAAGTTGCTTAAAATTAATAACTGTGTTCCACTGATGACGACAGCACCATAGATACAGGAAAAAATAATATCAACTCTGATTATATTACTATTTGAGAAAGTACCGTGTTCAAACAATATCTGTATCATTTTCAGAGCAAATGGACAACCAAAGGAACAAATACCATTAAGGCCTCTAATATTCAATGGAGAATCGGAGAAAATATACCAAGTGCTCGAGTAAGTACAACATTATTACTCAACAACTAATAAATTCATAATATTACATCAATCATTTCAATAAATCTGTTTAATATTCTAATACACATCAGATTCTAAATAAGAAATGCTTATATTACAGAAGAACCACAAATGATCTAAAGAACACTATTTACCAAGGTAGTCAAACGTGTGGTTTTGTAGTTTTTTTTTTTCTAAAGTTAAAGTTTGCATCACCCGCACTCTTGCTCAAATAACCTTTCTAACGCTTCCAACTTCTTTCACCGCTTCTGTGTGGATAACGGTACGTACTAACAGCAATCAAAAGTCCAACTACCCGGAGATGCTCGGGCAGATTGGTCTGGCCTTCGGCTGCGTCAACTATCTGTCGACGCCGAGCGAGGGCTTGACCGCATCGAAGCCAACGGCGACGGTATCGAGGCAGAAAGTTCACCCGGAGGACTCGACTTCTTCAAGGGAGAAACTATCGATACCGAGGAAGGCATCAATAGAGGATAAGACGCCATCCCCGAATACAATTACGTACGAGCAAATACAGCCGAAGATATCGCCGCTATTAGCGAGCGAGTGTACGCCGACGACGGAGTCACGAACGATGACGTTGTACGGGTACAACGCGGCCGCCAAGCTGCCGTTCGCGTTCTCTCACGCGAAGGAGCGCGTGTGCCGCGGCGGGGAGCGGAGCAGCCTGCGCGCCATCAAGCCGGTGCTGTGCGGAGCAGGTCGGATGGTGCGCAGCGCCTCGTCGGGGGCGGCCTCGCATGCGCCGCCCACTCGGCTTGTAGATCGCCCGCACTCGCCAGGTCCGCACGCCACAGGGAGCTTCCTTCCAATTCTATTGTCCCTCCCCTTTAAAAACTACTTTGATGACCGATTAACGATAGTTTAAGCCATAGATTTTTGGGTCTAATTATTTATCTTTATTAGACTCTAGTCTGATAGTAAATTATTACATTTTTAGCAGTATTGATCAAATACAAGTAGTTAAAATCTCGAAACTTCTTTTATATGAAGGAAGCTTTCTTTAATGTAGAATAATGAACGCTCATCAATGAAACTTCAAAGCTTACAGGATTACATTGAAGGCAAACGGAAACCTGATGGTATAAACTAATAATTTTACACACACTCACACTTTGCTTCAGCAAATTTCATGTTTTGCAACTTCACACAAATAGGTATAACAATACACAAATCTTGCACTGAAAATAAAATAAATGAGGTAAAATTATAACTTAATTTCTGATTAAAAACAATGTTATTGACACAGGTTATAAGAAGTATCATCATCGTAACTAGCATGTAAACTAACATTGAAGGGCTAAAATAGTGCATTTTTAGAATGATTGAGGATTTAGAAAAGCTTTTAGAGGATTTTGAGAAAAAGTTTTTGTTTTGTATGGTTTGCACGAAAATTTGAATAATCATAAAAATCCACGAGGACGCTATTGATTTAGAATTAATGTATAGAGAAATTATTGAGGTTCATCGCTTTAAGAATCATTATAGGCTAGCTTATGAGCTTTAAGAAATTAGAAAATTAATAGTTTAGATTTTAGATTTTCAAAAACCATTTTTATTGAGGTATGTTTAATTTTGTAATAGTAATTGTTCACTGAAATTAGAAGATTTGCAAATTAAAATGATTCTTAACGTTCATTGAATGAAAAATTATGTCGTCTATATAAACAAGATTTATTACACCTGATATTGCAGGAGGAGATAGCTTTGGGCGTGGGGTGGTGTCGCTTCCCGGTAGTCCACGGGGAAACAACTCCTCGGCGCCTGTCGTGGTGGGATCAGCAGAGAGTCTGGTTACAAGAGTAAGTTCAATTATACGTAATTAATAGGCACCTGATAATCTCCTCGGTCTAATTCAACTTAATAATCAAATTAATATCTTGATATATATTAAATGTTTTATTTTCAGGTGCTAACTGAGCAGGGTCTGGGTGATTACTGTGACCCTGAGTTCGTGCGGAACACCTCTCGAGAGATGCAAGAGGCACTAGAGATGACGCAGGAGCAAATGGACAGGTAATTATGAATCACCATATGAATTATAAAGTCATAACGATTGCCTCCAGGCTGCAATTTTAATATTTAACTTTGAACAACTCTCTGATCACAGAGCCGCACATCAGCTGATGGTTACCGAGAAGAACATAAAACAAGCTCAAAGCCAACAAGCCCAAGTTGTAAGTATCAGAGTTTCTCACACAGAGTGCTTTACTAATCCTGCCCACTAATTCACTTTTCAGCTGACAACTTGCTATCATATTTTATAACGAATGTATAGGGTAACATTTGGGTTGTAGGGCGACATCCTTGCCCGCCAGTACCACCCGTTCCACCAGCCGGCGACGATGCCGCCGCCGGTGTGCAAGCGGTTATAGCACCCGCCCACAGCGAGCCCGCGCCTGACAATGCGGACGCACACAGCGCGCGCGACGCCAAACGTCACACGCACCATAGGAAAAAAAGAAAACGCAAACCAGTATTGGTTTAGCAAGATTTTACTGTATAAATATTGGTTCATTTATATAGTCTGATAATTTCATTTTATCGTGAAATAATTATTCTATCGATCAATGATACGATATTGAGTACCTACTTTTCACGATAATTATGCTCAAATTCTTCGTTTGTTTCTCAATTTTTCAAACAGGCGGATCAAATTTAGGGTACGTGAGTACTTTTTTAAATTCTATACTGTGGTTATCACAGGTAAAGTGAGATTGTAGTTGTTTAGGTATAGCATAATTACGGGCAGAACCCTAATGAATATTTGTACTCCAAAAGTGTCGAGTACTCATAGGTCGCCATTTCCGAGAATTGGCCCTTTTAAAATCTTAGAACATGTAATTTTTATATGAGAGAGAAAACGCTCTCATTAACTAAAATAGATAGTAATTTAATTAAATATATTTATTTTATCCTTTTTAGGTATTAAAATTTATATTTTGCAAAATAGCGTATTGTATTGTGCAAGTTTTAATAAAAGTTGTTCAAAAATAAAAAAATTGTAACTTTAATCAAATTAATTAAATATTGTCGATTTCATAAAACTTGCATGAGACAAAAGCTTTTTTATTGGAGAAGTTAAAAATTATATTTCATAAATGCGAACGATTCTTCCTCTAGTTTAAATATTTGTTAAAGTAACGAAGCTTTCAAAACTTTTGAATGCTAGAAGCTTTTGTGATGAAATATGAAATTTGGTGTGATTTTATTCAAAGAAATCGCTTTGATTGTTACAATTCAGTATTAAGTGGGAAGCTAATTAACTTGTTTAGCGATATTAGAGTAACCTAAATTCTGTACATGTTATTTTGTTTCCTAATTTTTAGCACCAGATCCAAGACAATACCGTATTTGAAGACTTTGACGTACTGATTGTAAAACTAGCCCTCGGCGGAGGGGAATCCAATTTTCTGTAGTTTACCCAAAAGTTGAATTTATAAAAATGTATGGCTCTCGATAAATTGTTGTGATAGGGACATAAATAGGTGTGACACAGTGATTTTTATAAGTTCAGCTTTTTTGAATAGCTTTGACCACTTTTAGAATAGACACTAATCAATTTTAGCGTAAACTCTAGGCTCGTTCGACGCCTACGATGAAACTAAAGATGAGGGTCTGATTTTCATCTCTTCAGTAACTATACAATATAAAAGTAAGCACTCTTTTGAATTTTTAATAGATTTTATAGGTGGGTCGATTTATATACAATTTTTCCATCCATGTCCTCCTCGGGTTGTTAGTTAAGTCGATTTATTTTCATCTACTAAACTCCCACATATGAGCTTAGTATGGGAACATAGTTTGTCCTCTGCTACGTTAGATGAAGAGATAAATAATTTTGGGCAATAATTTTCATAGCTAACTTCCTCGCTTTTTCTAAAGCTGCGTGTACTTGTGATAATATCGCGGGGTGTTTATTTAAAGTTATATCATCCAAAATTCGTTACAGTTCTACTGACTTTATTAATACCTACATTTTATTTCAAATATGCGAAATTTTTAAAACTGCGAAAAGTATCACTGGCAGCAATTGAAGATCTTAATGTCTCATCATTTTTCCTATATAAGGTATATTCGATGATAATAATTATAAAAATAGTGGATGGACGAGTAAATAAGGCGACAAAAAACATAATAAAATTATGACAAAGATAATAGAACTGTAACCAATTAGCGTATCATTATTAATTTCATAAAAGACAGTTTTAAAGAGTAATTGTGTATTTGCGAAGAGGCATTTACTTATATCGATTGTCTCGACTTCTCGATTAGTTAGGCAGCGAAGATAGGTAATCATTAACTATTTAGTTTTTAACTCTAGTTAAATTTAACGAAATTTACAACACCTTGAGCTGTTTTAGGTTTATAGCAAATGAAAATATGGCCTTAGGTTCCTAATTTAATGTTGATTAAAGGTATATTGACTTGAAATACTGGGTAACTGTGAAACAAAGGCCTGTTTTTATATAACGTCATAGATCATGCAAAAAATGTTTTAATCACAGTTACAAACTAAGTTTGCCTTATCCGCCAGATTAAAAATAAAGGATCCTTTGGTAATATTCTGGTACGGAGCCCTAGAACGAACCCAATTGTAATGTTACCTATTGAAAAAAATAAGAACAAGGTGTTGCAAGTTTCTGAAATATTAGCTCTTTAAGATAAATTCCCTAGTAAGTGCCCTTTTAAACTCTATGAAGCGACGTAGTGTAGAAATGATCGTCAACAACTCCATGTACCGTCAACACACTCCACATTCCTCTAGAATTAAGGTCAATCTTACCAACAATGTTATATTCTGTTGAAACCTCTTCGCTGGACAAAGAAGAATTAGAATCTTCTAGAGTCGCGTATTTACAGATGACAAATGCTGCAGCACTGTTATAGCCTTGTTCCAATGATGTGAGGGTTTTTAATCGCTTCTTAACTGACACAATGAGTTGAAGCCTTAATTGTTTCATTTCATTTATCAATAAAATATAACTTGTTTTTGCAATTTTGGGCCTGAAGAGCCTGTGTCGGAAAAGAGTAAAATTAACACCTAGGTACTATAATCCTGTCAAAGAAGATACAATACATCTAGGTACTTCGTTCTTCTGCTATCATGATGTGTGTGGCCGCATTTGCAGTCTAGTAAATACGCGTCTTGATAATCCTGTCTACTTCTCGTTTAGGCTACAACAGCAAAGAGTTCGGAGTTAATTAATTAACGCACAAATTAAATGTATAACTAAGATGTTCGTGAAATATTCTAAATACTATAATTATATTATTAAATGTAACACCAATTTGAATTTGATTTGAATGTAACACCAATTTGATGAAAAGGCCGTAAATTTTTATTGCGACAGGTTTATTGCGCAATTATCCCGCTGTAACACACAGACTGCTGCGCAACGTTGCCAGACATTGCTGAACTGTCTAAATTAGTAGAGTAAGATCTTAAAATTAATATCGTATGGCCAAGTAAATGTTATGGCTCAACCATCGAATGATCTAGATAATGCGCATAAAGTAGATAAGCTTAATAATTTCATACCTATACATATTTTTAAAGTACATGCTCTACTTCTCTTTGTTGTTAAGGTAGCCTAATCTATGCTTCCCCTAAACTTTAGGATGCCAACTTGTTTTAGACGTTAAAGTTATGTATTGTTATAAACTTTTAAAGTTGCCTTTATATTTTCTGCCATTTTTATATACTCGTTTGGAATTCCTATCCTATTGTCTTTTCTGTTTAGTCTATGTAAGAGTTTATTGAAGAAGTTTTAAAGATTTTTATTAAAACTAAAAAAGTAGAGCCCCATGAAGTATAAAATTATACTATATAATTATATATACATAGCTGCTGTTAATTTTTAGCAGTTATATTTAAAATATTGAGTGCAGAAATGGGCGTATTCCTAGTTCATCAAATTCTAAATCTCCAAAATGAGAGAAGATAGATAATATCTAAAAATTTTAAAATATTCATTCGTTAGTAATTTCATCTGTAAATAATGTACAAAATTAAAACATGATTGTACTCGAAGAAACATGATTTTAAGTACGTTTTTTATATTTCTAGCAGTAATGAGAATCTCGATTGTAAATAGTTATGTAAATAAAAAAGTGTAAAAGATATATATATTCCGTCAATCATATAAAAATTGAGACATTATTAATTACCTATATTTATTGTTTAAAAATGAACATTGTAAATTGTTTTCATATAAATAAAAAATGTCGGAAACGCATTTGAATTTTATTTAGTCCCTCTTAATTTTTTCCCGCCACTAAAGATAGTAGAAACGTTTGTCGACGACCAAGTTGAGACACAACATCCACAAGTATGGGCTTCATCGCAAACTCTACTGAACCTTTGGTAGTATTTCTACAAATAAACTATTTTTTCTCCTGATCTTTTCGTACCACGCGTTCGATTGAGATGAACTGTAGTTTTATCTAGTTTGAACCCGACTGGCTTTACAAATCATCAATAATAAGAAAATGTAACGTACTTGGAGCAATTTTCTAGATCCGAAATGAGAAGTTTTTGTTTAGATTTGTTTGGTGTACCACAGGGTAGAATCTTTGGCCCAGTTCGGTTGATGTGTTTGACTTAACGTATCTGCACTGCGAATTTACTGAAACAGATAGAGATTCGTCAATGCTTTCTGGATTTGAAAACTATATGTATTTATGAAAATTCATACTGTAAGTGTGCTCTGACTGTAACAAAGTAGGTATTCTGTGGACTTCAACCACTCTCAAAGTAAGTTTTAGAACAGAGATCACTATGGCAGTAATTGCTTACTGTTAGACAGAAAAACTTGTTGCTAGAAATCTATTTTCTCTAGAGGTTTCCTAAAGCTGTATTTAATAGTACATTACTTCAGAGGGAAGAAAGTGACAGTTCCATACCGAGATTATGGCATTTGCGCCACGAGCTTGCGAGGGGCGCAAACCATTTGAGGTATGGAACTGTACTTTATCCTGAGGGATGTATAGTGCTTTTTATTACACCTACGAGGAAAATTATGGACATATAAGTATTGTTGTATCTGCATTTAGATTTTTCCGGCAACAGATTATCAACAATTTCTTGGGCCGTCTCTAATAGTTCTGGCGGTGTGTTAGGGATAACATCATCACTGTCGCTCGAAGTATCCATATTTTACAAAAAACACAAAGATAAATGTGTTTTTGCGAAAATGCGCGGGCTTTTCCATTTTTTATTCGCCCGTTTCTGGAGTAGGCTAAGATCATAAGGTCATGCAGCCCACTTCTTCCGTGTGATTCCACGCGTTTTATATACAAAAACAATTTCGTTTTTAATTTTCTGTATGCACCAAGGAGGTTGGTAACTGGTAAAAAAAAAACTGTATGTGGCCAGTAACAATTTACTTGAAATTTAATTAGTAGACAGTTAAAATCTCTTGGCAGTATGACTGCTGACAAATTAAAAAAAAAAGAAAAACCGGGTATGTAATGGAATTTCATACATTTTTCCCACCCTTGGGTCGAAAGGATTTTCATACAAACTTCCATACCTTGGGATGAAAGGATTTGAAGGGCGGGATAAAGGCGTTTCTTCCCTCTAATTGGTATAATTAGTATGTATTTTCAGAGCAGGTGTGATAAAAAAAATATTTTTCGCTTGAATGAAAAAAAAAACAATTTTGCAAAGAATGAAACCTGTTTGAATAATCAATAGAGTGCATGTCAATTCATATGTACAGACGCCAGTTATATCAAGCTACTACAATCTGTCAAATTGCTTTAATAGATTTTCAACTTTATCGCTAACGCTTAAGGTTCAAAGTTGATTAGGAAAATTTGAGTTTCGGGTAGCTTGATGTGCTGGCGTCTGTACTTTGTGAGTTTATTTTGGACATTACTGACATTGCTGAAGGAAAATGATTGTGAGGAAACCGGGACTTATAGTTAATACTAGCTGCGCCCCGCGGTTTCACCTGCATAAGTTTCGATCCCATGGGATAAAAAGTAGCCTATATGTTAATCCAGGGTATCAGCTACCTCCATACAAAATTTGATCAAAATTGGCCTAGCCGTTTGAGCGTGAAGAAGTAACAAACATATAAACACACACCCACTCACAAACTTTCGCCTTTATAATATTAGTGTGATAAGTCGGAAATCACAAACCTGTCTTTATATGAGAAGAAACCTTTGTCCTGCAGTAAGACAATAATATTCAGTATTGTTTTGTTGTTACATCTTGGAAAAAGAATAGTTACTAATTGATGAAAATCAACATTTGTTTTGTAGCAGTATGATTTCTACGCTAAAAATTGGTGAAAAAGTTGTATGAGTGGAATTAAACACATATATCATAGAGAAGCATTACAATTTATTTTTCAATCAAAGTCCCTCTAACTCTCTTCTCCGTTGTCTGTGCTGGGGTCTCCGCTTGTCTCTTATTCATTCCTTTCCTCTCCAATTGCTTTTCAATAATCCTTGCATTATTAGCATAACTGTCCGCCACCTCCCTAGCCTCAATCTCATCTTCCTCTTCATCAATGGTAGAAACGGTGACCGAACTGAACTTGCCCATGTTTTTCGTGTGTTTTGTTACCATAATCTTCTTTGGTTGTGTTAAGGCAACCTGTTTATAGATGTCTGTGACTCCTCCCTCACCAGCGGTCTGTACCAATGCTCCTTTCATTATGAAGATTATGTTGTTGTCTTGGTCATGCTTGTAGTAGATTGGTATAGCACATTTTTTGCACTTCAGTCTGTACTGTCGCTCGATACCTTTCTCCCTTTTCAAGTACACTGTCTCGTCAGGGTCTGACGTGATTTTGTGAGCGTGTTTTGAGCCGTCAATGACTCGTGCGCCGTCAGTTGGTCGGAGGGGCAAACGGTCGATGGTGCAATCCAGGATAAGTGACATTTGGCCGCACAGGCAGTAGTAGATGTGTAACGGCTTCGTCTCATTGTATTCTTCTTGGTCTTTTGTGTCTGAGCAGACGATGCTTCTCGAAACTACTTTTGGCATTGTGTGTTAGAGATCTTCAGAATATGTCTCAATTTTACCTTCTGTGTTGGTTAGCTATACCAACAGTAACTGCCACTGTAATTAAATTCACATTCACCTAATGTTTAAACGTTTTAATCCTCAAAAATATTGTAAATTAAAACTCACACAATGCTTGAGCAAAATCACAGAACTTACGAAATTTAGCAGATTGTCAATGTCAATATTGTCTTCTTCTTCTCTTCGTTTAATGGCTTTTGCGGAAAAACCACCACAATTTAGTCAATATTGTCAATATTTGTTGTGTGTTGTCTAGAGATGTGTCCCTCACTCATGAGGTGCCTCATTTGAGGTGCTCGCAGTGTTGCAAAAGTGACAATTTTAAAATCGGTAAAATTGCCGTTTAAAAATCGGGATAAATCGGGAGATTCTTATTCGAAATAAAAGAAAGTCAGATTAACACAATAATAATTATAATAACTGTTTCTTTTACGCGTAAAGTGAGGGCAGTAGAAATAATAATTGACATGTAACCTCGAAAACTAGACGTGATGGATACCACATACGTTTGGAACATTTAATATATGATTCATTAAGTCATTACATCACCATTTACCTATTCATTCTACTTAACAGTTAGGTTACCAAAATCTCGTAACGCAATGTAGTCAATAATAAGTTAATTTTTTATTTATTTATTTTATATTATCTTAATACCTACCTTCTTTCTGAGAACATTTTCTCATAATTATTTAATTATTATTTAAATTTAAATAATTTAATTATTTAAATTATAACAATTTTGATTGTTTTCTTCCACAAATCTTTTATGTGTGGAGAAGCCCTACCATTGATTCAATGGAAAGTTTATTCCTCTGTTTAGTATTTATCTAAATATATGAAAACAACATTTGCAGATGAGTGTGACAAACTCATAACTTTAAATACAAAATAACAAATATTTTCAAAAATGGGTGAAACATCACCACATTTCATACTGCTCATGCTTGATCAAAATTAATCAGTTTTTTTCACTACACACTTAAGTAAACAAGTGACTGAACGGAACGATAACTATGTAAAGAAGCAAGTATCTCTATCGATCATTTGCTCAAAACAAATCAGGCACCTTCAGTGAATTCTGTTTTAAGGTATTTCAGAGTAATTTGCTAACCATAGACACTGTACTGTTAAATTCAAACGTTGTGCAAAAAATTTTGGGGATACCCCGTGCATTGGTTGTGTTAGCAGGTTTATTTTAGTGTTTTCTTATTAGAAAATTACCTTTCACATTATTTTGTTTGAAACTACAGTAAATCGGGAGACTGGGTCGCTAAATCGGGATATCGGGAGACAATAGCCGAAATCAGTAGATCTCCCGATAAATCGGGAACTTTTGCAACACTGGGTGCTCGTGATCGCAATTTGAAAGAGTTACTCGAATTTCAATATTGAACCGCCTCATTCGTTCACGCGTCCTCACTTGCGAGAGTGAGTCCCAGATTAGATATTAGGAGTGAGTATTGAGGTATTGTGCCATGTGTGAACGACTGAGCTTTGTAAGCGAATGAACCGATGAATTTATAGAATGAGTGAAGTGAGGCGTGAGGTCTCGGAAGTTTGAAAACACAGCAAACGTTATGATTTGTGTATGCACAATGAAATAATGATGTTTGGTATTGTGTGTGATACTGACTTTTTTGGAGGATTTTATTAAGATTGTTCATGTTGTGAAGAGATACAAAAAATGCGTGAAATGGGTTGCAGGGTAAATAAAACACACGAAGCAAATAAAAAAGAACTGAGTCTATTAATTGAGATAAAAAGAATAAAAAAGTTAAAAAAAATCGTACCTATGGAATACATGTTTGCGTGTAAAAATAAAATCAGGCGAACTTTTTTACCATTCAATCGGTTGCGCCTGTCAGTAACGACGTGTCCCTTTCGAAAAAACTCTATCGGAAGGAGTTCAAGGTCAACATAGGTAAACTAACATTATTACTCAAAACAAATAAAATAGAGAAAATATTTTTAATTCTGCCATTACTATGAACTCTAAACGTTAACTATGAACTCTAAAATCATTAGCATAAGATTGGTAATCAAGTGTCATTGAATCGTTTATTTTGGCGGTCAAAAATTATGAGCGAAAGCAAAGTATGTGTGTGAGGGAGACGTCAAATCGGAATCGTGAGTACTTTACGAGTCGACCCACCCGTCCGCCTCGCTGCCTCGGTTTATCGGCTGAATTCGGGGGAGTTCGGTTCAGGCTCGCCTCGCGAGGTGAATACGCCGACGGACGACTCCTCACCTCAAATGAGGGGTGCCTCGTGAGTACCTCGCGAGGCAAAATGAGGTGCTCCCTCAACCTCATTTAAAATTGACGAGTTACCCATCACTAGTGTTGTCAGTTGTCATTAAGGTCGCATTCCGAATTAGCTATAATCGCTCATAGCGCTCCCATCATCTCACATGCGTTCCGATTTAGATATTACGATTATGACAGCTCAAAGCTATCAACAATTCGGGACGTTCGTGAACGCGCTCACAGTGCTTACTCAATGTAAAAACGATATTATTACAGTATTTCTTTGTATAAACACCACATTTCTTCTTCTTTGGTTAGGTGGCCACTGTCAGCCAGAAGCATAATTTCGAAAATGCCACGTTAGTTTAATTTAAAGATGGTGCAGCTCAAAAAAAACTAAACTGACACATCCTCACACAACACAAACACTGTCATTTTTGACAGCGCTCACGGTGATATTATTCTAAGGCATGGTCGGCGGTATCGCAAGATGGCGCACGATGACGTCATGACGACGTCATCTATGACGATTCACGGGACATCGTTATCGCGCTCACGCTAATTCGGTACGGGTTTAAGCACTCTCAAATTTATTATTTCCCAATTAGGAACGCAGCATAAAATTTTATCGGTGGTAAACCACCGATAAAATTTTATGCTGCGTTTGCGGCTATTTGATTTTTAATTTTTAAAGAGGAAAGAGGCTATTAAATAGGTGTTTTTCTACTGAGCAACACCAGCACAGCCGCAGGAAGCACAAAGAGAGGCCTACCCACCCAGAACCAATGCAAAATTCTCCTTGGTGGCAGGGGCGTAAAGGGGTGACCTCCTCGACCTCCAAGATGTGATTTTAACCAGATATCAATCAGCTTGAATTTAGTTTCAACATTGGATTATTTTTCCATTTATATGTTTCCTGTAAGACAACAAAAGTCAAAAGTACAGAAAACATCAATACAAACCTTAGCATTTATGGTGCACTTTATGGTTTAAAAATGTGTTGGTAATGTTGGTAAAACCTGCTGTCAACTTCACGCTACTGCGATTGTCTTTTATTCCACAGAATTGTGTTTCATTGCACATGTTCATTGATTTCTGTTGAATTTAGGGAAAGTATTGCGAATTGAACTGCAAAATGGGTGCTATAGCCAGCAGATACCGTGTTTACAACTCGGGACTCACAAACATCGACGTAAAACCTGAAGAAAGTGACACCAACCGTGAAAATCCCGGAACGTTAGATGAGATACATAAAAAGACCAAAGGTATTTTTTACACAAGTTTTAACTGTTTTAGCGATTATCAAAAGTGATTAATATGATAATTGGATTCGTAAGAACATGATGAGGTTTCGCGTTCAGTCAGAAAACGGCGGCAACCGTAGTTATATACCGACATAAAAGTTGGGTTATCTTGTGATGTAATAATAGATAAATTACTAGAAAACTAGCGATGTATACGTCCAGAAACCTTCATAGATATGTGCCGTGAATTAAAATGGTTATAAATTGTATGTATTCATACAGATTGGTATAAAATTAGTATATAGTACAGACTGACAGAAGTTCCTATCTCTACTATATTTGTATTCTGATAACAATGTTATCAACCTCTATCGCTCAACCGTCCCGACTTCGAATTTATTACACACTGCTAGTTCATAAATTGGAGCAAGAATGGAATGGAATGCAGTAATTGTCTTCAAGACATAATTAAATTTCTTGTAAAGTATTTAGCCATTAATTGCAATTAAAATTGCAAAAATAATTAACTGGGCCAGTAAATTGGTAATAAACACCTTAGCAACAATAGAGTACAGTAAGGGCCTTGATAATCCAAACTACCAAAAAACAACCCCTGTTCGGACTTACGGAGCATTCAGATTATAATATGCTATAAAAAAATGCAAGCATCTTTTGCAAAATACGTTAGGTGTAAGTTACTTATTCATAAAGTCATTTATTTTAGTCTGGTGGATTCTAAACATGGGGGGTGGCTCATTAGTAACTTAAGACAAAACATAAGATCAACAGTCACAGTAAGAGAGAGGGGCAGTTGGCAGTTCAGATTACAGCGGCGTTCCGAGTAGCTAGAGTATGGATTATCAAGGCTCTACTGTAATATAAATACTGTCAATAACATTGTTGCTTATCATTATAGCCCCTAGTGGTCTAAAAAAGCCTACAATAAAACTAGAGTATTTCTGCTTGATACATATGTTCACATTTTTTAATTATAAGATATGCTTCTGTCCGCGGCTTGGCCCGCTTATCTTGAGAACATGCTACAGGGTCAAAAAGTAGCCTATCTTCTCCAGGATGCCATCTATCTCCTTGCCAAATTTTATCAAAATCCGTTCAATGGTTTAGGTGTGAAAACGTAACATACTGTTGTCACATTTTATCACCTGCATAGCCTTCTCCCACTCATGTTTGGGTCAGCTTTGGTCAGCTGAATACCAATATGTTACATGGAACAATTGCCTACCTGACCTCCACAACTGAGTGATCATGATATAAAAGTTCAAAATATTTCTGTACAACATTGTATCAGAAATCTAAGAGTATAGTATAATAGTATAAGATGGATTTCAACTTACGTGTGATACAAACCTTGACCAACTTACTTGAACTGTGGGCAAGTTTATATTTAAATTGGTCTATGATGTAAACAAAATAGCAGTATTGTTGAGAAAAAATTGTTATTTCTTTCTATAACCAAGATGAACTGGACGCGCACTGCGTGGTCCGGTTAGAGGTGGTGTGGCAAGGTACAAGCAAAAAAAAATTTTTTTAATTTATATATAAACAGATAAGCAAAGAAGCTGATGCTTATTTCTAAAGAAATCTCTTCCAGCAATCTTATGATAGGAAAGAGGATAGAAAGAGATGTAGACAATGGTGTGTACATCTCTTTTTAAATTGTTTTATTTTATATATTTTTTCTCTTCTTTTACACTTGTGGGTGTAAGAGAAGAAGAGAAACTTAACAAACAACAACAATACACAATTACACAACAACAATTGACAATTTACTTATAAATCAAAGCATAAAATACAGCAGTGCCATTCTGTAACCATCTCACCGTGAAAACTTAGGTGAAGTGAGCGTGGAGTGAGCTGTCAATAGTGTCAATCCTAGCAACCTAAGCCACCTAAGTTCACCTAAGTTTTCACGGTGAGATTTTTACAGAATCGACCGGCTGGTATTCAGTTATTTGAGACTGGAAGCCGACCCCAACATAGTTGGGTAAATTCTAGGCAGATGATGAATAGGAATCCTATTGTTATCATTCAAACTAGAATGTGTTTTGGAAATCATAATTTATTTTGAAGCATGTAAGCAATAGCATAGTTCAATGTACTGTAACTAAAACCCCAAATCGACTTTTCAAGGGTCTATTTTCTCATGAATAATGCTCACTTTGTAAACTTGTTTGGCAACTCCTCCTTCATGTTATTCCATTAGATTCATAGCCCAATTTCTCATCTAACCATTGTGTAGCAATCTTCGTGTGACTCAGTAACTAGGTTGTGGAGGTCAGATAGGCAGTCGCTCCATGTAAAATACTAGTTTTTAGCTGCATCTGCTTAGACTGGAAACTTAACCTGACATAGTTGGGAAAAGAAAGAAAGGAAAAATCTTCTCAGTCACAATGAGGTTTAATTCAGGCAGCTTGATTATCACCTGCTGTTCCTGTAGTTCTTCTTATAGTGTCAATAGCATACTATTTACAGTTAGTCCAGAATTTGGCTATGAGCTTGGCACTTTCAGTATCATCCATAGACAACAGGATACGCTGAACACGATACTAAGTGCCTATTATATGTGGGACAATGTATTAGTTGATATTGTGCATCTTATTCTTTGTTAGGTAAGACTTTCAAATAAATAATTTGTGTTTCAGATGTGATGCCAGTCAACTTTGAAGGTGGAAAGCTGATGGTGAATAGGGGGCTCTCCAATCATTTCCAGGTATTTAATTCCTCTAAAAGTCTAGATATAATAATATAAATATTCGAGGATGAATCAATGTGTTTGTAACTGTTCTAAATTGAACTCTAATGCTTTTGGAGAAAGGAGCATTTATGTTCTATATTTTTTTTTTGTTTCATTGGTGTTATCTACAGTTTCTCAACATCTATAAATATTACTAAATTAATGTGAGATTAGATAAGGATAGTTAACAGTATAATTTTAAATCCACTTTGTAGTTAATTGAAAGGGCATGAATTCAGTAGAGAAATATTCTTATAAGCCTACATGAAAATGTTTAATTTTTAATTTAAAGAGTAAATAAGCCAATCTTTGTCTGAAGAGTGCAAAAGTATTCATAATTTTCTGAAACTATGTCGGTATGAGAGCAGTGGTAGCTCAGTGGTAATGGCTCAGACTTATGAGTTGTATGTTGTGGATTCAAACCAAGGCAGGCACTTTACTTGTCTAATTTATTTCACCACCACTGCCCTTAAAACATTGTGAGGAAACCGGTATGTCCTAGAACGAAAAATTCGAAGACGTGTCATCCACCAACCTGCACTAGGCCCGCGTGGTAGATTATGGCCCCCTCCCTTTCACTAAGTGCCCCAGCAGTGCAGGAAATAAAAAAAAAATACTTCAAATATGTTTACAAATATCTTTACTTCCCATTCCAGATGTCCCACACTCTGACAATGAGTTCAGCACAGAACGGCTACAAGTTAGGCGCTACATACATCGGCACTAAGCAGATCTCCCCAACAGAGGCCTTCCCTGTCATCCTGGGAGATGTGGATCCCTCAGGGAATATCAACTTTAGTTTAATTCATCAACTTACTCCGGAGATAAGGCTCAAGGGAGCGGCACAGGTAAAGTGGTTTTTCCCTTAATATCTTAAAATGTTTTTCTTAGGGGTGCTTCTTAGGGTGCTTGTTCGGGAGCGCACAGCAAACCGTAGTATAAAACCGCAATATAAAAAATTTAATAATTAGATCCAGGCAAGACCCTATTAATTAGATCCAGGCAACACATAGGGTGTTGCCTGGATCTAATTAATTCCCACCCAAAGGTTGACTGGTAGAAAATGCCTATGGCATTAAGTCCGCCTCTGTACATTTATGTGCTTGAAGTATTAAATAAATAAATAAATAATAAACAGCTTCCGGGCAATATCCACCAGACTCAACACTCGTCTGGTTCGAGGATCCTCCCTTCAATGGAGGATGAGGCACTTTGCACCTCGAAATGTTCATTCCTATGGCGTTGGAATATTATAAACCACATTATTTTATTGTATCACACACACAAAGAATTCAGAACTTATTTTTATATAATGTATTTTCATTTCAGGTGCAAGAATGCAAGCTGACAGCCACACAGGGCACCCTGGAGTACAAGGGCTCGGACTACACGCTCGCGATGGCTGTGGGCAAGCCGGACTTCAACGAGAAGTCGTCTGTCTTTGTTGGACACTACTTACAGGTAACATACTAAACTATACAAACGAAACGCATATAATTGCTGTTCATGAATCAATAAAGAAACCAGAACACATTGTTTTCAATGTGTTCTGGTTTCTTTATTGATTGCATGCATGTACCTACAATGTTTACGTAAGCATGGGGGGGGGGGTAAGAGCTTTGCTTACTTGTGCTGACGAGGGGGAGGGGGGGGGGGGCTAATAATTGCAAAAAATCTGCTTACGTAATACTTGAACGGTCCCTTAGACACTCCAATTTTATTTACATACTAGTTGCGCCCCGCGGTTTCACCCGCGTAAGTGTCGATCCCGTGGGAATATCGGAATAAAAAGTAGCCTATACGTTAATCCAGGGTGTCGGCTACCCCCATACAACATTTTATCAAAATTAGTCTAGCCATTTGAACGTGAAGAAGTAACAAATCGCCATTATAATATTAGTTTGATTTGTAAATACAATGTATGTTGCAATTTAAAGTATTCACTCTATACTGGATGTCCAGACGCGATTTTACTGTAGTATAGCTTGCATCTCAAGCAGGAGCTATACGAGAATATTAGCTCATGCAGTGGTAAAATTATCCAGTCAGCAGGTTGGTACCGCGGCTGCCTATTGTGCTCTAGGCAATTAGTTCCGTCAGATACACACAAGCTCTTTTATTGCAGCATTACAATGTGATGTTCTTATGTTTGTAGTCGGTGACGAAGCGGCTGGCACTTGGTACGGAGCTGGTGTACCAGTCTGGAGCGCGGGTTATGGGCGGAGAGATCGCCATCACCTCGGCCGCAGCTAGATACACTATGGACGGTGAGATCACCTAATTGCTAAATAGACTATGGGTGAATTTCACCAATGAAACTGAACGCTATCAGAATATCTAAAACGCCTTCAAAAGCTGTTACTGTCAATATTCCACAACAATGATGACACTGACAGCTCTTGAACGCGGTTAGATGTGCTGATTGCATTCAGTTTCATTGGTGAAATTCACCGTAAGAAAAAACATCTAAAAGTGATGCAATATATTCTTGATTAGTGAGTTTTTCTGTAAAAGTGTCTTGGAAGTTATAAATAGTCACCATGTTTCTGTATTTTGGCTTTCTATGCTGTGCTATTCTATTTTTTGTAATTTGTGCAAGTTTTAGTAGATGACAGGAGTGTGTACGAGCACTAATATTTCAACACTTGGCAACTTTCAATTGCGATTTTTTCATGAAATAACGAATGCAACGTTGAAATAATATAGTTCGAAAATACGTTGTTCGTAATAACATAAAATTTCATTCAAAACTAAAGAAGAAAATCAAATCTAAACTAAAGTCTTTGAATAAAGCCACACACTTAATACATACTTATGCTCGTGACTGTGTACACATGTTTGGAGAATGTTACTTATGACAGAGTGAGTTAAGAAAATGTTACCATTTCGCAACTTGCCTATAAAGAAGTAATGTGATTCTTTGCATACAGTTTTATTGTGGTTTTACGTTTTCTATTTATAATTTTCCAGACTCTGAAGTGTCGGCGACTTTGAGCACAGCTAACTTCCATTTGTGTTACTTCAAGCAATGCAGTGAACAACTACAGGTAATTGATTTGAGTCTCAATTTGTAGAATGTAATTAATGGATTGTTATTGTCAACAACCATCAATTTGCTGTCATTAACATTTGCCCTATCTGTCATACATAGAAAAATAGGCCACATAAAATGCGACTTCATTTGAAATATCAAACTAGAAACATGAATTGACTTCTGAAACTTTTTATGTTAATTTGCAGGTGGTCGCGGAAATGGACACCTCATTCCGAGGGATGGAATCTGTAGGCACTGTCGGTTACCAAGTCAACATACCCAAAGCAGATCTAATCTTTAGAGGTGAGTTATTTATTAATCATTATGATCAACTTTACGAATTTCTTACTTTTTTCTGAAAAATCCAAAATTCTCTAGAAATAACACTGGAACAATTATGGTTCTACAATTGTTGCGTTTGAGCATGGCAATAGCGGTCATTGACCCACCTACATTTTTGTTCCTATAGACTCTATAGTATAGAGAGATATTAGGGAAAGAGCAATGGCCGCCAGCCATGCTAAAACACGAAAACTATAACAAGTCAACTATAACAAGTTTACCTCAGATCATACAGCAAAGTTGTGGTTCCAACTTTTTTAGCCCTCTAAAGTAAAAAAGTGCTAAATTCTTTGATACTCTTTCAGGAATGGTAGATTCAAATTGGAACATCGGAGCGGTCCTCGAGAAGAAATTACAGCCCCTACCGTTCACATTCGCACTCTCTGGTATGGCAAACCAGGCTAAACAACAGTTCAAATTTGGCTGCGGTCTCATCATCGGTTAATCACCACATCACCGGGTGATTTTTATGATGACTGAGTGATATGTCAAGCTAGTGATCAGTGTACACCCATTGTGATTAGTGAATTTGAAGCATTTTAAAGTGGATAAGTTCTTCAGTGGTTTCATGCAAAGTTATCTCGTCACTCAGCGTCGAATGTTAAAGATTACAGAGTAAAAATAATTGAATGGAGTATATTCAGGATGTAGTGGAAATAGTTAAGGAGTATTTACACTACAATCTGTTTATGGGATGTTTTTGAATAATAATATTTGTGTGTCGATTTCATTTAGAGGTTTTATGCTCTTGGTGTTTTAAAATTGCTGGACAGTTATTAACTAAATATATTTAATTGGTGTACTAATATGTGTTAGGAACAAAATATCTAATTTAACCTTAGCATAGGTCAAGTTCTCTTCAATGTAAGTCATGTAATCACATTTACAAACTTATTACTGTATTCTATGAATATGTCTTTCTTGCTAACTGTAATAGAACCTACCTTTTAATCCATGTAGTTGCGTCTTTTTCACATTTAGGGAGATTTCGTGGCATTTGACACTTGTAATAATGTTGAAAGGATCCATGCAGGATTCCTTATGAAAGCTACTCGAATTTTCCTTGATATATTTTTTCATTGCATACTGAATGTGTCCGGTGTGTCATTTTAAGACATTTGCATGAGAGCATCATAATTTGCCAACCCTTTACCCTATTTTGTTGGGGTTGGCTTCCAGTCTAACCGAATACAGCGGAATGCCAGTGTTTTTCATGGAGCGACTGCCTATCTGACCTCCACAACTTAGTTACTTACTGGGTAAAACAATACTCCTTGGTAAGACTAATTGTCAGACTTTCGGGCTACTGAAGACCCGTAACTACTGTCAAATATCCCCAAATGACAGCCAGGACCAACAGCTCAACATGCTTTCCGAGGCACGGAGAGGTCTCGACATGTAATAGATGATAACCCATCCATAGACCGACCTCGGCAATCGTAGCTTAACCTTCGATTGACCCGTGTGGCTATTATTATTTTGCCACGAGCCCCTGTGAGAGCATCACTCAAACATTATCCCACACAAAAAAAAACTTAATCCTTAAAGACGCCTCTGTATTGCACTTTAAAATAGTGTATGCTAAATATTGGTATTAATGTAATATGAATGTGATGTTGCATCTATCTGTATAATATACTTAGATTACTTAGAATATGTTACTTTGACCACTAGCTTGATTTTGTCAATGTAATTATAATTTTAGTCTAATTATTGACTTGATTGGTGTTACGGTGTTATCTGTATTTTGGAGTTCCATGTTGAAGAAAATATCATGTTCAGAATTTGGGGACGAATTTTAAACATGGTCATCATAATTTTTACGCTATGCTAGATACGTTATCTATACAGATAAATAAAATTGAAGTGTCTGTTTGCATTGTCAAAATAACAGGTTTTTACTAAATCAATATGAAATGGGGTCCATGGATGCCACCACTACAAACACTGATCAATAGTTGTGTAAAAGTTTACGATCATTATCTTCTCATATCTTGACATTGGCAAAATCATCGAACGTTACCGATGGAGCCAGAACCTCAAAAAATAGAATAGAAATGAATATGAAAGTATATATACTTAAACAAGAACATTTTTTTAAAATTAAGTCTTTCTCGTCAGTTTATTCCGGCTAATCTCTGAAACGGCTGGACCTATAAAGACGATAAGGAGTAACTTGGGGTACGTTTATTTCAGAAAAAGAATTAGGGTTCCGCGCCAAAAAATTAAACCCATTTTTGACATTATACACGCGGTTTTATTATTATTATTAGTAAAAAAAATATAAGATAGTAGTTTGCAGTGGGACTTCAAAAGTTCTCGAAATATTTAAAGAACTGTATTTTTGCTCATAAATGTCTCCAAGAATACAAGCTCTAAGTTTATTCTTAACACGTGCATGTAACATGGAAGTCT
The DNA here is from genome assembly GCA_927399505.1 of Luperina testacea. Lineage (NCBI taxonomy): Eukaryota > Metazoa > Arthropoda > Insecta > Lepidoptera > Noctuidae > Luperina > Luperina testacea. The sequence goes on from OV656780.1 coordinate 1,678,831, forward strand.
AAAATATAGGACAAATTAATATGATAGGTGATTCCTAAATAAATAAATCACAAGATACGTGTGAATGATATGAGCCCGAACACTAGGAATATGTATTATTGATAATTTTTCTTTGTACGTTTTACGTACAGACTTGCACATCAAGCTACCCGAAACTGTCAAATTTTTCCAATCAACTTTGAACCTTATGTTTTAGCGATAAAGTTGAAAATCTATTAAAGAAATTTGACAGATTGTAGTAGCTTGATGTGCTGGCCTCTGTACCTATACTTATTTTTAATTGTTATTTAAACGCTATACTGTTTTGCTGACCACCAGAAACGCATTTATGACATTGAACTCACTCTAAGGTGTTTGAAAACATCTTGAAGACCTGGGTTTGAACCAGGATTAACTGTTTCATAATTTAAATTACTCAATGCATTTTGAGATGTGCTTTTATTTGACTTGCCCTTTTTAGTGCACGTCATGTCAGTAGTAAGTCCAGTTACGCACGGGTACGTCTTTCTCATGGCGATTTTTTTCGCGTATTTGCAACGCACTGCTTAGCGACGAGAGGGGAAAATCTAACACTGGGATGCGCTCTGTTGGATTCTTAATATTATGTACTCAACTCAACACCGAGACTGAAAATCCAGTGCGCGATGAAATCCCACCGCGATATGTTTATGACCGTGCATACGTGGGCTTACACTGAACTACGAAAACTGACCTTACTACTACGCAATTAGGCACTGTCAGTCAAATCGTTATCATAGACAAACTGTTGTCTGAACCTATCTTAATATAAGTTTGTAAACAACTCTTTCACGGTTCTTTTTCTCATGATTATTTAATTTTTTATTGAATATATTTATTAGATATCATAGAGTGAGTAGCTTATATAGGTCCCCTAACCGTTTGTCGTCCCCTATTCATATAATCACCCCCCCTTCTATACGCAGGGCACTTGGCAAAGCTTCATGTCTATTATTCGCTGCCATCGCTACGGCGTTCTAGAGGGCGCATATGTGCGACAAATACGTCACTAATTGTAGTTATTATAAATTAGTCTTATATTTTTAAACTCTTTCATGCTAACACTGACCAAATATTCTACTTAATGATGATCTGAATGATCTAAAACCGTCTCGAGGCAATTTTGTCGCAGATACGCGCCATCTTATGTATGAGTGTAGATAGGTAATGGCATACTGTACAATGTACATAGCGCCTGTTGTTAAAATGTTTATTTTTAATATAGTTACTTATGTTAATAAATCAATTCGCCGTTTTATTTCGACGTTACGCTAGGTGTTTGAATCCCTTATATTCGCAGCTATGCATACACCATTTCGCAAGTGTGCGGTTAGACCTTGTCCAGAAAGGGCGAATTCGCCGCGAATCTTTCGCGCGTACGTTACGTCCAGAAGGAGCGTACCAACGTGCGAGCATTTGGGGACGTATGTATTTTGCCGATGTCCGTGACTACCGCAGGACCACCAACGCCAATCGCTTCCATATTTGGTAAATAATTAGTGCTCAATTGGTACTAATTAGTACTCGAACAACAGAATTGGTACCTTAGTAGTTTTCGAGAAAATCGACTTTGAAGGTGGTCCTGCGGTAGTCACGCTCCTTTCAGCAGGACCACCATGAGCGCCGAAAAAGGGCCCACGCTACAGCTATTCTAAGTATACAAATAATTAGTACCCATAAATGTGATATATTTCGTAAAAAAAAACAGAACTGTAATATTTGTATTTACCGAGAAATCAACGATGTTAACTTTCTCGCAATTGTTCAGCAGGACCACGATTTTGAATGTTGATTACAAGTTAGAGAAGCTTGTCGCTTTCCTCAAACCTACATAGAAAATTAGTACCCTGTAAGATAAAATTAGTACCCAAAATTCAAAATTAAAACTCCAGTAGTTTACGAGATATACCATGCCAATGGTGGGGTGGCGGTAGTCACGGTGCCAAATTTTCATTTCAAGATTTCCCTATTAAAAACTCTGTGATTTCTTCCCGAATTTATACAAAAATTAGTACTCCTAAAGAAGTTAAAGCGACTAAAAATCTAGATTCCTAAGTGTTGTATTTTAAGAGAAATTAGCTTTCATTACTTTTCCATACTAAATCTCCGCGTATAACCCGACCAAATTAAGTTGTCAACTGTAAACTAAACTAAATTTGAGTTCAGTGCATCTTTATCTTTCTGTTTCATTATGAAAAGGACAGACAATAAATTTTAGTTTAGTCCTGTCAAAGTAATCAGCGCCTGACACTACTCAATACAAGTTTAGACGTGATTAAAAACATGCTTACTAAAGTAACGTCTATTTACGTCAGACGCTGATTAATTCGATAGGACTAAACTAAAACTTATCTTTTGTCCTTTTCTACATACTAAATACAATTTTGAAACCATAAACGAATAAAAAAAGAACTCAATGTACAGACGCCAGCACGTCAAGTTACTACAATCTGTCAAATTTCTTTAATAGATTTTCAACTGTATCGCTAAAGCATAAGGTTCAAAGTTGATTGGGGAAATTTGACAGTTTCGGGTAGCTTGATGTGCTGGCATCTGTACCACGACACGCTTCGCTTGCTTTACTTCGGTAATGAAATAATAACCAGCGCGCCATGCCACAAAAACAAGTTTTGGACCATAGACAAGATAAATGAGATTCAAATGTATCTTGTCTATGGTCCAAAACTTTTTTTTTGTGGCATGGCGCGCAGGTTATTATTTGCATTACATGCCTACTAAAAGTTACGTCTATTTACGTCAGACGCTGATTAATTTGATAGGACTAAACTAAAATTTATTGTCTGTCCTTTTCATAATGAAACAGAAAGATAAAGATGCACTGAACTCAAATTTAGTTTAGTTTGTGAACAAAGGAAATGGCACAATTGACAACTTAATTTGGTCGGGATATACGCGGAGATTTAGTATGGAAAAGTAATGAAAGCTAATTTCTCTTAAAATACAACACTTAGGAATCTGGATTTTTAGTCGCTTTAACTTCTTTAGGAGTACTAATTTTTGTATAAATTTGGGAAGAAATCACAGAGTTTTTAATAGGGAAATCTTGAAATGAAAATTTGGCACCGTGACTACCGCCACCCCACCATTGGCATGGTATATCTCGTAAACTACTGGAGTTTTAATTTTGAATTTTGGGTACTAATTTTATCTTACAGGGTACTAATTTTCTATGTAGGTTTGAGGAAAGCGACAAGCTTCTCTAACTTGTAATCAACATTCAAAATCGTGGTCCTGCTGAACAATTGCGAGAAAGTTAACATCGTTGATTTCTCGGTAAATACAAATATTACAGTTCTGTTTTTTTTTACGAAATATATCACATTTATGGGTACTAATTATTTGTATACTTAGAACAGCTGTAGCGTGGGCCCTTTTTCGGCGCTCATGGTGGTCCTGCTGAAAGGAGCGTGACTACCGCAGGACCACCTTCAAAGTCGATTTTCTCGAAAACTGCTAAGGTACCAATTCTGTTGTGCGAGTACTAATTAGTACCAATTGAGCACTAATTATTTACCAAATATGGAAGCGATTGGCGTTGGTGGTCCTGCGGTAGTCACGGACATATTTTGCCGCTCCATTTCCCTTGATATGTGCACTCTCTCTGATATGCGCGTGTAAACCAGACGCAACAAGAACTCTAATATCTCGACCCGCTCTCAACACGCGCTATTCGAGTCTGGCGAAATTCATGCGATTTACGCACGTATTTTAAATTCACACGATGCTTGTGGACGCTATGTATTGGAGATCAGTACCTAGCCAAAGCGCGTATGAATTCGCGCGAAACAATTCGCAGCGAATTCGCCCTTTCAGGACAAGAATACAAGATCCACTAACCATTACATGGGCGTTGCCAATGCGCCAAAAATATTTATTGTGATAATTATGCGTTCAGCAGTCAATGTGATGAAGAAACGCGCCTTAATTATAATATTTTGTTCCTTATTTTTCGTCTCCACAATTTCGACGCATAAATCTTCTCCGCATTCTTCCTTCGTGTTGGCATCCTTCATCACCGTCCAACTGACACGTACGGTCAGCGACAAAAGTCGTTTAACACTTCAGTTTTAGAGCAAAATATTTGTTCAAAATTGCAGCAGCAGTATAATTCAATATTTTAAACAAATATTTTGCTCAATAACCGATATTAAAAAAACTGAAGTGTTAATCGACTTTTGTTGCCGACTGTATCTACCTATTCAATCAAGAGAATCTAGAATTCGTCGATAAAACTATTTTCCTGTGGATCACGCTCGACTCAAGGCTACTCAATACTTTTAAGGCTCCTTCAAACAGGCGCGACACGCGATAAAATCGCGCGTCGCGCCTGTTTGCAGGAGCCTTTATTGCATTCTACTTTACAATGTTTACATGTAGGTATAACGGGGTCCTGTTAACATCTGTTGCAGGACAGCTAAGTTCAGCAGCATACGCTGTCTGAAAAATCCGACCTAGACTAGAGTCAAGAGCAAACCCATTAAAAATTAAAAAAAATAGGTATATAATAATTTAAAAGAGTGTCCATTGAGTTTCTTGCCCGATCTTTCCCAGGTACCCTTTGGAATGGACAACTAGCTTAATATTTCTGACTGACAGACTCCTTGACAGTTGAAAAGTGCCTGTAAATGTTTTAATTTAAATTAATGCTGTGTTTTCTAGCCATAGCCGTTTTGCGTGGATGTGACGCATGTCAACCTTTTTTTTATTGTTTTTTATTTGTGTTGTTCTTTTTTGCGTCATGTTTACCGCAAATAAACGTATTTTCTTTCTTCTTTCTTTCTATATCATCTTTCACACAAAGAATGCCAAAATAAAAATATTAGATATCCCACTGAAAGCATAAATCTTAATTAACCCGTTAAATACAGAACCAGCTATTGTTGAGCGCTAACATGAAAACTGCTTCTAGTAGGTAGGCAAATTGACTTTAAATTGAATGGAAATTGTGTGTCATTAATTCATTATAGTTTGTTTTAGAAACTTATCTAAAAGGTGTATTAAAACGCAGATTTAGTTTAAAAATAACGTAAGTTTTATTACATGTAATGAAATAAAAATATAATATTATAAACTTTTATTCTGTTACATGTATAAATGATTCCGTGCAGCGGGCGGATTGCCCGTCGTATTTTGGTAATATATTCAACCTCGATTATAATTATATCCATATACCAAACAATTGTGACGTGACCGACGCCATCTTGTCAAAGACTAATAAAAAAAATAAAAATCCATTTTCATTGAACTTGTTATCACGTCACCATTGTTGAGCAACGAAGGTTTTTAAATCCGCCATATTTTACTTTAAAATTCGGCGCCAATTTTTTTTCGTTTTTCCTTTTTATCACGCCCCTTATCTAAATTTAGAAATGATTATTTGGACATTTAAAAACCCTCGTTATCCACTTCATAAGTATTATAAGCTACACATCGACACCACAGCGACTTCCAACTGTATGATTCATACTGATGAAAGCTGGGTGTACAAATAAAAATTCCAGAAAAATCCTGTCAACCCAACATTACGAGAAGTACAACTAAGAAATTTTAACTTGTTATTTCCTTATTACCAAAAATATAATATATTATTATGGCTGAGTTTTCAAAGATACGATAAACGTCTATCATTAATAATAATTTTTCGTGTTGTTTTAAACTCTATATTATTATAGCCTAAGGACTTATGATTAAGACGATTGTAACACTTACAGTTCGCAATGTGTCAAACATTACGGTGTCTGTACACAATGGCCGATGCTGGCGAATTACCATATATATAGACATAACAACTAACTAGATTTATGAAAGTCTTGTATACCGACCGAGTAATTAGATGGATGGTACATAACAGTCACAGGCCATTATGTACGAGAACCTTTAGAGATCTGTATTTTGATTTAATTTTTTGAAATGTTCTTTTTGATTCGCGCGCAAGAAACTCACTGATATGTATGCTAATATCAAAAGAATTTGCGGTAGCAAAACAATGTCATGTTAAAATTGATTATTTTGTTAAATTGTTACAGTCAGCCGTCTAAAACTCAGACATTCATGAAGATATACAAAACTTTTAAGTCTTTCTATAATTATTTCAGAAACACATTTCGTTAGTCGACTGACTCGATACCATTTGTAAAACAAGGGAAGCGCAAGCATTTATATTATTCATAATAGTTTCTAATATAATGTTATACATTAAACAATTCGGTTTACATTCAGACAAAAAGAACATCACAAAATATGCTAAAAGACCAACATTTGGCAGGATCAGCGCTTGTCATCGATTCAAAGCCACATAGGTACATACAAGTTATTTGAAAAACTACTTAACATTATGCCCTAAAAAACCTTTACTCTACAGTAGTTTATGTTCAGGCTTAGTAGTATTAGAAGCTCAAAAATATTGCATTCAGTTCAAAAGTTCACAAAGTATAGAAATAGTAAAGACATTTGACTATGTAATGTCTATGGTTTTCACGGATTTGTCTGACTGACTACTGTCAAACTTGTACGGAGCTCACATAAGAGCTTACGATGCGATGTAGTCAGACGATCGGGTCGTTAGTTCCATTAAAAAACCGTAAACATTAATAAATATAAACGTGTCTTACGGAAATTATAACATAAAAAACAGACATTGTTTTCAAACAGATAGCATTATTAAAGCACTCTTAAATAGGCCATATTTTCCCGGCTATGTGTAGCTGTCATACATTGCTAGCAATATTTCAAGTGAGGCCCGGTAATATTTTAAATATTACTGCAATATTTTCAGTGTTTATTATGCATTCCGGTAACTATTGCTGCAACGCGTATCGAACTATGTCATCAGCGATTTTTGTCTGTGTAAACCTAAATACTACCGGCCATTTTGTTGTGGAAATATTGCCAGGGTTGCTGCTATCGTCGAGCCATACTCGAAAATGTTTCGGCTACATATTGCAGTAAAAATATTGCCCATTTAGGAGCACCTTTACATAGTAGTTGCATTTCACGAGCGGACATCACTCAATAAATTTAACAAGCCTTGCGTCAATGACCATAAGTCAAAAGACGCGCGTTTGTGATTTCCGTCCATTATAGTACATTTTCCAAATAACTAGTACTTACGGCCGCGTCTTATTCAAAAGCGATCGTCACGTTCTTATGTCACTTTTAGTGCTTGGCCAGACTGGAAGCGCGGGCGCGGGGCGGGGCGGGCGTGGCGCGGCGAACTTAAACATATGAACTTCTTTTGAGTGTCCATAGTGGGCATGCGGGCGTGGCGTGCGGGCGTGGTGAGCGGCGCGGGCTGCTCGACGCGGAGAGCGCGCGGGCATCTCACTTCATAGCGAATTCATACAAGTGGTTGCAGTGGGTGCGAGGCGCGGGCGCGGGCGGCCCGCGCGGCGACCGGGTTCTCAAACTAGTTCGAGCTTTTTCTAGTAAAAATAAAGTCTTCTTCATCCAAATTATATTTTGAAAAACACTGGACACGACAACACGCAAAACGCAGCCGCGGTCCAGTGCGGACAGGAAGAGCGCGCATGTTCCCGCACCCGTGCCCGCCGCGCCCCAGTCTGGCCAAACACTTAGTTCGGTGAATGCGTGGTCGCGCAGACAGAGAACGCTCTCCGGTTTTCCGAGCAAAATATTGGAATATAAACAAACATAAACCTAACGTCGTAGTTTCTGAACGATTCGCGAGCCCTCTATAATAGTGTGTTTCTCAACGAACTTTTCTCTGTCAGCTTAACCGCTCTGCCGTACTTACAATAAGTGCATTAACTCGGATTTTGGGCTTTAAAAAGTTATATACATATCCGTAATCAGCAAATTTTGCTGATTACGGATATGTATGTAACTTTTCAGCAACTTTGCAGCGCTAAAGTCCGTTGTTTTTTTTGTAACCGTTTCTAATTAACTATTTGTAAATATTTCATCGCGGCAGGCTCAGACGGAGATGGCGGGATGAGCTGTACTCCTTTAGTAAGGATTGAGATTGGTCCTTGGCAGGTCTGGACAGAAAGAGATGGAAAGAGAGTAGGGAGGACTTTGCCCAGCAGTGGGACATTAATGGCTAGTAAAGAAATAAAAAAGACTTTATATCTTATTAGCAGCGCCCCGCGGTTTCACCCGCGTAAGTTTCGGGCCCCGTGGGAATTTCGGGATAAAAACTATCCTATGTCCTTTTCCGGGACTCAAACTATCTCTATATTAAATTTCATCCAAATCGGTTCAGCGGTTTAAGCGTGAAGAGGTAACAGACAGACACATTCGCATTTATAATTTTAAGTATGGATTGTTTCATTATGTTAGGTTATGGGCATATGACCCGTTAAAAGTCATAAATTAGTGAAACTCCGTTACTATAAAGGTATCTATCTAACCGAGAAACCCCTACGCGGAACTCCGCGAAGTCTGATTTTAGGTAGCCACCGTTACAAAGCAATTCGAAGAACGTGACGTTCGCTTCTGAAACGACGCAACGACGTGGGATAACGCGGCAGAGAGTACGAACAAAATGCTATTTATTTGGCGAAAGCGAACACTGCCCTGCTTAACAAACTGCTTGTAAACACCGCCACGAGTCCGCGACTTACTTCTATATAACAGCGTCGCTTTGTGATCAGTTTATACAAAAAAAAACCCTATTTTTCTGGAGTTCGGTAAATAGTTGCAATAAGAACCTCTTTTTGAAGTCGGCTAAAAATACAGTTTAATTGCGAACCTCCTGCATGAAAGTTCGTTAGACTATTTCGCGGAACCAGTGAGCTGAAGCCGGGTCCACACGTGTGTAATGTAATGTATCGTATAACGTAACGCGAATTCTGCGTGTGGGCGGTACTACGAGTATTGCATGTAATGCTCTGGCTGGCGCTCGCATTGATCCATCGCCTGACGGTTTTTAGCGCGAACACAAGGGCTCTCGCAGTTGAACACATACAGATTTAACCGCGAAATAGTCTTTACAGCTTATTCCATTTAAAAAAAACAGTGAATTAGTGGTATTTTGAACAATATTGTCAAATAATGCCCCTTTTCTAACAGCGTATTGCATTACAACAAAAAACATTTCACTTAAAATTTACGAAGTAAATTATTGTTAAATGACAATGACTAATGTTGGCAATATTAGCTTAATATTAAAATATCGAATAAAATCAAAATCCGATTTTTTTTTTAAAAAAGGTACATAACCGGCGGTGTTCAAAGCATAAAAAATAATGATTGTGCTAAGAAAAACAAAATAGCAACAAACAAATCTAAAATCATCAAACAGCAATTGGACTAAGTACAAATTTTCTTTTAAATAATAATATATATTTCTCAACCTCTTTTGACGAATTGACTTTAAAATTTTCCAGACACACAAACGAATGGAAGAAATGTAAATCACAGCTCTGTTACTAATCATTCGTGCCAATTCTTTCAACAGGTAACATTGGCGAGAGCATAGAATCTATATTAGTGTTGCCAACAACGAAAAAAAAATGGGTTGGGTAGAAATTAATCGTCTTTTATATAAATTCATATAAAATGTTTCAAACCTTTGAGGTAGACAGTGTCGTAATCATAAAATGACATTACTTTACTATTTGAGACAGATATTCTTAATTCTCGTTAAAATATTGAAACTTTCAGAGATACGATAGAACTATGAGCAACCTTAACGAAATATATAGAAAGAAGAAGTACGTTATAAAAAAGATATCTTAACTTCGATTACTAAAGTGTCTTTATTTAAAGTACAGCTGCTCATTAACCTAAAAATATAAAAAAGGATACATTAAAATCTTTATTTATTAACCCGTCAAGCTCCGCGCGTTTCCTATGTAATACGGTACAATACAAAATCAATTGTGTCTCATTAGCGGAGCTTGAGAGGTTGAGGAGTAAAATGGCCGATAATTCCGCCCAACCCAAGCGCCATTTAAGAGGGAGATCGACATTTCACAATGACACATTGTTTCGAATACAACTAAAATCATATTAATAAAAAAAATTAAATACCTATGAGATATAGTGATGACTTTAGTCCGACGACTCGGGCTCATATTAAGTTGGATTTAAACTATGGGACAGATAGGATATTTACAAAATGCTATCTCGCTCACTCACACCGTGTGTGTTGCCAGTCGATAAAACCCTCTAACTAAAGAGGTTATGTTAGTCTATCATACATATTATAATTATTTTTTCGAAGTTATTTTTAAGAGTATAGCGTACGTCTTTAAAGTTAAAATCTAATATTTAAACGTCCGTTACATAGAGATGCGAATTGCTACACAGGTAATGTTGCAAGTAATTAATTTAATTTAGTTTTAACTTGTTAAATTATTCATGATTTTATGTGCAAATTGTTCCATCGTGCGTTGCGGTGCTAAATTCGTCACATATGTTTAAGGCAAAAAAACCTTTACTTTACCACGTTTAAGATTTTTAAGTAAGACATGGTTCATAATAGAATTTTTTAACTTCGACCAATACTGTATAATTCGATTGTTATTATTATTATTATAATTCGAGTGTCCTAATATTGCTTGCAACATTAAAATTGCAACAAGTACGCAATAACATTCCTACGTGAAGAACTGACTGACAAGGATCTACATGCCCTTTTCAAGGAGGCAGCAACACCTTCCATCAATGAATGCCAATAAAATTCAGATCCCGGTCAGTCATTCCCCGACTATCTAGACGCAACTAGGGCTAATATCAACCATATAAGAATAAAACAGATATTTAATTACTTCTAAAGCGATAAACATCTATTTCAATGTGCATTTTTAACATTTCTAACATATTACCCCTAGTTACGCCCACCCATCATTTACCAAGCCTACCTCCTACATTTTACAACGAATTCGTGAACACTTTTTTCTCTAACTTCCCGCTAATCTTAAGCACAGACACATTTAAGAGAAGCCGATCATTCCTAAAAACCTCAACATTTTCCAACACATCGAACGACTAAAAAAGTTAATTTTACCATTTTATAATTTACGATCATCATGCATAATATATTTTTTAATATATAATTTAAAGCGTATTCTGTTCGCCGCCTCGGGAATATCTGAGCATTATTTTTTTTTTTAACTTCTAAATTGGCAAAAGTTTGTGGTCCATTTAACAGATATTTTTCCTTTTTTTTTGTTGAACGGTGGCAGCGAACGTCTGTATGAGTACAGATAACTGGCTTTGGTTAGTATTTAGTTTTGTCTGTGGTCTAATGTAGACATGGGTTTATCGAGTATTCGAAAAATAAACTTGCTTGCCCGAAATGACGTCACGATTATTGCACCAATAGCAACAAAGTTTGAACAACTGGGTCGAAGCTAATTAGTTAATCTGTGGCTATAACGCATATTTGGGCCAATCGTGTGACTTCGATGTCACAGCTAGAGAAAATCCGCGATAATTATTCGACAGTCCTATTAAATCGGTTCAGTACAATTATTAAGACGACAACGTTCAATGAAGACAATCCATTATAATATTATACGTGTATAATTCAACATTTAAAGTTAGGTTTCCAGTACTAAGAGTTTCAAACACTAATGATGTATTTACAAATCTTAATCATGGCAAATATGCTGGAGTGTATCATGTTTGAATTGTAAGCGGCAAAAAAATCTAGCAAAATGGCAGCCGCACACCGAAACAAACCGATAGCGACACCAACTCGACCCAAAGTAAAGCATTGAAAAGTGAGCTTTATATTGTGTGATGTACAGTACTAAATGCGTTGAAGTTTCATCGTTTCATTGTTTAACTAAATGGTCATACTGAAGTATCATTAGGGTCATACATATGCCCCATAGCGCAGTGCCCGATCTGGGAATCAAACCCAGGATCTTTCTGATGTGAAAACAAAAGATATTACAACTGCTGAGAGTTGTGATATCTTTTGTTTTCACATCAGTGTGACCAATCCCTTAGGCGAGTATCACATCCCCGTTGCGAAACCATAGCAGCGAAACCGCAGTAGTTCCGCCATGACTTGTCCGTTGTACGACAAGCGAAAAGAAACAAAACTGCCTGTTCTAACGCACAGATTTGATTATGATTCTATCTCATTATAGCTATACCTCTGCACTAGGCCCGCTATTTTGCAGCGGTGTCGCGTTTGTTTCGCACATAATATCTGTGGCAGTCGACAAGAGTATACCTATAGAGCGAAACTTGTATTTTTTTTTGCAAAATGGATGTTATTTTTACGGTAAAACTAATCTTAGAGGTCCTAAGTAGACCTTATACTGTATGTACTAAGTCGAAAGCGACGACATTTTGCTCCGATTGTTACAATTCAATTCACTCTCATGATGTTCCCCTACTCGAGTCGCGACATAATATAGTAATGTTTCTTAGCGGAATTCGTTAAGCAGTTTCTTGTCATTATTTTCGCGGCGGAGGTGTGCTAAGGCCCTAAAGGAATGGAAGTGGAGTGTAGTGGTGTGGAGTGAGTGAGTGAAGGAGTGGAGTGGAAGATAAAAATACGTCATTGAATGCGTTTTGAGAATAAGTTCTATAGATCAATCTCATTTCGAATAGTGAACGCAAAATAAAATAGTGCAAGGCTTATAGGTTCGAAACAACTTGAAAATTGGTCGGAAAGAACCTTTAAATTCCTATCTGGCTACTGCATAATATATAACAGTAACACCCTAATTGCAATACGACAATAAATTTAGACGAATTACTATTACAATGGCAACACCCGTCAAAGACAACATCGAGAACTGTCAAAACCGAACAGTGCTGCCACAAAAATAAAATTAAGACATTAGACCACAAACAAAACTTTTTTAAACACACAAGGCAGTGACGAGTGAGCAAGTATTACTTATCTGTGGTAACTTATGTTATAACTCCATATCTTGCGCTTCGTCGTCACTGAACTCGCTCATGGAGGACTCTGTGTCGCTGTTGTTGTTGGCGTTGCCGTTGGAGGGCTTGGAGCCCGAGGAGGCCGGGGCTGCGCCCCCCATGCCGGTGATCGCGTCCTTTTCTAGGAGGGCTTCCTCGGTCGCGAATCTTCGGACATAATCTGGAAATAGGATTCATTTATTTATTTGGTACACCAACAGCAATACATACAAATAATAAATAGGAAACAATAAATAATCACACTAATATTATAAAGGCGAAAGTTTGTGAGTGTGTGTGTGTATGTGTGTTTAAGTTTGTTACTTCTTCACGCTCAAACGGCTGGACCAATTTTGATAAAATTTTGTATGATAGTAGCTGATACGCTGGATTAACATACGAAAACAACCCTAACGTAGTCAGCAGAGATAAAAGTTACGCGATAGAAAGAGAGGCAACCTCTAGGTGAATATAACTGTAGGCAATTAGCGCTGTGCGCCCTGAATTGCACTTTAATGTGTCGTAGGAAGTGTCGATATTTATTTAAATGATTTTGCGGAGTGAATCTTCTGTAATTGTATTATTATGTGTTCTGTGATGACGGTAACTTATTTCTATTCGACCCTGACATTTTCAAGTTTGGACGACTACTTCTGTAGTTGTTCTTATTGTGTTGTCTCGTGTGTTGGCATTCTCATCAGATGCTAACTCACGATCAGCTGTTCCCCCATGTGTAGTAAAAGTGACTCGACATAAATACGTAAATCGAGCTCATTGACTGCGCGTTAAAACATGGCGACGGGCCAATTGTTGTAATAATTATGTTGACGTGCGTAGTCAGTGCCAACTGCCAGGATTTCACTAATTCACTGAACTGTTGATCTTGGAAGGTTGAAATCGTAGATTGAGTATGGTATGGATTAGGGTCGGAACACACGTACCACAAACACACCACAACGACAATGTGAAAATCCGTATAGCCGTTTACGAGCCAAAAGGTAAATGACAGACGGCGCTTTTTCGCATTTATAGATAATATTAGCATAATCAGTCTATAATATTCCCACTGCTGGGACACAGGCCTCGTCTCTGTGAGAGGGAGTGGACCGTAATCCATCACACGGGCCCAGTGCGGTTTGGTAGATGTCACATGTCTTTCTAATTTTTGGTTCTAGGACATGCCGGCTTCCTCACGATGTTTTCCTTCACCGTTTTGAGAGCGGTGGTGATGAAATTATTTACACAAAGTAAAGCGCCTGTCTGGGTTCCAAGTTTCGAACCTACGACCTACAACTCGTAAGTTGGGCCGTTACCACTGGGTCACCACTGCTCTCTAATATCCATACTAATATTATAAATTTGAAAGTAACTCTGTCTGTCTGTCTGTATGTTACCTTTTCACGCCTAAACCACTGAACGGATTTCGATAAAATTTGGCAGAGAGATAGATTGCATCCCGGGGAAGGACAAAGGATAGTTTTTATCGACATACCTCGCGGGCGAAGCCGCGGGTGGAAGCTAGTTTATAGTATTAGTATGGATAAATAGACAGGTGAGTGTCCCCGACGACGATCGAGTTCATTGGCGTACTATTCAAGAAACCTATTTAGCACCAGGTTGGTAAAGGTTAATGATGAAGAAAGAACATTATAATTATCTACTGCTAATCCTATTGGTAGATTTTCACCGTCTCCACTTTGGTGAACAGATCGCATAATCGTCGGTAATAAATAGTGGAACCCATTAAGGCTCCTTCAAACAGGCGCGACACGCGATAAAATCACTCGCGACACAAAGGCACCGCAAGTCGCGCAACGAGCGGTGCACAAACACATACAACAATACAATACAACAAACACAAAACAAAAACAATACATAAACACAATACATTTCGAAAAACTAGGGCTTGAAAGTTTGTACGAAATGCCATACGGCGTAAACGCTCCTTAATGTGTAAAATGAATAATATTTATATGCTCCAGACATGTTTATAGATAACATGTGTCGCTAATTACAGAAAGCTGTATATCATTGTTGTACTGTTTATACTTTGGTAATTTAGAACGTATGTACTGAATTTGACGTAAACAAGATATTCTGGGTTGTCGACGGTACACGTGCACAAGTATGGACGCAGGTGTTGTCTTTTGGGCAGTCTTTATTATGTTTATAGAAGTTGTCTTAGCGACTGAGCTGACATATTACTTGATATCTCTTTCTTACAGCAGATTTCAGTCGTTTGACTGTACGACTGATGAATTGAATTCGATGAATCCCTACTTTTCTGTTAAATATTTTAACTCGTATCGACAATATAATACGTATGGTCAAGTCACGCAACTAAATAATTAATTAAAAAAAAAAAAGAAACAGTGTCACTCCGGGAGTGCCGACAGAAGTGAAAACAAAACAAACAGAATACTTTGCCATCACTCACTGACATATCGAATATGCATTAAAATCGAGTACATCCCGAGGAGAGCCGAACACATCCGAAGCGGTGTCGGGTCTCCCGCGACACCGTATACAGGGACTCATTGTTGTGGATTTCTTGTTCCACAATGCATAGGACATGCGGCAAACGTGTCCTGCCATATCCCATTTGAGCTTGGCTACTTTTTAGGTGACGTCAGCGATTTGTGTCTTAGTGTGCAGTATGATATATTACCCGAAACTTTTTTCTTGTACTCCTCAGGTTTGTGCAGGTACATGGCCGCGGCGTCGCCGTTCAGAGGGTCGATAGGGTTGGGGTAGGTCAGCAGCTGCGGCAGAAACGACTCGAATATGTTCGACAGGTCTGGAATGCAAATATACAAGGAATTAGTATCTGTTCTACTGCAGTTTGTTAAAAAGGGCTCACGTGAAGAGGGTAGCCAGTATCTTAGAATAAGTAAGGTATTATTCTATGGTCCGTAAGTCCGACTCCGCGAAAGTAAGGTATTATTCTATGGTCCGTAAGTCTTACTCCGCGAAAGTAAGGTATTATTCTATAGTCCGTAAGTCCGACTCCGCGAAAGTAAGGTATTATTCTATGGTCCGTAAGTTTGACTCTGCGAAAATAAGGTATTATTCTATAGTCCATAAGTCTGACTCCGCGAAAGTCCGCTCTCTGCAACCAGGTATGCTTAAGAGAGATGCGCTAGGTAGCCCGCGAAATTCGAATTTTCTTACGTTTTTTGCAATTTGCAGGTCAGTGTCAGATTGTATGTTGATTATATTCGCGACCGGCGTTCCGCCTCCTCCTTCTCGAGTATTACTGCTTCGCAGAAGAAGGTGACGGCTTTCCATGTGGCCATTAATTTTGGTAATGGTCAGGTCAGTATTTATTTTATTGAATGATCACAACCTGATTTTAAGACTACTATTCATTATTGATCTTAAATCACCTAGGTCATAGATGTGTTTAGTGATATAAATATAACACAATAGTCCAGTAGCGAAGGGTCAATTTTTATAAGAGGTAAGCTGGATGAAGATATCTTTAATACGATTATGTTATTCGTCTATAGAATACTGACTGTGCCATTTTTTAAAGGGAAGCCGGTAGGAATCAAGTTGTTTGGATCCTTCGCCACTGCAATAGTCTGACCGCAGCACTGTGGTTTAATTTTATACGTTTTGTGGTCGATTTGATATTGAAACGTAACCTGTTAAAACAAATTATGAGCAGTTAAAAATAGTTATGTTAACGACAAAGATATTTATAATAATCAAGTTATGGAGATGTTATGGATGTAGTTGCAATAATTTTAGATGAGAAAATTTGGCAGTTTAGAATATAGAAATAATGATGACGTATTATTTTCTAGATTCGTCAATTAAAAAAAAAAAACTGCAAATCTTACATTAAAAAAAAAAAATTATTTCAATCAAATTCTTAGTTAACTTTAATTTGTACAAGCCCGGACAACCATCTACTACATTCTAAATCAAACTATGTAATTCTTAGTTTAAGGCTTTGCCGGCTTTTTTTAGAAACCTACCTTACGAGAACGTACTCGAACACCCGGGATATAATTCTATGTCCTAAGGTCATGGTCTGTGTGCCAAATTTCATCTAAAACCAGGCGTCAAAAGGTTCTGTTAGACAGAATTAAATTCGCATTTGTAATTTAAATTGAATCAATCAAACTCACCATAAAGTGCAGTCCAAGCCTGATTAATAACGTCAAGACAAACTGTGCCAGAAACCTCATCGATGTTTGGGTGGTAGACCTTGTTCATGAAGCCGATGGACGGGGACTTGAAGGGGTAGTGGTCTGGGAGGTGCACGCGGACGCGCCAGACGCCGCCTTCGTATGGAGCTGGAATTTTAAAAGTTGGATTTGTATCAATCAGTTTTGAAAAGGTGTATGTTGAATCAATCAGTTTTAAAAAGAGTTTGTTGAATCAATCAGTGTTCAGTGTGCTTATTAAAAAGGAATCTAGTGAATCCTAATCAGTTTGTTTACATGAGTTTAATGAATTCGTAAGAAATAATTAGTAAAATTTCAAATCAATCAGACATCTTGTGAATGATTGTAATGTACTTATGGCCAAAAAATTACGTACACTTTAATAATTGACTTATTAAAAATATTACCTCAATCAATAAGTACACTCATGAATCAATCAATTAAAATAAATAAATGACAATACTTACTGCCAGGAGGGCCGAAGAATTTCACGCAGAACTCATTGAGCCCTCCCAATATTGTCACCTCATGTTTACTTTCGATACTGTTTGCTAAATGTTAAGGAAATATGGTAAAATAAAACGTTCTTAACATAGGTACCTACATATTGACGGTTAAAAATAAAATAAAGTAAATCATTATAGGGGTCCCTATAAATGTTTAAATTTATTTTATTTTTACAAAAAACATACAAGGAAAATATTGTTGAATATTGTACGGTGTTACAAAACCCACGAAGTGCGAGTCACACTTGGCCGCTTTTTAAGAAGAGTCCATACGTAAAGTTCATTCACACACTAACCTTTGTATATTAAGAGAGACAATCAATATACTTATAACGGCACCAAAGAGGGTAGAAAGGTTACGAGTATATGCAACCCTATAAAGTAGGGTAGTATCATATATTTATAGCATTCTTCTAGTAAATGCCATTTGCATTGGTCATTAGTGAAATGAGCACGCAACGGTTACTGCACCCTCATTGCGTAACACACCACCAATCACAATCTGAATCATTTTGAAGGATTTTGCTAATCCACTGAGTTATATGTTCGAAAAATTGTCTGCTCAACAACGTAAATAACGCAATGAATGTTGCTGAACTGTTAAAATGAAAGCCTAGTACTAGTGTGTACGCAATTACCAAAGGCAACTGATCATTTTGGCCTTCTCAGTCAACTTAGTCCAAAACGTCTTTGCATAAACTCACGCCGTTTTTACATGGGGTTAGAGAGAAACTCGACCCGGAACATACTCCTTTTGCTTTGTCCACGTTCATACAAGAGTGTACCTTTAACTAATTCATAATGTAAGGAATACGCTACAGTAAACTTTCACTAAACTCGCATACTAGGTCACCATACCTACGAGGAGTTAGCAGAAGTAATCTTATCAGCCTTATCGTCACTTCCTTTTTGTGTTAATACCTGTGTGAACTTTTGAAGCACATACTTATTCTGGTAATATTTTTAACTAACCACGTTGGCAACATGAAAATTGACAAGACAAAGGTCATGTCAAATGCCCATGTAACACCCACCCTCATGAAAATCGGAGACGCTACACTCGAAGTCGTAGACGAGTATGTTTACCTAGGGCAAACTGTCCAGCTACGGTAGGTCCAACTTCGAGAAAGAGGTAAATCGTCGAATTCGACTCGGCTAGACAGAGTTCGGAAAGCTACGCAATATCTTCTCGTCTCATATACTCAAGACGAGTCTTTGACAAGTGCGTGTTGGCACTGAAACGTGGTCGTTTACAATGGGCCTTATTAGTAGGCTAAAAGTCACCCAAAGGGCAATGGAGAGAGCTATGCTTGGAGTTTCCCCACGTAGTCGAATCAGAAATAAAGAGACCAGTCGCACCTCGAAAAGTTCAGAGCTGAAAGAAACCTCCTCGTTTATCGATAGTTAATCAAGATTCTAGGAAACGAATCGATTAGTTAAGTATTTACCAAACGTTTTATAGATTTCTGTTTGTATTCTACGACACGCAATGACATGACGTAAAAGTCGTGATCGTGGCTATTCTGATAGTGAAGCATGATATATTTACGTATTTTTACCAAATATTATGATAGAGAGATAACAACAAGTCTACGCAGTGATAGTGAGACTTGAGTTTCGCTTAGTCATACTATACTGTTTGGTGAAACTGCCGCAATCTCAGCTGATAAGAGAAACAAAACAAGCTGTTGAAGATGGACTATGCTAAAAAGACTTTCTTTAGAGGACAATGGTGGCCAAGTTGTATCATCAGCCGTGACTCACAAATTGTAGGTCCAGACTTCCTGAGCTGGAACCCAGACAGGCACGTTATGCAATAAATTTCATCACCACTGCTCTCAAAACGGTGAAGGAAAACATTGTGAGGAAATCGACAAGTCCTAGACCCATAAAATTCGAAGATATGTGACATCTACCGACCCGCATTAAGCCCGCATGGTGGATTACGACCCATTCCCTCTCACAGAGGGGAGGCCTGTGTCCTAGCAGTGGAAACATTATAGACCACGAAGAATATGAGAATAGTCATGCAGTGGTTATAAAAAGTTTAGGCAGTAAGATGTAATCGGGACTGATTGACCTGGATCTGGAAGGATCAATGCTACAACCTTTATTCCACGACTAGCAACAGTTTTAGAGAGCGAAAAACCAACTACGGCTGCAATTTCGGGAGAATTCTGAACAATCTTAATATTTGTTGGAACTTTCTCAACTCAAGTGAATCAGAATACACCGAAAATTGACTTAAACCGTAAAATGAGTAACACTGTAAACGAAACAGCAAACGTTGCAATAATTAGGTCCCGATTTGTCATACTGAATCATTTTTTTCATACTTCCGCTCACGTCACCATCATCATCTGCCTAGCCTTTTCCCAACTATGTTGGAGTCGGCTTTCAGGCTAACCGAATGCAGCTGACTGAATACCAGTATTTTACATGGAGCGACTGCCTATCTGACCTCCACAACCCAGTTACTGGGTAATACGATACCACTTGGTAAGACTGGTTGTCAGACTTTCGGGATTCTGACTACCCGTAACGATTGTCAAAGATCCACGAATGACAGCCGGGACCAACGGCTTAACGTGCTTAAATTCCGCTCACGTATCGTCATTGAATTTCCTGAAACAATGAATCAGTGATCGATCACCAAGGAGCAAAATCACTGTTCCCGTGTTCATATAACCCATGAAAATAAAAATAAATTATTACTTACATCAGAACTTAATAAAAATCTGAAATTCACTGACAGCAGACATTAGACAAACAACGCAAAATATAAAACGCTAGAAGTAGACATGATTTTTTTTTCCTTTTATAACGAAGGTGAGCTCTAAGAAAGAATTTTCGACAATTAATCCCTTAAAGGGGGCTAAATAGAGGTTGAAAGTTTGTATAGGAGTCCGTAATTTTTGCCGATGGGAATGCCATGGAGAGCACGGCTTGTAGCCTAAGCAAAAAAAAAAAACAAATCCAACAAAAAATTGTTGCTGAATGGGCCGCTTGACCTCGATCACGCCTGATGGAAAGCGATGGATGAGGTCTACGATGGTACGAGCGTGCCGAGAAGCTGCCTGTTCACTCTTACTACACTACAGTTATTAAATTAATTGATAATGGAGCTAAGTAATACTTTGCTACTCCATACAAAATAACCAAGACGGTTCAAAATCCGCCTGTTGCTACCCCGCGAAGTCGCGACGGATTGGCGTTGCTACGAGCGAACGATTAATTATGTAAGGGTAGGTGCAGACGGCCAGCAATCGATAGTGTCTGTTCTTTGTCTGCAACAGGAGTGACCGACTGTCCTCGGTCGAGGACCCCTGTTTTGACTACACTGCATGGATCGTTTGTTTTGGTTTACAAGAGACGACTTTTTTATGATCAGATGGAGTTCCTAAACGAAATTGTATCTTTAAATAGAGGTGGAAATGCGAGGCTACAAAAATGATAACGTATACAACTGCAGTAGAATAAAAGACATTTATTTATCTTGACATGTTGTTATGTGTATCAATTTGCCCATTCTTCTCCCTACAAGTTGGAGTCGGCTTTCAGTCTAACCAGATGCAGCTGAATACCAGTATTTTACGTGGAGAACGACTGCCCATGTGAACTCCACAACCCAGACACTGACTAATACGAAAACCGTTGGTAGGGCTGGTTGTCAGACTTTCGGTCTTCTGACGGCCCGTAACGACTGTCAAAGATCTACGAATGACAGCCGCGACCAACGGCTTAATGTGCTTTCCGAGAATGTGACAGTCTCTTCTAACAGTCAAGGTGCGCAGATAACTCACGCGTGCATCTCCACTACTGAAGGTTGGTGTAAGATAGGGCTGTCCTTGTCCGGGTTTCTTCGGATTCGTCCCAGTTCGCACAGTTCTGTGTACCACCCTGGACGCACTGACAGTGAGTTCTAAATACTTATAACTGAGACGGGCGGATGGAACCAACAGCTCAGCTTTCAAAAAAGTCTGCGGTTTACGAATTTGATGCCCAATGAAATACCCGTTGTTACTCAAACTCAAAGCATTTATTTCAGTTAAACCATTTACAGGCACTTTTGAATTGTCAAGAAGCTGGTCAGTCAGAAAATATGAAGCTAGTTGCCCATTCCAAAGCGTAGGTACCTATGGAGAGGAACGGGCAAGAAACTCCATAGACACTCTTTTAAATTATATGTTTACAAAAATATTAATTACACATTAATGTTCAATTTAAATATATGTGAGAACGATGTAAAAAAGACGTACGCGTTAAACGCTTTTAACGAGTACGTCTTTTAGACAGTTTAGTATAGACATACTATACTAATATAATAAGCTGAAGAGTTTGAACGCGCTCTGGAACTATCAGTTGGATTTGAAGAAATCTTTTCTCGTTTGAATAGCACAAATCCTTGAGAAAGTTTTAACTCACACTACGACCATAAGAAGCCGAGGATAAATAGAAAAAAATACAGAAAGAAGAACGCTAAGAAAAAACGAAGTAACGGGACACAGGCATAGGATATATTTTGTTAAATCAAGAAACAGGCGTACTAAATCACGGGCAGAAAATAGTGTACGATAAACAAGATATAGACAAAGCAACATATATTGCTTCTATGCATTAGTTTGCATAAATATTTCAGCCTAGGCTTACGACAGAATGACTCACTAGACGCAGAACTCGTAAGGTGAATTAGGTATTTAAGTACTACAATTTGGTCATTGGTCAGTCACAATGTCAGTCATCTGACGTCACGCCAGTTAGTTTATCAAAAGCCACAATAGGTCAGTTTTATGTTAATCTACCTATACATATAACAAATAGTAACGAAGTCAAAAATGTACAACACATATTTTTGAAATAAGTAATTACACCGAGATGAGACGGGAGTCAGATGCCGAAAATAAAGTTTTTGGAATTTTTGCCCATTTGTATGGATCTATGTTCCAGATTGGCGCGATTTGGATGAAATTTGGCACACAGATAGTTTATAACCTGGATTAACACATAGGACTTTTAATACCCGTAGTACCCCTTGGATATTTTTCGACGTCCACGCGGGCGAAGCCGCGGGTAAAAGCTAGTTTAAATTTATACATTAGGGTTTTGTAATAACAAAATCGGCGTTGAGGCTGTTATTTAGAATATTCACGAAGGGCTGATTTTTCCAACGCCCCCAAATATCTTTACGCAGGAATAATTTTGAAGTTTTTGCAGTTTTTCCATAAATAAAATGTCAGACATCACCGGTAATTGATATCTGACGTTGGAAAATTCAGCCCTAAGTTCAGTTCTTTGGAATGGAACGACAAAGAAAATGCTTGGATAATGGCTAAGAATGACGGAAGCGACCAGCGATTGTTAAAATTAGCCCAAAATTCAGAAGTATTTGGAATGAAACGATGAAGCTTATGCTTGGAAAAATAGCTAAGAATTACGAGGAAGACCATAAAATGGTGATCTTTTGAGTTTTGAGTAATGAGACAGCACCAGCTTTAAAAAAATGATAAAATTTTTCACTGTAGTCGTCGATGTACATTTTTATAATTTCTAGTGCGATTTTATCGTGGTCGTGGTCGTCCACGTCGAAGTCACGGCATCTCGACAACACAGTGGAGTAAAATGTATAGAAATACTAGATTCCGCCCGCGGCTTCGCCTGCGAAGTATGTCGATAAAAACTATCCTATGTCCTTCCCCGGGATGAAATCTATCTCTGCCAAATTTTATCGAAATCCGTTCAGTGGTTTAGGCGTCAAAAGGTAACATACATACAGACAGACTGAGTTACTTTCGAATTTATAATATTAGAATGGATTTGAAGACGCTCTTAAATTTCCGTCCACGATATCGTTATAACGTGCGTTCACGATAAAAACGTCACGTTAGAAATTATAAAAGCACAAAATTGCTGCAGCTTTTTGGAGTTGTTGTAGAGAAAACGGTCTTGAAAGTTAATAAAGTACGCGTATTCAGAATTGACCAATGCCGAAGGGGTCACTAGAGGTGTATGAACTTGGGATCAAATGATAATCGGGGTAAAATAAAAACACGACTCAAATTGATTTCTGAACGAGTATATGATTTTTTTGTAGGGGATAATATTTATGTCTAGCCGAAATCGTAGCGAGTGGGGGGAAAATTGTTATCAAATTTCGGCGAGACAGGCTTTCATGAAAAAGACGTCAACGACCGGGACTTGCTGGATCAGCTTTAAACAACGAAAGAGACAAAGGTGAAGGAGTTTTGTACCCGACTACGACGAAGTAAAAAAGAGGGTTTTTATTTTGACCGGTATGTATGTATGTATGTATACGTATGTTCATCTGTTCCCTCATAACTTCAAAAATACTTATAATACGTAGGGTGTTCAATAAATTTTGTCGTGTGATTATATAAATTTATATTTTTTCAAAATAAGACCCATTACAATTAATACATTTATTCATACGCACAAACCACTCATTTATCCAACCCTCCCACTTTTCTTTATTAATTAATTCTAATTCTTCCTCAAACGCACCAACCAACTGCTCGTCCGTAGAAAACTTGCGCCCCTTCATCCGTTTTTTCACAAACGGAAATAACCCGAAATCACAGGGTGCAAGATCAGGACTGTAGACAGGGTGTTCCAGTACTTTGATACCAGATACTCTCAGAAATTCCGAAGTAGCGCTAGCTCTATGGGCTGGTGCATTGTCGTGATGTAGGAACCACGAGCCGAGTCCCGAATTCGGTCGTCGATTTCTCAGTTCTTCAAACAAATGGGGCAGACAAATCTCAGTATACCATTCACTTGTGACGGTCTTCTGTCCGCTAAGCCTCACTGATTTTACTAATCCTTGTTTGCTAAAAAAAACGGTCATCATTATTTTTTTCACCGATTTCGATTTCCGCACTTGTGTTGGTTGCTCTTCGTCTTCGAAGACCCATATTTTGCTTTGTGATTTAGTTGGCACGTCGTAATAATAAATCCAGGTTTCGTCACCCGTGATAATTGAACTGACACTCTTGGTTCGGCCATTGTCAAATTTTTTCACCATAGATTGCGCCCATTGTACGCGTTGTTGTTTTTGGTCCTCACTTAAAGTATGGGGTACCCACAATGTACAAAGTTTTTTTACATTTAAATGCTTCGTCACAATGTTGTGCAAAGAGAATACAGGAATATTTAAGAGTTCTTCTAACTGACGATACGTAATTCGACGATTTTCTGTAATGGCTTTTTCCACACGAGTTATGTTTTCCGGCACTTGAATTTCCGCGGGTCTTCCCGGTCGCGGGTCGTCGTCTAGCTCAAAATCCCCACGTTTGAATTGTAAATACCATCGTTCCACAGTCCTTACAGAAGGGACTTCCAGACCAAGAACAGAACAAATCTCGTCAAAACATTCTTGTTTAGATAAACCGCGTTTAAAGTTATAGTAGATAATAACACGATAATCCCGTTTGTTCAACGACGTCATCTCAATTTTTTCAATTTTTCCCTTAAACTAAAATCTTAATTGTTGGAAGCTGAAACAAACGTGTTAACTCTTGTAATTGACGACACTTAATAATGGACACATAAACTGTCGCGGTACGCTTAGCGTTTGCAGACACGTCAAGACTTGTTGAACACCCTACGTAATTTGACAAATGAGGTATCGTTAGAAGCGTCTTGTCTGTCCGATGGTTATAGGCTATGTGACGTCACACTAAATTCAATATGGCGCCCTCTAGAGGACATAAAGTAATTAATTTAAAAATAAATATTTTGGGATGGTGCCTTGTGGGGTATCAAATAAAAGGGCTTAACTAGTACATTTCAAAAATATAAATATTACTGAAATAAGCCCCAAAATAAATAAAAAAACGATTTAAAACTAAAACACGACTACTGAAACGGATGAAACAAGAAAATACCTTCCCGTGGTCGCATGCCGTTGTTAACATACATATAAGCTATGGTAGCATGCGACCACGGGAAGGTACTTTTTTGTTTCATGCTTTTCAACAGTCGGGTTTTAGTTTTTATATTTTTTTTACAGTTCTCCTTTTCCACATTAGACGTCTGCCTTTGTACACCAAAAAATTAGAGAAATGTGACATCTACCAACCAGCAGTGTGTCCCAGCGATGGTCCCACATTTTAGGCTGAATGCTTATACTTTGTACAGCACCTAAGTTATCTGATTACAG
Organism: Luperina testacea; assembly: GCA_927399505.1. Lineage (NCBI taxonomy): Eukaryota > Metazoa > Arthropoda > Insecta > Lepidoptera > Noctuidae > Luperina > Luperina testacea. Next base: position 1,704,576 of record OV656780.1, read on the forward strand.
CTTGGAGATTCAGGAGTGGATAACAATTGCCTCTACAAGCGTCGATACTTAAAGCCTGTCATTAATTGAATTTTATGGTATGTCACAGGCAAGAAACTTGCATTGTGTTAATGGGGCTTCTACATACCTACGGTCACGAGTACCTACGGTCGGGCATACGAGATGCTACCTAGGTAATATTTTAACTTGCTCACTACCTATGTAAAATCAGGGAAATTAAATCTTTATCAAGTTGATGCTACAATCAATTTGCCATGCTATAGCCATTTCAGACAACTGTCACAGAATGACAGTTGTGATTTGAATATACGGACAATTAAAGTCGGTAATCAATTTCATAAACAATTTCCTTGACTTAGGTACTATTCTCATCTCATAAAGATCGTGCTGTTAAGTAAGAGAGAGACGTCACCAGTTAGTCAGCTCGTCTGGTAATAAAATTATTAATATACATTCTAGACTAAGATAATGGACTCTATAAGAGACTGTGACCTCTGACTTTGTTCCGGTGTTCTTCTCAGAATAGTCGGATAGGAAACTCCGACTAACCGACCTCTAACATCTAGTTTTAACGAGCATTTTTTGACGTTTTGAAAGTTTGCCCAAACGTAGGAACAAAATAGGAATAATAAAATAGTATCATGATAACGAGCTCAAAAAATATTTTTCGTCGCATAGTTCTCAAAATTTTGAGCGTAAACTATCATAATATTTTATTTAATTATAATAAAGGGAATTCAATCAATGAAAGAAATACCTACCTAAAAACAAAACCCAGAGAGCCGTGCATTTATTTTTTAAGTTAATTAAAAAATACTGTTATTTTGGTGGTCATTAAATTCAACTAACATCAAACGCATCACTGTTTCGAACCTTATTAGTTGCCGCGATGAGCTATTGTCAATTACCTAACAATTTGCTTCTTACCGCGCCTTAAATTAATTTAGAAAAATAAATTTCCTTTATCTAGCATATATCCCTAACAGCCAACCAGAGTCTTATCAGGTGCTGATGGATGGAATTTCCAATATGGTCTGTTTTTTCGTAGCAACAAGGGAAGCAGCAGCCCATTTGGGTAAATGGGCTATGGAAGTGTATGATAGCGTGACGGTTGACAGGGGAGAAGAAAACGTGTTGCGCCGACCTCCAGGACTATGGCACAAGGACAGGAAGACGATGATAAAGCAACAGCCTATTTGGCTAACTCCATCTTCCATCCTCATGCCCTGTCAAGCTGTCACCTGCGCACTTTATGATCTTATGACTGCATCAGCAAGCGCTGTTCGCGCAGCTGAATTTTGGGCCAAGGATGCTTTTCCTACTTTTTAAATATCTTATTTTTTTTTTACAAATTACACGAATTTATTGGATACACTACAAATATATAATTTCCATTATCATTTAAAAAAAACGTGAGTAGTATAAATATTAAGTAAACGCGTTGCACTTCGTTAGGAAATATTCAGTTAAACAATCGTGACAAAATAATTTTATCGCGGAACGTAGCCATTAGTATTTATGTTGAAATACTGTTTCCTCCGAGCCTTTTACCGACCCCCGTACATTCAGTGGCGTGCATTGCATAAAAGCTTAAAAGCAGTGCCTATCTCGATAAATCACTTATAAGCCTGTCAATTACATTTTAGTGTGTATGCCCCACATTTAAGAAACTCACTAAATTATCATACTTAACAAAAAAACAACAAAATCTTCATAAACACGCGCGGCAGTAGGCAGTCGCCAGACGGCCTACTCGGCTCCCGTATTATTCGCACATTCTCATTGGTATTTACTCGTTCAAGTTAATATGATGAAATTAAAAATACGTACGTCTCGCGCGTAATACTGTGACGTTCGACCTTCGCAATTTATCACCCTAAAGTTATGCCTAATCAAATAATCAACCGAGTATGAATGTTAAAATCATAATTTGTAATTCGTTCGTAATTTGGCCGTGCGAAGAAAGGGATGGATATTGAGGTCGCCGATAGTGAGGCAAAAATGAAAATACAAGATGGCGGCTGCAAAAAATTTACAATTTTTTGATATGAGGTCAAAATGAAAATCCAAGATGGCGGCTGTGATTTTTTTAATTTTTCGTCATGGGTGTCGTTTTCATGGTTTTCAAGGGCGCTAAAGCCGATAGTGAGGCCAAAATGAAAATCCAAGATGGCAGCTGTGATTTTTTTATTTTTCGTCATGAGTGTCGTGTTTATGGTTTTCAAGGGCGCTAAAGTCGATAGTGAGGTCAAAATGAAAATCCAAGATGGCGGCTGTGATTTTTTTATTTTTCGTCATGGGTGTCGTTTTCATGGTTTTCAAGGGCGCTAAAGCCGATAGTGAGGTCAAAATGAAAATCCAAGATGGCGGCTGTGATTTTTTTTTATTTTTCGTCATGGGTGTCGTTTTTATGGTTTTCAAGGGCGCTAAAGCCGATAGTGAGGTCAAAATGAAAATCCAAGATGGCGGCTGTTTTTTTTCCATCATGTGTTTTCACATCATCAACTACAAAGTGAAAAATAACTTTAATTTTGGAAGTCGGTGGCAAACAACGAAAATGCGAAACCATCGACACTGACTTCCGAAATTAAAGTTATTTTTCACTTTGTAGTGTCTTATTTGGAAGTCGGTTGTTTCTTTTGGTAAAAAAGTTTTTAACTCCTCAAAACCTGAAGATTTCTGGGTATACTAGAAACGATATTGAACATTTTGTGATTAGCCAACTATGAATAATGTTTTCATTAGCTAATGAACATAAAATAAACAAAGAACAGTTTAAAAACTAATGCAATTAATGTATTAGTCATTAGTCACTCTATACTAATCGTGTAGTTTTAAATTAACTTTGAGTCCAGTTTCTCGCTCTGTTTAATTCAATGTGCACTCGGTGAATGTGAACGTCTGAATCGAGTTCAGAACGAGCGTTAAATAAAACAGCGCATCGAATTTTAGAATCCATACTAGTATTATAAATTCGAAAGTAACTCTGTCTATCTGTCTGTTACATTTTCACGCCTAAACCACTTAACGGATTTCGATAAAATTTGGCAGAGAGATAGATTGCATCCCGTGGAAGGACATGGGATAGTTTTTATAGACATACCTCGCGAGCGGAAGCTAGTGGCAAATACTAAAAAATACTTATCCTCTAAAAAAAATATTTACATTCGAACGATGAACGCTTTTTTGTTTTTAAATGAATGCACCTCTAAAATTTTTGAGCTTCTATTGCACACTTTTTTCAGTAAATGTGCCTCTTTTTAAGAGCTTTTTTTTAGCTTATTATGATCGTTGAAAAAAATAACGGAAAGTCATTTAATTTTTGGCAGTTGTTAAATTAAAACATGAACAGTTATATAAAGAAAACCTATGACGTTTTACTTTTTCCTTCCAAAAATGCATACATATGTAAACGAATCAAGGAAAACAATTCCAACGCAACGCTTTAGATATTATTATGTTACGTTTTTGTTATGTGTATGTGACGCACGTGTACTATAATTATATTTCATGTGTATGTACAATACACATGCTGTACATACGTCACAGTATTATCGATAGTGCTACTTGGGACTCTACGCTACTGAGAAAATCTATTATTTAATTTTCAGAATAATTAAAAGAATTAAGCCCGGTATACAGTAACGGTAAAAGTATGCAAGTAGCTTGCATGCCGTGTGCCATAACAACTTCTGATTGGAGAATATCATAAAAAATTCCGGACTTCAGGTATAAGCCGTACGTCAAAGGTAAAACTTTGACCTTGAGCTGGTTTAGAGTAGTACGGAGTTTCAATAGAATGAGAGCCAAGCATATACACAGAATAAGCAAGCTGATGTGGCAATGGGCCGGCCATATTAGCCGTAGAGGCTATGACCGTTAGGGTAGACGTGTTCTTGGGTGGAAACCCTCAGGCTAGGTGGACCGACGATTACGCAGGGTAAATGGTAGCAGATAGATGATAGTTGCTGAGAACCGAGTTGAATGGCGTGCGATTGGGGAGGCCTATGTCCAGCAGCAGAGGACTACTGTAGGCTGATGAATGATGATGATGACAAAAAGCAAAGCATACAGCGATAAGGCCACCTATCGTATATTTTTTATTGTTTGATGTAATTTTTTGTTATCTATTTTTGTGGTGTACAATAAAGTTGTATATTATTTATACTTAAGACTGATTTCTCAACGGATAACTTTATTCGAGGAATAATTTTGAAATTTTGACAGTTACTTCATACAAAAACTGTCAAACGTCAATTTTATTCCTTGAATAAAAGTTTTCTGGCGATGGTAAAATCAACCCTTACGGCTGATTTTTCAATCAACTCATAACTTTATTCGAAGAATAATTTTGAAAATTTGACAGTTATTTCATACAAAAACTGGCAAACGTCAATTTTATTCCTCGAATAAAAGTTAGCTGGCGCTGGAAAAATCAGCCCTTAAATAAATAAAAGACGTGCTAAGCAGATTCGTAATAAGAAATAAACTTTTTGCAATTTATTCATACCTACGAGTACAGTTCGTGCCACGTAAGAAGAGACTTGACCCCGCCTCCCCGGACCGGGCGTCATCGGGGCGGCGGAAAGCGGGGGTGGCGGGGTCAAGTCTCTTCTTACGTGGCACGAATTGTACATCCAATTAGGATGGCGAATCTTTTCTATTAGTTTCTTGCTGGATACAGAGAGAAGCTAACGTTGCCTTTCGTTTCTGTTCCTCATCCTAATTATGTCTAATTAATTTCGTTCAAAGTTCGTAGACGGTTAAATCAATTCTCCTTTGAACACACTGATTAATCTGTTTTGGGTTCCGTACCCTAGCGTACTACGGAGTTTCAATAGAAAATTAAGCTAGCTTATACTGCACCCTAATTGCGGAACACACTATCTAAGCTCCGAATATCCTGAGCGACTTTCCTCAGAGTCACGAAGTGTAAACGAATTATTATTAGACAAATCATAAAACCTAGCAGTGCCCCGCGGTTTCACCCGCATAAGTGTCGATCCCGTGGGAATATCAGGATAAAACTATCCTATGTCCTTTCCCGGGACTCAAACTACCTCTATACCAAATTTCATCTATATCGGTTCAGCGGTTTAAGCGTGAAGAGGTAACAGACAGACAGACACACTTTCGCATTTATAATATTAGTATGGATAGTGTTAATTGGCGATAATTAATTCAATGTTTAGTTGTCAAAATACTCATATTGTTAGAATACATTTAATTGTTAAATATGTAACAACTAACAAAGAAGAATAGATAAATGCGTATGATTTTATTTCACTGGTTTAGTTTTATTCTATTAGTCATACATAACAGTAAAAGTTATTTGAACATTTTCTTGTACCTGTACAATGTACATTTTTGACGTGACAACGTCTAATAAATCGATGAAGCTGGCTGCACTCACGAAAAAACTGACTCATGTAGCGTTACCTCGCGGCCTCGCTCTGTAGCGTTCCATGGCGGCTTGAAGTGCAAGCGAATATTAACAAATGCAATGCAACTATTCCATCAGTATTTTCTTATGACGTTTTTAAACTGAATTTCGGCCGCATGCCAAAGTTCGGTTAAACCGAATGTGAAACGAATTTCGGCCCATTCTTAGTAACTTTTATCAAACGCTCCACATACCAAGCGATTAATTACTTCTGTTATAAAACATAATAAACAGTTATCAATCTCACAGGGTCATCTCAATACCGCGAAAATACATGGTCTTTTGTTACGAAACGTGTGTTAATTATATTTTTTTAAACCTTCCACCCACCTATGCACTTGGTTTTTCGATAGCATGAACCTAATATGGTACCTATGATAACATGCTATTATCAAATAATGCTGTTATAGCATGCATTATTTTTATTGTGACACAAACATACAGAAAAATTCAAACTTTCTCGGAACATGAGACGAGCCGCTGCGCAGTAACAAATTCACGTGTCAGCGGGGGTGAGGGGCGAGGTACTGCGCAGCGAGCAACGCACTTTAGAGCCGCCATAATGTTTGAACTGTTTGTACCCTATTTTACTTTAGGGTGCCAAAAGGTTCGTTCCAAGTGCCACAACGAGAACCCCGCACCCTACTGATTTGGCCTACGCCCTGTCTGTCACAGAAGTGTTATCTTTTTAACAGTATGAGGTAGCTAAAGTCCGTTCACAGTTATTTTATCTCTAATTTCGCATAACTGTCCAAATCACAGTGACCTTTATTGTCATTATAATAAGGTTGCTGTTAGGTTGCTACTGTCAGAGGTAAAATAATTGTGAACGGACTATAGCTGATATTTACACAAAAGACGTGTTACTGTTAGTATTTAGTATACGCTCTCTTTAATAGCAAATAAACAAAAATAAAAATGGGTCTCCAACTCGTCATACAAGATCTCTTCTACCTACTTAGCCTTTTCCCAACTATGTTGAGGTCTTGCCAGATACAGCTGAATACCAGTATTTTACATGGAGCGGCTGTCAATCTGACCTCCACAACCCAGTTACTGGGTAACGGGTAACACGACAGTAAGACTAAACTCGCCATACAAGCTTACCACTAAAGGTTTATTTCGAAAAAATGAATGATTTTTGTTCCTTCTCTACTAGTTCTAGCTTGAAGGAAACCCTGAGAGCACTAGTGAAACTCGCACTTGTTCGATTTTTTTTACAAAAAGGACGCAAAAGTGGGATCCGCCTGCTCTGCCGATGCCGATAGAAAGTTTTACTTTTCTTTTTTTCTCTTTACAATTTTAAGTCATGTATGCAATAAATTACATCTTGTGTTGTTATTTTAGTGTTATTGTTATTAAAATACTGACATTACTAATAAATTAATGTAAATAAATAAATGGCAACAGATTTTATTTAAAAAAGTAAAATATTTTTTTTTTATTATGTACCTATCTTTTACAAGTCATAATTATGACCAATAATTTGGTAGGTAATTCATCTTATTCTTTTTTATCTCTGTCAACATTGTAGGTATCTCTGTATCTATGAAAACTTTAATTAGTTAATTTAGTACACAAGTTATTGAACTCAAGCCTGGCCTCAAGCATTATTTTGTCTGATATTTTAATTACTTCTAACTTGTCTCATCATTAGTAATAGGTATTAAGGTCAAATTTACGCCTAATGAGTAACTCAACTTACTTGAATTTTGTCTTTTCTCTGTACAAAATTAATTTGGTTAAATTGGAAAAATGCAAATTGTTTGAGTAATACCCATTTCCTACTTATTTTTAAGTCATGATTAGAGGTGGTTATGGGAGATTGGCCAGAGAAGGCAACACACAGGGAAGAGTGGAAAGCTGTGTGGGAGACCTTTGCCCAAAAGTGGGACAATACAGGTTAACATCAAATGTAAATTATATTGTTTAATAGAAGGTTAGGGGCTGTGAGTCATTATTTTGCTACTTTGATTAGAACAATAAAACCCTACCAAATAAATTATTATAATTTTGCACTTAAACGCCATTTTATTTGAATTTAAAAAGCTAACAGTCTTCAAATAATAATATGAACAAGTATATAAAAAGGAGGGGAAATAATCAAAGGGCATCAAAAAATTCGTCCGCATCACTGTCAACAGGAAACATACCCAAAAGCCTGGCAGCATTGCACTTGGTTAAATGTGGAAAGATTTAAAATGAATTAAGTTTTTATACATATTTCCTGACATAAACTGTTGACTGAAGTAATGCTTTGATTGGAAATTTGTCACAATAAAAACAAATTTTATGACTTTGATAAGCTCTAGAGCAATAAAACTAAGCATATATTTGTTGAAAAATGCTTTTGACAAACCTCATTAATTTGTAAATATTTAGTTGTTTATGTCCTATGTGAGGGATTTATATTTAGAATGTGTGCAAAACACACCAGAATGTTTCAAAACAAAGTAGTTATATGAATCATGTGTTAAAATATAACATCAATGAAAATTATAGGGAATTATTCTAATGCAAATAAAACCTGTTTACTGACAATGATCCAAACATATAGTAACAAAGAAATAGCTAGCAACAGTCCACTGTGAACCTATGTACATGCAATAACAATTACGTACGCATAATAGACTCTATAATCCGTTGTGAGTGCCTAAGGCCATAAACAGAGAAAAAAAAATGCGCAATCAAGACCATGGCCTACATAGGGAATTACGAAATATCACCAGTCAGTACATACGGAAGAACATTGTGCTAACGTAACGCACCTACCTACTAGTTTATCAACGCGTTATATATAGATACGTTGGCCCACGGAGACGTGAAAAGAATGCACGCTCCTTACCCAGACAAATAGGCAAAGGTCTACATCAATAAGAACCTTCAAATAAAATGTTATTAATAACTTTTCACGGGTGTACAACAAAGAAATGTTAATAAAAACACACCCCATATTGATTTTATAAAGGGTCGTGACAATCAGCTGATGGCCCTACAGCTACTTATTTACATGGTGGCCCTCGAACGCAATAGGTTCTTTGTAATGACGATAACAAAGAAAGGATACAGTTTGATGACATCGGTGTCCATGCGTCGTTTCCCAGCGCTCGGTGACGACATCTTCGTGATCTATTACTAATAAATCACAATATCGAACACGAACACTAGAACTAACTCACACTAGACGCAGCGAAACCAATTTTTCGTCCACCAGCAGCAGTCAGAAAAATAACATTGTAGAAAAACAATGGACACAAACCATAGACTAAAATTTCGAAGATGATGTGTAATGAAAAGGGTGTTGCCAGCTAGCAAAACTAATAAACCTGCGGAAAACCACTGATTTTAGCCCTATGTATACGGTTCTTTACGATAGACAACGGCCATTCCAGAAGATTATGCGTCAAAAATTAAAAAACATGCAAATTTGTCTATGCGTCATCATCAGCGAAACTTCGCGTGTGTGAATCAAGGGAGATTATTTATAATTCAGTTTTAATTATAGATTTCTTTTACATATACCTACATCCCAAACTTAGTTAGGACGACGCGTTTGTGGACTGCGACGCTCCGTCGGCGCGCCACGAATGCGGAAACATGTGTTTTGATGTGAACATCAAATCATGATACATGACAACAAATTATAATTTATCGGAGTTTACGTGTGAAATAACTGTTTATTGGAGTGATAAAGGGTTGTTGTGAGATCTTATGGTAGTGGTGATTACTGTAGCAGATCCGTGTGGGGCTGGTGATAAGTGATAAAGTGCGGTCATTTCCGGTGTGTGATAATCGTGATGTGGGCGCCCCGGTGAAGACTCCTGCTAAATCGTTCTGACGTCCTGGTACAGCCATGGCGAATACAGGAATCGGGGTCTCTTTTGACCCTAATGACATGACCAGGTTAGCAACAAGATCACTAAAGTAACCCTAACCACAAAACCTCTAATTTCATGTTTCCCTTCATGATTTTCCTAATAAGCAAGTAAATACAAAGTACTGGTAAGTTTTAATAAACTTTGAACCTATCCAACGTTAGTATTTAGTTCAAAATACTCCATTTACCCCATGAAGAATGTGTTCAAAATTACAATATCCTATCTCTGGCATTTCCATTTCTGTAATTATTATAAAAACAACAACACAAAATAAGAAATGCTTCAAAACCACAAATTGTTATGACACATAAAGGAAACAAACATCGATAATAGTTTATTTCTTTGGTTTTCCTTTTAATTTAATATAAAGCCTATTTTTCTGTTTAAAATAGTATCAGAGTGCAAACAATGTCACTTGAAACTCATATTTGAATCCTCCTGCTAAACTTGTTTGTGGCTGACGCAGCATGTCTTCTTTAATAGATCTGTACCATTTATTAGCTCAGTATTCACTCACATGGTAAGATGTCCTGTGTTATTTTTCTTTTAATAACAATGGTTGGTTTTCTGTAAAAGATCAATAAAATTTTACATAAGTAATCATAATCAAGCAAGTGGGTAAATGAAATGTTGTGTAGAACAAATGTTTGAAGTTCAGGGAATTTTGTCATTTTATTCAGTTTCTAAGTACCTTAAATCTTTGATTTAGCTCAATTAATAGAGCCTACATCAGTCAGATTATGTACCTAAAGTTTAAACAATCAAAATGAACCTTCAGAAATGATTTGGATTTATTTTTTCTGTTCATGGACTTAATGCTCCTTCCCGATAATGTTGTCAATGTTGGCTAAGATTTCAATCTATTAACCAACTGAGCCTATCACAGTCCACTGCTGGACATGGGCCTCTCTCAGACTGCACCACAACACCCTGTCATGTAGCTGAAACTAGCGGCGGCCGAGCACAGTGTGCAGGGCCGGAGCGCCCTGGCGGGCCCCCGTACTATATAGTCGAATAAATTCGCTGCATTGTTTAAAACACAGAGGAAGCTTTTAACCAAATAAATAGAGAATTAAATAAGTTATTTTATGAACAAATAAGGATGGTAAAAATATATAATCCAAGAACAAAAATGTTAATATTCTGCAATAGAAAAAATATTGATTTTTCATGGTTTTTTGTTTCTAACTATTGTTTGCACTTTTTTTACAGTTATTTATCGATTGATTATCATACCCTACATATAAATGATCATGATAAAAGATATGTCGTTGCGGAACACGACTTTGTTCCAAGTTTTTTTCGCAATTAAAGAGCGCAAACTCGATTTTTCATGGTTTTTTGTTTATAACGATTGTTTGCACTTTTTTTTTCATTTTTTAACGATTGATTATCATACCCTACATATAATTGAACATGAAAAAAGATATGCCGTTGCGGAACACGACTTTGTTCCAAGTTTTTTTCGCAATTAAAGAGCGCAAACTCGATTTTTCATGGTTTTTTGTTTATAACAATTGTTTGCACTTTTTTTTTAATTTTTTAACGATTGATTATCATACCCTACATATAAATGAACATGATAAAAGATATGTCGTTGCGGAACACGACTTTGTTCCAAGTTTTTTTCGCAATTAAAGAGCGCAAACTCGATTTTTATGTTTTTTGTTTATAACAATTGTTTGCACTTTTTTTTAAAATAATCAATGATTGATTATCATACCCTACATATAAATGAACATGATAAAAGATATGTCGTTGCGGAACACGACTTTGTTCCAAGTTTTTTTCGCAATTAAAGAGCGCTAACTCTAATTTTCATGGTTTTTTGTTTATAACAATTGTTTGCACTTTTTTTTAAATTAATCAACGATTGATTATCATACCCTACATATAAATGAACATGATAAAAGATATGTCGTTGCGGAACACGACTTTGTTCCAAGTTTTTTTCGCAATTAAAGAGCGCAAACTCGATTTTTCATGGTTTTTTGTTTATAACGATTGTTTGCACTTTTTTTTTCATTTTTTAACGATTGATTATCATACCCTACATATAATTGAACATGAAAAAAGATATGCCGTTGCGGAACACGACTTTGTTCCAAGTTTTTTTCGCAATTAAAGAGCGCAAACTCGATTTTTCATGGTTTTTTGTTTATAACAATTGTTTGCACTTTTTTTTTAATTTTTTAACGATTGATTATCATACCCTACATATAAATGAACATGATAAAAGATATGTCGTTGCGGAACACGACTTTGTTCCAAGTTTTTTTCGCAATTAAAGAGCGCAAACTCGATTTTTATGTTTTTTGTTTATAACAATTGTTTGCACTTTTTTTTAAAATAATCAATGATTGATTATCATACCCTACATATAAATGAACATGATAAAAGATATGTCGTTGCGGAACACGACTTTGTTCCAAGTTTTTTTCGCAATTAAAGAGCGCTAACTCTAATTTTCATGGTTTTTTGTTTATAACAATTGTTTGCACTTTTTTTTAAATTAATCAACGATTGATTATCATACCCTACATATAAATGAACATGATAAAAGATATGTCGTTGCGGAACACGACTTTGTTCCAAGTTTTTTTCGCAATTAAAGAGCGCAAACTCGATTTTTCATGGTTTTTTGTTTATAACGATTGTTTGCACTTTTTTTTTCATTTTTTAACGATTGATTATCATACCCTACATATAATTGAACATGAAAAAAGATATGCCGTTGCGGAACACGACTTTGTTCCAAGTTTTTTTCGCAATTAAAGAGCGCAAACTCGATTTTTCATGGTTTTTTGTTTATAACAATTGTTTGCACTTTTTTTTTCATTTTTTAACGATTGATTATCATACCCTACATATAATTGAACATGAAAAAAGATATGCCGTTGCGGAACACGACTTTGTTCCAAGTTTTTTTCGCTATTAAATAGCGCAAACTCGATTTTTCATGGTTTTTTGTTTAAAAACATTTGTTTGCACTTTTTTTACAGTTATTTATCGATTGATTATCACACTCTACATATAATTAAACATGAAAAAAAATATGCCGTTGCGGAACACGACTTTGTTCCAAGTTTTTTTGCTATTAAATAGCGCAAACTCGATTTTTCATAGTTTTTGTTTATAACAATTGTTTGCACTTTTTTTTAAATTAATCAACGATTGATTATCATACCCTACATATAAATGAACATGATAGAAGATATGTCGTTGCGGAACACGACTTTGTTCCAAGTTTTTTTCGCAATTAAAGAGCGCAAACTCGATTGCCATGGTTTTTTGTTTATAACAATTGTTTGCACTTTTTTTTTCATTTTTTAACGATTGATTATCATACCCTACATATAATTGAATATGAAAAAAGATATGCCGTTGCGGAACACGACTTTGTTCCAATTTTTTTCGCTATTAAATAACGCAAACTCGATTTTTCATGGTTTTTTGTTTATAACAATTGTTTGAACTTTTTTTACAGTTATTTATCGATTGATTATCATACCCTACATATAATTGAACATGAAAAAAGATATGCCGTTGCGGAACACGACTTTGTTCCAAGTTTTTTTCGCAATTAAAGAGCGCAAACTCGATTTTTCATAGTTTTTGTTTATAACAATTGTTTGCACTTTTTTTTAAATTAACCAACGATTGATTATCATACCCTACATATAAATGAACATGATAAAAGATATGTCGTTGCGGAACACGACTTTGTTCCAAGTTTTTTTCGCAATTAAAGAGCGCAAACTCGACTGCCATGGTTTTTTGTTTATAACAATTGTTTGCACTTTTTTTTTCATTTTTTAACGATTGATTATCATACCCTACATATAATTGAATATGAAAAAAGATATGCCGTTGCGGAACACGACTTTGTTCCAATTTTTTTCGCTATTAAATAACGCAAACTCGATTTTTCATGGTTTTTTGTTTATAACAATTGTTTGCACTTTTTTTACAGTTATTTATCGATTGATTATCACACTCTACATATAATTAAACATGAAAAAAAATATGCCGTTGCGGAACACGACTTTGTTCCAAGTTTTTTTTGCTATTAAATAGCGCAAACTCGATTTTTCATAGTTTTTGTTTATAACAATTGTTTGCACTTTTTTTTAAATTAACCAACGATTGATTATCATACCCTACATATAAATGAACATGATAAAAGATATGTCGTTGCGGAACACGACTTTGTTCCAAGTTTTTTTCGCAATTAAAGAGCGCAAACTCGATTGCCATGGTTTTTTGTTTATAACAATTGTTTGCACTTTTTTTTTCATTTTTTAACGATTGATTATCATACCCTACATATAATTGAATATGAAAAAAGATATGCCGTTGCGGAACACGACTTTGTTCCAATTTTTTTCGCTATTAAATAACGCAAACTCGATTTTTCATGGTTTTTTGTTTATAACAATTGTTTGCACTTTTTTTTTCATTTTTTAACGATTGATTATCATACCCTACATATAACTGAACATGAAAAAAAATATGCCGTTGCGGAACACGACTTTGTTCCAAGTTTTTTTCGCTATTAAAAAGCGCAAACTCGATTGCCATGGTTTTTTGTTTATAACAATTGTTTGCACTTTTTTTTTAATATTTTAACGGTTGATTATCATACCCTACATATAAATGAACATGATAGAAGATATGTCGTTGCGGAACACGACTTTGTTCCAAGTTTTTTTCGCAATTAAAGAGCGCAAACTCGATTTTTATGGTTTTTTGTTTATAACAATTGTTTGCACTTTTTTTTAAATTAATCAATGATTGATTATCATACCCTGCATATAAATGAACATGATAAAAGATATGTCGTTGCGGAACACGACTTTGTTCCAATTTTTTTCGCTATTAAATAACGCAAACTCGATTTTTCATGGTTTTTCAACAAACACAAATATCAAATGAATTCAATGAATGTATATTATTGACATAATTTTGATACTGTTCCTTTTATGTCATATTTAATTTATAAACAGAAAATCTTTCTTTGCCACTATTCAAATAAAATTTCATTGATTTGAGTCAGACGTCTAAGAAATAGCTAAATTTTGTATCTCAGTGTATATGAAGAGTTGTTTACATATTACAAATAAAAATACGATTGCATAGAGATTTCATGCACGTAAATTAGAAATAAGGGCTTAGCGAATTCTTTTGGAGGTGACTGAACCGCCCATTTACCATTGTAAGCATGAAACCATAAAAATAAAAAAAACGCGCTATTTAATAAAGTCAAAAAATTGGAAGATAGATGTGCTCCGCAACGAAATATTGTTTTTTCAAATGTATTGTATAAACAAATTGAAATTTCATCGATGGATAATTTCTAAAAAAGTGTGAACAATTGTTATAAACAAAAAACCATGAGAAATCGAAAATCGCGCTATTTAATAGCGAAAAAATCTTGGAACAAAGTCGTGTTCCGCAACGACATATCTTTTATCATGTTCATTTATATGTAGGGTATGATAATCAATCGGTAAAAAATAAAAAAAGAAGTGCAAACAATTGTTATAAACAAAAAACCATGAAAAATCGAGTTTGCGTTATTTAATAGCGAAAAAAATTGGAACTAAGTCGTGTTCCGCAACGGCAAATCTTTTTTCATATTCAATTATATGTAGGGTATGATAATCAATCGTTAAAAAATGAAAAAAAAAGTGCAAGCAATTGTTATAAACAAAAAACCATGGCAATCGAGTTTGCGCTCTTTAATTGCGAAAAAAACTTGGAACAAAGTCGTGTTCCGCAACGACATATCTTTTATCATGTTCATTTATATGTAGGGTATGATAATCAATCGTTGATTAATTTAAAAAAAAGTGCAAACAATTGTTATAAACAAAAAACCATGAAAAATCGAGTTTGCGCTCTTTAATTGCGAAAAAAACTTGGAACAAAGTCGTGTTCCGCAACGACATATCTTTTATCATGTTCATTTATATGTAGGGTATGATAATCAATCATTGATTATTTTAAAAAAAAGTGCAAACAATTGTTATAAACAAAAAACATAAAAATCGAGTTTGCGCTCTTTAATTGCGAAAAAAACTTGGAACAAAGTCGTGTTCCGCAACGACATATCTTTTATCATGTTCATTTATATGTAGGGTATGATAATCAATCGTTAAAAAATTAAAAAAAAAGTGCAAACAATTGTTATAAACAAAAAACCATGAAAAATCGAGTTTGCGCTCTTTAATTGCGAAAAAAACTTGGAACAAAGTCGTGTTCCGCAACGGCATATCTTTTTTCATGTTCAATTATATGTAGGGTATGATAATCAATCGTTAAAAAATGAAAAAAAAAGTGCAAACAATCGTTATAAACAAAAAACCATGAAAAATCGAGTTTGCGCTCTTTAATTGCGAAAAAAACTTGGAACAAAGTCGTGTTCCGCAACGACATATCTTTTATCATGTTCATTTATATGTAGGGTATGATAATCAATCGTTGATTAATTTAAAAAAAAGTGCAAACAATAGTTATAAACAAAAAACCATGAAAAATCGAGTTTGCGCTCTTTAATTGCGAAAAAAACTTGGAACAAAGTCGTGTTCCGCAACGACATATCTTTTATCATGTTCATTTATATGTAGGGTATGATAATCAATCATTGATTATTTTAAAAAAAAGTGCAAACAATTGTTATAAACAAAAAACATAAAAATCGAGTTTGCGCTCTTTAATTGCGAAAAAAACTTGGAACAAAGTCGTGTTCCGCAACGACATATCTTTTATCATGTTCATTTATATGTAGGGTATGATAATCAATCGTTAAAAAATTAAAAAAAAAGTGCAAACAATTGTTATAAACAAAAAACCATGAAAAATCGAGTTTGCGCTCTTTAATTGCGAAAAAAACTTGGAACAAAGTCGTGTTCCGCAACGGCATATCTTTTTTCATGTTCAATTATATGTAGGGTATGATAATCAATCGTTAAAAAATGAAAAAAAAAGTGCAAACAATCGTTATAAACAAAAAACCATGAAAAATCGAGTTTGCGCTCTTTAATTGCGAAAAAAACTTGGAACAAAGTCGTGTTCCGCAACGACATATCTTTTATCATGTTCATTTATATGTAGGGTATGATAATCAATCGTTGATTAATTTAAAAAAAAGTGCAAACAATTGTTATAAACAAAAAACCATGAAAAATCGAGTTTGCGCTCTTTAATTGCGAAAAAAACTTGGAACAAAGTCGTGTTCCGCAACGACATATCTTTTATCATGTTCATTTATATGTAGGGTATGATAATCAATCATTCATTATTTTAAAAAAAAAGTGCAAACAATTGTTATAAACAAAAAACATAAAAATCGAGTTTGCGCTCTTTAATTGCGAAAAAAACTTGGAACAAAGTCGTGTTCCGCAACGACATATCTTTTATCATGTTCATTTATATGTAGGGTATGATAATCAATCGTTAAAAAATTAAAAAAAAAGTGCAAACAATTGTTATAAACAAAAAACCATGAAAAATCGAGTTTGCGCTCTTTAATTGCGAAAAAAACTTGGAACAAAGTCGTGTTCCGCAACGGCATATCTTTTTTCATGTTCAATTATATGTAGGGTATGATAATCAATCGTTAAAAAATGAAAAAAAAAGTGCAAACAATCGTTATAAACAAAAAACCATGAAAAATCGAGTTTGCGCTCTTTAATTGCGAAAAAAACTTGGAACAAAGTCGTGTTCCGCAACGACATATCTTTTATCATGTTCATTTATATGTAGGGTATGATAATCAATCGTTGATTAATTTAAAAAAAAGTGCAAACAATTGTTATAAACAAAAAACCATGAAAAATCGAGTTTGCGCTCTTTAATTGCGAAAAAAACTTGGAACAAAGTCGTGTTCCGCAACGGCATATCTTTTTTCATGTTCAATTATATGTAGGGTATGATAATCAATCGTTAAAAAATGAAAAAAAAAGTGCAAACAATTGTTATAAACAAAAAACCATGAAAAATCGAGTTTGCGCTCTTTAATTGCGAAAAAAACTTGGAACAAAGTCGTGTTCCGCAACGACATATCTTTTATCATGTTCATTTATATGTAGGGTATGATAATCAATCGATAAATAACTGTAAAAAAAGTGCAAACAATAGTTATAAACAAAAAACCATGAAAAATCAATATTTTTTCTATTGCAGAATATTAACATTTTTGTTCTTGGATTATATATTTTTTCCATCCTTATTTGTTCATAAAATAACTTATTTAATTCTCTATTTATTTGGTTAAAAAGCTTCCTCTGTGTTTTAAACAATGCAGCGAATTTATTCGACTATATAGTACGGGGGCCCGCGCCAGGGCGCTCCGGCCCTGCACACTGTGCTCGGCCGCCGCTAGTTTCAGCTACATCACCCTGTCCTCCGCCTTCCAAATCCAGTCTTTCCCAGCCACTTTCTTAAGTAGCATCCCATGCTACGCTTGCACAGTCTCCAGTCTAGGACTTTTCCTCTCCACCCGACTTGGCCAGCCCACTTCCACTTCACTCGGCAAACTATATCAGTAACTCTGGTTCTGTTCTGGATAATTTCATTTCTGATTTTATTAACTGGGATTTAGACCTTTAAGACTAAATATGCTGCACACTGCCCTCCTAAAATGCACCATAGTACTCTGTCCTTCCTAGCAACTGATATGCATTTTAACAACATGAAATAATATCACTAAATCTGCCGCTGATAACAGTTCTATAAATAAAAACACCACTTCATTATGCTACTTTATTAACTCCATTGAAGTTTCAAGTATGAAATAGCCAACAGTGGCAATTTTCGTTTTTTATTCACGAAGTATTTAAAAACTTATTGAAACTTGTAACAACTATTATAATAAAAATGAAATGCTGTTTGTTGGTAAGTGCATCACTTCAGAATGGCTGGACCGATTTGGCACTTATTTCTTTAAAAATGATATATTAGTTTAAAAAGAAAAGTTTGAAAAGTTGCCAGGAATAGTGAAGGGGTATAAATAAAATAAATAAATAAATATATTCTATGGAAATTTATATGAAATTTAGGACAGGTCAATGTCTGCCCGGTCATCTAGTTTTTAGAAGATCCAGGAACAAACTAACCTAAATCTTCAATATGCTCCGAAGTGAAGTGTAAATATGTTTTGCGACTGACCCCATTATTAGAAATTAGGTTGTTTAGATCTAAATATAAACAAAAATACTAATAAAACAATGAATACATACTACATACAATAGGGGCTAGACTTTGAACTCTATGATTGATCTTTGCATAAATGATAACTAGAATTTATTTTTTACTAGCTGTTGCCTCCATCCAAATTCGTTCAGCCGTTTTAGAATGAAAGCACAAACGCTGCTTGTTCTATATTATAAAAACTAGCAGAGCAGCGCCCCGCGGTTTCTGCCACAATAGTGTCGATCCCAAGGGAATATCGGGATAAAAACTATCCTATGTCCTTTCCCAGGACTCAAACCATGTAAAGAGATAACAGACAGACACACTTTCGCATTTATAATATTAGTATGGATATTGATATTATGAAATTATATGTGGTCGTCCAAATCAAAAGGGACCTTATGGCGGTAACTAGTTTCCGAGATATTAATAAATTCGTAAAATACCTCAAAAAAATCGTTTTTTTATTAACTGTATTTTTAAAAAGATGATTGTATTTACTACATGTGTGTGTGTTCAACTTTTCGAAAAGTCAATTTAAAAAAGTTTTGTATTCATCTAAAGTTTAGTAAAAAAGGAACCTTATCGCGGCAAGACCTAACAAATCGTTTTTCTTGTAATTCAAACCATATATTATATCGACATTTTAATATTGCAAGGTATATAATATATAATAACGTATAGCCGCCATTTTTTTTTTTTTTTCAGGATGGGAAATCATCAAATGACTCCTCCCGCTCTGGGTGGAGCGGAAGGGAGTGTCAGACTCTTACTGACTAAAACCCACCCGTGTTCCTTCCTTCGCCCTTTATGTTCCGGGCCAGCGGTAACCCTTTCGGACAATCCCGCTGACCCGGCAGGCTTCGGCCCTTACGGGCCCCTTCGTTTAGTGCTGACATCTCTTTGAGGCGCGCGTGGAACACGCACGCGCCGTCCGGCACGGGCCTGGTCCTGATCGGACGGTGAGCTACCCATTACTCTCCGCCCGCAGGCCCGCGCCTACGGTGGCCGGGAGTCGTCGCGCGGCTCCCGACGCCCGGAGCGTCTCCCGCGGCGGCTGGGACGGGAAGCTCTCTCCCTCAGCCGTCCCGCCGCCTCCTTCGCTAGCATGACTGCTTCGAAGAAGGAGGCGACTGCCCCCCACTCCCTTTCGCCCCGGACCATGGCTTGAACCAGGCCCGGACGCGAGAGGTCGCCGCCGCTGCCGATCGCCTCTACGAGGACACGGCGGTGCTCCGCCCAAGCGAGGCAGACCTCCACCGTGTGCTCTACCGTGTCCTCAGGGCGATCCTGGCAATGGTGACACCCGGGCGTTTCCTCCCGCCTGATTATGTGCAGGAACCTCCCGAAACTTCCGTGTCCGGTGAGGACCTGCGTCAGGCGGTAGGTGAGGGCGCCATGACGCCTCTCTAGCCACTCCTCAAAGAGGGGTCTTACCGCCGCTATCGTGGCGTGCCCTGCGCTGGGTTGTGACAGTCGCTCTTTCCATGCCGCCATGAGATCGCGCCGGAGGTCCGTCCGCTCCGCCGCAATTTGCTGCGGAAGCGGAGTTTCCCCCCGGCGTAGTGCCTCCGCGCGCCACTCATACAGGCGCGCGAGGACTATCGCCTCCAGATCCCATGGCGGCAGGCAAGGAGGCTTGCCGCCTCGCCCGAGATCGTGCGGTACCCCCGGATCAGCCTAACGGCTACCACCTTCTGGGGCGCGTTCAAATAATGGGCGGCTCGCCGCCGCAGTGAACGCGCCCACACCGGGACCCCGTATAGGGCCATGGACCGCACGACCCCGCGTAAAGCCTCCGGCAGGAGGCGTTTGGCCCCCTCAGGTTGGGCAGGAGCCGCTTGAAGGCGGCCCCGGCCCGTTCCAGTTTGGGAGCCAAACGTCGGAAATGCTCGACGAAGTTCCACCGGCTGTCGAGGACGAGACCAGGTATTTCATCGTCGTCTCGACGCCGATGTGAACCCCTCCTACCGTTAGTTGGGATCCCGATGGTGGCGTATTCCGGGGCCCATGAAACGACATGGCCTCGGACTTGTGCAATGCCACCTAGAGACCCAACTGCCGGATCCCCTCCACGACTATCGCAACCCCGCGTGCCATCGCATCGGCCGCCGCCTGATGCGACCTCCGCTGCGCCAGGACTAGCGTGTCGTCAGCGTAGCGTATAGCCGCCATTAGATAGTGTCGCACGCCGCCGCATGCGGCATTCTTTGTATATGCGTCTTAGGTCTAAGGTCCCACTATTGTAGTCCATATTTTGTTTAGGTACTTTTAATAGAGGTAAACAATCTTGTTATGTTTTTTATCATAAAATATATTTTTAAAATAGGCTAAGGCTAATAGCAAAAGTAATTCATTATAACATCTGTTATTTCATTTTGTTTTTTTATCTTGTAATGGCTATAAATTATTTCATAAATGTATTTTTCGACAAAAACGTATCAAGATTGTTTACCTTTATTTAAATACTTAAACTAATTAACTATACTAAGAGATAAGTGTCAGCAGACTGCAACGGACCGCCTTAAGGGCCCTTTTTTACGTATATACTTGTTACGAACATTTTGTTAAATAAGTAACATTTTCATACCTTGTGATAATAAAAAAAAAATTGTTAAATAAGTAACATTTTCATACCTTGTGATAATAAAAAAAGAAAATTTAAGTTATCTTAAATGTTGCACTAAAATATTGATTATTCATGCTAAAAATAAAAAAAATTGTTTAGTGCCTACCATTAGGGCCCTTTTTTAATTTGTTTGAAGAAATTGTTCAGTTCTCTATGTAACTTTACAAGATCATAACTAATAGTTATCATTGATCTCTTAGCTTTATTAGCATCTAAACCAATTATGTATAACCTATTTAGTGATTAAGTGTTGATTTTGTTACTGTCAGATCTCAAAGTTTATAAAAAATAAGAATTCTTGCTAGTAAATAAAAACTATTTTTTTTTAAATTATGTGTTGTTTTTATTTACATCTAAGGCCTTTCGCAAATCTATGTAATTAGTAGCAATATAAAAACAATAAAAGTTTAGTGAGAAACAGGCGGTTTACTTATTTTTAATACTATTATCGATACTTTGCATCTCATTGATAATGCATTATGTTGGCGGGTCTAGTTCCCACAACAAACAAGTTTATGCAAGGATTGTAAGAATTTCCATTAGTAATAATCATAGTCAATCAAAGTATACCATCAGTTACATAACTTCACACTAAAACATAACTTTTTTGTACGGCATACTTAAATTGCGATTTTCTCGAAACTTATAATTTCGATCAGTGAACTTCAAAAATTCGTAAAAAAATAACGGTAGTGGTTAGAAGGTTGGTTCTTGGGTCTATAGTTCGGTACATTTATGTAGTTTTCAGCCCTGTAGATAACTCATTTCCGCCATAAGGTCCCTTTTGATTTGGACGACCACATATTGTAGCTCACAAATTAAACAAATAGGTCAAGACATCTAAGCAAATACAAAACTTTAAAACAATAGATGTTTCACAATTCCTATTCTGCCTAGCCTTTTGCCAACTATGTTCGGGTCGGCTTCCAGTCTAACCAGGTGCAGCTGAATACCAGTATTTTACATGGAGCCACTGAATATCTGACATCCACTAACCAGTTAACATAATACCCCTCGGTAACATAATACTGGTTGTCAGACTTTTGGGCTTTTCAAAAATCTATGAATGACTGCCGGGACCAACGGCTTAACGTGTTTTCCGAGACACGGAGGGGTCTCGATATAATGGATAGTCACCCATCCACGAACCGACCGCGGCATACGTAGTTTATCCTTCAATCGACTCGTGTTACTGTTATTATTTAAGTAGTTACCTATTTCAAAACACCAATAACAAAGAATTCAAAAATCATTACTACCAAGAGATCACTATTAGAACTTTACCTTGAAATTTTCACAACTCAGGAAGAGTAATTAGCACAAAAAACATCTTGTATTGAGACAAAGAAAAACATTTTGTTGGTAATTAGTAGCTAACTAGAATGACCTTCAACAGTTCTGTAAGTGACACCATTAACTCCTAGACTAGTTTAAAATAACTATAATTATTTTTATTTATAAAATACAAATTGATACATAAAACAACTGTAGAAAACAGAGTTCTGAACTAAACTGGGCCTATGACAGTGCCTTGTGGCATTCAACATACATTTAGTGCCTTAATGAATCTCAAGCTGGCAGCTCCGTAGGGCTGGCGCGCACGATCGGGCCAGGGCCTAATCGATGGCCCCGGGCGCAGTTGCTTCTCAGTAAATTTAGAGTTTTCATGTAGAACATATTGGAGAGATCACCTGTGATTTTTTTCATAATTTTTTGAGTCTTTTTTCCATAGTCTAGATGTCGAGAACTGTGGAAAGTAAGCCTTTTCTTGCTTTCTTTTGTTTATAAAAAAATCTTCCAATTGTTGCTTCTCAGTAAATTTAGAGTTTTCATGTAGAACATATTAAAGAGATCATCTGTGATTTTTTTCATAATTTTCTGAGTCTTTTTTCCATAGTCTAGATGTCCAGAACTGTGGAAAGTGAGCCTTTTCTTGCTTTCTTTTGTTTATAAAAAATCTTCCAATTGTTGCTTCTCAGTAAATTCAGAGTTTTCGAGTAGAACATATTGGAGAGATCATCTGTGATTTTTTTCATAATTTTCCGAGTCTTTTTTCCATAGTCTAGATGTCCAGAACTGTGGAAAGTGAGCCTTTTCTTGCTTTCTTTTGTATATAAAAAATCTTCCAATTGTTGCTTCTCAGTAAATTCAGAGTTTTCGAGTAGAACATATTGGAGAGATCATCATAGTCTAGATGTCCCGAACTGTGGAAAGTAAGCCTTTTCTTGCTTTCTTTTGTTTATAAAAAATCTTCCAATTGTTGCTTCTCACTAAATTTAGAGTTTTCATGTAGAATATATTGGAGAGATCATCTGTGATTTTTTTCATAATTTTCTGAGTCTTTTTTCCATAGTCTAGATGTCCAGAACTGTGGAAAGTGAGCCTTTTCTTGCTTTATTTTGTTTATAAAAAATCTTCCAATTGTTGCTTCTCAGTAAATTCAGAGTTTTCGAGTAGAACATATTGGAGAGATCATCTGTGATTTTTTTCATAATTTTCTGAGTCTTTTTTCCATAATCTAGATGTCCCGAACTGTGGAAAGTAAGCCTTCTCTTGCTTTCTTTTGTTTATAAAAAATCTTCCAATTGTTGCTTCTCAGTAAATTCAGAGTTTTCAAGTAGAACATATTGGAGAGATCATCTGTGATTTTTTTCATAATTTTCCGAGTCTATTTCCATAGTCTAGATGTCCAGAACTGCGGAAAGTAAGCCTTTCCTTGCTTTCTTTTGTTTATAAAAAATCTTCCAATTTTTGCTTCTCAGTAAATCAAGGGTTTTCGAGTAGAACATGTTAGAAAGATCATCTGTGATTTTTTTCATAATTTTCAGAGTCTTTTTTCTATAGTTTAGAGGTAGAGAACTGTGGAAAGTAAGCCTATTCTTGCTTTCTATTGTTTATAAAAAATCTTGTAATTGTTGCTTCTCAGTAAATTTTGAGTTTTTATGTAGAACATATTGGTTCTTGCTTAAAATCTCTATTTCTAGTAAAGCGCCCGGGGCCATCGATTCGGCCCTGGCCCGATCGTGCGCGCCAGCCCTACGGAGCTGCCAGCTTGAGATTCATAGTGCCTTATAGGTGTTAACCTTACCTTAAATTCGTCTGATCATCTCCATTAGTATTAGAGGAGAATATAAGGAGGTTGTAGTATACATTTAGAGCATGTAAAATATTGCGAAATTTAGATTAAGTACATAAAGGTTGTGGGAATCAAATGCTTGACTGACCTTTAATAATTGCCTTACAATGCCTTTTTCCCTATGGGAAAACTAACTCTCAGAAAAAATTCTATTGGTATTATCTTTATGCGGGTGAAACCGCGGGGCGTAGCTAGTAGTAATTATAAAGCCACTAGCTGCGCCCCGCGGTTTCACCCGCATAAGTGTCGATCCCGTGAGAATATCGGGATAAAAAGTAGTCTATATGTTAATCCCTACCTCCATGCAAAATTTTATTAAAATTGGTCCAGCCGCTTGAACGTGAAGAAGTAACAAACATATAAACACACAGCCACACACACACACACACTCACAAACTTTCGCCTTTATAACTGTGATAAGCATAGCATTAGTGTGTAACACAATAAACAATAATATTATTTTTAATTAATGTATGTTATTAAAAATGTTGTAAGGAAAGTTTTGAGCATGAATGTGGATGGCTGAATGATTAAGGGAAGACCAAAGAAACGATACATGAACTGTGTGAATGATTCACACAGTCCCATGTATTGTTTCGATACGGTTAAGAAGGGGGTGACTACTGACATGACGACTAATAAAGAAGTATAAAAGAAGAAGACATGTGAGACTTGACCCCAAACAAATTGGTATAAGAAGAAAGAAAATACGTTTATTTGCGCCAAACATGACGCATAAAAATAAAAGACACAACAGAAAAACAAAAATAACAATTTGGGAGAAAGTATGCGTCACATCTACGCAAAACGGCCAACGCTCAGCATAATGCTAAGACCCTATACGAGACAGAGCCCCAGCGCTGGTTTATAAGAACAAGAGAATGATGATTCTGATGATGATAATATTTCCATCAACAGCTGGTACTTCAGGGAGCTTTCCCGCGCTGAAGCCACGAGATTACTCCTCAATGAGACGGAAAGCGGGGTATTCCTCGTCAGGGACTCCAAGACTATTACAGGAGACTATGTGTTATGTGTCAGGTTAGTGATATACTTTTTTTTAATTGACTTCTTAGCTACCAAACAGGTTTTTCTTTAAAACAGATTTTTCTTTAACGAGCAATTATCCAAAACGCGCTTAAATAATTTAACAATACAGTTTTTGAATTCACAGGTCTGGTCCATCACGACGATCTGATTTCCACAAAACTTTACATCCAAAGACTTAAACGTAGTATGTTCCCTTAGGAAAAGGCACTCTTGTTATTTCAAGAAGTCTGCTTTCTATCAAGAAATTTGCAACTTATAGCGTCCAGCAAGCTTATTCCCACCAATAAAAAATAAAAACAAAATTTTATTCAAAACTGGAAGAAGCCGAAGAACACTTTCAATGCACAATTTTTATTCTGATTTATTATTCTCCTTTTCCACTTTCCAGAGAAGACGACAGAGTCTCCCACTACATTATAAACCGTGTCGTGTCCGCGGACGGCACGATCCGGTTCCGTATAGGGGACCAGCTCTTCGCGGACATGCCAGCGCTGCTGGCGTTCTACCGGCTTCACTACCTGGACACGACGCCGCTCGTCCGGCCTCTGCCACAAGCGCTGGCGAAGGTGGCTGCACCACCGCCGCAGCAACCACATCAGGTTCTAGAGCTGGTCATCGCGAAGTTTGACTTTTCTGGGAATGTAAGTAGATTTTTATTTATAACCGGAACGGTTACTGATTTTCTTATTTATTTTAATTTATTTATAACTAGCAGCGCCCCGCGTTTTCCCCCGCATAAGTGTCAAACCCGTGGGAACATCGGTTTAAAAACTATCCTATGTCCTTCCCCAGGATGCAATCTATCTCTCTGCCAAATTTTATCGAAATCCGTTCAGCGGTTTAGGCATGAAAAGGTAACATACAGACAGAGAGACAGAGTTAAGTACTTTCGAATTTATAATATTAGTATAGATTTAACCTTCATGCAACATACAGGGTACAAAGGTGGACTTGCATAAAATCAGCCTATTTATTTAACTTAAAACGGCCAAGGCCAATGACATTAGTTAAGACGAAAACTAAAATATAAAGCGTACAACTAGACAACAGTCATATATGCTCATCTCACAATACTCAGATTTTTTCCTTTACTAGTGCTATATGACGTTGCTTCTTGCCAAATTTCATGATTCTAGGTCAACGGGACTTCCCGTTTAATCAAAACCTAACAGAAACGCCCGTATCTTTTGATTCGTTTACGCAGAAGTTTGATACTACACTACTTCAAGAGATTGCAGCCCTGAGTATTTGATATTAATTTCAACTTGATAACTCCACGAGTTCCTGAGAAAAAGGGTCTTGACATACAGACGGACAACGAAGTGATCTCATAAGGGTTCCGTTTTTCCTTGAAGTACGGAACTCTAAAAATAACTCGTTATTTTTAACAAAATAAACATTTATATTATCTTCTTCATCATCGGCTGCCAGGTTCCATCCACTGTTGAGTATAGCCCTCCTCCCTTTTGTACCATGCTTCCCTGGTCTGCGCGAGTCTCATCCATGTCTTCCGTGAGATCTTATGTAGGCCGTCCACCCATCTGACTATTGTTCTACTCCTTCTCCCGTTCCTCGCCAACCATTCCGTTAGGGCTCTGCTCCAACTGCCATTGCCACGTCTAGCCATGTGTCCATATCAACATTTCAGCCGAAAGACATCCACTGCTGGACATAGGCCTCCCCCAAGCACTACCACTTCGACCTGTTCTCGCTTCCAGCGGGTTCCTGCTGCCTTCACGAGATCGTCGGTCCATATACTAGTTTTCAATTCCACCATCTCCACTCCATCTAGTACATACCTACCGTTCTTAAAATATTGGGCTATCACGTTAACTTTTATGGAAAAGACTTTGTAACAAAAGTAATAGTGTTTGCAGCACGCCATGTGGACGTATTTGGAACTACAGTGGAGTCATTTTAATAGGTAACATTTGACGTCTGTCAGTTTTATCCTCATAGTGAGGTGACCTGCTTATAAACATCGATTAAAGTGAATGAATCGATACGGACTTGAAACATATGCGAATTTTAAAAATCATCAGGCGAATCCCTGTCCCATTATTATTATTTTTTTCGTAAATTTAAGGAGCAAAATAAGACAAGTACACAATTTAACAAAAAAATTGCATTTATTCAGTTGAACTATCAGAACTGTTAAAAGTATTGTCATCTTCATCACTGCTGTCAGCACTCAGAGATATTATTAATTCATTTTCAATAATATTGTCTATTCTCACATCTCGTTCAAAATCTTGTAAAATTATTTTCTTTGTTTTCTCTACGACTTTTTTCCAGTCTTCTGTAGTGACTTCTGCACACGCAGTTTTTAGCAGAGACATCATTTTAGCAGTACTGAAGGGTGGTTCAGTATTGTTCCGCGCTGCATAACCCTTTATTTGTGCCCAAATAAGCTCGATGGCGTTATACTGGCAATGGTAGGGAGGCAATCGAATAACTTCGTGTCCATGCTCTAGGGCTAGTTCATCGATTACATAGCGGAGCTTGGACGGCTTAGTTGCTTTTACTAGATTTAACAACTCAACTTTTAATAAAGTTGGACTTGCATCCACACCATTTCTTACCAGCCACGAGACAATTTCTTGCTTTTTATTTGCTTGAGTTGGTGGTTTATCAACTTGTACAGAATGATACGGTGCATTGTCCATTATAATTTTCGATGGGTTTTCTAAGCTGACTAGCAGCTTCTCAAACCACTCTTTAAAAACCTCAAAGTTCATTTCCTCATGGTAATCACTTGTAGTTTTAGAGGCGAATGCGAGGAGGCAGTCTGGAATAAAACCTTGAGAAGCTGATCCCGCGTGACATATAATAAGTCGGGCTCCTTTTCCCGGTGGAACTTTTGAGGTGGACGCCGCTGTATCATCGGTCCATGTCCGCGAAACCGTATGGTTCACATTCAACCATGTTTCGTCAATAAACACGACATTGTCCCAATCTGTAATTTTATTTACTTGACGTAAGAATGTTACTCTCTTCAAAATAATATCGTAGCGTTCTAGCAGGATTTTCCGCTTGTCAGATTTTTTAAAACTAAAGCCAATCGATTTCAAAACCTTTGATAGAGACGATTTACCGCCAAAAAATAAGCCTGCGTCTTTTAACGAACTTATTAGCTTTTCCCGTGTAGGATATTCTTTTCTCGAGTAATATCCATAAATGTGGTTGCGAATTGCAGCAGCATCAAAATTATCAATGCCAACAATTTTCTTGTCCCTCTTTCTTTTTTTCGGTGTACGTAAAGTATTATCTTCTGAGCCTGATGGTCCGTATTTCTCTTTCAGAATTTGAGTTACTGTCCTCTTCCCTATTCCCAATGCTTCGGCAACGCGTTCTCTCGGTTGTGTCAATGGTAAAAGAGGCCCATCGTTAATTGATTCCCGTTCAAAATAATTGTACAATTTCACCACTAGTTCGCGAGATTGACTGTTTAGCGTTTTCCCCCGTTTCGACATGGTAAGACTGTAATGTTGTTCTTGTTTACTAATCGTTAAGCAATCGGAGTCCAATTTATAGCCAGGTAAACGTAGTCAGTAAGATCAGTCCAATAAAAAAGCCGGGTCAGAAGAAAATAACAGAGAGCACACCAAAAACGCACAGTCACTTCGCACAACGACAAAAGACTGCGTCATGTAATGGCGACATGACATGGCGTCATCGACAGGCACTGGTGTTGCCAGCAACATACCACCTAAATTGTACCTAACATCAATGATTTTTCTATTTCATTATTTTTTGTATTTTTATACCTAGTTAGTTAAAAGAATAATAAATAAATGTTTTATTATAATCACAACGTGGTTATTAATTTATGGTGATATTTCTTCACAAGTCATCATTGCATTCGATTCTACTTATCAGCTTTCGATTTTTAGAGTAACATCCCTAGTGTTTAAAAAGAAAAATGGTTAACTGACGTAACCTTGTAACGACGTTCAGTTCTTTAGATCAGAAATTGTTTATTATGTTTAGAATGGTTTATTAATGAAAGCAAATCGTAAAATTACTCGTATCGGTCATTATTACAATAAATATGTAATCGTAATTGAAAAAAGGTAAGCAATTGTGCAGTTCTAACAAAACGAAAAAATATGTTATTTTATGCCCGCCGTTACAAGGTTACGTTGTTGAATATTTGATGAATTGTCAAATGTTACCTATTACAATGACTCCACATTATAAACAATAGAACCATGAACGTTTATGACAGGTGTTATTCAAATCGATCAATATCTACGCTTGATTTGTAAACATTATGTTACAATCGTGTTCGAGATGTTACAATTAATTAATTATGCAGGATGTTAATTTTGTTGGGGAATGCGCTAGATAGCCATCAAAATTTCAAATTTTCTTACGTTTTTTGCATTTATCAATTCAATATCATTCTTATAATCCTACTAGCTTCTGCCCGCGACTTCGTCCGCGTGAAATTTCTTGTTCCCCGACCCACCCCGTCGCATCTCATCGCCTGCCCGCGCTATTACTTCGTTTTTGCTTAGCGTTCTTACTGACTTTTTTTTTGCTCGTCTCCTAAGTGTCATAGCGTGATGTTGAATAGCCTTCCTCAAGAATTAAGCTATTAAATGCAAAAACAATTTTTCTAATCCGACTGGTAGTTCCAGAGATTAGCGCGTTCAACCAACCAAACAAACAAACTCTTCAGCTTTATTATATTAGTATAGAAATAGATTGATTGATATTTCATGAAATAGTAATTTAATAGGATTATATTATTATGAACTTAGAGGGTTGGATTGATGATTTTAATGACTATAATTCTGTAAAGTCATATTAATTACGCTCGCGAATCATATTTTAATCAACATGATTACATGACTCTGACCTGCAAATTGCAAAAAAGGTAAGAAAATTTCGCGAACTACCTCGCGCTTCGCTCTAAAAGGTTTTCCTATGGAAATCAACTACATACAACAAGAGAGAAAAAAAAGTTTGCCTGTATTATTGTTATCAAAATCCTCGATGTCCGCATCTTCGCAATCGCGAATGTTAAGCGCTAGGCCCTAGTTTCTATTCCAGAGTCTAGCAAAGTGTAGTTGAATCTTTCTATCGGAAAATTCTCCGTAACAGCCCTGATCCTGGTTAGTGACAATATGTACTTTACATATCTCTTGCTCTGTAAGTACACCCTTACACCCCTGAATGCCGGGGTGTATGACTATCATTACAGCATAGGTTTTGGAATTTGAAAAAAGAACTGTCATACTCATACTGCACGAAGAATATTTTTAAAAAGTTAATTTTTTTTTCCTCGGTATCGATTAATTACTCGAATCGGAATCTAGACAATTTATTTTATAAAGATTTTATTTTAAATATGGAACTATTTGTTTCCACATCGTATGTTAGATGGAATCGATTTAAAAATCAAACTGGCCAGCAAGATTTGACGCGCTTGCGTGCGTGAAAAAAAAAAGGCAGTCTACTAGTAGGCGCGAAAGCATCGCGAAAATAATTAATTTTCTTGTTTGAATTCTTTTTCAAAAGTTTTAAACATGTCTAGTGACGAAGACATAGATCTAACGCCCGATTTTATTAAAGAAAGGGCAAAAACAGTTGTCGAAAATATATTACCGCCGAACTCGAAAGAAAGATATGTAAAGGCATACGACGAATTTATGAAATGGCGGTCAGAAAAAAAAGTGAAATCTCTTTCTGAAAGTGTTTTTATATCATATTTTGATGAATTATCTAAGAGGCTACAACCTTCCAGTTTATGGTGCTTTTATTCCATGCTAAAATCTACAATGATGACAAAACATGACGTGAATTTGAAAGATTTTTCTAAACTTACTGCTTTCTTGAAAAGGCAGTCTGACGGCTTTAAAAGCAAGAAATCGAAGGTATTTACTGCAGAAGAAGTACAGAAATTCTTAAATGAAGCTCCGGATGAAATTTATTTAGCAATAAAGGTACCTACGTATTTACTTGCCCTTTTTAATAAGTTACCAAAATATTTCACAAAAATACTATGCGAATTTGGTGCCTTTAATACAACTTATGTCTTTTTTACAGGTTGTTCTAATTTTTGGGATATCGGGAGCCTGCAGAACCGTGGAATTGACAAACTTGACAATAGAAAATGTAGAAAAACATAACAAATTACTACTCATAAAACTGCCTAACACGAAAACTAAAATTGACCGGTCATTTGTTGTGCATGAAGAATTTGCAAATTATGTTGAAAAATATCAAGCTCTTCGGCCTGAAAACGTGGATACAAATCGTTTTTTTCTTAATTACAGTAAAGGAAAATGCCACAGACAAGTAATAGGAAAAAACAAATTTACAGGCATGCCAAAGCAAATAGCCACATATTTAAAACTGAGTAACGTAGAGTTATACACCGGGCATTGCTTTCGCAGAACATCAGCGACTCTATTGGCTGATTCGGGAGCCAACCTCACTCTGTTAAAAAGGCACGGCGGCTGGAAGTCCAGCAAAGTGGCCGAAGGTTATATCGAAGATTCGATGGCAAACAAAAGCAAAATTACTTCTAAAATAACAGAAAATATAAACTTAAAATCACCACGTCAAAGCACATCATCTGAGCCATTTTTTAATGAAGAAAATAGTACCAGTCAACTGCCGCCATTTACGATGCAAGAACCTCAAGTCACTCAAACTCAAGTCTTATCATCACAAACTCATATTCAAACTATAAATATACCTAAAAAGAACGTGACCATATCTCTTACAAATTGTAATAATTTTACTATTAATTTTAATTAAATACACATTTTTTTCTTCTTAATAAATGTTCATTGAAACCTGCTGTCTTGTTGTTTACTTACCTCACAATCGATATGTAAAGCAGAGTATTTATCTCGGGCGTAAGCATCAATTGCATACTCGGGTTAATTAGCGCCTTCGCTTCGCTCAGGCGCCAAAAACCTCGTATGCAATTGATGTCATACAGCCCTTGTTTAATAATCTACTATTATCATCGGCCCACTCACTTGAGACTTAATGGCGAAAGGCGGGTTAACTATACGTCTGCCTACCGTTTTAAGATACACAGGCGTGACGTTATATCTAACAAGTTCTAAAAATCCAGAGCTTTCTACCTGGATTTTTAAACACACCTATGACTAACACTGTCTTAAATAAAAATATGCCTACAAACAAGGAAGCAAGATGTCTCATCGTAAAAACCAGGTCTCGAGTGAATGTTTTTTCTAATATTAGCTTCCATAGTAACGCTGCCGGTGACGCTATGAGTAACTGCCGCAATCATATCGAGTTACGTTCTATTAAAAGGTTATGGGCAGAAGGACTACTTTGTGCGTATGCTGGATAACATACCATATCTAAAATCACGCCAATAAGGAGCTTAGAGGTTTTTGTCAAACCTATATAATGTATCTGAACTAATATTATAAAGAGAAAAAATTCGATTTTTTTGTATGTATGTTTGTTACGCTTTCACTCTAAAACGGCTGAACGGATTTGGATGAAATTTTCCTCACGGGAAGACCATGATTAGGATAAAGTATACTTTTTATCCCGATATTCCCATGGGATCGGCACTTATGCGGGCAAAACCGTGGGGCGCGCGTTGTGTTATAAACTTATCAAGTCCCACTTTTTCGGGCCAAATGCCATTAACCGTACTACAGGATTTTTTATTTTTAAATCGATAAGACGATAAAGTGAAATAAAGTGAAAATACAACGCAATCCGTACTGCAGTGGTTTGCTTTGTATTTTCGCTTTTAATTCTCAGTTGTGTGGTTCTGGGCTCGATTTGGGCAATTTTATTGATAAAACTGCTCGACTCGGAGATCAAACCAGGGAACCCACGCTTAGCGGTTACTTGCGACCGCTAGGTAAGCGAAAAAGTCTGTCTATTACTCTCAAGTACTCTCAACCCGAATGATGTACAGACGCCAGCACATCAAGCTACCCGAAACTGTCAAATTTTCCCAATCAACTTTGAAACTTATGTTTTAGCGATAAAGTAGAAAATCTATTGAAGAAATTTGTCAGATTGGAGTAGGTTGATGTGCTGGCGTCTCTACAGCGAGATCATACAATTTAAACTTCTGCATTTCTATTTCCACATATCCATACGTACTAAGATAAAAATAATTCGAAACTAATATGAGTTTATGGCAGATGTTCTCTGTTTATCTTATGCTTTGCTAAAATATGTTGCGGTGATAGTTACTAGATTATGAGTTATGACTGACGCATTGCGAGTCACGGGTTTGGAACCCGGGACGCGAAAGAATTTTTGAAGTGAAAACTTCTTGAGCGGCGTTGTACACTTTTTTTGTAATGGATAAAAAATGTTAAACTCGCGTCAGGACACGTGACCTGATCGAAAATTCGTAAGACGGATGGCCGTAGCCGGTACCGCGCGTGTTTTGTTTATAAAACGATTCACAAAATACTAATTGTTCAAGTTTTCACTTCTGTCGGCACTCCCAGAGTGCCACTGTTTTTTTTTTGGCCTAATCATAGATCAAGGTCTGGATGTGGTACACAAATATTATGTTTGTGGATGCCACAAGTACGATTTGGATTTTATGATTATGCAATGTTTTCTTAAACGGGTTTGAACTCGTGGTAACAAAACATAAAATTACACCCACATTTCGCCAATTCTGTTGAAATCCCATGAAATAGAGAGAATATAAACCGGGCACTAATCTTGACTCCGGGTTGCTACTCCATTTATTTTAAACTATTTACTGGCATGTTTGAATCAGGATTTTCTTGCAGCAAGGTGTAAGAAAATCCTGATTGAAACACCCAAAACAGTGGAGGGTTTAAAAAGGCGGATATTGAATACTTAAGATCAGTAATATTATTATACTATATAAAGCTCGTTATATTATACTATATAAAGCTCGTTATATTATATAAAGCTCGATTACCACTCACTGACATAATTGTTCTCCCAGATGGTGAAGGGGGAGGTGGGTATATTTTTACAGATTCGTATAGAAGTAACTCTCACGAGTATGGGAAAAATCCCAAACCTCCCCTTTTCCACCCCACTCTCCCCCCTCCCTATCGTATCTCGGAAACTAAGAGTCCCGTGTTTTGTTGTTTTACGGATTCGTATAGAGGAGGCTCGGAAAAGTAAAATCCATTTTTCAAAGTTGCCCCCCTTGCCCCCCTTCCCCCCCCCTCTAGGTAGATCTCGGAAGTTGAGAGACTTGGAACATTTTTTTTTTTCAGATTCATATCAAGGGGCCCAGAGTTGGTCAAAATCATTTTTCAAAACTCTTCCCTCTCCCCCCCTTCACCCCTCCCCCCATCGTAAGAAATACTCTTCAAAAACACGACCCCGCGAGCTGCTTGCAGCTCGCGCAACGCCCAAATACTTTTTACAAGGGTAAGAAATACTCCTCAAAAACACGACCCCGCGAGCTGCTTGCAGCTCGCGCAACGCCCAAATACTAGTTATACTATATAAAACTCGATTACCACTGACTCACTGACTGACATAATTGTTCTCCCAGATGGTGAAGGGGGAGGTGGGTATATTTTTACAGATTCGTATAGAAGTAAATCTCACGAGTATGGGAAAAATCCCAAACCTCCCCTTTTCCACCCCACTCTCCCCCCTCCCTATCGTATCTCGGAAACTAAGAGTCCCGTGTTTTGTTGTTTTACGGATTCGTATAGAGGAGGCTCGGAAAAGTAAAATCCATTTTTCAAAGTAGCCCCCCTTGCCCCCCTTCTTCCCCCGTCTAGGTAGATCTCGGAAGTTAAGAGACTTGGAACATTTTTTTTTTCAGATTCATATCAAGGGGCCCAGAGTTGGTCAAAATCATTTATCAAAACTCCCCCCTCTCCCCCCCTTCACCCCTCCCCCCATCGTAAGAAATACTCCTCAAAAACACGACCCCGCGAGCTGCTTGCAGCTCGCGCAACGCCCAAATACTTTTTACAAGGGTAAGAAATACTCCTCAAAAACACGACCCCGCGAGCTGCTTGCAGCTCGCGCAACGCCCAAATACTAGTTATACTATATAAAGCTCGATTACCACTGACTGACTGACATAAATGTTCTCCCAGATGGTGAAGGGGGAGGTGGGTATATTTTTACAGATTCGTATAGAAGTAACTCTCACGAGTATGGGAAAAATCCCAAACCTCCCCTTTTCCACCCCACTCTCCCCCCTCCCTATCGTATCTCGGAAACTAAGAGTCCCGTGTTTTGTTGTTTTACGGATTCGTATAGAGGAGGCTCGGAAAAGTAAAATCCATTTTTCAAAGTTGCCCCCTTGCCCCCCTTCTCCCCCCCTCTAGGTAGATCTCGGAAGTTGAGAGACTTGGAACATTTTTTTTTCAGTTTCATATCAAGGGGCCCAGAGTTGGTCAAAATCATTTTTCAAAATTCCCCCCTCTCCCCCCTTCACCCCTCCCCCCATCGTATCTCGGAAATTAAGAAACCTGGGTTTTGTTTTTTTACGGATTCGTATAGAGGAGGCTCGGAAAAGTAAAAACCATTTTTCAAAGTTGCCCCCCTTGCCCCCCTTCTCCCCCCCCTCTAGGTAGATCTCGGAAGTTAAGAGACTTGGAACATTTTTTTTTTCAGATTCATATCAAGGGGCCCAGAGTTGGTCAAAATCATTTTTCAAAACTCCCCCCTCTCCCCCCCTTCACCCCTCCCCCCATCGTATCTCGGAAATTAAGAAACCTGGTTTTTGTTTTTTTACGGGTTCGTATAGAGGAGGCTCGGAAAAGTAAAATCCATTTTTCAAAGTTGCTCCCCTTGCCCCCCTTCTCCCCCCCTCTAGGTAGATCTTGGAAGTTAAGAGACTTGGAACATTTTTTTTTTCAGATTCATATCAAGGGGCCCAGAGTTGGTCAAAATCATTTTTCAAAACTCCCCCCTCTCCCCCCCTTCACCCCTCCCCCCATCGTATCTCGGAAATTAAGAAACCTGCGTTTTGTTTTTTTACGGATTCGTATAGAGGAGGCTCGGAAAAGTAAAAACCATTTTTCAAAATTCCCCCCATTCTCTCCCCCTTCTCCCCCCTTTAGGCGGATCTCGGAAGTTAAGACTTGGAACATTATTATTATTATTATTATACTATATAAAGCTCGATTACCACTCACTGACTGACTCACTGACATAATTGTTCTCCCAGATGGTGAAGGGGGAGGTGGGTATATTTTTACAGATTCGTATAGAAGTAACTCTCACGAGTATGGGAAAAATCCCAAACCTCCCCTTTTCCACCCCACTCTCCCCCCTCCCTATCGTATCTCGGAAACTAAGAGTCTCGTGTTTTGTTGTTTTACAGATTCGTATAGAGGAGGCTCGGAAAAGTAAAATCCATTTTTCAAAGTTGCCCCCTTGCCCCCCTTCTCCCCCCCCCCGCTAGGTAGATCTCGGAAGTTAAGAGACTTGGAACATTTTTTTTTTTCAGATTCATATCAAGGGACCCAGAGTTGGTCAAAATCATTTTTCAAAACTCCCCCCTTTCCCCCCTTCACCCCTCCCCCGATCGTATCTCGGAAATTAAGAACCCTGGGTTTTGTTTTTTTACGGATTCGTATAGAGGAGGCTCGGAAAAGTAAAAACCATTTTTCAAAGTTGCCCCCCTTGCCCCCCTTCTCCCCCCCTCTAGGTAGATCTCGGAAGTTAAGAGACTTGGAACATTTTTTTTTTCAGATTCATATCAAGGGGCCCAGAGTTGGTTAAAATCATTTTTCAAAACTCCCCCTCTCCCCCCCTTCACCCCTCCCCCCATCGTATCTCGGAAATTAAGAAACCTGGGTTTTGTTTTTTTACGGATTCTTATAGAGGAGGCTCGGAAAAGTAAAATCCATTTTTCAAAGTTGCCCCCCTTGCCCCCCTTCTCCCCCCCGCTCTAGGTAGATCTCGGAAGTTAAGAGACTAGGAACATTTTTTTTTTCAGATTCATATCAAGGGGCCCAGAGTTGGTCAAAATCATTTTTCAAAACTCCCCCCTCTCCCCCCCTTCACCCCTCTCCCCATCGTATCTCGGAAATTAAGAAACCTGGGTTTTGTTTTTTTACGGATTCGTATAGAGGAGGCTCGGAAAAGTAAAAACCATTTTTCAAAATTCAAACATCCCCTTTTCCATTCCACCCCACTCTCCCCCATCCCTATCGTATCTCGGAAACTAAGAGTCCCGTGTTTTGTTGTTTTACGGATTCGTATAGAGGAGGCTCGGAAAAGTAAAATCCATTTTTCAAAGTTGCCCCCCTTGCCCCCCTTCTCCCCCCCTTCACCCCTCCCCCATCGTATCTCGGAAATTAAGAAACCTGGGTTTTGTTTTTTTATGGATTCGTATAGAGGAGGCTCGGAAAAGTAAAAACCATTTTTCAAAATTCAAACCTCCCCTTTTCCATTCCACCTAACTCTCCCCCATCCCTATCGTATCTCGGAAACTAAGGGTCCCGTGTTTTGTTGTTTTACGGATTCGTATAGAGGAGGCTCGGAAAAGTAAAATCTATTTTTCAAAGTTGCCCCCCTTGCCCCCTTCTATCCCCCCTCTAGGTAGATCTCGGAAGTTAAGAGACTTGGAACATTTTTTTTCAGATTCATATCAAGGGGCCCAGAGTTGGTCAAAATCATTTTTCAAAACTCCCCCCTCTCCCCCCCTTCACCCCTCCCCCCATCGTATCTCGGAAATTAAGAAACCTGCGTTTTGTTTTTTTACGGATTCGTATAGAGGAGGGTCGGAAAAGTAAAAACCATTTTTCAAAATTCCCCCCATTCTCTCCCCCTTCTCCCCCCTTTAGGCGGATCTCGGAAGTTAAGACTTCATTATTATTTTATTATATTATATAAAGCTCGATTACCACTCACTGACATAATTGTTCTCCCAGATGGTGAAGGGGGAGGTGGGTATATTTTTACAGATTCGTATACAAATAACTCTCACGAGTATGGGAAAAATCCCAAACCTCCCCTTTTCCACCCCACTCTCCCCCCTCCCTATCGTATCTCGGAAACTAAGAGTCCCGTGTTTTGTTGTTTTACGGATTCGTATAGAGGAGGTTCGGAAAAGTAAAATCCATTTTTCAAAGTTGCCCCCCTTGCCCCCCTTCTCCCCCCCTCTAGGTAGATCTCGGAAGTTGAGAGACTTGGAACATTTTTTTTTTCAGATTCATATCAAGGGGCCCAGAGTTGGTCAAAATCATTTTTCAAAACTCCCCCCTCTCCCCCCCTTCACACCTCCCCCCATCGTATCTCAGAAATTAAGAAATCTGGGTTTTGTTTTATTACGGATTCGTATAGAGGAGGCTCGGAAAAGTAAAAACCATTTTTCAAAATTCAAACCTCCCCTTTTCCATTCCACCCCACTCTCCGCCATCCCTATCGTATCTCGGAAACTAAGAGTCCCGTGTTTTGTTGTTTTACGGATTCGTATAGAGGAGGCTCGGAAAAGTAAAATCCATTTTTCAAAGTTGCTCCCTTGCCCCCTTCTCCCCCCCTCTCTAGGTAGATCTCGGAAGTTAAGAGACTTGGAACATTTTTTTTTTCAGATTCATATCAAAGGGCCCAGAGTTGGTCAAAATCATTTTTCAAAACTCCCCCCTCACCCCCCCTTCACCCCTCCCTTCATCGTATCTCGGAAATTAAGAAACCTGGGTTTTGTTTTTTTACGGATTCGTATAGAGGAGGCTCGGAAAAGTAAAAACCATATTTCAAAATTCAAACCTCCCCTTTTCCATTCCACCCCACTCTCCCCATCCCTATCGTATCTCGGAAACTAAGAGTCCCGTGTTTTGTTGTTTTACGGATTCGTATAGAGGAGGCTCGGAAAAGTAAAATCCGTTGCCCCCCTTGCCCCCCTTCTCCCCCCCTCTAGGTAAATCTCGGAAGTTAAGAGACTCGGAACATTTTTATTTTCAGATTCATATCAAGGGGCCCAGAGTTGGTCAAAATCATTTTTCAAAATTCCCCCCTCTCCCCCCCTTCACCCATCCCCTCATCGTATCTCGGAAATTAAGAAACCTGCGTTTTGTTTTTTTACGGATTCGTATAGAGGAGGCTCGGAAAAGTAAAAACCATTTTTCAAAATTCCCCCAATTCTCTCCCCCTTCTCCCCCCTTTAGGCGGACCTCGGAAGTTAAGACTTGAAACAATATTATTATTATATTATACTATACAACGTGTAACAGAAACCCCATAGCTATCCTTAAGCACTAAAGATAACAGCTGGTATAGAGTCACTATACTTAGTTTCAACTCAAAATAAAATACTCCAAGAATTGATACCAAATTTTCGGTATCTTAGGTTTCTGAAATTCAAATCATAACAAACATGTCACCGCACTACGTAGGTCAATCACTTTACTTGCCAATATCACGATAAATCTCTTCCGTAATTCTGCGCGCCTAGTACTGTACTAGCCTACCAAACGCGGCGTCTTTGTCGGCGCGAACTGACGAGATCAAACATGCCGCCTACCGCTTTGGCGGTGCGGCGCGCCGTACCGCCAAAGCATAGGCGGCACGTGCGCGCGCGCAATACAATACCTACTTTACCGTGATGTAAAAATTAATGTGTAATTATTGATTTTCAGTTTACTCGTTAATATTAATATTAAGCCAGAAATTGCACGTAAAAACCGAGATAACAAAACTTACGTAAAATATCGAAACAAAGTTTAGGTAGGTTAACTAGTTTCATCTCTTATTATTACTTATTTATTACCGAGAAAACAGTAAAATCTTAGTTTTGCTTAATTTAGTAAATTGACTTACATTTTTAAAGGTGGGGTTCGATGTGGTGGCCTTGGTACTGTATGCACAAGGCCGCTCGCTTGTTCATAGACTCCTGAACATTGCATAGCATGTCTGGTGTGATTGTCCTGAAAGCGGCCTCAATTCGTACTTTCATTTGGTCCACTGTATCACACTGCACTGCGTACACTGCATTTTTAATGTACCCCCACAAAAAAAAGTCTAACGGGGTTAGGTCTGGGGATCGCGGAGGCCAAGCCACGCTTGTGCTACCACGCCCAACCCACTGAGGAAAACGCGCATCTAAATAATGGCGAACATCTCGAGCAAAATGTGCCGGTGCACCGTCATGTTGGAAAATTAAATTATTCCTCATCACGAGATTGACATAGCTTAACACTGGTAGCACTGTGAGGACATCGTCTAATTCATTCCTCAGGAAGCTTAAATAATTTTGGCCGTTTAAGCTTTGCGGCAAGAAAACTGGTCCTACGACAACGTCTCCAATTATACCTGCCCACACGTTCAGTCGCCATTGGTGTTGAAATGACGACTCTGTCGAAGCATGCGGGTTCGTGTGAGACCAAACATGTTCATTGTGGATGTTGCTTATTCCCGCTCTCGTGAAGGATGCCTCATCGGTCCATAGTATTTTTGAACCAAAATCTGGCGAAGCTTCCGACTGGTTTCTGTACCACTCGCAGAAGGCCACGCGAGGCAAAAAATCTGCCGGTATCAGCTCCTGGGTACGACGGAAGTGGTATGGGTGCTGACCGTCATTGCTTAGCACTCGCCATACCTGCATGTGGTTAGAGGCACCCAGCGCTAATGCAGCTCGACGTGTGCTAGTGCGTGGATTGAGTTCAAAATGTTCCAGAACAGCTTCTTCAAATTCTGGATCGGTAGTACTCGGGCGACCCTCTGAAGCAGGTGCGTGGAATGACCCAGTTTGGTACAGACGATGTACCATCCGGCTAAAACATGCCGACGAAGGCAGCTGTCGACGGTCAGCATCTGGTCTACCCTCAATAAAACGGTGACGGTACAGTTCTCGGGCAGCTCGCAAATTACCATGTTCTGCTCCGACACACAACATCATTTCGTAATATTCGCTATTACTTATCGACATTTTCAAACACAACAAAAAAAAGTCAATTAGGTGTAGCCGTACTGAACTGATGCGCGTGTCACAGGGACTAGAAACGAGTGCACTAGACACGGAACAGACGTCGACTGGCGAGCAAAACAATAACATAACAATGCTAAATAAATCTCCTATTCCCTGCTATCCTGGTACCTAAATATTATTTCGTTAAATTTAGATACCTACGAGTATAGGGTGGCTGTCCCAATTAGTGTCCAGTACTATTAAAAAATATTGTTCAAGGATTCAAGATTATTTTACATCTTAATAATTATTTCAACTAAACTCCGTTAAACTTTCAAGTAAATCTAACACACCAGAGTTACGTACCTAATTCAAATTCAAAATTGAAAAATCATTCATTTTTTTTTCACCGCATCACGCAGCGGGACGCTGAACGTCCGCGCGTGATTTTTTACCAAATTCAATAAAAACGTGCTTCCGCGCGTGGAATTCTCCGTTCCACGAACCCCGCTGCGTGACACGGTGCAGTGTGGGCCTCCCCTTAGATTCTTACTGACTAAAAACAACATTCCCGCAACCTCGGAAATTTCCGCAACCTCGGAAATTCCCGCAACTCCG
This sequence comes from Luperina testacea, assembly GCA_927399505.1. Lineage (NCBI taxonomy): Eukaryota > Metazoa > Arthropoda > Insecta > Lepidoptera > Noctuidae > Luperina > Luperina testacea. Next base: position 1,746,357 of record OV656780.1, read on the forward strand.
GAAAATTATTAAGTAATTTCAATCCATTAAAAATCATAATTTATGGGGCCGCGTTATCTCTTTAGAAGTTGTATTTACCAGGAGTAATTGAAACTACAGGACGGCAATTGGTGCACTTACCCTACTAACCCATTAGGTTTACACACACTAAGATGCTTACATTGTGTGTGTAACGACGTAATCAGGGTTCTGTGAGCAAACGATTTTCAATTCGGCAATAACAATTCCTAACTCATGCGGTCCTAGTACTTTTATTAATTTCTTTCCACAGTTAGATGCAGTTTTGCGACATTTTTTATTGACTTCGTTTGAATTATACTAAAGACTAAACGTGCTCAAACCAATAAAACCCATGTACTATTGATAAAGTACCGACAGACCGTGAACTTCCGATAATTCTTTCGGTTAGTCCTACAGACAAAAATTATGCGGGCGTGCTATTATTTTGTAATAAAAAAATAGTATTAACTTGCTGTTAATAGTTTTAGACAAATTATTAAAAAAAAAAAACCTTATTTTTAAAATTATGAACGGAACCGTGCAACCGAACTGTGATTTTATTTGTACTAGGAGAAGCATCAATACCGAAGAGGTGAATTGAAATGATGTTTTGGGTTCAGTTGGACAAAAATTCTTGTTCTAAATCCTTTTTCTATTCTAAGTTTTAATGGCAAATAATAATGTTTATTTAAGCAATAAAATTAATTCTTGGTAGGATACACGTAGGTAAGGATTCGATTTTTTATGATCAATTCAATGGTACGAGCTGACGATTTTTCGAAACAATTCGTTTTAATGCGATCTTCAAGCAAATCGATTCAATAGTAAGGTGAATCGAATCTCCTGGATCGTATGTGTAAAAATTATTATGATAAGGGCTCATAATAGTTCAAGTTCATGTTTGCCCAAAGTATTATGCTGACAATCATAAACAGCGAATAGGTAGGTTTATTTATTTCAAACAAGATCAATTACATACATAATTATGCCGACACTTTTTAGCTTGTCCGCATTATTTATGTTAGCACTAAGCGAAGATTGAAACATTTGATTTTAACCGACTACATCTGTACCATCTGAATGAAAGTCATTTAATTACGCTGGAAAGGTTATCAATTATTAATATTATTGATTAAAAGTTTAGACGTACCTACCTGACTGGCAACTGTAAATATGTCGCAAAATAAAGGTGTGTTAAATTTAATGTTGTTTAAAATTTTTTTGATTACGATTTTTGTTGAATTTTTAGTAGATCGATTCAAGAGCACGGGATTCGTTCTGTGAATCGATTAAAAACCAACAAGTGTGTAAATAATACGTGACAGTGCAAACAGGTACCTAAATATTATTTCGTAATATTTTAATACCTAGACCAAAATCAAAGTTTAGGAAAAGTCAGTAATAATATTTTGTAAACAAAAAATAAACATGCGGAACCTTTTATTCATTTTATTCAGAAATACCAGGAGTAAGAGGTTTATTTTTACTCACAAATGGTTCACTGACACCGATCAGCTGATTTAGTGCTAGTGATGTGTTTATTTCAATTTGAAAAGTTCGGTTTCTGGTATCAATGTATTAAAAATTCTCATAAGTTCTGAACATGTAGATATAGGATTAAAAAACCCTTCCAATATCGTTTGATATCATCCAAAGAAGCCGTGCCTTTGGTATGTATATACCCTTTCCGTTACACGTTGTATAAAGCTCGATTACCACTGACTCACTGACATAATTGTTCTCCCAGATGGTGAAGGGGGAGGTGGGTATATTTTTACAGATTCGTATAGAAGTAACTCTCACGAGTATGGGAAAAATCCCAAACCTCCCCTTTTCCACCCCACTCTCCCCCCTCCCTATCGTATCTCGGAAACTAAGAGTCCCGTGTTTTGTTGTTTTACGGATTCGTATAGAGGAGGTTCGGAAAAGTAAAATCTATTTTTCAAAGTTGCCCCCTTGCCCCCTTCTCCCCCCCCCTCTAGGTAGATCTCGGAAGTTAAGAGACTTGGAACATTTTTTTTTTCAGATTCATATCAAGGGGCCCAGAGTTGGTCAAAATCATTTTTCAAAACTCCCCCCTCTCCCCCCCTTCACCCCTTCCCCCATCGTAAGAAATACTCCTCAAAAACACGACCCCGCGAGCTGCTTGCAGCTCGCGCAACGCCCAAATACTTTTACAAGGGTAAGAAATACTCCTCAAAAACACGACCCCGCGAGCTGCTTGCAGCTCGCGCAACGCCCAAATACTTTTTACAAGGGTAAGAAATACTCCTCAAAAACACGACCCCGCGAGCTGCTTGCAGCTCGCGCAACGCCCAAATACTAGTTATACTATATAAAGCTCGATTACCACTCACTGACTGACTGACATAATTGTTCTCCCAGATGGTGAAGGGGGAGGTGGGTATATTTTTACAGATTCGTATAGAAGTAACTCTCACGAGTATGGGAAAAATCCCAAACCTCCCCTTTTCCACCCCACTCTCCCCCCTCCCTATCGTATCTCGGAAACTAAGAGTCCCGTGTTTTGTTGTTTTACGGATTCGTATAGAGGAGGCTCGGAAAAGTAAAATCCGTTTTTTTAAGTTGCCCCCCTTGCCCCCCTTCTCCCCCCCTCTAGGTAGATCTCGGAAGTTGAGAGACTTGGAACATTTTTTTTTTCAGATTCATATCAAGGGGCCCAGAGTTGGTCAAAATCATTTTTCAAAACTCCCCCCTCTCCCCCCCTTCACCCCTCCCCCCATCGTATCTCGGAAATTAAGAAACCTGGGTTTTGTTTTTTTACGGATTCGTATAGAGGAGGCTCGGAAAAGTAAAAACCATTTTTCAAAATTCAAACCTCCCCTTTTCCATTCCACCCCACTCTCCCCCATCCCTATCGTATCTCGGAAACTAAGAGTCCCGTGTTTTGTTGTTTTATGGATTCGTATAGAGGAGGCTCGGAAAAGTAAAATCCATTTTTCAAAGTTGCCCCCCTTGCCCCCCTTCTCCCCCCCTCTAGAGGTAGATCTCGGAAGTTAAGAGACTTGGAACATTTTTTTTTTCAGATTCATATCAAGGGGCCCAGAGTTGGTCAAAATCATTTTTCAAAACTCCCCCTCTCCCCCCATCGTAAGAAATACTCCTCAAAAACACGACCCCGCGAGCTGCTTGCAGCTCGCGCAACGCCCAAATACTTTTTACAAGGGTAAGAAATACTCCTCAAAAACACGACCACGCGAGCTGCTTGCAGCTCGCGCAACGCCTAAATACTAGTTAACTTATATAATGCTCACCGGGTAAAGCACGGCCTACGGAAGTTCGTGAGTTCGATCCTCAGCTTCTGAACCTACTTGAACAATCAGTTAATGCATATTTGGAGGGGTTGCTGAGAGTTATATAAGCGTATCTGAGGTTGGATATTTTATACAGGTATACAGGATGATTTTTTTTACCGGTCCCAAATCTTTACAGGATTGGATTTCTACCCATGAATATGAACAACTTTCACTATGGGACCAACTCTGAAATCCTGTAATAATTTTGACAGGACTAAACAAAAATTTATCTTCTGTCCTTTTCTTAATGAAATAGAAAGAAAACGATGCACTGAAATTAACTTTAGTTTAATTTGTGAACAACATTACATTATCGGCACCATAATCGTTATCCATATGTACTAAAATATTATAAATGCGAAAGTGTGTCTGTCTGTTACCACTTCACGCTTAAACCGCTGAACCGATTTAGATGAAATTTGGTATAGAGATAGCTTTAGTCCCGGGAAAGGACATAGTATAGGTCAAATAAGGTGTTGGGTGTGATTGTCCAGGATGCGCCGAGCGCTCGGTTCAGTTCAATAACTGCCGAAACAAACTGTGCTACACAAGGAGGCTTCTTCATCATCATCTGCCTAGCCTTTTCCCAACTATGTTGGGGTCGGCTTCCTGTCTAACCGGAGGAGGCTTCTTCATGCATTCCAAAAACAAATAAATCTTATTATTTGAATAAATAATATTTGATTTTGATTTTTTGCTAACCCTTCCTGGACACACAAGCGTGATGTTATGTTTCAGTTTAATATATCTTCGAACCATTTGTTCCAGGACGCCGACGACCTACCGTTCCGTCGCGGCGAGCGCCTGATGGTCATCAACCGCGACGAGGAGCAGTGGTGGACAGCGCGCAACAGTCTCGGCCGCACCGGCTCCATCCCCGTGCCTTACGTGCAGAGGGTAATGTTGTCTATGTCATTCTGCACACCCATCCGACTACGTGGAAATCAAATCAGTTGATTGCAAACAGAGTAAGCAAACTAAAGTGGCAGTGGGCCATGTTTGCCTGGTGGAGCAGAAGAATCCTAGAGTAGAGACCGCGTATCGACAAGCGTAGCGTGGGACGTGGGACGCCTTCAAGCTAGATGGACGGGCGCTGCGAAACAAAATAAATTACATATCATGTGATATTTTTACAAAACACAATAGAATAATAATTAATAGAAGTCAATAGGCTATGCAGTTGTGACTTTTTCACCTCACCAATTTAGCCCAAGTTTACGCGACGTTGATCATACGATAGTTTACTGTTTAATGCATGTTTTCACAGTTTCATGCTGCATTTGTTACTCTCCGTCTCAACGACCGCTTACTTATGCTTATTTGAACTCAAACAACTGTTGGGAAAACCTGCAAAAACAATTACGGCCTACAACATATTTTATAGCTTTGTTGTAATAGATAATGCAGAGCGAGCCCTTGAACATCCAGAGCCGAGTCTTTAATCACTTTTTATCGTCCTGAAACTGTTGACTACGTTTTTATAAAATTTATTGCTGATAATTTTCATTCGTGGAATACAATTGACATCTGACACTTTTTGTATGGAAGAACCGTCAAAAACTCAATTATTTCACCGATAAAATTATATGGCGTTGGAAAAATCAGCCCTTAGTCAGCAGTAATATCATTTTATGCCAGTTTTTATTATTTTTTTTATGCAAAAGGAACGGGTCTGATCGTCAGTCAGGCTGTTACCAAGCACCCACTTAGTGGCCGCTACCCCACTACTGCCAGATACGGGGACTTTAGACTGCTGGGTTACCCCCCTGGCCCGTTTCGCCCCTCCTTAGTCAACCTGCATCCCCCAAACTCCTTTAGGGGATCCATGTTTATACTTGGCTTAGCATGGACGGCCAACATGGGCCACTTAGCACCAGGTGCCCTGACCTCAAATCATCCTCCGTACCCGACCTCCGTGCAGCCGGATTACAGGAGGCGCCACGCTCCCAGTAGAAAGGGTAGTTGAAATACTAGACGTCTAACTTACGAAGTGTCGTGGTTTCGAATTCAGCTTTTATTTGCCACTTTTTACATTTCTGTCTCTGAGAAGAGGTTCAATATGTAAAAAAAAGAAAAGAAAATACGTTTATTTGCGGCAAACATGACGCATAAAAATAAAAACACAAACAACAGAAAAGCAAAAATAACAATTTGGGAGAAACACACACACACACGCAAAACGGCCAACGCTCAGCATAATACTAAGACCTTATACGAGACAGAGCCCCAGCGCTGGTTTTCAGCGACAGCCGGTGATTGACGTTTTTTATTCTATTTTGTTTCGTTTGAACGCAGTATAAAGGGGGTTATTATTAATTGGGGAAACTTCACAGTTGTTATGGGAATTGGTATCTAAAGCAATAGAGAGAAAAATAACGATTTCCTGTTCCTGTTTTCCATATTATTATTTACGTCTACTTCTTTAAATGTGCTGGTGTCTTATATCATAGACGGTATAAATGTTTCTATTCCATTCCTAATCTTCTATCAATCTTACCACCAGATCTTGGACCCGTCCGGCGCTCCGTACCCACCGACAGAGGCGCTCAATCACCTCGCAGACCCGCCGAGCCCGCCCAGCAACAAGCATCCGCAACAGCGTACTAATATGCAGGTTTGTAGCAATCCAGTTACAGTTGTTTTAATTCACGAGCGTACGTCAGTCATTACAGTTTTATGTCAATGACGTCACTTGACGCGCGCTCGTGATTTGCAACAACTATATGAGTCCAAAACCCTAAAAAAACATCTGTTCGTAGTTCCAAAACTCTTTGATGAAAATGTAAACAAAACAATCTAGCGCAAGCACTCGCTAAAGTGAATTAGGAACACATTCAACAGATTTAGGTTTTACCTTTATCTTGCTACTTTTTCCAGATATTAATAATAATTACATTTTTTTTAACCGTAATTGAAAATCGACGACGAATACTCAATTTGTAAGTTGCACTACAATTTACCATCCGCGCTTTCTGCTGACATTTTCATCAGATAATTTTGGAACTGAACATCTTGGTGTCTAATTATGTTACACATACATAAAACATATATATTACTCGCACGTTTTCCCAGGCAGAAACTACAGAATGCCAAGTACTACGATCCTTACATGGACATTCCTATGGTCCTGTAACCCACTTTTGGGCTCCATTCCGTTTCAGGTGTATTTAGTATACATAAACCTCTTAGTAGAATTTAAAAACACATACCAAAAGTTCTAGATGTCTATTAACATATTCCTTCATCTTATACAACCATTACAGGAGAAAGTTTCAGCCTATTTCTCATACATTAATAACTTTTTCCTACATTACAGCGCACTCTACCGGCATTAGCTCGAGTGAAGCAACCGAGAGTACCCAACGCGTACGACAAGACTGCACTCAAGCTTGAAGAAGGAGATATTATTAAAGTAAGCAACATTTATTTTATAGAGGTACTTCAATAGTCTTTACTATGGTCAGTACACTAATCACATATTTTTTTCAGGTGACAAAAATCAACATAAACGGCCAATGGGAAGGCGAGTTACACGGTAAAATAGGTCATTTTCCATTCACTTGCGTCGAATTTCTCGACGAGAATCAGACCAGTTAAAATTGTGACGCCATAGGACCATAGACTAAACTGTCTATGGTGTAGGCTCTATGGACTGTGCCCACCGATTATGGGCTATTGATTGCACAATAGTTATGGTGAAGTGAATTTGATGGTGTATTTTTTGGGTCCCATATTGAAAAGCAATGTACCAGATTTTACTAAAAACGACCTATAAGGTATCACGTTTCAATGTATGTAGTGTTTTTAAGTATGACCTAGACGAAATCTTTGAAATTCCACAGAAAAAATGCATTGACTCAAATATCTGTTGACAATACTTAGCAGGCGCTTTTATTAATGCTACTAATATTTTAGACATAAACTCTGCTACTAACTTATTTGAAGATTTGGCTGAAAAATAGCTTTGTACTTTGAAAAGGACACAGTACATGCTAATTAATACAGATAATATGTATGAAATAGAAGCTTTATTGTAACAATGTTGCCAGCACATTATTTTGTTAGTCCTTTGCCCCGAATAAAATATGAATGGTGGTACCTTTGAATATGGGATTCGAAAATTATCAAAATGCTATGAATAAATAACTGAAGTATACCTATAATTTGTGATGTAAACTCCTTAATTATAACACATTTTTTGTAAAACTGATTTAGTTAATAAATATATACAATTGCAATACACACAGGACGCACAAAAACATGTATTTTTAAACATAATTATTTACATATTATCAAAAATATGTATTAAAAAAATTTGTAATTATAATGTTTTGTAATCGAAATCTACTAAAAAATATTATAAATCGATATTGAGATTATTAGAAACTCATTTTGATGTGTATTTATTTCTTTTTTCGTGCATTTTACTGCATTTTCTAATGTTTATAAAGGGCTTTGAAGGTCTGAGGCATACCTATCTTTAACCCTTTGTGTAAAGTTCTATTTGTCTCATCATTTTAAATGTATGACATTTTTAGAATAATTCATGGCAACATTAATTACTATTCCTAATGCGTTAAAGAAATTAATGGAATATTGATGGTAAAAAAAATCATGTCAAATGCTTATTTGGCTCGAAGGACCATTTTTAAATGTCTAGCAACTAATTATAATGCTTGATGTTGAACTAACATTAGACTTGAATCCAGAATCTTAGATAACTAGTAGACTATTAAGTTTTGCAACCCCAAACTCAATGTCATTAATGATAAAGATCAAATTCCATTGCAACCAAAGTTGATTAACCTTTTTATGGTCACTCAAAAATCAACTCTGAATACATAGCGCTAAAGTAGATAGTTGAACAACGGCAACGGAATATAAATTAGCTAAGATTCTGAACTCAAGTATAGATCAATTAGACGTGGTCTAACATATTACTAATTAATAGAATTGTTGAATTGCGGACATTGTCCTTTTATAAGGACGTTGTAATGTCCTTCTGTATAGCTATTCATAACCATCCGACACGCTATCGTATCGAAAATGACAAATTTCGATAACTTGATTTGCCTTGCTCCCGACAGTAAACAGTCGAAAGATTAGCGGTTGTCTATTTGATTTAAACTCACGAAATTTTCGGGTTTTGGACTCTTTTGGACTCCTACGATAACATTGACTGATGTTCGATACTGTACGAAGCTTATCGAGTGGTTGTGAATAGCCTTGCATGAAGGATATGAACTGACGGAGGAATTGACACCTTTTCTTGTAATTAACCTTTGTGATTGATATATCAAAGAAAATTAGATAAGATTTAATAATCGTTGTGATTTATAAATCCGAAAGATAGTTTCTTATAACAATTTGAGACTAACCTGTACACAAAACGTTTTTCAATAAGATTAAGTGTATATTTTTTACACAAATACAACTGTATTTATTTGATTTTCTGGAGCAATAGATGTTGTATACGGTTCGTTTCACGAGACCATTGTTTCGAGCCCGAAAGTAGCTGTTCTCGTTCACTCTTGAGGGCCTACTTTTTAAGTCCGTCAACGAAAATACGGTCCCGTCCGACAATAGTTAGAAACTTCTGAGTGAACCCTGCATTCGATTATTTAACTTTTTCGGACGGGCAAAATCAAACGGTAGTAGGGACAACTGCCAATCACCCGTAATTTTGGCCGAAATTATGGATTTCGTGCTAAGTGATTAGACCCCAAGGAAATCTAAACATAAGCACGAAAGCTGTAGTTTCACTGGAAGTTACGGATGATACCTACACCGTATCATCTACGGACATATTATAATTAACTAGCTTTTACCAGCGACTTCGTCCGCGTGAAATTTCTTGTTCCCCCGACCCACCCCGTCGCATCTCATGGCCTACCCGTGCTATTACTTCCTTTTTGCTTAGCGTTCTTTCTGACTTTTTTTTCTTTTTGCTCTTCTCCTAAGGGTCATAGCGTGATGTTAAATAGCCTATAGCCTTCCTCAAGAGTTGGGCTATCAAATACACACAGATTTTTTTTCAAATCCGGCTGGTAGTTCCAGAGATTACCCCTACATACAAACTTTACCTCTTTATAATACTAGTATAGATTTGGAGCCCGAACTAAGAATGAATGACAACACGATTTGATAGTTGTCCCTACTCCCGATATTTATATGCCCGTCCGAAAATTGAGTTTGACAGTAGTTTTGACGGATTCACTATTTTCAGACAGGCTCGTGTCTTCGTTGACGGACTTGAGCGATTAGATCCCCTGAAACGAAGCAGACTTCGGTCACAACGGTTTCGTTAAACAAAATTAGACCAAGGAGATGATTAAAAATCACGTAGTTTTAAGTAAAACTGGTTAAAATGTAAAAACCACCGGACATTGTATACTCTGTTAGTGATCGCAATAATATTGTAGTAAGCAGTTACCTAAGCGGTTGGTGGACCAAACTTGTGAGACAAGAAAAGAAAGAAAGAAAGAAAATACATTTATTTAGCACAGACTAAAAGACACACAGTAAACCAGAGAAAAAAAAACAGTGGCACTGTGGGAGTGCCGACAGAAGTGAAAACTTGAAAAAACAAACAACTTGTAATTTTATACATTATGTTTGAAGGTCATTCTTCCCAAAGAAAATGTACCGCGCGTTGATGTCTTTATAATGGCCAAAACTTAAAACAGAGGTGTCGGTTAAGGTAACAGTGTCGCGAGTTCAATGGCTTTTTCATATCTCAAAAAATGCCCAACGCGCCTAAAGTAATTTTCACTTCAGAAATAGAACAACAACGTCTGTTTTTCCTGAAGGGTTAGATAGAGGTGTACCTACATAGTGTGGTGAAGAACCCGCACTGGGCCCGCGTGGTGTATTACGGCCCACTCCCTCTCACAGAGAGGAGGCCAGTGTCTCAGCAGTGTGCATATTATAGGCTGAATATGCTTATGCTATGTACAGACGCCAGCACATCAAGCTACCCGAAACTGTCAAATTTTTCCAATCAACTTTGAACCTTATGCTTTAGCCATAAAGTTGAAAATCTATTAAAGAAATTTGACAGATTGTAGTAGCTTGATGTGCTGGCGTCTGTACCTACATAGTACACCCACATTTCGCCAGGTATGTGGCTAAAAGGCACGGTATATGGCAGCTTTAATGTGGCTTTATCCATTGCTTTAAGATTTTCATGATCTCGTTCCTCCATGAATGAGTCCGGTCCAGACTGGCTAGCAACCTCATTGCGTAACACATTATCAATCACAATCATTTTGACGGATATTGCTAATCCATTGCTTTATATGTTCTAAAAGTTTGTCTGCTCAACAACGTATATAACGCAATGAATGTTGTTGTACTGTCAACATTAAGCTAATCATAGTGTTACAAATTGCGTAATACACTATGAATAGCAACCCCGCCGAATTTTGCGAGATAAATTGAAGTGACCATATGTAAACTTTTCTGATAAAAGCGCTGCTAATCTCGTTCAGCTTACTTATTAATCTTTCCTTCTTGCCCGACTGCGGCTGAGCTCAAAAGGAGGGTAATGTTTTAGTCTAGGTAGAACTAGCTTCCATACAAAAATACACAAGTTTGGTCCAAAAAAATCGCCCACAAAATGTTTCCTTATGGAATTGATAATATTTATATTGTATACATCGAACGTTGTTTGACTGTTAACATTAGCTTTGTAACATTTTTACTATATTGTACATTTTTGACATGGAGTTGACATCTTGACAAGCTTGTGCTATCATCGTGGTTATAACTGTACTCGGGGCAATATATCCCTACTCGCTGAGATTATTAAGGGTGGGCGGGACATCCACGCGCAACCAAAATATGTAAAACTATTATTACACCACAGTTTATCACCAAAAATGGAATCGTGACATAAGTCGTTTTTGAAGTAAATCACTAATAATAATAGCGAGCTCGATAATTAAAAAAGTCGGTAAAATATATATTTTAGATTAAGCTTACTTGAAATATACTCGAGTCACAGGTGAAAAGGTAAAGTGCTATATTGTGAAAAGTACCTTTTTTTTATTTTTCTTTTTTCTTAAGGCAAAGGCATCAGGGTAGCCCGCAAATTTAAAATTTTCTTACGTTTTTTGCCATCTGCAGGTCAGGTTGTATTTTATATAAAATATGATTTGAGATCTTAATAAATTAATATGACTTTACAGAATTATAATCATTAGAAACAGCAACACAACTCCTTGAGTTAGAATTGGCTTTAATTTCATGAAATACTCATTCAATATGGTAATATGAACTTGGAGAATTGTATCGATGATTTTTAATAAATAATATACTATTTTTTGCAACCGCGAATAATATTTAGATCATCATACAACCTGATACTGACCTGCAAATTGCAAAAAACGCAAGAAAATTTTAATTTAGCGAACTACACTGGCGCTTCCGCCTTAAATGAATCATGCAATATTGTTCTTCCAATTTATTTTTTCTTTGTACCATAAAACACAATTTTAAGCAATGCGAGTTTTTTTGCCTGTAGCCTGTTTAAACACTGTTTAGACCATAGATTCTCAACCTTATTTTTCCCACCGCCTACTTTGAGGATGTATTTTTTTCTAGATCACTCCAATTTTTTTTACTTACCATCTATCGCGAATGTGAAACAGGTATTGCCACGATTATATTTAAACGTGTTATATAGGATCGATAATTTTCTCTGGGTCATCTACGGCTATCGTGAAAGTCTCAAACGCCCACGAGTGGGCGTTATCGCCCACGTTGAGAATCTATGGTTTAGACGGTGCAAGTTTTATTGTTGGGCCAACTTATGGTATGCCACAGGCAATTAAATCACATAAAACAAGCTTTAGTTTATAATTTTAAGGTTTATAGTGTAATGATGACATGTTTTATGTAAATATAATTTTCCACCGATATTTCTTGTGACTTGAGTTATTTTTTGAAGTACCACCTTATTTCTGACAGAGAGCGCTCTTGTTTAAAAACAGTACTTATTATTACTTCTGTAGAAGTGTGTTTCAGTTTGCTTTACTTGTAGACTACTACTATTACTACTGTATTTTGAGAGCTTTTAATTGGTTGAAGGACACTGAACGAAACAGAAATTTTCTTGTTATTACGGCTATGGGAGTTTAGTACCTATCACTAAAAGTGTTTTTGACCCAAGTTACAGCCCGATTCAAACTTTATGGCGGCTCTAAAGTGCGCTACTCACTGCGCAGTACCTCACCCCTCACTCCCGCTGACACGTGAATTTGTTACTGCGCAGCGACTCGTCTCATGTTCCGAGCCGCCATAAAGTTTGAATCCGGCTGTACCAATGTGACTTTTTCAATTCATAATTATGTTCTTTGTAACTTCATCTTGGACATACTGATATCTGTGAAGGAAAAAAAATTTGAGGAAACCTCAGGTCTTCTAGTTAAGTTTGAAATCGCCAACCGGTTTTGTGCAAGCGTGGTAATCAATGCCACGAGCCTTCTCTGTATGAGAAGAGGGTCTGCAGTGGGACAATGATAGGCTGGTATTATAACCTATTCCGGTCAGATGGGCCAGCAGTCTGTTGCAATTTACAAAGAAAAAGTAAAAATATGATGCTGTTTTTGGTCATTAGAGCGTCAGCCAACAGTTAGTTGACCTCTCAGAAATGAGGTGTAACTCTTCCAAAATATACCATAGTCAATATTTTTATAATCGCGCAGGTGCAAGAAGTATTTAGTTTAGTATTACGGTAGTCTGCTGGCTGAGTTTATTGACATTGTTTCTTTCTGCTATTTTCTGTATATTTATTTTAAAATCTACTTTTACTCTTAATGCAATCATTGTTCCGTTGCAAAGCGAGACAGGGATGGCAATATTCCATCTATGTAATTCCATCTCTCTCGCACGGGAACAATGGTGGCTCTCGCCTCATAGTACTGCCCTTTTTAAAATAACCCTGGCTCATTTCCTCAGCCTTAGAGTTTACTTAAATCTATATTTGTCTTCTATTAGGTATATAAAATTTATGGACGACGTAATCCTTGACTATAATGCCGGATACATTCCTGCCATCTCGTACAGTCCTGCCCGTCGAGAAAATGCGTTCCTGTAACTAATAAAGATCAAATTCGCAAATAAGTATTTATTTGTACGAATCTGACAAGTGTCAAGAACGCATTCTCTCGACACCCGCTCTGTAGTTTATTACCTACATAATATTTCACTAATAAATTCGACTTCAACAAAGGTTCTTAGCAATGTCACTCAACTTGGCCAGCAGAAATGAAAGTATTGAATTTTTTTTAAAGAATGCTCGTCATCATTATTTAATTTAATTCGGGGATTACCACATACCAAAATGTTATCGTCATTTTATAGAACCATTCTATTTTGAGATTATGTGTCATCATATCATAATGCATTGTACACTCTTTTAAGTCATATAAAAAAATACATCTAATTTTTTTAAGCTATGTGTAACGGTTCGAAATAAAAATTAGGAAAGATTAGATTGGTTTTATTTAATTTATCTCCTTTTTTCTGGTTTATACCGATAGGCTGCACAGTATTCAAACGCATGTGCCTGTGGACTACTTTGACGCCATTTTGTGTAAACTGTCTTTAATTTCTGTAATTGGTTGTAAACCGTTTTAATTGAAGAATAAATAAATAAATATTTTTTGTGGCCCTCCAAACAACATCACGCCTCAATGGGCAAAGGTGTACCGAATGTGCCTAGTTGCCTACGTCCACATTTCTCCAGCCATGTTAAAGTCCGACTTCGAGGGCGATGAGCCTGTCAACTGGGCATAAATCCAGACGGGCTGCTAAAGCTCGATTCAACTTTATGGCGGCTCGGAATATGGAGGCGAGTCGCTGCGCAGATACAAATCGTCGTTGCGCATGCAAAAGCCGCTATGTGTTATTTAGTTATTTTCGGTTCTTTATGCAGTTTTAATCGTTATTTCAATACACACGTACCTACTGTATAAACAGCTATGTGATAAGTGCAATATTTAAAGAGTTAAGGAATGTAACTATGTGATATTCATACATCGAAAGTTCCGTATATACACGCTAAATGTTATAATTCATATATGTAGCTCAAATAAGTTCACTAAAAACACATAGCGACTTTTGCACGAGCAACGACGAAATTCACCTGTCAGCGGGGTGAGGTACTGCGCAGTGAGTAGCGAACTTTAGTTTTTGAGTCAGATATACTGGGAAAATGTAAATATTAGTATAGAGAAACCCAATAACACTTACTCGACCTGAAGAGGGTAATCTGGACGCCATGTCAAGAGTCACTAAAATATCCCTATTTTTTTACCATTGTTCGGCCGAAACTTCCTAGCTAAAAATTCTAGTATGTCTGCTGGATATTAGTGTAAAACCAAATTAAACAACTGCTGGTGACTGTAGTAGAAACATCGTCGGTTTTTGGAGTAGCTAAACGTGGTCGAATCCTCCTTGATATACCTACCACTTAAAATATGTCGAGGTTCTCCTAAATGGTCTAAGGGTTCTCTTTTGTTTCATAGAGGTCAGTGCCTTAAATCCATAATTCTAGGGACTGGAGACGTACACTGTACAGTGTGATAGGACTTTTATGCAGATAAACACAAGAGCGTAGTGTTGGACTCTAATAACGTATTCATTCTCCATTCATGAATTTTATTGATTGTCTGAATTCACAAACAATTCTCACGATCCAAAATATAATGCATATCACCTACTTATTTTGCTCTTGAATACAATTAATTTGATTAATAATAGTCGTTTCGGATTTAGTTGCGTTTTATTATTGCAAATTGATATTTCGAAAAACGCATCGCTTACGCTACTGATTTTGACAAGACTAGAGATGGGCGTTGTTGTTATTTTTCACCACCGATGCGCATCGTTGTTTCGTTGATGTCAACCGTTGTCAACATCGTTGTTTCCGACAACGGTGTCAAACATCTAACTAACCTTGAAACAGATGACAAAATGGTCATGGTGACAGGAAGGGACCTGAGCGTACTATTATAAATAAGTAAGTAGTAAGGTAATAGGTAGCTACGTAGATATTAAAAATACATATCTAGAAAAAGTCAACATTTTTGTGTTCGGGAACTTTATTTATTGCCTGTTATAATATTATTAAACCATGTAGTACCTAGTATAGTGTTATTATGCTAATGCATTATAATTATTATAATAGTACCTAATTTACGCAAATGTCTGTTAAAGTAAATATTTAATCTATTTCTTCTTATAAATACATCCGTCTGCATACATTTACTTACTTTATAGTATACCTACCTACCTAGAAAGTCTTAAAATTCACGTCATTTCTAGTAAAAATAATTTCGTAGTACGCTCGAAAATTCGCGCCATTTTATTCGGGTGCCTGCTGATTTTTAATATTGTGTTTCATTCAAACATTAAAACAGTTGGTACTGACAATGGCATCGTTCATCGTTGTTCGGTCGCCATCGTATGACTATCGGTCGTTACGTTTAGCCATCGCCAAATTCGCCAACTGACATCGGTCGTTGTCGGATATGGTCGGCATTATTCGGTATCTGTGATCGCGTTGAATTTGGTTGTTTCTCCCATCCGTTGTTCAACATTTCGACATCGGATGCCACCATCATAAACAAACATCGTTGGTCAATGGTCAACAACGTTGTTTTAAAAACGGCCACCTCTAGACAAGACAAGTGATGGCTGAATAGGATGTGTGCGAGATAATCGATTGAAAAGAAAGAAATGGAAAAAGGAAATTTTAAAAGGATAAAATGCATTATCTGAAATTTCCGACAGTTCCTAGTGAATATATTTTTAGTAATTTTACTGTTAAGTTTTTGTTACAACGCTGTGTTTAAAAACTGCAAGTGTTTAATTACATCACGTCGTCTCTGACCGGCAGCTAGCGGTTCATAAAATTGCGGATACTGACTGAAAATCGCCAATAACTGTGAAATTTTGTGTAAAACTAACTGAACAAACGTTGTGCCTGTGACTTTATTTGAAAATGACATGACATTGAACTGGCTGTTGTTACTAAATATGCATAAAAACATTGTAATTGATTCGTTACCGCAATTCTTTTTTTTTGTTTGGTAAAACACTAGTTTTTGTGGCAGTAAAAGTAGGCTATAACGGTTAGTGATGGAGACGACGTTGCCACTGGTGGAGATAACTATCAAGACAGAACCTATGGAAAGTGAGAATGTAGAGGAAAATGAACAAAATGAATACATTCAAAACACTCAAGAAGGTAAGGTAAACATGTACTAACATGAAGCCTGTATTACTCAAAAGGAGTAGGAAGAAGTGTTTAGTAAATCCACATATATTTGGCAAGCCTAGGCCATCAACTTTGCTCAAATCCTGATTACATGCTACTCTTGAGTTTCTAACGAAAAAACCTATAAGTACAATATTTTATCATACTACCTTCTGACTTCGTCCGTGTAAAAAGTTCGAAATTACTTCGTTTTCTGACTTTTTTTTTGTTTTTGCCCGACTTCTAAGGATTGTAGCGTGATGTTAAGAGGTCTATAGCCTTCACCAAGAATTCAGGCTAACAAATGCAAAAATATTTTTTTTAATCTGGCTGGTAGTTTCAGAGATTAGCGCATCCAAACAAACACTCTTCAGCTTTATTATTAGTATCTATAGATTAAAGAATTGCCTTTAATGAGACAGACCTTTATTTATATAGTTTTACATTTTTGAAATGGAATTCTTTCTTGGTAGATATTATATGATTTTTATTGGCACCATGTACAGACGCCAGCACATCAACCCCATCAACAATCTGTCAAATTTCTTTAATAAATTTTCAACTTTATTGCTAAAGCATAAGGTTCAAAATCGATTGGGAAAATTTGACAGTTTCGGGTAGGCTGATGTGCTGGCGTCTGTACATTAATAATTCACTAAAACATTGCAATATATTTACAAGTTTTTATTATTCTCCTTCAGTCAAAGAGGAAGAATTATGGATCAAAATGGAGCCCCTTGAAGATGAATCTCAAGATTTCATCAAGGAAGAGGACCAGGGAACAATTTCCGAGAACGAAGCCAGGTTAGATGAAGAAACCCTACATGATGATTGCTACAGTGAGTACCTATAATACATTATTACCACGCACAATGGTCCACTTGAAGGAATAAGTGTGGAAACCAAACCTGTAACATAGAACATAATACATTATTATGTGAGCCATTGGCAAAAGCTGTCGGGTATGCACTAAACAACACCAAAATGTTGTGTGATAATTTACTAATTGGCAATATTATCGCTTTCTAATGTTGCCAGTCACAAATTGTAATGTTAATGGTGTGTGAGAGCTCTAATTTTGTTCAGACTCTATAATTAAACCTTATTTTTAAAGAAAATAAGACACATGGGATTACTAACCACACGTAAATACAGCCAAAAATGTTCATCATCATCATCATCTGCCTAGCCTTTTCCCAACCATCTTGGGGTTGGCTTCCAGTCTAACCAGATGCAGCTGAATACCAGTATTTTACATGGAGCGACTGCCTATCTGACACAACTTTCTAAGTTCAAATTACCCTATAGAATGACTATTTCGTGAAATCATGACACTTGAGGTCAATTCTAACTTAGGGAATCCTATGAATACATTTGTAAATACATAAATAGACTGGAAGCCGACCCCAACATAGTTGGGAAAAGGGTAAGCAGATGATGAATTCTGGAAATACACATTTGTTACCGTAACTAATTAAATTTTGATCAACAAACAACCTGAGACTACCTAACTTCAAAAAAGTTAGAAAAATTGAATTTCGCGGGCTACCTTAGCACTTCCCCCATAAGCCTACTCTCATTCCAAAAATATGTGTTTATAGCTGAAAACTACTTTTTATTATTAAGTAAGTACCCATAACCAGAATAAACCTAGATTTAATCAATTTGTCTATTCCATTACCGAACCGAGTTTGTGTTGGTTCAGCAACAAGTTCAAAAATGAAAAATATCCACAATAATTCCGCATGCTGTAAGTATAAAATATTAATATTACCTATTTGAAATATTCACAGCTAGCAATCAATATAGAAACTTTTTGTTTTTAGGAAACAGGCAATCTAATGCCCCTTCAAGAAAACAGATTCTGGTATTTCTAGATTTTCTGAATGAGCACAGGGAGCTGGCTAACTGTATGTTGCGGGGACCGACCGGCCGGGCTAAGGCGCAGCAGCTGTGGGAAGGCATTGCGGAGAGGCTTAATACCATCAGTGGTTGTATTAAAACTACTCAACAGTGGCAACGGGTAAAGTTCTTTTGATTGCCGTTTTCTAAGTGTAACTTTAAGGGGCAAGCACAGCCCGATTCAAACTTTATGGCGGCTCGGAACATGAGGCGAGAGGGGGGAGGGGTGAGGTACTGCGCAGCGAGTAGCGCACTTCAGAGCCGCCATTAAGTTTGAATCGGGCTGTAACAGTCTGTAGTACAGTCACGAGCATTAAATATCTTACACTTAAAATCTATATAAATAAAAATCAATGTTTGTATGTTTGTAATGTTTGTATCTTTTTAATCTAGCGTAAGTGTTACGTATTTGTGCTCGGGACTTACCTATAAAATTACCCTTAAAACTGTTGCGAAGAACTTAAATTTGAAAAAACAACAGAGAATAAGTCAAATACATAATTATATCCCTTTATTAAATCAATCTTACTTCCTCACATATCTTTTTTCTCAGACATGCTTTCCTAGGATTAATTAAACTACCCCACGAGGGCAACAAAGATCAACATTATTCATAATGCTACAATTAACTCTGTGTCTGGGTACGGTCTTACCCATTCTCCTTTCCATAACGACTTACCTAACAGGTGTTTTTATCAATATTTTCAGGTGTGGTCCGATAAAAAATATTTAACAAGAAAAGCCGCTGCTACGCGATACGCATCCTTATCAACTGGTGGACTTCTAGCACCAGAACTGACTCTTCAGGATGAGAAGATCCTGGCTATTTTTGGCGAACCCATTCCACCAAGACGTTTTGTTCAGAAGCCGGGAACTCCCGAGGTGAGTTTTAGATGACAATTTGAGTTTTTTTTCATACCAGTATAATTTTCTAGTTAAGTCTGAGTTGAAACTGGTTGAGGAATTGAGGCGTGGGGATTGGCACATGAATCGAGAGACCTATGTTCAGCAGTGTCTGCAGAGGGGCTGTTAATGATGATGATGATTGTGTGTTCTGTTGGCATTTGAGTGGCTGATAAGATGGTAATTTTCTATCTTATAGAAAGAACACAAACTTTATCATGCTTATATTTAAAAAAAAATGGAAAATGCAAATGTCCACGACTCATACATAATGCTCATTAGATCGTATAAAAATCCATAGATATTATATCAGTTAGTTTTTTTATGAATTATAATTAAACTATACCTTTGCCTACAGACCTTTAGGGAAAAAAGGTAAGAAAATATTGTATTTTAAAAATATTCGTATATTTACGCCTTTCCTTTTCAGCCAAAACCACAGACAAAACAGCCACAAGAAGTCTTCGTAGCATCGGTACCTTCAAAACCTGGGCCAGTGCCTATAGAATTAGAACCACAACCAGTCCTTCCAACAGAACGGGTCATCCCACAACCAGAATTACCAAGACAACCAATTATACCGCCACGAAAACCATATACTCCGAGGAAGATAGAATCTTCACGGAAAGAGGCATCGAGGTACTCCGATATTCCGCAGTCTGAAGTTCCACCGACACCGGTAATTCCGCCGGATGTATTACTTCAGCCGGATGTGTTGAAGCCTGATGACCCGCCCAAGCCTGTTGTACAGAAACAGAATGAGGAGCCGCCTTCACCTTCGATATCAGACCCTTCTTCGCCACCTCCTCCACATCTAGGTTTGTACTTATTCAATTGATTCAGAGTATTATGTAGGTACTACGACCACGCGTAATGTCTGTTCCAAAAGTATTTCACTAAAGTGTAAACAAACCCTGCACCCTATTTGCACACACTTTCAATCCCAATCTGAATCATTTTGACGGATATTACTAATCCATTGCTTCATGTGTTCGAAAAACTGTTTGCTCAACAACGCAAATGACGCAATGAATGTTGTTGAACTGTCAAAATTAAGCTAATCATAGTGTTACAAATTGCGAAACACAGTATGAATAGCAACCCCGCAGAATTTTGTGAGATAAATTGAAATGACCATAGGTAAAATTTTCTGATAAAAGCGCTGCTAATCTCGTTCAGCTTACTTATTAATCTTTCCTTTTTGCCCGACTGCTCCACTTATTGACGGACCCATCACCATCGGCAGCCTTACTCCACCCACTACTGAGTGCTGAGTATATTGGCTTCCTCCCTTTTGTGCCATGCTTCCCAGCATAGCTATTCACAACCATCCGACAGGCTATCGTATCGAAATCAACACATTTCGATAACCTGATTTGCCTTGCCCTCGACAGCAGTGTCGGAAGAATAGCGCTCGTCTATTTGATTTAAACTGAAAAAAAAATATCGGGTTTTGGACTCGTGAACAGCGTTTAGAAGACTCCTACGATAACATTGATTGATGTTCGATATGGTACGGAAGCGTATCGAGTGGTTGTGAATAACTATGATGATCTGCGCGAGTCTCCCCTCAGGTCTTTCCATAAGACAGGTCAATAATTAAATTAATCTTCAACAGAATTAAATCGCCAAGGTCGTGTACGACTCCGAGCCTCCTTAGACCCATACACAAAGAAATTTATTCATCTAGAAGAAGAAAGATTGAAGAACGACGCCAGAAGAAACACAGAGTTATCAGAGATCAGACTGACCTTACAACAGGGAACAGCAGAGTTGGCGGGAATCAGAGCAGTTATGCAAGAAATGTTGGGACTTATGAAACGAATGACTGAGCGGGAGGAGAAAAAATAAAGTATTATATATGTTCATATGTTGATAGTTTTATTAGTATGTAGTTACTTTTTTACACAAATAAAATTTAATTATATAATGTTACAATCACAGGTTTTTTTCCTCTTAATTGAACCTTGGTAAATATGAGAATTATTGTTAACATCCCCCATGTTAATAACCAACGACAAATTTCTACGCTAGCAACATCTAGAATCATGTGCAGACATAATTCATGTTTATAGTTTGCCTGTCGATGTCCTTGCCCCGTACAGGGAAAGAATGATTAGAATGTGCGTGTGGTGTGAGGGCCACTTTGTATATACATAGGTATATTATGACCTGGGTTAGGACATAGTACTTTTAGGCCGATGTGCACAGTTCCGCACTAGACTAGACAGAGTAAAGCCTTGCACTGAAAAATTGTGCAGAACTTAATGGGGGCTATTTAGATTCGGGTCCGCGTTATAATACAGTTTTAAATCGTTTTCGGCTTGATAGAAGTCGGGTCCGCGAGATTCGTTATACGATTTTGTTGAAATTCAATACGAATATTTGGGATTTTTTCGAATTTCGGTTCGAATAAAATTTTATCGAAATCGGGTTCGTAACCCGCGTTTATCTGTAACTAGGAAGATGTCGTGAGTATTTTATTAAAAAACCGATTATTTTCTAAGAGAAAAAAAATATTTTCGCATGGCAGCTCAGATGTTAGTGCGGTGCCTTAGATACGTAAACCTTGTCCAGATTAACGAATTTCGGTACAAAAAAAACGTTTCCGAAAAATCGCTCCGTACGGTACGGGTGCGTTCCTTCCTCCGTTCTCAATGAATCAATACGAACGAGGAGGGGTAAGGGGAAGCGGTGAGCTAATAAAATTCTAATGCCACTGCACGTTTGCAGAAAAAGAAAACAAAGATCTGAAATCAACATTGCCACTAAAGAAGAGATTCGAGGTCAAGCTAGAAGATGACGACTTCCCAAAGAAAGAAAAGTCGGAGGAAAATGTGAGTTTTTATTATACTTTTTCTAGATTGTTCACGCGTGCTGTGCAACGGTACGGCGCGGCGTTCTGCGTTCCACGATGTTTTGTCTTTGCAATAATATAGGTGCAGGGAGCAGTCGAAGAATGCAGGATGCTGAATTGCTGACGGTCTGACGGAGCTATCTTTCCATCACTATTGCGTCATAATTGTATTAGTTACAATTGCAATAAAGGTCATAAGAGCTTGACTCTTAGCATTTTATTGAAACGGGCGCGGTTAGATTCCATTTTGAAAAGGGCAGTACAGGGGCTTGAAGGGCGGGGGGGGTTTGACAATGGTGCAGCATAGCGGGAAGGGAAGTGATATCGGGGGGGGGTAGTGCAGTGAGGAAGTACTGATGCCGATGCAGGGGTATGTTAGGGGAGAAAGAGGACAGTGATGCTGTGAAGGGTGAGGTAAAGTGCTGGGGGGCATTGATTATGGTGCATTGCGGAAAATGGAGGGAAGTGATGTCTGCGATAGAGGGGGTGATGCCGCAAGTGGGACGAGGTTGTAATGCTGTTGATTTAGTGGTGTGATATTGATGATGAAGTAGGGGTCGGGGATAGTGATGCTGTTTGGGGGGATACTGATGATGTAGTGGGGATTACTAACGATACTTAGTGCATAGTGATGATATAGTGGAGGGATTTTGATGATATTTGGTTGATAGTATTGTTTGAGGGATAGCAATTATGTACTGGGAGATCATGATGGTGTATGTGGGGATAATGATGGTGTAAAGAGACGGAGTGATGCTGTAGAGGGGGGATAGTGACGAATTATTATATTATGCTGTAAAGGACATATTGATGTTGTATGATAAATAATGATGCTTTGCTGATAACCAAAAGACAGATTTTTCGTCATCTTTGCTTGTGTTGAAATAGCATTGTCCTTTGTTCCAGAATGTCTCTGATGAAAATGAACAACAAGTGGATAATTCTCAGCCTAAGAGTAAGTAGAATTTACTAGATCATACCCTCAAAACCATTGAATAAAACAGGTAAGATCATTTGAATAAAAGTTTATGCCAGGGTCGATGTCGTGTACCTTTAAATCTTGCGAAGGCAGCCTGGCTAACTCATTAAAAGCACCGACAAAGGTTGTACCGTGATCGGTAAAGAGGTTACGGAATTTTCCCCTCCCACTTTACAATTACAAAGAGACCACAGAGAATCGCGGTGTGCGCGGCAGTTACGACTTAGATTTGAATTTTGTTTACGAAAATACAAAAAAATGCCTGCTAATTGCGAGGTGCTTCTGATTCAATATTAAAAGATTCCTATATGGAATGCTTGAATGACAAATGCAAGAAAAAATATGACTTGCGTGTCTTGAAATAAATATACAGGGTCCCATTAAAATTGATGGACGAATTTTAACAGCGCTCAGTACGTCTAACTAAAGATATCCAAGCAAAAAAAAAAAAACCACTGATTAATGTGATTTTATTTTGACCTAAAATAATAAATTGCCGGCACATTAGTGTATTATTTTTCTTGTTAGTATCTATGCATTTTGCTTATATATTTTTTGCCATGGTCCTTATTTTGGTGGTTTTAATGATTTCTAAAACTTTGTCCGTCTATTTTAATGGGACCTTATATAGACGCGTTTATGGCGTATACTCAGGAATACAAGAAAAACAGGGTGTGCCCGGAATTTGTTCAAAACCTAAAAGAAGACACAGTGATTCCCCAGTCAGCACAAATACACCCAAGATCACTATCACTACACCCATGAATAATGAAAACATTCAGCGTGGGAGTCAGGTTCATTTTTCGCCCATAATTTTGGATGATTCTATACTGCTTGAGGAACTGTGAGAATTTAGAGCAGATATGGTATCGTCCGCGCGGAACTAGTTGGCCGCGCCTTGGGTGGGGACGGGGTGAGGGCGGCGGGGTTACCTATTGTTAGCAACGCAGGTACTGAGTAATGACAAAGCGCCCCTCCGGCCAACTAGTTCCGCGCAGACTATAGCTCGCATGGAGAGCCAGGCAAATACGATACCAAATTTTCCAAACAAAAACCACAACGCAATTAAGATCATGAGGTTGCCCGAAGAAAAAGTGGATGCTAAGCTGACCAAGGATAAGCAAAGACATAGTAAATGAGATACCCGGCAATTCCCTTCTTCCTCTAAGCATACCTACGTCAAAACGAAAAAGGAAAACAAAGCTGGAATCACGAAGTGTGCTGTAATACAGGAAAAGACTACGTGTAAATCTAACTCACTGGAGGCTAAAGGATAAGAATGCATAATTAGATGATAACCTGTTACTCCTGAAGTCTGCAGCCGTGCGTAGAGGCTTGCACCAGCTGACTGGTGTGGCGCGGGGGGCCGCGCTCAGCCGCGCGGTAATCGTGAGAGGAGCGAGTTATTAAAATTAATTAAGTAAATTATAACATTTATTTTGTGATCACATAAACACTCACATAATACAGACGCCAGCGCATTAAGCTACCCGAAACTGTCAAATTTTCTTAATCAACTTTGAACCTTATGCTTTAGCAATAAAGTTGAAAATATATTAAAGAAAATTGACAGATTGTAGTAGCTTGATGTGCTGGCGTCTGTACGTACCATAAACAACAGCCAATCGGAAAGTTTTCCAAACCCAGTCCCCTGATTATAATTCTCTTCAACAGCGGAAACCCCCTTGATGTACTCCTACGAAACATTAAGGAATGTAGAAATTGTGACCATCAATGAAGAAGAACGTCAGAAGGAGTACCAAGAGACGTTGAAGTCTCGTCAACACATGCGGCACGTGTGTGTACACTGCGCGCTCGGCTTCGTACTCAAGCAGGCGTTTGATGTGCATATGAAGGTCCATTCTCCCGTAAGTACATGACACGTTTATCCTAGTACTTATGGTGTTTTTTCAGCCAACGCGGATTCTCTGATCTTGAAGTTTGGAGTAAAATTCGTCTCACGAAAGAAGTCTCACACGACGAAATCATAAATAATGATTTATTTATTTATCTCGACATCATTTAATATTGTGCATTTTAGTGTTAGTGTATTATATCATAAGTGGCGAAATAATGGTAATTCTGCCGGTTATTTTCAAAGCTAATGTAATAGAAGGCATTATTTCTCTTTACCAGCAATCAGGCGACCACGAGTGCTTACTCTGTCACTCCCGCCTCAAAACCGCGGACATGTTATACCGGCACCGCTTACGGCATTACCGCCGCTACCGTTGCCTGCTTTGCCGGACGCGGTTTAAAGATAAAGATACTGCCGCCTGCCATGTCATGAATGATCATGCCGGACAGACCTTCGAGTGCGATCATTGTGGGAGAGGATTCAAGTAAGTACAGTCCAGTGTTTTATATTTGCGCCAGTTTTCAAATTCTTTCCTTTATCAAGTCAGGACACAATGCCTTTTGAAGCTGCGTAATGGAGTTAAATACTGCATAGAAAATTATGCTTAAGTACTTGAGAACAAAGATCAAAATAGCATACACCTTTGCCTATGTGGAGTTGTCATCAACCTAAAACTTTTTTAATGGCTTGGCCATTTTATGAAATATAAGAAAAAGAAGAATAATTTTAGTCAATAGGTTCGTCCTAAACTTGTATTTTGAATACATTTTGAGTCAGGTTAAATTATCCAAAATCATCTAGCAGGTCAAGTGCGAGTCGGATGGTTCGGTTGACGGTTTCCGGATGTTCTCCTTTACTTGTGTTACATGACATTGCTTCTTGCTTTTCATGATTCTAGGTGCCCTAGTGCCCTATAGGATTTGATTCCGGAACATAAACGCCCGTGTCTTTTGATTGCGTTAACTTAGAAATTTGATTTTTTCACTGCTTCAAGGGATTGCAGCCTTGAGTATTTGATATTCATTTCAACTTGATAACTCCACGCGTTCCTGAGAAGAAGGGTCTTGACCGACGGATAACGAAGTGATCTTATATGGGTTCCGTTTTTCTTTTTGACGTACGGAACCCTGAATAATTTGGGTGGATTAAATTGTTATTTTGGCAAAACTGGATCCATTTTTCTTCGATATCTTTTCCTATAGCTTTGACTGATATAAGCAGTAATATTGTAACCTAACCTGCATCCTGATTGCGTAACACTATATCAATCTCAATCTGAATCATTTTGAAGGATTTTGCTAATGCATTGTTTTATATGTTCGAAAAATTTCTCTGCTAAACAACGTAAACAACGCAATGAATCTTGTTAAACTGTCAAAATTACAGCCATTTTGCATGATAGTGTGTTACGCAATTATCTAAACTGTTTACATCACGATTGCATCTCTGGTTGCAGACGACCGCAGTACCTGAAGAGGCACGTGGAACAGCACCACACCAAGCCCCACCATCTCGAATGTGGCGTCTGCTTCCGAGTCTTCCACGAGAGGGGCTGGTATAGGTCTCATATCAGGTAGGAACAGTTCTGGTCAGCCTTTACGGAAAGAGGTAGGTAGATCTTGGCAAGATAACTTTAAGAAGGTGTCTGGGCGGTAGATCTTCGTGGATAAGTTTAAGGAACGATGTGATATGTGCAGGTAAACCAGAAAAGGTATGCGGTTCGGTAATCTTCATGTTTCCGAATTAACACGAACGTCGCTCCAAAGAGGTAAAGTTTCTAAGTTTTGTACTCTCGCGCTTTGTTATAGTAGTGCACCTTTCATTTCGTGATGCATATGTAAACAAAATTTGCACATCTCATAAGGTTATAAAGTTATATAATGTTTTACCTGAAAATAAAACAGTTATTATATACGGAACCTTATTCTAGACCTATACAGTGAGACAGCATCTTTCCGGATCTGACGTCACGACCTCTCTTGTTCCCCTCCCAACCGGCTCCGCCCCACTGTGGCCGGAGGGAGGGGTGCGTGGAGCTTGCCCCAACAGTCAGGCGCGCTCTTCACATTGCATCTCACTTCCGGTGGATTATGAGTCCAACAGGCAGGATTAAAAATATAGGTCTAGAATAAGGTTCCGTATATAATAACTGTTTTATTTTCAGGTAAAACATTATATTATACACTATGAACCGTTATTCTAGACCTATACAGTGAGATGTGTTTATTATCGCCTGGTGGCAAGCTAAGTATATGCCAATGTGTGAAAAAGAATCAGGTATCTAAATAATTTTGTTTAATGTAGGTAGGTACCTAGGAGTATTTATAACAAAATATAACTGTGCGAGAACATCATCAATAGAAATGAAAGTGACTCTGTATAAGACTCTGTGTAAGAAATTCCAGGGAATAAAAACTGTATAATTATGTAAAGAAAAACATTTTTATTTGAACCACCAAAACACACATAACATGATTAGCACCACCATGTATGCTGTAATGATATGATATTCTAAGAATTAAGATTTGCTTTGAACTAAAGTTACATTAGTTATACATAGCATGCCTACTTAGATTAAATAAATCAATTTAACTTAATATAACAATATGTTGCTTTGAACTGAATTATTTATTGAAATTACATTCATTAATGGGTAGGTAATCACATATTATTTAGAATGATTGCTACACAGCTTCAAATGTCAGAGATAAATTGTTACGACTTTGCGATGTGTTAATTTCGGCCGAATAGAACCGTGCAAATGTGTTGGGGACACGCCAGTTCCCTTTTGCCATGATCTCGTCAATATTGTGGCACTCAAGCCAGTTGAGAGATGCTGCGGCACTTCGAGTACTACCAGGAGTAGCCTCTACTCCTGCCTCCTTAAGAATAGTTTTAACCCAACCTCCAATCACTGTTCTGGAGGCTGGCCTGACTCTGCCACAAGTTGATATAAATAAATGATTAATGTCATTGTTAATTCTACGTGATGATGATACTTCCATCAACTTACGTATCCACCATACAGGGCATATGGATTTATCTGTATGTGTGTGCAATTTCCATGATGATTGTCTGTGTGTATAGCTATCTGTCTTTGAGCCAAATGCTGGGTGTAAAACAATATGATTAGAATTGTCTTCAAAATGTGCACTATCAACCTGTAACAGTGTCAGGTCATGGACTCTACGACTAGAAGCGAGTAGCAAAATCAGTGCTGTGCGACGAGATACTTGGAATAAACTTGCATGAGGCGGCTGGTTAGAGCTGAGCCATTCTACCACAATACGTGGATCCCAAATGAAAGAATTTTTAGGTTTGGAATCAACATTAGCAAGTGAAATAGCTTTTAACATTCTCTGAACGATAGGATCACTGCTTATGATTTGTCCGTTAGAACAGGCCAAAGTGGCAACTGTTGATTTATAAACTAAAATAGTTTTATAAGACAGTTTAAGAGTTAAGTGCAAATATGCTAGGTACTTAGCAACTTGGGCACCAGAAGGGTTTGTATGGTTCAAATTATTATGAGCACACCAATTTAACCATTTTTTCCAAATACCAGCATACATTTTCTTCGTAGAGGGTCGCCAGCTAGAATTAAGTAGGTCTATTTCGTTTTGAGACAAATTTGTTAATTCGGCACACCACCCTTCACTAGCCATGCCTCTAGATACATCTGGTCCACGTGAACCGGAGGCAGATAAGTCCGTGTATCTAGTAACCGCCGACGAAGATTGGATATGGGTAAAGGAGCGCTCACCGCTCTCCGCTTCAGGTCTGGCCGCCAAAACACTTTGGACCAGCGCGGTACTATTAGGATGTATCGACCCTTGCACAGGTTGAGGTGTGACAGAACTCGTGGAATTAGGTGTGGTGGTGGGAATATCCACGCTCGACGGTACGACCACCTTCTGCTGAAGGCGTCGTGAAACTCTGCGTTCGAGTCTTTGCAATCTCGTGAGACGTAGCGCGCAAGCACGTGTGCGGTTTTCGAGGCGAACAAGTCGATTTCGGGCATTCCGAACTTGTGAAATACCTCTTGACATGCCTCTTCCATTAGGGTCCACTCCCCGGGTAATTTGAGCCTTGAAAGCATGTCTGCTTCTGTGTTTACCTGACCGGGCAGGTACTGAGAGACCAGGTGAATCTTGTTCTCGTCCGCAATTTCGAATAACATGCAAGTTAGCCGGTAGAGGTTCTGTGAACGGAGACCCCCCTCGTTCCGCATGTAACTCACCACACTCTTGTTGTCTGACTGAACTAGCACGGTTGAATGACGTAGCGATTGTTGAAAATTGGTTAAGGCCTGTATAACTGCCCACATTTCCTTTAAATTGCTGTGCCATTTTTTCTGCTCCGGGGACCATAATCCGCTCAGACAAGCGTCGTTTACTATGGCACCCCAGCCTCTGGCAGATGCGTCTGTCGTTACATAGTGTGAGACAGGATCTGGATGTATCGCTGTTCCTGTAGACAGAGCTCGTAACCACCACATTAAGGTCATCGACACTTCCGACTCGAGTGGGCGTTTTACGTGTGCTTGGTGCTTTGGAAGCCGATTGCAAGCTACTTGTAATGGGCGGCAATGAAGCCGACCTCTGGGCACAACGAAGGCCGCAAAGTTTAACATGCCTAGCAAGCATTGAGCGTCGTGCAAACTCCATCGATTTACCTGTAGTATGTGGCGTATCGTATTGGAGATTTTGGAAACCTTTTCCTGGGGCAAATACTTGGAATTCAGGGCGAGATTCCATTTTATGCCGAGATAGTCTACTGCCTTGGTTGGGATCAATGTGGATTTTTTGTAGTTGATCATCCATCCCAAAGTTGTTAGGACTCTTATAGCTTCCGCAGCATGGTCCATTAGGGTTAATCGATCTTGGTTCACGATTAAATAATCGTCCAGATAGACGATAACTCGCATGCCCTTCTCGCGCAGCACGTCTGCTACCCAATTTGTCACTGTCGCAAATGCCCTGGGTGCTGATGACAGCCCGAATGGCAGACAAGTGATCTGAAGGAGCTTCGGGCTCGACTTCTTTTCTGTTGCGTATAATACTCGCAGAAATGGGTGATGACTGGGGCTGACTGCTAGGTGAAAATAGGCTTGAGAAAGGTCTATTTTGATTGCCCAGTCGTTCGGTTGCAAGAAATCCGGCACACGGTACATATTTATTAAGCGAAACTTTGTTTGCATTACATAGCGGTTTAGATTTTTTAAATTGAATATCGGGCGATTGCTGGTATCTGACATTTGCACTAAAAACATCGGACAGACATAACTTGGAGATGGATCTACTCGAATCAAGATTTTCTGTTGTTTCAAAACCTCGATTTGTTCCGACATCATTAAGCTCGTTGGAGTTTGAAAACGTGTTAATAAGTCTGGACTTTGAAGTGGGGGTATTTTGAAAAAGGGAATTCGGTATCCAGATATCATTTTTATAATGTTCTCTGGAGCACCGTAATTCTTCCAAATTTGAATGTAATTTTTTAACCGCCCGCCATAAAATAAAATTTCTTGAGGATAGTCACTTACGATACTGATCGGATTTACGATTGCCGAAGGACCGTTTCTTGTTTTCATTATGCCTTGTACCGGATTTATTGTTTCCCGACTTTCGACCTCTACCTTTGGGGGGCGCTTGAAAGCTCGTGGATGGCTGGGGATCGAACCCAGGATTGTCACCGTGAAAGGGCTTGCGTGGTCGCTTAGCTGGAGGGCCATCCTGTCTATTCCGCATAGACATGGCATGAGGCTCTTCCGCAGAGCGCTTATGGGCAGAGAACAACTTACTTGTACCACCAGCCTTTTGTAAAAAGGTGGTTAAATCCTGTGGATTAAAAAGGTTATATTGCGTTGGGGGGATCTTTTGCAAGTCCACCTTTACATATTTGTCCTTGACACCCGACAAAATGCAGTCACGACGTCTTTGAATTATATCAGCACGTCTTCCACAACTCATTTGCAAGAGATCCACGGACACTTTCATGTAAGATGAGTTTTCGGAAAAAGAAGCATTAATCTTTTCAAAAAGCGTGTCGGCGTTAAGTACACAGCCAGGCGATTGCGCCCATTCTATGATTTGCTGAAAGTTGTTTCTTAGCAGCTCACTTTGTTGTATGTATAAGCCCATGAGTAAAAGCTCCAAACGATCTATCAAGTAATCTAAGCCAAGAAGAACTTGTGTCACAATGTCTAAGTTCAGTGTTAACATCAAGTTCGTAAAAACCTGGCTTAGCGACATACTTTTTCTCAGTTTCTAGGTATCTAACCCTTTGCCAATCATTAGTATCGAAATGATGTAGTTTATTTAGCACATGTAATCTACCCTCCGAGGCATTTTCAACAGTAGGTTCTTTTAGGTTAGTGGAAACCGGAAATTCAAATACTTTAGCCTTCTGTGGTTTACTGAGAAGGTGATCATTCCCAAGAGAAACCATCAAGCCTTCAGATGGATATAAGGAAATATCAGAATCAGATTCGGGCTCGGTTTCTTTGTTTGAAAAGCGATCGTTATTTTTTAAATAAGATAATATTTCACTCACCTGATTTGACAGCAAGCCTAACCTGCGCTCGTTTTCTCGGGTTTCCTGCCGCAGCTGCCGGCGTCTCCGACGTGGGGCGGAGCTGCTCGACGACGATGAAGACGACGAAGAAGGTGCCTGCGGTGATGCAGGGGGAGGCGGGCCAATCCCGTCACCCTCGGCAGGCGCTTTCGTGGATTTTTCCATTACGTATACAAAACACGCACTCAAAACTCTAATAGTACTTCGAACCACTATTACCGAGTTTTCAAATAACCACTGAATAAAATATTTAAACACTAAACAGCAGCGCTGTTGCCCGCACTAGAAGAGGTGTGATCGCACCGAAAAACGATGCCAATGTGAAGAGCGCGCCTGACTGTTGGGGCAAGCTCCACGCACCCCTCCCTCCGGCCACAGTGGGGCGGAGCCGGTTGGGAGGGGAACAAGAGAGGTCGTGACGTCAGATCCGGAAAGATGCTGTCTCACTGTATAGGTCTAGAATAACGGTTCATAGTGTATAATAATACCTAAAGCAATCTTTTGTAAAAGGAAATTACTTCCATGGTTGTAACAGCTCTATAATGATTAGCGATGATTCTCGAAGCGCATACTTTTCTTGTGAATCTGCTGGATTTGGACTCGGTAGGATTTTCATTTTGTAAATATGTAAGTCATAAGTATACATATATATACACATATTTGATATCTGTGTCTAGGGTAGGATATAAACTTGTGGGTGTAATATATGCATTGACACTCATACTTTCCCACTTATTTAACGATGCATGAGAATTATTTTCGAAGACTCCATTGATAGACTTTGGAGATTTCTTAGTTCAAGATAGAGCAGTGGTTTACGATCTACACCGAAATGGAGGCCTCACTCGGCTCGCATAAGTTTTCACTTCTATCGTGTGGTGTGAAAATTTATTTCATTTTATGTTTTTAGTTTTTATGTTTTTTTCAATTTACAGGTCAGAGTCAGATAGTATGTTGAAAAAAATATGTTTCGCGACCGTAAGACATACGACTTTCTTCTTCTTGGTCGCATACTTCATTACTGAAGATCGTGTCCCTGACAGGTCTTCGTAGCTTTTTGCACGATGTTCTTCCGCTTCGTTCGGTTCTCAGCTTCTCTCAGGGCGGTCGTAACAGAGTCCAGTGAGGGCGGTTACTTGCTCTGACCAGGGCAGTGGTTAGGAGACCATCCGCAAGGTCTTTTCCCATCTACCTTGCACATTACCACCACCAAACCAACATGACTTTACAAAATTAAAATCATTAATAACCCTCTAACTCCATATAATCCTATTGAATGACTATTTTATGAAATATCAACCAATAGAATTATATGCACATAGAGGTTGCATCACTGACAACACTAACCTATAAATTGCAAAAAATGTAAGAAAATTTGAATTTTACGGGCTACCTAAGCGCATCCCCCTGAACTGTTAATCTCAACTCGAGATCATTCCCGTCACATTAACTCAGCACCAGTACCATACGCCAAACTTATCTTATTTAAATTCAAAATAGGACTCATAACGAGGAGGTACGGGCCAAGACTGTGCGCCTACCTGTGACCTGCGAGATCTGCTCCCGCGACTACAAGAACAAGGCGAGCCTGAAGCGTCACCTTCTCACTCACGACGAGAATGTCCACTGTGAGATCTGTTACGAGAAGTGCAAGAATCGGATCACGCTAGGACATCACTACTTGAAAGTGCATAATGAGAAATATGTTGGGTGAGTATCTTGATATGAAAAACTTTGTTGCTCATAGGTCCGCTTCCAACGATATAGCTTATAGTTTCGGGGCATATGATATGATATCATCATCATCATTTCATCACTGCTGGACATAGTGGACATAGGTCTCCCCCATGCACTGCCACTCCGGTAAAAAAAAACACTACAAAGTGAATTAATTTCGAAAGTCGGTGTCAAGAAACGAAAATACAGAACCAACGACACCGACTTCCGAAATTAAAGTTATTTTTCACTTTGTAGTGTTTTTTTTGGAAGTCGGTTGTTTTTTATGCATCAGTGCTGCATTGGACTGTCTTACACATAATGTACTATAATCCCGTTCACCTCGGGTATTAGTATCTGATAGCTTCTTCAAAAGATTTGGGTTTGTCTTAACGTTTGTTTTAAAGTCAGAAACAATGCTTAGCGAAAACGAAGAACTCGCGCGGGCAGGCGATGCGATGCGACGGGGTGGGTCGTGGGAACAAGAAATTTCACATGGATGTAGTCGCGGGTAGAAGCTAGTTAAATATATAAGAATGCCTTAATAAAACATAGACATTCATGTCATGGAAATAATAATAAAATTTCGAAATCAAAACCTCTTCTGCCTCGCGCACTAGGCTAGACCCGGCTAGGTTGTCAGATATACGTACTCATTGAAGTCAATTATTCATAGAATAAAATTAAAACTAAAATTATTATTAACCTACGCGCCAATTGCGCCTCTAAACGCTCAAATCCAATACGTTCAAATGCGCCATCTCGCTTACACTAGTCTGGCTTTTTATCTGACTTGCCTTTTCTTTCTTTGTCTCGCAGTTTTCGCCTAGAAATTGCTATAGAAACGTTTACATTTGTTGATATATTGGTAAATATTTATACACATATTTCTATGAAAAGAAAAGCCCGGCTTTCGAGAGGCATTAAGTTCGCGCAAATGCACTATCCGCGTTGACCCGCGTAAAGTGAGTTGCGAAAGCGATGCACGCGTGGCGCGATGACGCCACGTGACTCAATTTGTTATTGCTTTGAAGCTTATAATATTTAGAGAATTAGTTTTATTATTTAAATTTAAAATGATTGAGTGCGGCGATGTCATTCTCTATGATTTTGTAAATGTTTAATACATATAGTGTTCTTTTATCCATTAAGTGAATTCGGAAACTGTGATCGAAATGTTAGGTATGTATATTATATATAAAAGATAGTTATATAAATAAATTGAGTTTTCTGTCAATAAGCACCTAAACTCTTTACTTCACCGTAACCAATCTTAAATTACTGTAGGTACTTCTCGAAAATAAAAACAAGTATTTTTGTCAGTCAAAAAAACAGATTAAAATAGGTACCAACACATTCGATTGTTTTGTTTAAGAATAAGACAAACATAGGTAGCTGGTGCCATGAAGAGCCAAAATTTATTTAAGCACATGAATATGTTGTCTACATTGCATTTGTAGTATTGGTAAACGACTGAAAAATATACCATGTTATTATATCTCGCCGAGTTAACAAAACAATAATGCTCGTAAGTACCTATCGAAGACGTTCTTCTGTTTTGAAATGAGGATTATACGTGGCTAAAATTATCATTATGATTAGGTATATTAATGGTAGTAGGTCTCATGTTAACATTTTCAATCGACCTTAAAAATTTAATAAAAAAATGCGTACGACAAAAGAACTATAAATCGACAATTTGGACGCCATCTAGTGCCTATTGATTGAACAGTTTTGCACGTGACAAGCAAATAATGAATTAAGGAGAAACGGTCCGGCTAAGCGCTGTGGTTATGCGCATTCATTAATATAGATGGCGCTTACGACAATAACGTACTGATGCTTGAAATAATTATGTAGTACCTACTCTTCGTATTTTAAAGGCTTTCTTACTAGAATTATAATAATGATGTTAGTACAACTAACAACCATTAACTACTCTTCGTATTTTAAAGGCTTTCTTACTAAAATTATAATAATGATGTTAGTACAACTAACAACCATTAACAACAAGAAAATAAGCCAATTCCTCAACTGGCAGTTTTTTATAATACGTTGAAATTCTGTGCTTGCCATAATTTTGACCTTTAGGCACGCCACTGTGTGTGTATAGTATATATATACACGTCAGCTGTCTCTTTTTCTTCTTATGTTGATCATGAGATCTGTACCAACTGTTACGGTGCAGGAATGCAGCGCATGCGCACCTTCTCTCTACTTTTAAATTTTGTATAAGTACCCAAACATTGAGCGCTAAATTTAAAACGTTATTATAGTAAAATGAAAAAAATTTCCAAAAATGCAGCTTCAAATAATCTATACTTTTGGTATTAGGTTTCACTCAATGATGGGAAAAAATACGGATGATTCTCACGAAGAACGAAAAAGAAAAAGACAGATAAATGACTCATCTGATGATGGAAAAATAGAAGAAGAAAGAAAACGAAAAAACAGAGAAAAATGTAAACGATACAGAGAAAAGAAAAAGGTCGCTCCTCCGCTGTCTGCTGTTTTTTTCGATAAAAAAAAAGAAGAAGAAAGAAAACGAAGGAATAGGGAAAACGCTAAGCGATTCAGAGAAAAAAGAAAGAATGAGGTCCCTGCAGTGTCCATCAGGGGCCCTTTGAATTCCGAAGAAAAAAAAAGAGAAGAAGAAAGAAAACAAAAAAACAGAGAAAAGACTAGGCGATACAGAGAAAAGAAAAAGAATGAGATTGAGGTTGCTGCTCTGTCTATGGCCACTGCTGATTCTTCTAGTGATTCTACTGGTGCAAAAATGAAACAGGCAAAACAAAAAAAACAAATAAACGCAGAAAAATGCAAGCGGTATAGAGATAAAAAAAGAACATCTTTACAAACACAAAATATTTCTAAGCGTAAGATCGTACCACAGCAGATACATAGTTCTCAAATCGCGAGCTCATCAACAAGAGATATGCCAAATGTACCACCAGTCATCCATACTTCACAAATTGCAGGCCCATCCACCAGATTTGTGCCATATGTACCACCAGTCATCCATACTTCACAAATTGCAGGACCATCATCAAGAGATGTACCTTATATTCCACCGAGTCATTCTAACAACAAATCTCCCATTCTCAGTATAGAAGATAGAGTACTATAAAGTCATCTCCCCTCTCAAATTGACCCACCACCACCTAATATACATCTTCAAACATACTCTACTTTTCCACAGACTCCTCTGCGCATCGAGAATTTGAAACAGATTTTGTTGAAAATGAATTTGGCCTTGCTTGTGACATTTGCGACAGACTGTGGTTTAAAAATATTTAAAATAATTACCAAATAACGATACAACTCCAAATATTAAAATTATAAGAACATTGCTCTCAAATACTGCTATACTGGAAATACAGCAGCGCATTCCACCGCTATCTGTTTACAATGGATACAAATATCTACCAGTTCCTGAATGTCTTAAAGACTCCTTTAGACTGGGTAACTGAAAGGCTCGTATCTCCAAGGATTCCATTAATGCAAATTCGTAGGCTTCGGCATGTGCATGGTCAATATGGCATTTATGGGCAGGTGATAAGTGTCCCAATCGAAGTAAATACAATGGTGATTCTGTTACCGAGACAAGTAGAACATCAGTTCATATTAAAAGGAAAAAAATCACAAATCTACAACTACGTGTATGGTATAATCAAGAAACGAAAAATAAAAGTGTGGTTACGATATTTAAAAGATACTCCTCTTTACACTTCCTACGGCGTTTCAGTTGACGATCGATTTCTGAACGATAGAAATTTTGAAGTTGAAGATGAAATTGTCTTTGATGAAAATGGTGAAAATGAAATTTTAAAACAAGTAACAATTGATGAAAGTTTAGTAGCACAGCAGCAAAAATTGATGTGGAACGACGATATCTACTTGAGAATCGCTCCCGGTGAAGGTAGTTTTTTATTGTTTTTAGTCTCATTTAATTTATTGAAAAAATACAAAATACATTTTTTTTTTAGGTAATGTTCTAATCAGTCAGCTATTTGATGAAAACGCTGAGGAACTATCTTTTCCGAAAATATATTTGGGACAATTTAGACATTTCCGTGAAGGCCTATAGGTCACACAGTTTATGATGGCAACAAGTGAACTTAGGAGATCGGATAGACGAGGAGACCCCTCAACACTTATGTTGAAAATCATGAGGCTTAGAATTAAGCAGTCTCTTTCCATTGCATTCAAGTATATTGGCAAAGGTATTGAAATTACTAAAGAGCAAATTCATGGCTGTATTGAGACTAATTTGGCATTTCTTCGCTCCATCCCCGATTCACCATTTTATTGGGCAGAAAGAAAAAGAGATCTTTTTGCCATGATTCGACAATATGGTAAGCCGACTGTTTTCTTTACTCTAAGTGCTAATGAAATTGGATGGCCTATTGCATAATTTGAAACATAATGCGGAAATATCGGCTGCGAAGAAGCTGCTGATTTGCATTTCATTGAGTAAAGTACTTTTATCAATGAAGATGGCACTAACTTGCGCTATACAATGTGGAGATAATACTAATGCATAGGAGTATTTAGGAAGCATCAAATAAATGTTAACGTTCAAATTAAAAAAGTGATTTTTTCTTACATTAAATAGCATAAAAGTGTAAACAAAAAAGAACACACTTTAAATATTGCGACCTATTGCCGCGGTGTTATTAACCCAACAAACATATGGCCGAAACCTGAAAAAAATGGGATAGGTCAGTGCGGGGAACCAATTTTTTCAGGTTTGTTAAAATGTAAAATTTGTAGTAAGTAATAACTTCCGCATGCTTGACTCTTATGTCTCAAGCATAAGGTATAATATGAATTAGTTCGCATCGGGAAATAAAATTTAAAATTTGGCGAAGGTTATTGAACTAACGAGCGGGTAACATGTGGTGTTTAACTGCAGATGTCTTTAACCTGTCGGTGCTGGCTTTTTAACAGACATGTAGCGGTATCTACAATGCCACAAGCAAACAACGCGTCATACTGACGTCACGCAAAATCCTGCATCGCGCAAGCAGAGTTTACCGTGCAACTAGAATAGATACAACGGCCCGATATGAATCATAGGGCAGTTGCCCGTCAGACACAACACCCGTCTTGTCGTAACATCAACTTTGCACATGATAAAAATCTACCATTAATTGAATTTTTAAATAGAGAATTTGATTTAACGATGACCAGTGATCGCAATCTTAGCACAATGAGATATAAAACTACAATCGATGACGTCTTTACAAGATATTTAAACAGATTGGAATCAAATTGTTTGTTTCCTATTTTAGTTACCATAAACATATAGTATCAGTTTTGGAATATAATGATAATAATGATGATGATGGAAGAGTTGTTAAAATTGTGGATGAAAATTCATAAGTTTCATTGGTATTCATTTCAAAGAATACCAATTAATTTCATTTTATATTTCATGTATTTGTAAATTTACGTTATAAGCAATAGATTGCAATTTTTTGTATGTAAAATAATGAGCATTATTTTTCATGTATACAATAGCACATTAAATGAAAATTGTAATATATTTTTTGTAGTGGTAGGTAGTTTATAATAATGAATAAAAAAACACTTCATTTAAAAGTATTTCCTGCACAATAAAATATTTCCTGACGATTCAAAAAATACATACGTAATTGTTCAAGTTTTCACTTTGTCGGCACTCCCAGAGTGCCACTGTTTTTTTTTCAATGAAAACCTTTTCTATACATAATTTATTTTTCAGTGCACCAGAGCAGACTTGCCCGCACTGCGACCGGATCTGTGCCACGCGCGCGATGCTCAAGCGACACATGCAAAGGATGCACAGCGATAGAACCAAGAAGTAAGTGGATAATCTGCGATAGCATTATGTTTAGTGAACCTCGCAATTACTTTACCACTTTTGGCAACATAAAGAGGGAGTGGGCAATTATCCACCACGCGGGCCCAGTGCGGGTTGGTGGATGTCACATGTCTTAGATTTTTTTTTTTTGTTATAGGACATGCCGGTTTCCTCACAATGTTTCCCTTCACCATTTTGAAAGCAGTGATGATGAAATAAATCACGCAAAGTAATGTGCCTGCTTGGGTTCGGACCTACGACTTACACGTCGTAAGTCGCGGCCGTTTCCACTGGGCCACCACTGCTCTAATAGCAATTCCCAGTAAATTGAAACTTCATAAAGGTTGAAAGTATCTGACTGTCACATAGACAAATATACCTTATCGTTTTATGATGTACAGACGCCAGCACATCAACCTACCCGAAACTGTCAAATTTTCTCAATCAACTTTGAACCTTATTCTTTAGCGATAAAGTTGAAAATTTATTAAAGAAATTTGACAGATTGTAGTAGCTTGATGTGCTGGCGTCTGCACAAGTGCCATTCAACCTTAGGGTGGTAAAGAATTAACGAGGTCGACTATACAAAACATGCATATATACTCATTAATCATCTTTCACGCAACGCAGTTAATAAGAACTTAATTCCATTACTCCCAGATACCAATGCGATCACTGTCAGCGTCTCTACCTCACGAAAGGCGAGGTTCGGGCGCACATCACGTGGTCACACATGCCGGCTGAGGCCCGAGGGGGTCACGCCTGCACGTGTGGTCGTATCTTCAGAAGCCCCTCGCTACTACGCGACCACAAAGCCAGGTTCCATGCGTCACAGCCACCACCAAGGGTTCACCAGTGTGAACACTGTGAAAAGGCTTTTGCGGTAAGATCATTCGTAATAATTATACACACACACATTCATTAACTCACTCCTTTTGCCGCCTCGTTTACATACATTCATACATCTGCATAGCTATTCACAACTATTCGATACGTTTCCGTACCGAATCGAACATCAGTCAATGTTATCGTAGGAATACTCTAAACGCTGTTCACAAGTCCAAAACCCGAAAATTTAGTGTTTTTCGAAATGTGTCATTTTCGATACGATCGCCTGTTGGATGGTTGTGAATAGCTGTCCTAGTCATACAAGCACGCCGGCAGCGAGTACTACGCATCTGACCTTTTTGAAGAACATCACCAATAAGGGCACTTGCTTCTAGGGCAAGGCGGCTAAACCCCCACGCCCGCGGGCTTCTTGATGGCCCGCCAACGCATTTGAATTGGCCTGCCAAAAACTATCACACCATTTGGTCCAAGAGGTTTTTGATCCTTATAAGAAACAGGATCGATTGGCAAAAAAAAAGGTTTTGTGAAAATTGCCCATTTTCCTGCTGACTGTACATTTTTTCAAAATCTGTTAATGCAAATGAA
Source organism: Luperina testacea (assembly GCA_927399505.1). Taxonomy (NCBI): domain Eukaryota; kingdom Metazoa; phylum Arthropoda; class Insecta; order Lepidoptera; family Noctuidae; genus Luperina; species Luperina testacea. The sequence continues at coordinate 1,787,005 of OV656780.1, forward strand.
AAATTCTCAAAAGTTAAGGAAATTGTTATTTGGTAACAATACCATCGCCCCGCGCGTGTCTATTGCTTTATAATCAAGAGTGGTTTATTTCGTGCCAATTTTTACGCTATTTATTTTGTTTGAATAATTCAGTTTTCTATTTTTAGTAAAACTGTTTGTGTTATTATTTTAAAAAACTGATAACAACTTGTAATAACTGCTGTACTATCCTAATCGCCACTTTGTATATTTCCTAAGTAAATATTCGTCGCATATGTGCAACGAAAATAGAGTTTTTTGCCATTGTTCGCAAATCAGTCTATACAAGGTGTAACATTAAATGCGCAAAACTTCTTAAGGGTTCATTGTATTCATCATTATGTACAACTTTTACTATGGGACCCAAGCTGAAATCGCGAAAAAGAATCAGTTGTTCCCTACATTTATGCTCGCATAACTCGTCAAAATGTACAAAACAGCAGTATTTCTTTTTGCGATTTCAAGTTTGGTCCCATAGTAAAAGTTGTTCATAATGATGAGTAGGTACAGTAACCTCTTAAGAGGTTTTGCGCATTTAACGTTACACGTTGTATACAGGTAATCTGCGAACCGTGGCTAATGAATGGATTAGCATCAGGAAGAGTGACGAGCGCCGTCGCTTCGAGATATACTACTTTTTACTATTTAGTAAAATTTTTTTAATGCATTTGTATATAATGATAGTATATACGGTACATATAAAAAAACTGTTTGTTCTTGCTACTCTCCGAAACGGCTGAAGGCCAGGACTCTCGGAAATCTCGGAATCGACCTATTTTTGATTCAACATTAAACAATCAAATATTCTTTGTTTTAATCTGAAAAAAATATATGGCATAGTTTAACTAACATTCTTGATTATTCTATGGTTCAAAACACGATATTTACAACTTCACTCGATCATAAAAAATCGCAAACAAATCGAAAACAGCGAATTTTTTAATCGTTTTTCAAGTCGTATTTGAAGTAGACTTAACTTTTACTCGCAAAAAATATATCAAAAAATAGGCAATGATGTATAGTAGAACATTCTACGGTTAATTTTTTTCAAAACTGATTTTTATTGTCTTAACAAAATATAATCTAAAAAGGCGGCCTGCGCGCTTCACTTCAGTAGCCCGCCGGGCGTTACCGAGGTAGGACCTGTGTCGCTTTTGCTGGCTCGCCGCGTTCCCGCTAATCGATCGAAATATACGTTATATTATTGTTAATTTCCGTGTTTGTGTATTAGTTTCAAAAATCAGTCTGTAAATATTGTTTAGGTTCTAGTATTAATAATTAAACTAAATATTAGTTTGTTATAATATAGTTGTAATATATAATGATAATTAAGCTCAGCGAGTTCATTCGAACTGCGCTTTCGCGGCATTTGCCACGCGAGGACGGAGGTAACGCTAAATGCCTACTACGCTCGAAGATCCTGGCCTGAACTAATTTTGACGGGACTTTCACTGGCGGATAATTTGGATTTTTTGCCCCGCTGCGCTGGCGTAAAAGCGGGCAGATGCTACTATTTTTATATGTAATATATCTTGTACCTGCAAAATTGTATGCAAATAAATTATTTTGGATTTCCAGTTTAAGCTGACTTTTCATTTTGTACTTTAAGCCTATACAATTCGAGATCACCGTAAACTGGAAAGCTAAAGCTTTAATTTGTTGTCGTATGTATAGTCGACCTCGTTATTCATTTTCCACTTTTGACAACAATTTCTATATAAACGGGGGTTTCACTAAGGTTAAAATTATCTAATTGTCACATAGACAAATATACCTCGTCGCTTTGTGAAGTGCAAATGACATTGAGGATGGTAAAGTATTAACGAGGTTGACCCAAAACGAGTTCCTAATCTAACATCAATCTTTCTTTACCAGAACAAACAAGTGCTGAACCGTCACAAGAAAAGTCACTCCAACGAGATGTATCCCTGCAAGGAATGTGGATTGCTCTTCAAAACTCAACCTTATGTCAAGGTCCACTACCAAATCAAACATCTGAACATGACGAGAGCACAAATCAAAGCTCAGAGGAAGCTCAACAAGGAACAGTTAATTCAGAATAATATACATAGAAGTACGAATTGGGAACCTCCCATCAATAACAAGAAGAAAAGTTCAGTTGCAATCGAAAAAGAAGAAGACCCTCTTTTGGTACAGGAGGAGGAGGTACAAATCAAATCGGAGAAGGAAGACGAACTTCAAATTCCAACGTTTCAAACTTTCGTTGATATCTCTAGAGAATGAGAAACGTGTATTGAAAATTCAGAATCTTAGATAATTTAAATTGCTTGCCACTTAATCAAAAATCTACTTTAAAGTTATGTGGTCTAAGTTGAAAAGCAGGCACAGCTTCTTAAAGTCGACAGCTTCTCTACCAGGAAACCCTGCTGACGCCCGTTGTAAGCTGTGGCAGGATACTCTTCCATCCTACTTACTATCTACTACCAAAGGAGCAACTCCCTGGAGGTTGTAACCATGATCCATGATCGACTTTGAAGTCCCTGAACCGTCTCCAGACACAAGTGGGAAGATGTAACTCCAACCTGGTAAAGTGGGGGTACCTCGACGGAATGTCAGTAGGGTGTGTATGTGGAGCTATGTCGCAAACTATGCCCCGCCTTCTATCCTGCCCTCTGTGTACCACAACATGCAGTCAAAGTGACCTCTGCGCTGCCACCGACGACGCTGTGGAAGTGGCGAACTTTTGGGCCAACAAGATTTGAAATACAGACGCCAGCACATCAAGTTACAATCTGTCAAATTTCTCCAACAGATTTTCAACTTTATCGCTAAAGCATAAGGTTCAAAGTTGATTGGGAAAATTTTACAGTTTCGGGTAGCTTGATCTGCTGGCGTCTGTACAATCTTGCCAGCGACACGAAAAAGGCGAAGTTGATTTTTGAGTTACCATTGTCAATGAAAAGTTTTTTAACAATTTGCCTGACTCATTTTTTGTTTGTTATAGTATGTCGAGACGCCAGCACATCAAGCTACTACAATCTTTCAAATTACTTTAATAGATTTTCAACTTTATCGCTATAGCATAAAGTTCAAAGTTGATTGGGATTTTTTTACAGTTTCGGGTAGCTTGATGTGCTGGCGTTTGTACCATACCAGTTTTATTGAAACGGCATTTTTTTTAATTAGCATTGTTTATGCCAATAATGTTCTATCCTCTGGTCTCAAAGGAATTTGAACTTTGTCGTGTAGGAATTTGAAGCTTGTGGTTCCAAAACACGATAATTATCTAAGATTCAAGTGTAGTGTTAAGTAAGCCAAAGATTCCTGAATTTTGTAGAAGGCTAAGAGTTGTTTGGAATATTTTGAGAGTAGTTGCTCTCGTTTAGCGAATGTGCGTAGTAGGTAGTCTAAATCTTTGATATTGCTCGTTAGATAATCTCTTAAGTTCTCTGGACTGTCTACACATTTTTTTTTATTAAAATGCCTACCTGAAAGTCATAGTTTCTATGAAATAAATTGATGCTCAATGCTCATTCTTTCTCTGTTTGAGAAGATATCTTTGTCATGCATTTGCGCTAATATGGGCTGTATGCCTGGGTTATATGGGGCAAAATCTTTCAAAAAGGGAGCTTGAATAATGTGTCATTTAAAGTGGGATGAATTTTCTGTTTTTTTTTTTTAATTTAATACATGTTAAATTATCAGAAATCTACCAATCAATTCAAATGATCTTGTAGGTACAGTAGGCTGCACGTCAGTGATAACAAAACCAGTATGAGCTAGCCTCATAACTTTTGAAATTCCGTATTACTAGGCTAGGTCTACTGGACTTTATTATATATTATTATAAATTCGAATGTGCCCAGAAGCATATTAAAATAATTATAGTGTTCCTATTATGAGTATTAAGTAGTGAGGTTATTTATTTGGATTGATTATTGTAACACTTACTAGCAGGCCAAGTCAAATATGTAGAAAACTAGTTTGAATGCACCGCAAACGCCCTCGTTCTCTCCAGCCCAGGAAAATAGGGTATCCATGCCAAAAAAGAACATCAAAATGACCCAAACGCGTTTTATTGGACAGTATTAATTTTAATTGATCCCCTAAAAAACTTTTTTGATGTTCTAGTGATGATCGCCTTAATTTTCTTGTGTTTTTAAAAACTTTCTGTACCGTTAAAGTTGGTACCTGTGCCGAAAAAGTACCTACATAAAAACCAGCGTGACCCAACCGTTGAAGATGCGTTTAAATCAGGGAATATTATTTTTAAATGATGCTCTAAAGCTCTCTGAATGGATGGCCATAAGAAGATCAAAGAGAAGAGCTTTAGAGGTTCAATTAATATTAAGCTTTTTTTTACTTAATGATCTTTTTTTAACTTTCTGTTTTTCTCTTTTATTGTGTTTAAACTGTGTCTTATTATTGTAATTGGCTATTATAGGCCGACCGCTTAACGGAGTCGTTGCCTGAGGTAGCAGCGCGGTGCGGGAGGGGTGTGGTGACGTGATTCGAGAGCTCAGTGATTCGTCAACTTGTGACAACTATCACCCCTCCCGCACCGCGCAGCTACCTCAGGCAACGTCTCAGTTAAGCGGTCTTAAATTAAAGTAAAAAATACCTACTTGAAAGACGATCAGTGAGTGTATAAAAAGAAGATCAATTAGTGTTTTTAGGAAGTAAAAATGGGAATTATTTAGGGATCGATTAAATATAGGTATGCCCATTTTGTTTCCATCTGATAAAAACATTTCTTTTTGTTAATGTTGTTTAAAGTGGACGTCACTTTAAATGAATACTTGTGTATAATAACTTGGTCAGCTAATACAGTAGTGATCTCTGAGAACAATTTCAGTTGTTTTTTTTTTTAAATTAAATAAAAACTTGATTAGATTGTTTTTGGTGGTTTTATTTTTACTTCTTGTCACCCTGTCTATTTTGGAACCAAAAAGCCTTTATAGCCATATGCTGATATGGCCAAAAGTAGGAAAGTATCTAACGTGGGGTCACACTCGAATAGTGGTATGAGTCCCATGATTTATTTTATTAAGCACATATGTGCTATATGATGCGCTATGTTTGAACAATTGAGTGTGATATCACACTCAATTGTTCAAACATAGCGCATCATATGCATAGCAATGTATGTATGTATGTTTTTAGCATCGTTGTGATTTGAAAGTTTATGAAACGAAAAAGCGACAGTAAAAAGAGACGTGGAAATTCATAAGATTTAACGGGGGAGAAAATGAGATAGGAAGCATTATACAGTGTTTTTGAAGGTTTCACTTCTACCACGTGTGAATTGCACACATGCTGTTTTTTTTTTCTTATTGTCTTACATTTCTCAAATGTGGATAAACTAGATCGACTACACTTTCATTGAATCGTATATGACTCTTGTTGGTGTACGTTACCCCAGCAAGAAAGTGTCTCCTAGAGTTATAGGAGTAGAACGTATAATATGTGCCCTATCTGCTGTACCTAAATGTGCCCCCAAATAAAAAATGTGTGCCCCCTGTCGTTTTGGAAAAAAACGGAAAAAACGATTCCTGCTGGGGTAACGTTTTTCTAGCAGGAAAATTCTAAACGAATGATCGGAGAGAGAAAAATTGTGCATGGCCAGAGAGCTTATATGTGTGCCAAAATGTGCCCCCAAAAAAAAAATCTGTGCCCCTTCAGGTTTTCGAGATATTGCATTTCCTGCTGGAGTAACGTTTTGATGAATCGTATATCTCTACAACCATTGCATGTGCCCCTGTAGAGTAAACATACACGAGTAGCTCTTAATGTGTGCCCCTTAGTGCCCCAATTAGTTTTAAGAAAATATTTATAGTTTTCAAGTTATAGCGGTTTTATGAAAACCCGAAAAAACATCGCAGCGCCTAAATTGGACAAGAAACAAGTTCGCTGAAAACTGTATTCGGTCCTTCTTGACGCTAATAATAACCATACAAAGTTTCAAAACTATTCATGCATGCGTTTTTGCTAAAAGTCAAAACGATGGTGTCCTAACTTTGACGGCAAAATACAAGGAACCGGCTCAATCCGAGATGTGTAGGTGTAAACCAAAATCATGTGCCTTTAGTCAAAAATATATGGTGAAAATATTCAGCTTGGAATGTTTCGCATTAAGTAAATATTAACAAAAAACCAAAATATGTAAACAACAGCTGGTTATCCGACCAAATTTGAATGACTACTAAAAAGCGACGGATTCATACATATCGATGACCTTCTTTATTGGACGTATTATACCCAAGCTGTTGTCCGTACAGTTGCGTTCAAAAGTTTTGGGGGCTAATTAAAAAATATATTAAATGCACCTTGTGACTATAATAAATGAAACCGCTTGTTGATGTGGAAATTATTATTTTTATTCCCTTAATTTTAATTCTTAAAGTAATTATTACTTCAAATCACAGATCAAAGAAATTATTTGCACGTTGTGTAGTCATTATTATTTAAATCACAGATCAGTTATTCATCTAAGTCTAACATATAATTAGTAAATTCGCATCACAAAAAATCACAGATCAGTATTAAGTATAATATTGTGTAAAAAAATATTAAATTTTAAATCACAGATAAATAATTTTCTTACGAGTAATTTGCTTATACATAGATTCAGATAAAGTGTGTTAGTATAGTAAACCGCATAAAGATATAACTGTAAACATCGAATTTGCACAAATTATCTGATGGTATTTGGCTATAAATAAACATATTTATCCCATATACGTAACAACATTATCACCTGACTGTGGAATGACACTTATATATCTAAAACGCCATCAAATCAAAATTATGTGACACTACATAATCAGCTTTAAAATAATCGTTGGTAGAATAGACAAAATTGTACACGGTTATGATGAATGCTCCAGGGTAGCCCGCGAAATACAAATTTTCTTACGTTTTTTGCAATTTGCAAGCCAGTGCTAGGTTGTATGATGATTAGAATATTATTTTGATGAGAATATTATTTGATATTTGATTCTGTGATTTTTGTGATGCGAATTTACTGATTATATGTTAGACTTAGATGAAAAACTGATCTGTGATTTAAATAATAATGACAACACAACGTGCAAATAATTTCTAATATTTATAGGTAGGAACTTTGATCTGTGATTTGATGCAATAATTACATTAAGAATTAAAATTAAGGGAATAAAAATAATAATTTCCACATCAACAAGCTGTTTAATTTATTATAGTCACAAGGTGCATTTAATATATTTTTTAATTAGCCCCCAAAACTTTTGAACGCGACTGTACGGACCGCTTAGGTATAATACGTCCAATAAAGAAGGTCATCGATATGTATGAATCAGTCGCTTTTTAGTAGTCACTGGAATTTGGTCGGACAACCAGCCGTTGTTTACATATTTTGGTTTTTTGTTTATATTTACTTAATGCGAAACATTCCAAGCTGAATATTTTCACCATATATTTTTGACTAAAGGCACATGATTTTGGTTTACATCTACACATCTCGGATTGAGCCGGTTCCTTGTATTTTGCCGTCAAAGTTATGACACCATCGTTTTGACTTTTAGCAAAAACGCATGCATGAATAGTTTTGAAACTTTGTATGGTTATTATTAGCGTCAAGAAGGACCGAATACAGTTTTCAGCGAACTTGTTTCTTGTCTAATTTAGGCGCTGCGATGTTTTTTCGGGTTTTCATAAAACCGCTATAACTTGAAAACTATAAATATTTTCTTAAATCTAATTGGGGCACTAAGGGGCACACATTAAGAGCTACTCGTGTATGTTTATTCTACAGGGGCACATGCAATGGTTGTAGAGATATACGATTCATCAAAACGTTACTCCAGCAGGAAATGCAATATCTCGAAAACCTGAAGGGGCACAGATTTTTTTTTTGGGGCACATTTTGGCACACATATAAGCTCTCTGGCCATGCACAATTTTTCTCTCTCCGATCATTCGTTTAGAATTTTCCTGCTAGAAAAACGTTACCCCAGCAGGAATCGTTTTTTCCGTTTTTTTCGAAAACGACAGGGGGCACACATTTTTTATTTGGGGGCACATTTACAGCAGATAGGGCACATATTATACGTTCTACTCCTATAACTCTAGGAGACACTTTCTTGCTGGGGTAACGTACACCTCTTGTTGTTGCGAGCTTCCGGAATGTCCATAATCCGTAGAATATGCACCACCGTGACTTTTCATTAAAACGGACTTTGGAGGTAACTTGACATAAATGGGCCTATGGCTTGAAGGAATGTAGGTAGGTATTCGTAAAATCCAATATGGTCTTGCTGAATATCTTCTTCTCTTCGTTTAATGGCTTTTAGAAATTTCGTGTAAATACCATGTCACATTGACTTTCGTCATTTGTGGCCAATAAGTTACCTACATGAAAAAATTTCTCTAAAGTTGAAAACGTTGAAAAAATCGGCTGAAGAAGGTGTTATGTTTGGACCAATATTAAAATTCTCAATAAAAAAATGCATCATACTTGGAAATAAATGTAGGTATTGATCGCCCATTTAAAATCATCATCATTTTTGTTTCCTTTAACGCCAGTTATAATTTATAGATATTTATCATAATTACGAGTAATATCTAACAACAATGTTAAATGAGCTTTATATTCCTCATCTGCTATCGAATTAATAACCTCCACATTTTTTTTTGCTTTTTGTAGCACTTTATTCCTCCGCCTGATGTAATACAGCAGTTTTGTCATCAGATCGATAGGCAATTTCAAAATTCGGTATTTTAATTTCGTCTGATCCAATAGTGTTTCTGTAAATATCAATAGCGATCCATTACCTACCGTACCATTTATCGGTGGTAATAAATTGATAATGCTCATTAAAAGTTAGCCAGGCTGATTTTTCAATCGACAGATAAATTTTTATTCGTAGAATAAAATTGATGTCTGACAGATTTTGTATGGAAGAACTGTCAAAAATTCAGAACTATTCTTCGGATAAAATTAGCTCATCATGATCATCATCATTTCAGCCGAAAGACGTCCACTGCTGGACATTGGCCTCCCCCAAGCACCTCCACTTCGACCGGTTCTGTGCTTCTCGCATCCAACGGGTTCCTGCGGGCTTCACAAGGTCGTTGGACCACCTTGTGGGAGGCCTTCTAACGCTACGTCTTCCGGTACGCGGTCGCGGTCCAGAACCTTTCGGCCCCATCGGCCATCTGTTCTCCAAGCAATGTGGGCACATTGCTCGGAGAACAGATGGCCCACTGCCACTTAAGTTTGGCAATTCTTCGGGCTATGTCGGTTACCTTGGTTCTCTTGCGGATCTCCTTATTCCTGATTCGATCACGCAGGGAAACTCCAAGCATAGCTCTCTCCATTGCCCTTTGGGTTCGGGAAGCTACGCAATATCTTCTCGTCCCACATACCGCAGTGTCTCAAGACGGAAGTCTTTGACCAGTGCCAGTGATGAATTATAGCACTGAAACGTGGACGCTCACAATGGGCCTTATAAGAAGGCTAAAATTATCTAGCGTTGAAAAAATCAGCACTAAGTCATATTGAGGAAAACTGAAATGTGATGTTGGTTGCTCTACTAATAAGTTGAGTTTTAAAAATCAATTTGACATTACTTTTCTTGCTTTGACATTTCTGATTTCTGGTTTATCAAATTTTGTTGTGTATTTGTTTTAGAAATAAAATTTGTGAAAATGACTACAAAAGTTGCCGTAGTTACCGGAGCAAATAAAGGCATCGGCTTCGGTATAGTTCGCGGACTTTGCAAGCGTTTTGAAGGCGTAGTCTACTTGACTTCTCGAAATATGGAGCGCGGCAAACAAGCGGTAGCCGACCTGGAGAAAGAAGGTTTAAATCCTATATATTACCAGCTGGATGTCACGGATAAGCAAAGCCTTGAATTGTTCAGGGATTTCATCAAGAGTACTCACGGAGGTATTGATATCTTGGTGAATAACGCAGCAATTGCTTTTAAAATTACCTCGACGGAACCGGTGTCGGTACAGGCCAAGCAGACATTGTTTGTAAACTACTTCACTTTGTTGTCTACTTGCGATATACTTTTCCCAATCCTGAGGAATGGAGCTAGAGTAGTCAATGTCTCCAGTTCAGCTGGCCATTTGAGTAACATCCCAAGCAAAGCTCTTAGGGACCGTCTAAAAGATGAAAACTTGACGGTTGTGGAGCTTTCGAGCTTGATGCAAGAGTTTGTGGATGCTGCTCAGCAAGGTACTCATGCTGCAGAGTGGGGAAACTCTACATATGCTGTGTCCAAAGTCGGTGTGACAGCTCTGAGTAACATTCAACAGAGACTGCTGAATGACAGAGGTGAGTATCCTAATATTTGTGTGTATATTTTGACAAAGACCATTGTTCCGCGCTTTAGGACTGCGAGGCTAGGAAGCTGTAAGCGTTGATGAAGGAGCGGCCTGCATTGCCTCCGTGTCTCGCCGCGCACATACTGTACATACATAGGCGTCGTGCAGCAGTCTCGGTCAAACTAAACTATAATATTAAAATTTTCAAGTATTTTAAGTCTGCTACTGAATTATTGTCTGCAAGAACTCGATGTTGCTTGCAAGATGCCTCATAATAGACAGGTTACGAACCAGTGCTTGACCAGTATGACGCTATTTTTAAGAACAACGATGAATCTATAATACCAACCTCCTTTTAAGGGCCTGTGCACACCACGTACTTTAAACGCGCCGTTGACGCGCGTTTAAGCGCGCTTTTATCCTACAGAAGGTCTACAGGCTGCGTCTGACTCGAATGCGTATCGCGTCTGTATCGCTACAAACGCGCGTCAACGGCGCGTTTAAAAAACGTGGTGTGCACAGGCCCTAAAATTTACATACCTAAAGACAGATACTGTGTTGATACGGCATCATCATCATTTCATCCAAAAGATGCCCACTGCTGAACATAGGACCCCCCAAGCTTTCCTATGAATTTCTGCGGCCTTCACCAGGTCATCGGTCCACCTTATGGGAAGCCTTCCAACAATGTATTCTGGTATACAGTCGCCACTCCAGAAACTGTGTGTTTTATAGCAATGTGCCCTGCCCACTGCTATAATAGACAATTCGTCTTTAACTGTGTTAGGCAACAATGTGTTAATGGGGATTTTTACACCAGTTGGCACCACTTTAACAAGAGGTCTTCCATTTCGACAATGAATATAAAATATATGATGATGTTCATCATTCGATTCATTGATTCGTTCATGCATGACTCAAGAAAATATACGCTCTTTGACAGATGCCTGGACCTGACGTGTCAGTGCTGCCACCTAGCGAACGTCATTTCAGAATACCCTCATTTAATTGTATTTTCAAAACATTGACACACGTTGTCCTTTACAAATAAATATCACTGACTTCAACCTATTTGCCATTCCACAGATATTAAAGTGAACTCGGTCCATCCCGGCTACGTAGCAACGCACATGTCGTCCCATAAAGGAACATTGACTATCGACGAGGGTGCTGCAGCTCCGTTATACTTAGCCCTAGATGCTCCAGATTCCATCAAAGGCAAATATGTGTGGTTTAATAAGGATATTGTCGATTGGGATGGTGTAAAACCAAACGAGACTTATTAAAGTTTATATAGGTACCAATAAAGGCATGTACCCTTTTATAATTTCTTTGTACAATTTTATCATACAAAATTAATTTAAGTTGTTACTATTTAACTGTTCCAAGCACAATGTTTTCGGTTTGTAAGTGTTAACATTTAAAAAAAATCTGTATTTTATCAATCATTGTTTTATTAAACTTTTACTTTTTTTCAGATCATAATATTAGAATAAGAATATCATTTATTTCTGAGTATATGGTACATTAAGATTTAGGTAGGTAGGGTAGACCGGGGACAATAGAACCATTTTCGAAACATCGGTTGATTACACGAATTTAACTGTCGCTTTTTGTTTTAAATATTATTATTTTACAGCCTTGGTTTATTTTTTACCGAAGAAAATATCTAAAGTTGGCCCAGATTGAACAAAAGTTGGTCAAAATTGACTTTGAATGAAATGATGGCTAGTGTTATAAATGACCCCCTTTAAGGGTTAATTGTACCAAAACTGCATAGGGTAATTAAACGCGAATAAAGGTATTAATCACATTTTCTCAGTCATTTGTTTGAAGTCTTGTGGGTTTATAATGACTATTGTTATGTTCGCTTTTTGTGGCATAGAATGTCACTTTTTTGAGCAAGTGGTACGAAAAATTCATTTAATTCAGGCAAGACCATATTTACATAAAATTAAAATATCACAATGCCTACTGCCACATAATAAAATTTCTCTAAATAAAATGCCTCTGAATAAAATTTCAATGATACAAATAAAATAAATTAACGAATACAAATTAAAAAGGTCATGGTACGTATTAATATTAAAATAAAATGTCAAAGCAATCAATGTAAACGAAAATTAAAAGATACAAATTGTCAGGGTCACATGTGACTTAACGATGAACGAATAAAAATAACAACTATGAATCACCATTTTTTTATCGTCTTTATAACATTAACCAGCTAACATTTGAGCTCAGTATCAAACTGTACGTGGAATTAGTTACATCTGCTTTTTAGACATATTAAAACTTATGAAAAATGGACACTAAAGTTGCCGTTGTAACCGGAGCGAATAAAGGCATCGGCTTCGCAATAGTCCGCGGACTTTGCAAGCGCTTCGACGGAGCAGTCTACTTGACATCGAGGAATATAGAGCGTGGACAAAAAGCGATAACCGACTTAGAAGAAGAAGGTCTAAAACCTAATTACCACCAACTAGATGTTACGGATAAGCAAAGCCTTGAAAAATTCAGAGATTACATGAAGGATAAGTATGAGGGCATCGACATTTTGGTGAACAACGCTGGGATAGCTTTCGGAAGGAATGCGACGGAACCTGTAGCCGTGCAGGCTGAGCAGACAATTCTCGGCAACTACTTCAGTCTTCTGACTACTTCTGAAATCCTCCTCCCAATAGTCAAGGATGGAGGTAGAGTGGTGAATGTCTCCAGTTCTTACGCCCACTTGAGCAACATACCGAGCTTAGCTCTGAGGGAGCAGTTCAGGGATGAGAAGCTGACTATTCCGAAGCTGTCGAAGTTGATGCAGCAGTATGTGGAAGCTGCTAAGCAAGGCAACCATGCTGCGGACTGGGGTAACTCCTCGTTGGTTGTGGCTAAAGTTGGTGTGACTGCACTTAGTAAAATTCATCAACGTATGCTAAATAGTAGAGGTGAGTGCAACAAATTCCTATATAATGTGGCGATTAGGATTACGTATTTTAAACATCAAGCAATCAACTTAGCCTATCGCAGTCCACTGCTGGACATAGGGCCTCTCCTAGACTTCACCACAACATCCTGTCCTCCGCCTTCCGCATCCAGTCTACCCCAGGCACCTTCTTTAGATCGTTCGTCCATCTAGCTGAGGGGCGTCCCACACTACGCTTGCCGATACGCGGTTTCCACTCAAAGACTCGTCTGCTCCACCGGCCATCGGTCCTTCGACAGACATGACCAGCCACTGCCACTTCAGTTTGCTTACTCTGCAAGCTATGTCGGTAACTCCCGTTCTTTTCCGGATAAATTAATTCCTGATTTTATCCTTCAAAGAGACTCCAAGCATAGCTCGTTCCATAGCACGCGAGCGATTTTAAACATACACAATTCAAATAATTAATAACAATTGATATTCCAGCCGTATAAACTTTTAACAACATTACCTAAACTTAATCTGTGATTATTTCTTAACAATGTCATAAAGTTTAGTGTGGAATTGTTGATACAATCGCTCCGCGCGAGTTTATTTCGTGCCAATTTTTACGCTATCTGTACTTATATTGTTTGAAAAATTCAGTTTTCTATGTTTAGTAAAATTGTTTATTTTATTATTTGAACAGACTAGATATAACTAGATATAATAACATTGCGTAAGAACCGCTGTACTATTTAAGTGATGTGATAAGATAACCTAATCACCACTATGTCTTGTATTTGTTTTTATCAGCATTTTTTTTATTCACCTGTTCTGTTCCTCTTCTGGACAAAGGTCTCCCCATATTTTTCCAGTTCTTCATTAATTTATCATTTAATATTCTTTAAGCGATAGTTACTCTGTCAGTCACGGCTGAACGGATTTCGTTGAAATTTGGCACATAGGTAGCGTAATTTTAAGAACATTCACATCTGTCAAAAATACCTCTAATTTCCCTACATTTTTTAACAAGTTTATGACATTTCTTTGTCGCCGCGATGAGACTAGAGAACGTTTTAAATTACGAGAATTGACCCTGGTTTGAGACATGGGATACTTTTTATCCTGGTAGTTTTCCGTGGCATAGTTTCCGACCTCAACGCGAGTGTAGCCGTGGAAAAAGCTAGTCTTAAATAATAACAATGTTTTGGGGATAATGTTATCAACGCTATGTATCCATTTTTGATCTAACATACTGTGATCCCGTCACACAATAAACAAGAATATCTGCGAGTTTAGAATAACAACAAACATTAGGTACGGTCTACATAAATAGGTACTTCGTAATCTTGTTTTTTTCAGTCAATAAAGATTATAGTGTTTGTGGCACCTTGATTGATATCTAGTTACTCAGCGGAGACAGCCTTCGGCGCGGGAGATTTTTATAGTTTTGCTTCGTATATTTCGGACCGGTGTCAAAGGGTAGCACAACTCTCAGTCGCGAAGCCATTTTTTTGATATTTTGTACACAGTGTGTTTTACTGATTATTTTAAAGAAGTGACTTTAAAAAACCATTTCATTTTCCACAGACATAAAAGTGAACTCAGTGCACCCTGGTTTCGTGGACACGGACATGTCCATGCACAACGGCCCTATGACCATCGACGAAGGAGCCGCGGCTCCGCTGTACGTCGCCCTGGACGCGCCGGACACACTCAGAGGAGAGCTTGTGTGGTTCAACAATGATATCGTCTCATGGGATGGTGTGAAACCCGAGAGAGAGTTTTAAACTTTCGCGACTCGATGACTTTTTAGGGTTCCGTACCAAAATGGTAAAACGGAACCCTTATGAGATGTGAGACTCAGTCTGTCTGTCACGGCTGAATATCTCAAGAACTAGGAATGCTATCAACTTGAAATTTAGAATAGTTTTAGACGACGTTTGCCACGTTTATCATAGTTATATTTATTTGATCTCTATTCGCGTTGCTATACGGTTGGTAATCATAATTCTATGGGTTATTAAATTATCTGAAAGGACTGTAGATATTAATTCTCGTTAGTCATGGACTCGTGACTTGGTTACGCTTCGTGGTTTTATTATTAGGCGTTTGTTTTTGTTTTTAAGTTGTTGTACCTAATATACTTTGTGGGCTGATTTTTCAAACGCCAGATAACTTTATCGGAGGATTAATATTGAAGTTTTGACAGTGTTCTTCCATACAAAAACTATCAGCCGTCAATTTTATTCCACGAATAAAAATTATCGGTCGATTGAAAAACAGCCCTAAGTCTTAACTTAGGGCTGATTAAGTAGTTAGTTAAGTTACAAGTTTTTATTAAATAAAAAAGTTGTAACATTCAAAGAAACTTTTTATACCTACATATACTACATACTTACAAAAACTCACGTCTTCTTCTAACTTAGCCCATGGAAATGGGGTAGGCAGCTCCTTACATACATCATCATAAAGTAAATTATAATCTGACAATTAATTCTTGGTTAAAGTAAAATCATCTTCAAAAAGTGGTATTTATGAAACGGTTAAGGTAGATGTCATTGATTTGGCACGATATTAAAATGCACCGACTTGTAAGTTATTTAACACATACCAACTATAGTGACTGCTGGGCGAAGGCGCAACCATAACTTACAAAATTAGTATTTTTTTCTGGGAGGTGTTTCTAAAAACGTTTAAATAAAAACATGTCATTAAAATGTGCATATCAATTTATTAGGTCTTTTGAGTCGAAGGCACTTAATTTAACGTTTTAGATGTCACTGGTCTATACCAATTCCAAGATTATAATCATGGTTTCTAAATAAAATAATCTAACACAAAGTTAACGTTTTAAAATGTTTTTGATTTCAATCCAATCAGGTTGCATAGTCTTATAATATCAATAATTAAAACATAAATTGCTAAATAATAATAAAATCAACTGAAATAGCATCACTTTCGCCTATCAAAATTTTTGAATAAATTATATTTTTAGTAACCACAACGTTACATTAATTTATTTATAAAATTTTAACTTTTACAAAAATTATGTGTGTTTAAAGTATTTATTTTTAAATCGAGTCGTAGGTACAATTAAATAATATTATTTTTTAAATAAAACTAACATTTTCATGGAAGGAATGATTGCTTGCGCATGCGCAAAGCACCGAATACTTATATCTTACATACTGGCTTAGTATACTTACAATAACACAGACTGGGAACTAAATAGCAATCTTTCAAGGGATCAAAATTTTTGTTACATAACATTTTGGATTCATAAATCTAAACTAATATTATAAAAAGAAAAGATTTTGTTATGCTTTGATGCTTTAACGGTTAAACCGATTTCGATGAAATTTAGCACATGGGTAGACCATGATCTGCATTAGGACATAGGATACTTTTTAACCCGATATTCGGACGGGATCGAGACTAATGCGGGTGAAACCGCGGGGCGCAGCTAGTATTTAATAAACAAGTTTTTCTATGACCAACTCTGAAATATGTATAAAAATTCTCCAATTTCATAGATTTGTTTTTTTTTTCAATATTTCGTAGTAGGTCACATAATAAAAATTGGTATGGTTACAGTCCACTAAATCAGTAATAATAATAACGCTAGAACCAAGAAAACCGCCATTACAGCTACGACACAAAGGCCCTATCAATGTTTCAAAGTTTTACCATGGATATGTTGCAACCCCTTAAAAAATTGCGATCAAATTCAGAGTCAGAGCTGTATACGCTCTAATAGAATAATGGCTTAAGGCCGCACCACACACGTAACACCCGACGCCACTCCGAGCTTGTTCATTAGTCAAATGACAAACCGTGGTTTTACGGAATGAAATGTGTGGCGTGTTATAAGCGTGTTTCCACCTTTATTCTATTAGAGCGTATAGATTCGGCCAAGATTATTAAGTTACTTAGCACGTGCCTTTTGGCATTATTCTTGTCACTGTCGTATAATTGTCAAACTATAAGTGTGTGATAGAGACTGGAACAAATCAGAGCCAACAACGTGCCAAGTAAGGCATATTACATGCTGAAGGTGCTCGCGATCGCGGTCGCTATCTCGATACCTCGATGTCGATAGTAGCTGTTTCTACATGGTTCAGTTGCACTTGGAAGCTCAATAATTGCTGTCCTTTTGTTTGTGCCTACCCCAAAAGAACAAGTTGAACCGATTTAACCAATCACGAGCCAGATCACATCGATGCTTGCCGTCGACCGCGATTTAAAAACGAAAATATTTTGCTTTCAGGCGTCGAGGTAAACAAGCAGTCCGCGATGCATTTGTCTTAAATGGAGGTGACATCGAGGTAGAGAGCGGCATGTAATTATCCTTAGGTTTATTATTCTCGACTTTACCATAATTATCCACTAGATCTGGGAATCGTGGCTTAAAACAAACTTCATAAACCATACAAAGCGGCCTCTTCACAAACTTAAAGCTCTATTCTAGCGCTCAGCATTCAACAAGTAAGGTATGACGTCATCAATGCTGACGTCACCGACGAAGCCCACGAAGAACACGTCTTCGAGGAAGGGTCCGGAGAACGTTCTCAATACCGGCAGCTGCAGCAGTAAGGTGGCGAGACGGTCTTCGTCAGGCTGGCAGGACGCTCGTAGAGATCTTAAGACCTTGATTTGGTAGTCTTGTAATTTGCGGGTCAGGAAATCCGGGACGCCGTCTGCGGAGGGAGCAATATTATGTTATTAATAGAATTATGAAATAATTTACATTTATTTAGTAGTTTAGGACAAGAAGTTCTTATAACAGGGACGGAGGTGTTACTGGGAAGATAGTCGAGGAATTTCCACTTTTCACATAAAACACAAAAAAGTGGTAAAAAGATTAAAAAAAAGGAAGGTTAAAAACTAAAACCCGACTACTGAAAAATCTGCTCTAAAAAGTAAGAAACAAGAAAATATACTCATCTAAAATTGTTATGTACAAACTATCCAATATTTATCGTCTATTAAATAAACAACTTAATTAATATATTTTAATGTATTTATTACATATTCATAGTGATGTTCAGAGAAAGTGAGTTCAAAGCTTATGATCGCTTACTACTGTTAGAATGTATTGTTTTGTTAGGGAAGGTGGCATACGACCATAGCTATCCTGTGAACAACACTATGAATATGTATTGAATACATTAAAATATATTACTTTTTTGCAACACCGGTATAATGAAGGTATTCTGAAATGACGTTCGCTAGGTGGCAGCACTGACACATCAGGTCCAGGCATCTGTCAGAGCCTATATTTTCTTTAGTCACGACTGAATGATGAACGAATGAATGAATCGAATGATGAACGTCATCATATATTTTATATTGGAAGACCTCTTGTCAAAGTGGTGCCAACTGGTGTCGTAAATTTTCACGAAATCCTCATTATTATTTACAGTATGTGTCTATATATGTAGTATATACTTATATGAGTATATTACCGGGTGAGAACAAGCACAGCGCCCTCAGATGAGCGTGCTCTCGTTGCTGAACGCGCAGCTGTTCCATGTTGCTGATGAACTGCTGCAGGCGGGACAGACTGCTGCTGACTTCGGCTATTCGCTCGTCAGAGTAGTCTGATGCTGTGATCTGAAAAAAATAAGAAATTTTCGTTAACATTTTGGAAGTGTTTAGGGCAATGAGGATTTTTTTCTGAGAAAAAAATTGAAAACCGTTGGACGTCTTTACTCAAAAGACATTTATTTTGCACTGAACTTACATCTTCGATATTTGAAAGAGTGAACTGTATGAACGATGTTTGAATGTGTGTATGTAAAAATAAACTACTTATTACTATTATGTATCTTAATCCTTTTAGACAGGAAGTGTATGTTAAAAATTTCACGTGTCAAATAGTACAGACGCCAGCATATCAAGTTACTACAATCTGTCAATATTCTTTATTAGATTTCAACTTTATCGCTAAAGCATAAGGGTAATAGTCGATTGGGAAAATTAGATTTTTCGGGTAGCTTGATGTGTCTGTAATTTTGAGACAACATAACTAAAAAAAACGTGTGCGATCGGCAGGAATCAAGTTCCTTACGCAACACTCGCAAGCACACGCTCTCGTATATTATATAATAGAAAGAGACAGAGATAAGGAAAGTGTGAATTTAATAAGATTTTTTTAATACAGAGCATCTACTTGGTATACGTTGTTATAAGCTCTCGTAAAGTTGTCACCATGTTCGATTTTCATTTTGATCTCGCTGTCGACTTTGGCACCCTCGAAAACCATGAAAACCTCAATCATAAAAAAATTCGCAGCTATTATCTTGGATTTTAAATTTTGATTACTATCGGCTTTAGCACCCTCGAAAACCATGAAAACGACATACATGACGAAAAATCATAAAATTTTCTCAGCCGCCATCTTGGATACTACTGTTAACTAGTTTCTTCTTTCATAGAAGTGTATAGGTATATTTTTTCATTAAAAATATTCCTTACCTCTGGCATGGCCATATCATGTGACCTATCAACACAATCGTTGCTGGCTCTGTCGCGTAGCACCGCTTGCAAGTGGCTCACCATTTGAGGCAGCAGACTGTTCAGGGATAGTTGTTGTGAGAACATCGAGAGGGAGAGCACGAAGAGTTCCGGCCAGCATTTCTTTAGGAGGGTTACTTGGATTTCGAATCTGGGGAGGTGAAATAAATTAGATTTTTGTTAAAAATATACTAAAAATAGAAAATGTGTGACAATATACAGGAACTGCTAAACATTTTCTTCGTAAATATGAGAAAGAAGAGACAATACGTAAATAAAAAAAAATATTATTATCAAGATTACAAAATTATCGAAATTGGCTAACAAATGCAATCTCATTTCCTCAGGAAAATCAGGTCCGATGAAAAAATTTATTTGATAAAGCACCAGTCTTTCTGCTCGCTTGTCAGTGCTGTACATTGTGACGGCACTAAGTATACGTACGGCAGCGCATGCGCAGCGGGCACGGCGCGGAGCCAGCGCGCCGCCGCCGCCAGCAGGCGCGCGCCGCCCTCGCACAGCGCGTGCAGGCGCAGGTGCGCCGGCGCCGCGCCCGGCAGCGACACCAGCAGCTGCAGCGACTCTGTACACTACGTATACGTACGGCAGCGCATGCGCAGCGGGCACGGCGCGGAGCCAGCGCGCCGCCGCCGCCAGCAGGCGCGCGCCGCCCTCGCACAGCGCGTGCAGGCGCAGGTGCGCCGGCGCCGCGCCCGGCAGCGACACCAGCAGCTGCAGCGACTCTGTACACTACGTATACGTACGGCAGCGCATGCGCAGCGGGCACGGCGCGGAGCCAGCGCGCCGCCGCCGCCAGCAGGCGCGCGCCGCCCTCGCACAGCGCGTGCAGGCGCAGGTGCGCCGGCGCCGCGCCCGGCAGCGACACCAGCAGCTGCAGCGACTCTGTACACTACGTATACGTACGGCAGCGCATGCGCAGCGGGCACGGCGCGGAGCCAGCGCGCCGCCGCCGCCAGCAGGCGCGCGCCGCCCTCGCACAGCGCGTGCCGGCGCAGGTGCGCCGGCGCCGCGCCCGGCAGCGACACCAGCAGCTGCAGCGACTCTGTACACTACGTATACGTACGGCAGCGCATGCGCAGCGGGCACGGCGCGGAGCCAGCGCGCCGCCGCCGCCAGCAGGCGCGCGCCGCCCTCGCACAGCGCGTGCAGGCGCAGGTGCGCCGGCGCCGCGCCCGGCAGCGACACCAGCAGCTGCAGCGACTCTGTACACTACGTATACGTACGGCAGCGCATGCGCAGCGGGCACGGCGCGGAGCCAGCGCGCCGCCGCCGCCAGCAGGCGCGCGCCGCCCTCGCACAGCGCGTGCAGGCGCAGGTGCGCCGGCGCCGCGCCCGGCAGCGACACCAGCAGCTGCAGCGACTCTGTACACTACGTATACGTACGGCAGCGCATGCGCAGCGGGCACGGCGCGGAGCCAGCGCGCCGCCGCCGCCAGCAGGCGCGCGCCGCCCTCGCACAGCGCGTGCAGGCGCAGGTGCGCCGGCGCCGCGCCCGGCAGCGACACCAGCAGCTGCAGCGACTCTGTACACTACGTATACGTACGGCAGCGCATGCGCAGCGGGCACGGCGCGGAGCCAGCGCGCCGCCGCCGCCAGCAGGCGCGCGCCGCCCTCGCACAGCGCGTGCAGGCGCAGGTGCGCCGGCGCCGCGCCCGGCAGCGACACCAGCAGCTGCAGCGACTCTGTACACTACGTATACGTACGGCAGCGCATGCGCAGCGGGCACGGCGCGGAGCCAGCGCGCCGCCGCCGCCAGCAGGCGCGCGCCGCCCTCGCACAGCGCGTGCAGGCGCAGGTGCGCCGGCGCCGCGCCCGGCAGCGACACCAGCAGCTGCAGCGACTCTGTACACTACGTATACGTACGGCAGCGCATGCGCAGCGGGCACGGCGCGGAGCCAGCGCGCCGCCGCCGCCAGCAGGCGCGCGCCGCCCTCGCACAGCGCGTGCAGGCGCAGGTGCGCCGGCGCCGCGCCCGGCAGCGACACCAGCAGCTGCACTGATTCTGGCGTGCTTAGGATTCCGCCGCCTGTGGCGTCTGCTGGAGACACATATAGCACGGTTAGTATGTAGGGATAAACAGGCAATCCCTGCGACTACAGGAAAACCAGCTTGAAAATAGGTTTCACACTAGACTACAAACAGCCCAAGAAAGGTATGCGCTTCGGAAATCATCGTTTCTCTTCGGATATACGAAAGCGCGATAATGAGATCTAAAATAGAGCAACAGCTCTATTTTGACATTTTGACATGCTTCCATGGTTGTAACAACAACCATGGAAGTACTTGCATTTTACGTAATATCATTGATTACAAAATTATAGATTAACAACTCTAAAAAAACTTGAGTGAAAGCAAAACAAAGAAGCGTTATAAAAACTTTTCCTTTGTGAGGGGGTTACTATCTGGCGCGACATCCATACTTATTCGGAAACACGAAGATTACCGAAGCGAAACTTTTTCTGTTTGAACAGTACAGCTGTTGTGAACGCACGAGACCGCGTGAAGATTCGCGTGACGCAGACTAGTGTATCCGCAAATACATATGTGTATCCCCTCGATCAATTTTAAATTAGTGAATAAGTCGACCAGTTTATTTATTTTCGACTTTAGCTTAACGTGTGCAAAATGTTAGTATTTGTTGACAGTGAAAAAGTGAGGAAAACGAAAAATGAATTAAATTGTGGTCTGGAAAACTCTATTTAAGGGCCTTACTCTCGTTTAGTACCGTAACTCGGTCACTTTATGAAGCTTATAACTCATTAACGGTTTGGTTAGAAGGTCTGTAAAAAATATATGTTTGCTATAGATTCATGTACAGCATTTTTGAAACAGGGTTTTTTCATAAGGCTAATACTTTTGCCTTAAAAAAATATTTACCAAAACGCTATTTTCGCTAACATTTGCTTATAACTTCTAAACGGCTTTGATGTTTGGAAATATTTTTACACTGAAAAATTGGTGGTTAGAGGTACTACATATTTGAAATAGCGTTTTTAAATCAATCAACAGTTGCAAAGACAATGCCCCATTTTGAGATATAGGTTCAGAGGTGCTCTGCGCGGGCGCGGGCGGCAGTCGTGCGTTAGCACTGAGACGGGGTGGCTGTGTCGCTCGCTGCTCCGCCCGGCTATCGATCGACTACGCGCGTTTGGCTGTGTTAGTGCAAATATTTATGAACGAATTGTATCAGTATGCGTTTATAGATTAGCTCGCTGCAGAGGGCCCATTTCTATTGTCCGCATGGACGCTTTATTAGTGGTGCCATTTCTAAATACTGTTTTTTTTTTTTATATTGTTTATTTTGTAAATATGTATAAGATAATTTGTAAATAAATAAAAATGCTAAAGGAAAGCAAGTCAAGAAAAATACGTTTTCTCTACGACGACGCACCGTTTTATAGATATTAGCGAAAAACTCAAAAGTGGGAATTTTTATACCCCCCACTCCGGCTCACCTCCTAGACGCGGGGACTTTTAGTATGTTTACTCCCTAAGCACTCTGAGCAACTTTCTGAAGAAATCGCTCAGGGCCCAGCTCACGCACTCTACACCTCTTTTTGGTTTATTCGTTGAGTGGACTAATAAGTATCTATCTATCTATACTTAATCTTATAAATAAAAAACTTTAAAACTTTATCTAATAAATAAAATTGGAGTGTCTGTTTGTAATATTAAAACAACCGCTTCAGGCCATTTTATTTTGACTGTTTAGAAAATAACTACATACTTACTCACAATAAAAAAAAAATGTTTTCAAATACCTTAATTTATAAAAATTGAGCATTCTTAGTTGTCAATCTACGAGTAGGTATTTGCATTACTGAGTTTATTGATTACTAATTTACTACCTTCTCATATTCTTGTGCGGATTTATTTCTGTGACTGGGACTTTCACTAGCAGATAGGTGAATAAGGAGTAACTTAGGCTACTTTTATTTTAGAAAAAAAAAAGAAAATAGGTTCCCACGAAAAAAAATTAAAACCTATGAAATGAAATATTGAATAATATCCGATTCAAATAGGGAGGTTGTATACTACGTTTATTTAGGTACTTAACCAAATGTAAATAAATCATATAATAAAGAAACGGAGTATAGTTTTTTTTTATTTTTTATAAGTGGATCCTATACGTGAAGATTCCTTAATTTCCAATGAAATTGATTGGATAAATAATAAAATAATATAGTGTTTTTGTTTTAGCCCAAGGAAATCGTTCACCAAATATTGTATATAAAAATGCTAATACGAAAAACTGAAAATAAATAATAATTAAACTAAAATGCAAAAACGATCAAAAAGAACTAAATGGAGAAATATTAGAAGAATTTCAATAAAATTAGCATAGGTATTTCTTTACGTGGCGGTGAAATAGACGACTTTTATGTATTTGAGGGGGTGAAGCAGATGAAGTGGGATATGAATTGTCCCCGCCTTCGGCGGGGTGCACCGCGCGGATTTCGTCGATGAGCGACTTCCATTATATTTAGAAGCGTAATTTCGCGACTCGAATAAGATGCACGATTGCCTCCGCGCTCTACTGTCCGGATTCTCACTGCGTAATCACCAGGTTCGAATCTCAGTGGACGGCATAATCTTTAGTTTTGTTATTTTTTAATTATAATGTACTTATCTTTTGTTTTGTTATTTTTTAATTATAATGCGCATATTTTTATTTTCTTATTTTTAAAATAATTCAATAAGTAATTGTTATTTTAATAAAAACAATCATTTTTATTCCTATAGTTATTTTTCTTCAGAATCTAGAGTAATATAATAAAAATAAAATAAAAACGTCCACCAAGCTTGATTCGGAAAAAATTATATACCTACAGTGTTTTACAAAAGAGTGTAAGCAATAATAATATAGTCTGAAAATTTTCAAACAAGAAAATCAGCAAAAAGTAAAATAATAATTAAAAAAACATATCAAATAAGAAAATAAAAAAAAACCAAATATGGAAAAGTCTGGATTTGAAGCCGGGCGTTAGTGACTAAACTATAGTGACGTAACGCACGAGACCTCTAGACCAATCGAGCTGTTGTAATGTATGTCGAAATTACGCGTCATAATCTGTACAAACAAAATATGGTGTGTACAAAAAAATAAGGTACTTACTTTACAATTTGTTTCGTCGAATAAGATCTCTTTATTGCCTTCCGTTTATTTTCTTGTTGACCATTTTTTATATACTGATAGTACAAATATTTACACCAACAACATAACTTAGAAAAAACTAATCAAAAAATAAAATATAATAAACAGCTTTCATCAACAAACAGATACCAAAGTACGTACCTACACTAGGTACCGACTCGAAATAATTGCAAGACTTCAAAGTATTTTATACGGCTACTCGCTCAACTACATAGGTACCCAACGCGTCAGTTTTCGCAAATGCGATCATTCTCCTTATCAATTAGAGTCTACGGAACAATTTCGTATGAAAGTATTTTTACTTTAATGGTTTGTGAAAATATTAATTGTAAACGCGATTATGCTCCTTATTCATAGAAGGTAACGGGTCAATTTCCTATGCAAGTATTTTTACTTCCAACTAAGATTGAAAATAATAATTGTAAAACAAAAGAATCTTCGTTTATTTGTGGAATATTTAACATAATTTTGGTTAGCAACTCGGCATTCTTATTTCACGTGTAATACTTAAAAAATATTTTTCATGTTTGATGTGAGACTCGAACCCGAACGTTCGCCATGCGAGGTACAGTGTTAGCCACTTTGGCCACCGTAACGCTTAAGAACCTTATTGAAATTTCTAATAACAATCATGTGGCCAATTTGTAGTGTTGTCAAACGTTCTTATAGAAGGTCATTAGTACTAATATTGCTATGCCATAGTTTTGTGAGATTGCTAGTCGACTTCTGACTGTTTTTGTAATATACCAAAATATTTTTTTTTACAATTTTTGCCTGTCTGTCTGTTTGTTCCCGCTAATCTCTGAAACGGTTGGACCGATTAAGACGGGACTTTCACTAGCAGATAGGTGAATAAGGAGTAACTGTTTGTTTTGTTACTTTTTTTTATATATAACTTGGTTTTTTATTTTGCTGTATTTAGTTTGTGATCTTCCTGTACGAGTCGCAATAAATACTTTTTCTTTCTTTCTTTCTTTTCTTTCTTAGGCTACTTTTATTTTAGAAAAAAAAAGAAAATAGGTTCCTACGAAAAAAAATTAAAACCAATGAAATGAAATATTGAATAATATCCGATTCAAATAGGGAGGTTGTATTATACTCCGTTTAATTAGGTACTTCCAAATGTAAACAAATCATAATAAAGAAACGGAGTATAGTTGTGTTTATAAGTGGATCCTATACGTGAACATTCCTTAATCTCCATAGAAATTGATTGAATAAATAATATAATAATATAGTGTTTTTGTTTTAGCCCAAGAAAATTGTACACCAAATATTGTATATAAAAAGGCTAATACGAAAAACTAAATATAAATAATAATTAAACTAAAAATGCAAAAACGATCAAAAAGAACTAAATGGAGATATTCCCCCATTCTTCTCCATACGAAAACTACCTTTTGGAATGGGCGACTAGAATCAGTTCTATTTGTTGTAATTTTTGACGTTCAAAAGTGCCTTTAATGTGCCTATTTGAAATAAATGCTTTGACTTTGACTTTTTGACTTTATTAGAACAATTTCATTAAACATGCATAGGTATTTCTTTACGCGGAATACAGAATTAATAAGTTATCGTAAACTCTGCGAACTCAACAATAACTTTTTTCTTAAATTCCACGCGGACGAAGTCGCGGGTAACAGAAGGGAATGGCGGATGCAAGACTGATATATTTTGTACTAAAATATATCAGACTTGCATCCGCCATTCCCTTCTGGAATCGTAGGCAAAAATGGCGACCTACGTGCGGCATGTCTGCGCCTCTGCATATTCTTTGAATTTCGTTTTAGTGTAGCGCGCCACCGCACGCGTTTTACGTAGGACGCTTAGCTCCGCCCACATGCACAAGGTCAGTGAGCCATCTATACACCTTAATAGTATAGAATCTTATATAAAATGTAATCTTCCTAAAGTCGTTTAAATATAATGATTAAAAGATTGACACTGCATTTCTTTTATGTTTACCAAAAAATCCTACAGAGAAAAATCGATTTCGTTTTCAGCCGAAAAAAAATCCTGTTTCGGTCGGACTCTAATAAAAATACAATCTTATTGGTATAGGTACCATAAGTAAAAACGCTCCTACTAGGGATTTGAATGTTAATAAAGCCCCTTTGTGTTCACTACGAAAAATAAAATTTTAATCGGTTCACCCTAAAGCTGAAAATGTTTGATGTAGGTTTCATAGTGAATCCTGTTCAAAACTTCACCAGCCGGTCGATTCTGTAAAAATCTCACCGTGAAAACTTAGGTGAAGTGAGTTTGTTTTTGAATTGACACTATTGACAGCTCACTCCACGCTCACTTTTTTTTTTCACGCTCTCTTCACCTAAGGTTTCACGGTGAGATGGTTACAGAATCGCACTACTGTATAGTAATGTGTTCTTACCTTCAGTCTGTTGTGTCTCGGCGGCGGCGTGCAGGGCCGCTAGCGGCACCTCTGGCGGGGTCGCGCCGTAAGCGGATTGAAGATACTCATTGATTGCACCTAAAGAAATTATATATTTTCAATTCTCTAAATCTTGAATGTTTACTAATTGTCCCTACTTTTTACTTTGCACCCTAAATTGCGTAACACACTGTTCATAGAATGCATAATTAATTAGTGACTATACAGGTGTCTAGTAATTAATGGATAACCTCTTGAGGGGTCATTGTGCTTATCATTGAACAACTATTGCTATGGGACCAAACTTGAAATCCCGGAAAAAACACACGGCTGGTCCCTACATTTTGACGAGTTATGCGAACATAAATGTAGGGAACAGCTGATTATTTTGGTGCGATTTCATGTTTGGTCCCGCAGTAAAAGTTGTTCATAATAAGTACAATGAACGCCTACGAAATTTCAATCTCGAAATTTCTTGAGTTTAAAAAAAAAGGCCGTGGTGTTATGTTATGCGTAAATTGCTTAAAATCTTAACGTTTTTGGTTATCTGACACGGATCACAAAGCCCTTTATAGCACTGTACTGTGGTCAGCGGGATTGTCCGAAATGGTTACAGCTGGCCCGGAACATAAAGGGCTAAGGAAGGAACACGGGTGGGTTTTAGTCAGTAAAAGTCTGACACTCCCTTTCGCTCCACCGAGAGCGGGAGGGGTCATTTGATGACTTACTATCAAAAAAAAAAAGCACTGTACTATTCATCATTCATGGCCTAACTAGCAACTCACCGAACTGCCCCATCTTGAAGAGATTCTTAGCGAGTTGCGTCTGCAGCATCAGCTGTTGTCTGCGAGCGCCTTCGATGTCCCCAGCGTTGCCTGGGGTTAGGTATGGAGATACTGCAAGGAATAGTTTATTTAGAACTATAGTTATTGTACTGTATCGAGCTCTTACAACTTCAGTTTTGTATTAAAAATATTTAATAACTTTACCCCTGTCGGAATAAGGTTTAAAATACAACTGTCTCGAAAGTTTGAGCTTCGACTAAAATTTTATATTTTTACTGAATTAATTATTTTATTCCATTTTGATCAAGTAATAGATAGGACGTTCTCCAAAAAGAAAGCAAAGGGGGCTTGTGTATAAGTAGGGTGTTACAGACTGGAATAGAAAGAGAATCCATACTAATATTATAAATTCGAAAGTAACTCTGTCTGTCTGTCCGAGTATTTTACATGGAGCGACTGCCTATCTGACTTGCACAACCCAGTTACTGGGTAATACGATACCCCTTGGTAAGACTGGTTGTCAGACATTTGGGCTTCTAACTACCCGTAACGACTGTCAAAGATTCACGAATGACAGCCGGAACCAAAGGCTTAACGTGCTTTCCGAGGCACAGAAGGGTCTCGGTATGTAAAGATGGTCACCCATCCACAGACCAACCGCGGCAAGCGTAGCTTAACCCGATCGAGCGACCTGTGCGGCTGACGGGCCCATAACATAATTCATAATTATTTATAACAATATATATTACCTGGATTTCCTTTATTGAATGCGACGGCAGCCGCAAGCGCAAAGTTAATAGCGGGTGCAGGAGACACCGCTCCGAATGCATCGCTAGGCTCTTCCTTCGGATTGATCTGCGAATATACCTCCTAGATACAAAACCACGGCGTTAGTATGACACATCACACACATCGAGCGTTAGAAAGAGACTGTCACTCAGGAGTGACAGAGACGGAGTTGTATGAAGCAGAGCTTTTTCTACAAGTCTATGGTGCTCTACTGCGCACCACAAAAATTGCAATGGAAAACTTTTAAATTACATAGGATATTTCAATTGGTTGTTTTGTAGCAGAAATTTATACATATTTAATGATGGGTACACGTAAACATGTAAAAAAAGCAACACCATTGATGGACCTTTTGGATGGACTTAACAATATACTTTGGTTTTCAAACATGGTAAAATTAAATTAATTTGCGAATTTCACAAAATGATGATTTTCTAAACCTTTATTTTCAAGTAGCTTACAGCTGATATTGGAGCCGTTTGACTTTGTATACTTAATAAGATAAATGAGAATATCTCTGACTAACCTGTCCCCCCTGTGCCTGTCCCGCTAGCCCCAGGAACTTGGAGTAGGCCGCTTGCCTGTCATGCATGCCCTCGCGCTGCTCACCCTTGGACTTGTCCACGATCGGCTTCCGCTCATGCTGGACCGCTGTCGCATACAGTGCAAGAATTATTGCTCATCAGAATAGGCGACATACAAATAGGTTGTATTTTCAGAAACATATTATTATGTCCAGTAATATCATTAAAACACGAAATTAGGTAACTGCATGTTTATTCAGCTAGGTAGCCTGACACAATGTGTAGATTCAAACCTACCCCCCAACTTAGTTCATCTTATTTGTCAACAAGAGAAACAAGTACCCTCAATCGTCTATACACATATCTAACAAACTACAATCATGTACATGACACATATCTAGTAAGTTTATAAAAATCCTAAGCCTCTCCCTCCTCCTCTTCTCCCCCCTCTCTTCCTCTTCTCCCCCCTCTCCTCCTCTTCTCCCCCTCTTCACCTCTTTAACCTCTTAATCTTATTTGCTGACAGACAATGCACTGCCTAAACCGCTGGGGTGCTAGAAGCACGAAATTATTCACAAGGGTTCCTTTTACAGAGTGAGCACAAAGGAAAGATTTTAAAAAATGTATTGTATCCCTTAATAAAGGGCAAAAAAGTTTATATGGAAGTTCGTCATTTTTGCAGATGAGAAATCCCATCAGGCGATCAGGTTGCTTGCACGCTACAATACAAAAAAGCGCGGTGACGCACACCTGTAGTACGCGACGGTTCATACAGAATTTACGAAAGTAATTATGTAGGAAGATTTTTAAAATGCAGCGAGGCTCGCCCAAATCTGTATCAACTGAACATTACTGGTTTTTTGCATTATTAATAATTTTTTTAGCATAATTGTTATGTATTTGATGTGGATGTGCTTTTTTAAATAAATACATAACCATTAACCTCGCCTCTTTGGTCTAGAGGTCACGTTACGGTTAAGTATGAGGGCCCAGGTTCGACTCCCATGTCGGGCAAAGTGTAAAATGCGATTTTTTCATCTGGAATTCCTCAGTAGCAGATTGGAGTCTGGATTTGTGCCCAGATGGCCATAGACTCGGCCCCTATTACATGCAACTTTTTATTTATCAATCCCGGGCCAGAAGAACTGTGCGCAGAGGTTGTTGACAGCGGTGTGTTTCGCTGCAAGTTGTTCTTCGGAATGAAATGGTACGTAAACATAACTGACCAAATGTAGGTGTATGTTATGTTAAGAAGTCTAGCTGATACTCACAGTCGCTCCTCATGCCGCACGCGAGACACTTCTGCAGCCGACAGTACTGGCAGCGGTTGCGATGGTGCTTCGTCACCTCACAGTTCATGCTGCCGCGGCATTGGTAGCCTAGCTTCTTGCGGATTGAGCGCTTGAAGAAGCCTTTACAGCCTGTAATATAAGAAGTGGTAACATTATATACACAAATATTATAAAGAGAAAATTTTTGATTTTTTGTATGTTTGTTTGTTACACTTTCACACTAAAAAGGCTGAATGGATTTGGATTAAATTTGGTACATGGATAGACCATGACCTGGATAAGGACATAGCATACTTTTTATCCCGACATTCCCACGGGTTCGAGAATTATGCGGATGAAACCGCGGGGCGCAGCTAGTATTAAAAGAAAAAGCTGTATAATACATTATTGGCCTTAACCTGTCCACCACAAAATGGGACACGTTTGGTGGCGGGCACGTTCTCGGCGTCAGAGTCTGTCATCTAATCGAACCGTGGTGTGCTGGGCACATTTTGGTTTGTCATCTATACTTACATGACTGTGGCGGTCAAAAGGTTAAACTGGTTTTTATTTAAATTTAAGCACAACAATGGCATCAAAAACTCATACCTTCACAACTGATGGCTCCATAATGTCTGCCAGAAGCCCTGTCTCCACACACAATACAGAGCTCCAGCCCCCCAACCTCACTGTTGCCGCTGAACTTCATCTCCATCTGGTCCTGGCCTTCCATTGTAACTGGGATCAAAGGAAATTTAACAGATTAATAAAATTAGAAGTACAAAATTGTTTGGCATCCAGGTAAAATATTAAGGCGAAAGCGCCAGGGTAGCCCACGAAATCCAATTTTTTTACGTTTTTTACAATTTGCTGGTCAGTATTAAGTTGTATGTTGATTATGATTTGCGGTCATAACAATTAATATGTATTTTACAAACATATATGTGTAAATATGTGTTATTTTTTCTGTATGTAGTTTCGTATAAACACTTTTACATGTCAATCATAATTTTTTAAACAAGATGAGATCGGTGTTACCTATCTGACTATTCAGTACTGAAAACACTGTCTGTAAGTCACTTTGGGCGTGCATTGGCTACAAACTATAGCACATAATCCAATCAACTCAAAGCTATTAAAATTGTTATAATGGCCATTTTATGGCAAGAACTAATGGTAATGGATAATCAAGATTAATCACCTCATTGGTCTAGTACTTCTAGTATTACAATTGCATGTTACATAAAATAAAGTTTTTCTAACTGAGCTGTGCTGCTAGGGAGTTTGTTGCGTCACATATTCTTCCCAGCGAAAGCACTAGAAAGTGGTGAAGGGCGGACTTTTGGGGAAGTGTTTTATGTAATTTTGACCTTTAAAAACTAGTTTGAACAAATGATTTTGATTAATGTTGTTGACAAATGAATCAATTCAGTAGTCTAGTACTACAAACATGGTTGTGAACTGGGACTTTACAGGTTCAGTTCTCAGATTTATATTGTATTGGGTTCACAACCTGTAGTAAGGTTGAGGTACCTGCCGAGGTTCTTTATAAAATATTCTCAATGACATCAGTGTCACACGGAAGTGTGTAGGTATGTACAGCAATACTTATTATTTGTGAACTTTCTTGGTTTGAATGTTTATGAATAGCTAGTTTCATTTTAAAGAAAAAAATAGTAAATCTCCACCATTGACTACATAGACAAGATGACTACTGACTAACAAGATGGTTTTATCCCCATGATTGGGATGCTTTTAAAAGTTCAAAGTTGTTTAAACTCAAATTTATACTTCATGTTGAATTCAGGATTTTTGTACTTTCTGACAAAGCCCTATAACTTTTGGTTAATGAAACGTAATAATTAGCAATACCTCTAGCTTTAACACTGCATGGTAATTTACATGAGAAAGCATCCGTGACCACACGCGTGTTCTAATAATAATTATCTATTGTAACGAAAAAAACAACTTTTGTGTACCATAGCTACCTTTCACTTTTTGAGGGCATGGTTTTTTTCATAATCTGAGCACAAAACTCATTGTTTAAAGTTAAATAAACAAGAAAATTAAATGAAAATAAGATCTTTTACTCACAAAACAAAGCAGAGGGCATGCTACGGTCACTGGAGTGAAAAATCTATTCAGCAGCCACAAATACAGTTACTACTCCATTGGTCTTACCTTGTTTTATTGAGAAGGTTTCTGTTTATTTTGCATTTATAGAGGTTTGGGGTGCTGATGCAGTGTATGAAACTTCACCATTTACGATTTATTATGATTTTTCACTTTATCATCACGAATTCCACGAAACACAACGAAAATAAATAAAAAATAATGAACGAATGGTGGATGGACGAGCGAATGAAAAGTCAAATGAGTTTAATGAATGGTTCCAAAATTTTTATTATCTGTTGTTGAAAGTGTGGTCCTAGTAAGTACGTTTCTAAACTTGGCAACTTTCTTGCTTCAAGTGTTTCCGACTCGATATTTTTGCAAAACGACTAGAGTTCAAGTCTTTTTATTGGATATTTTTTAAATTAATAAAATTAAATACTAACTTAACTAAAACTATACAGAAACTAAAAAATTGCGTCGAAAAATTCATCCGCATCGCTGTCGACTGGTAATGTACCCAAGAGACTGGCGGCATTACCACGTTGAATCGCGATGCTCAGCCTCTGGCCAAGGTAAAAGCCAGCTCTTGAGTCACGGGAAGTGTCAACCAGCCGTTTAGATATTTCTTTAAAAAGACCATGAGCACTCGGACCCCACGGCCCGAGGGTTTCAACCCCAAACGGCTCGAAAATATAATTTCCGATAAGGTTATCATATTTTCGCCGCTTGAGGTTTTCCGCAGCCGCAGCAGCAGCGCCAGCACAGCACGCAGAGCCAGGAAGATGGGATGGCGCAAGAGTATCGACACACGTTGCGTCCCAAACTAAAGGCCTACCCACCTTCCATGGAAATAAAGACATACCGTCCGGTCTCTTGCCATCGTCGCGTGCCAAGCCATTGGGTTCTAATACAGCTGGAACGCCGACGGTAACAAGAGCTCGTCGGATGATGTCATTAATGTTTGCGTGCCGTGCTAAGCGACCCGCACTTCGGCTGCAAGACAGGCCGTGGTGTCCGAGGCTGTTGACATCTTCGCCACAGTGACAGCGATGGGGAGAGCAGCAAGGAGTGCCTAGTCGTAAGGAAGCAGCGAGGCGAAAAGTAGTGTCGTCGAACAAAGTGCCTATGTTGAGGTATCATTTTGTGCGTGAGGCAATTGTAAATAATGAGGTGATACTGAAGTATAAGGAGACCACATGCATGGTCGCAGATGGTTTAACGAAACCACTTCCAAGAGAGAAGTTTCAGTGGTGTGTGAGAGGTATGGGTGTGTGTGTTTGATAAACATGTATGGTGTGTGAATGGACACGAGATTAAGGAGGAGTGTTGGAGCAAACATATGTAACCTCATGTCTGTCACATTAATTTGTAGACAGGCTGGTTGTGAATTTTAAAATGAGATTGTTTTTAAAATTGACAACTGTTGTTTGGAACAATAAGAAAATTTATTTTGATAGATTTATTATTGTTGTCAACGTGTGTATGTCCATCAAAGTTCGCTTTCTATATCTTTTATCTTTTCTCACATATATATTTGTTTAACACCAAATAAAGGTTTAATTATTCTGCGCTGTGTTTAATTAACTGAAGACACAACAACGAGTTCCAACAAATACATAAACAAAAATGGTATACCTACCTTGAGTTCAAGTCTTGTATTTATTGTCAAAAATGTCAAAAATCAAAATTGACATTTACGAAATAAACGGAACCGCGTGTGATTTTGTTGTAATCAAAGGTGCTATTACCCTTTATTTTCCATGTGAAATCTTTGAAAACATAACAAAAAGCTGTAGTTTAAAACAGAAAACATTATGGCGTGTCCAAACTTAGATAATATAATAGACAAATTCAATGTTTTCACTGACAAACCAGTTAAATTTCTGAATGTACAAAGTGACCTCAAGGATGATATTAAAAACCTGGTTAAATCTATATATGACTACACGAAAACGGAGGAAACAATTGATAATAAGGTAAAGAAGTCTGCGTTGCCAGAGCTGATCGTTGAGGATTTCGATGAGGAGCAAATTTGGCAGCAAATCGAGCTTCAAAACACCGAATGTTGGGATCAACTTGTATGGGAGGTAGCTAATTGTATGTCGACTAAAACTAACTTAGTATTCCCTGTAACGACTTCAGAAGACGAAACTAATGTTAAAAATGACTCAGTTAATGAGGAACCAATGTCAGGAGATGAACAATCTGATTCAGAAGAAGAAAATGAAGAAGATGACGAAATCAAAGAAAAACCTAAGAAAAAGAAGCCCATGTTACCAAAATCTAAAGTAAAACCTTCAATAGTAGATGATAAGTTCTTCAAACTACAAGAGATGGAGAAATTCTTACTAAACGAAGAGAAGAATGAAGGAAAAGCCCATGCTTCTGACAGTGAAGAAGAATCTATAGATATGTTTGAAGATATTGATGATGATGAGGGTTCTCATGATGAAGAAGGTGGTAAAGAGGCTATGTACTCTGACTTCTTCAATCAAGAAGGGGAAGATGGTCAGGATGATTACAATGATCAAGAAATAGAAAATGAAGAAGACATGGATGATGGAGAAGAAATTGAAGAAATGGATGATGGTGAAGAAAATGAAGAATCTGATCATGAGCCTAAAAAGGCAGATGATAAAAAAAACGTAAGATTTGCTCTTGAAGCGTCTTCTGATGACGATGATGACTCAGTAGACAGTGAAGTCCCTGCTAACAACAATAACAAACAACAACCAGATGAAAAGAAATCAGAGTTCGAACAACGACAGCTTAGGCTGAAACAACAGATAGAGAAATTAGAACAGAAAACCTTGTCTGATGCTCCATGGCAGTTGAAAGGAGAGGTTGATGCTTTGCGGCGTCCGCAGAACTCTCTTCTTGAAGAAGTAGTAGACTTTGATCTTACCAGTAGACCACCACCAATAATCACAGAGCAAACAACAGTCACACTAGAAGAATTAATCAGGCGTAGAATCAAAGACAAAGCTTGGGATGACGTTGTGAAGAAAGAAAAACCAGTTGATGATCAGCTATCATTCCGTAAAACTGAAGTCCTAGATCAAGCTAAAAGCAAGTTGAGCTTAGCGCAAGTGTATGAAGCTGAGTACTTAAAGCAGAAACAAGCATTATCTGGTGAAGTGGAAGATGAGAAAGAACCGGAAGCTCACACAGAGGTTCGTGAATCAATGAGCAAGTTATTCTCTAAATTGGACGCTCTATGCCACTATCACTACACACCAAAGGCACCGCAAGCAGAAGTCAAGATCGTTAGCAACACTCCAGCAATTTCAATGGAAGAGGTAGCGCCAGTTGCAACAAGCGATGCCACATTATTAGCACCGGAAGAAGTCAAGAAAAAACGCAAAGGAGAATTAATGAGCAAAGAGGAACGGTCACAGACAGACAAGAATAGAGAGAGAAGGAAAAAGAAGAAGTTGCAACGTAAGAAGGGCAATGTAACGAAGGTAACGGAACACAGGAACACAGAGAAGGGAACGGTCACTGATGATAAATCTTTGAAGACTTCAAAGGCTTTCTTCCAGCAGTTGACAGATGATTCTAGAAGTGTGATCAAGAAACGTAATGTTAAGAATAAAGGACAATAAAACAAATGTTTGTTTAAATGTTTATTGTTGTTATTATTTCTGTTGTACAATCAACAAAAGAAATTCTTATCAAAAGCTAAATTAATAATAAAAGTAGGTACAGTTAACAAAAGAGATAAGTATGCAGGATCGTCGGATATAGTTGAAGTTTAGTAAGAAACTGATGGATGTTGTTGACTAAAATTTAATTTGATAATTATATGAGCAGTTTGTTTTCTATTAATAAACTTAAATTTTATTCAAGTACATCCATTTGTTTCTTACTAAACTTCAATATATCCGACGATCCTACATACTTATCTCTTTTGTTAACTGTACCTACTTTTATTATTAATTTAGCTTTTGATAAGAATTTCTTTAATCAATACTGTGTTGCAGGGACAATGATGCACAAACAGCACCATGAATCAGCAAATGATTCTAGATGTTAGCAAAAAAGTCTGTTGTGTTATAGAAAAGTGCAATACTGACACAGTCAAAATGTATGTAACAGCAATTTTTTTTTATAACCCATCTAAAATTTCAGGGGAAGTCAGAATCATGTATTGAATCCATGGTAACAGGTTGCTCGTGGAATTCCCTGCTACCCTGTATAATGATTGCTTAAAATCGATAGCATAATGATTCTAAATCCTATTTATGTACTGATGATACGACTGTCGTTGATCTAGTGGTCGCAAGCCCGAATGCTGTGCTGGTCATGTCCTGAGTTCGACCCTCAGGTCAGGCAGTGTACAATGCGTGCCACGAAAGATGAGACTTGACACACCACGTGGTTTGACTTGCGCAGAACACGATTTTAGGTATCTTTAGCGGTATGAGGTCTGAGTGCGGGACGGGACTGGACGTCATAGGGGCAGCGGAAAGAGCGGGGGAGGCGGGGTCAAGTCTCATCTTTCGTGGCACGCATTTACAAACTATCGAACACGCGAGCATCAAACACTGCACTTTATTCCCCGAAAGGATAAGCAGA
The DNA here is from genome assembly GCA_927399505.1 of Luperina testacea. NCBI lineage: Eukaryota > Metazoa > Arthropoda > Insecta > Lepidoptera > Noctuidae > Luperina > Luperina testacea. The sequence goes on from OV656780.1 coordinate 1,824,340, forward strand.
GGTATATTCTAGTAGGAACACTGTACAGTGTAACCTACTGACTACTTTAGAGGGCGAATCTGTTGCTATTACTCGTAATAGGGCACAAATCTAGACTCCGAGCTGCTATTGAGGAGAAATTCCAAATGGGAAAAACCAACAACACTGTCCGACATGGGGTATCTAACCTCAGGAGAGCTTGAGACCACCACTACACTAACGAGGTAGTAGGTAAGATTATCAAATAAGCATCTAATTTACTGAGTACTTAAGTCAATTACATAACTAAACCAATTACAGGCACTTTTGAAATGTCAAGAAGTCAGCCAGAGGCCATTCCAAACCCACTAGTTCCTATGGAGAAAAGGGCCAGGAAACTCCATGTAGGTAATTTCAATTTTCTTCATCCCAGTATCCATTTCTCCCCTAACTTATAAGTAAACAGACAGCAAAACATAGCCACAGCCACATATGTACGAAATACAATGAAATCCCCCAAACTGTTGGCTTTGGGGAACTAACTCGCCTCGTAACTGCACACTGGCAGTAATTAGCAGAGGAAAAACCTAGCGATATGGGCCGAGACGAATCAGACGAAAGTGGACGTGTGAAGGTTTTGTGGGGATAGAGTTGGCATCGTGATAAGAGGGAAATAACAGTCCTCCAGACCGTAGGTGTTCTGCAGAGATGTGCAAAATAGGTTATAAAATGTATTTAAATGCAAAATGCAAATACTTTTTGTATTTTGTTATTTCAAATACAAAATACAAAATAGTTTTTCATTTTATATTTAAAATACTAAATGCAAAATACGTATTTACAAAATGCTTTATTAAAATAAAATACTTTTAGTTTTAAATTATCTTTATTTTGTTGAAAAGTTTATTTATTTTAGCTAGCTAACAGGCTGCTAAATTTACTTTGATAACTTACTTAAATTAAATTTATTTAACAGATTTTAATAAAATAATTTGCTCAAATACACTGTCGCTCATCTTTCTCCTGTGTGGTCTCATAATCATGCCACCATAAGAAAAAAGCCTCTCTACTGGCGCAGAACTAGGCAAGCAGGTATTATATTTCAAGAATAACATCTTTACTGTAGGATATTTATTTAATGATTGCAGGCTGACATCATTATCCTTCAAATATTGCAATGATTCCAGGTCAATAGTGGTGTTTGCATTTGCACTATCACTAGCTAGTGAGGAATCCGAATCATCATAGAACATGTAGTAGGATTCATTTTTTTCTTTCTTGTGTGATGATTGGGATGTATTATTTAGATGTTTACAAAACTTAGCAAAAAGTATTTTGCATTTTGCAAATACAAAATATGTCCTAAAAGGTATTTCAAATAAAATATAAAATGCTTTTCTAAAAAAGTATTTAAATACAAAATGGAAATAGGTATTTTGTATTTTGTATTTTGCATTTCAAATACTGTTATTTTTAAAATGTCACATCTCTGGTGTTCTGGCCATGGCGGTCAATCTCATAGGAGACTAGTCTTCGGCGCGGGAGATACCTATTATACTGCACAAGTGTGTGCGTAGACAAAGGTGCACTCTCTTCAAACCCCTTGAACCATCGGAATTCGGAACGGTAGCCGGCAAACATAGACCTAACTGGTCTATTCTGTAAACTTAGATGAAGTGTAATTGAGCTGACATTCTACCTGCTAGGTATTAACACTATTGGCTCTTTTTTTTTGCGGATGGGATATCATCAAATGACCGGCCCTCCTGCTCTGGGTGGAGCGGAAGGGAGTGTCAGACTCTTACTGACTAAAACTCACCCGTGTTCCTTCCTATATTTTCCGGTTTCCCTTTATGTTCCGGGGCAGCGGTAACCCTTTCGAACAATCCCGTTGAGACACTATTGGCTCACCTCACCTAACTTTACACGTTAGGATTGTTAGGTACAGAATAAATCAGCAGGTATTGTGGTAGTTTTTTTTATTGCGAAATGGGCCAGCTCTTGACTTCTCGCCTGGTGGCAAGCGATGGATGAGGTCTATGATGGAACGAGCAAGCCCAGAAGATGCCTATTCACTGTTGCTTTGAAGGCTGGCGGGTTATACGTGGAAGGGAAGTATACATACGCTGGCAGAGAGTTCCACACTGGCCGTGCTCATAATAAATGTGGAAAAGAAGCTCTGAGTAGGTACCTACGACAAGTCGGTATATCGACCAAGTGCGGACGGTACCTACCCTGTACTCTTGCAGTATGTCTGGTAGTCCGGTAGTGAAAGGGAGATGGTGGGATCTGGATGTGGAGCTCTTGCGCAAACTCTCCGGAGTACACTCTATAGAAGACAGATAGGCTAGCAATATTAAGCCGATGAGTCAGGCTATGAAGCCTAGCCCCTAGCACCTCGTCGCCAATGAGCCTGTACTTTCCAGGACGAGCTCCTTCAGGAGTACTTCTCGGACGAGATCCTTCGCAAAGAGCTTATGGTACATGAGGTATTTTAGTATTGTTTCTTGGTTTGGCATGGCAATTTAACGCACCTCCGCTACCTACCTCGGGTTCTGCAAATGTCCATAGGCGCCAGTGGCCCATTCGATAAGGTAGACCGCCTGCTTCTTCGACATCCTGTAAAACAAAAAAAAACTTTTTACAAAAAAAAAAGAAAAGAAGAAGAAAGAAGAGAAGAGTTTTTTTTTTGTAAAAAAGTTTGAATTGAAAATTCTTCTTTTTGTACGTACCTACCCCACACAAATTCAATCAACGATAGTGCATTAAAGAATTGAAGACACCGACTAGAAGAATCATCAAAATTCGCATAGACATGCCGGAGATGCAGTACATTTATGCATATAACTTCGTACATAAGGATGATTACATAATGTATTATATACTAAAACCTTTCTGAAAGTATGTAGATCACATTAATGATCACAGAATTATCAAAATTGCTTCATTAGTTTTTGAGAAAATCGCGGACATACATACCTATACCTATAGGTACGGGTCGAATACAGAACCTCCTTTTGAAGTCGGTTAAGAAAGAAGACTACTAAGGACCGCGAAGATACCCACTCCATGTAAAGAGACAATAGCTTTGTAACTTCATACCGCCTATTGCAGTTAGCCGCGCCGACTGAAAGTTACATAACGTGAACTCGTTACTTTTTAGTTTTAGACTACAAATGTTAAATACCTAAGCACACTTGCTGCTGTACTCATGATACGTACGTACTGTGATGGCTTTGGGTAGTTTTTCTCTAAAGCAGGGACCTAAACGGGAGCTCTCATCCATGAATTATGAGATTTGTCAAGGCAAGATTTCAAAAATAATCCACTACTAATATTGCTGTGTAATAGGTTACGTCATGATATTAACGTCAGTGTAACCATACATTTTTTGTGTTTAAACTTGTAACCGTAACGTTACACAGATTACTACAATAATTCTTCTGGGTAAGCTCACTCCATCGTTTGTCTCTGTCATCTCTGACCTAGACTTATAGAGTTATCATATCAAGTGACATGGGGTTGAGTTAGATAGCTGTTTTAGTTTGTCAGACTATTGATCAGGGTTTCAGAAAGTGAGAGGCTGTTGTTTTACTATTTATGGTATGTTCACTTCATCCGATCAGAACTAGAGTACCTAGTCCCCAACAAATAGGGAAGCGCCTAATATTGCGACCACAGTTGCGTTTACTACAAATTGCTATGAGTTTTTTTGTAGGAACTACGAAATTTTTAATTTCGTCTGCTCTGCCTGTACTTTCGAAATTCGGCATTATGGTGGAGTTTCTGTTAGTAATTTTATTTTATTTCAGCCTGTTGACGACTAGTGCTGCACATGGTTCCTCTGATACACCACTATCTAGAACATCAGAAGGGAAAACTAAAATTATTTAAGATTGTTATTGCAGAAGCTTTAAGAAACCAAGAATGCTACTGGGCTTTTAACAATTCTATATATTTGGGGCTATTAGGCTATCTTTGTAGATTTAGCTACCCAATTTGGTTAAAGAAGAGTTATGTATTAACCTAACGTCTTGAAGCGATCAACTTTGCTAAACATAACTTTTGTGTTTCTACTCGAGCCGTAATATTATGTGCAGATCATCATAGCGGATCATCATAGCGGATGAATGATAGTGAGGTTGTGCATATGCATAACTTCATTGTTATTTGTCCGTAAATCCATGATCTTATAAGTAAGTATAATTTAATTTAATTTAATACAATTTAATTTAATATAATCTGTGTATCTGATATGGGTGAACTGTATGTGATAACGTGCAATGCCTGAAATAAAATGATTTATTATTATTATTATTTATTATTATAATCAGCCTATAATTTTCCCACTGCTGGGACACAGGCATCCTCTCTTCGAGGGGGAGTGGGCTATAATCTACCACGCGGGCCCAGTGCGGGTTGGTAGATGTCACATGTCTTAGAATTGTTGGTTCTAGGACAGGCCAGTGTCCTCACGATGTTTTCCTTCACCATTTTGAGAGCAGAGGTGATGAAATAATTTACACAAAGGAAAGCGCCTGTCTGGGTTCGAACCTACGACTTACGACTCGTAAGTCGCGGCCGTTACCACTGAGCCACCACTCTATTATGTGGATATTGGTTACATAATTATGTAACTACAACAGAGGTCAATAATCAGCCTTAGTACAGACATCATGTTTCTACAATCTGTCAAATTTCTTTAATAGACTTTCAACTTTATTGCTAAAGCATAAGGTTCAAAGTTGATTGGGAAAATTTGTCAGTTTCGGGTAGCTTGATGTGCTGGCGTCTGTACTTAAATATTGTTCTCAATGTTGAAACAAGGATTAGGACCTTCTTACTGCGAAGCGAGCTGTAATGCACAACGGGGCCCTATGTGGGTTGGTGAGCTAGAACCCTACAAAACTGGCCAAGTGCGAGTCCAACTTGCACACGAAGGGTTCCGTACCATAAGGCAAAAACGCCGAAAAAAACACGTTTGTTGTATGGGAGCCCCCCTTAAATATTTATTTTATTCTGTTTTAGTATTTGTTGTTGTAGCGGCAACAGAAATAGATCTGTAAAAAATTTCAACTGTCATCACGGTTCATGAGATACAGCCTGGTGACAGACGGACAGCGAAGTCTTAGTAATAGGGTCCCGTTTTACCCTTTGGGTACGGAACCTTTAAATGGTAATTCGTAAAGATTGATCCATAAAGTCTTTGGAATGGCCCATATTCTGCAGTGTCTACAGTCTGGTATGTCTGAATTAAAATCACAATGCATACATGTTAATATAAATGGGTTTAATAAACAAAACACTGCGGGCGATAGTGACATAAAAGAGATAGTTCAGAAGTGCCACTCCACACAATTGTTCAGATTATACCTCGACATATGTATAACAAATATTTGCTCGGAAACACAAGTGCGGTGGCATCACAGCCGAGCGGGCCCTAATAGAATAACAGCGCTGCGTTATTTATTTTTAAAATATCGCAGCATTATGCTGGGACGGGCAGACCTTGTATGCATAAAGTGCGCCGAGCTATATGCTGTAAAGCGCTTTTAGTGTAATTGTATTATCAATTACGACAGACATTTCGAAATAGCATACAATTCTGCTGAAGCACAATTGCTGTGTTTCAGTTTGAAAGGTAGGGCGTCGGTGTAGTTACGTATAGTCGTTTGAGACAGTTAGTAGTCAGTTAGTTTGTTTAGTTTCGGTGGTGATAACGCTTTGTTATGCTTCTGGTATGTCTATTGTCCATAGGTGGAGGCGCGGCTGTGACTATAACCCACTTGCCGTCTCCCGCCTTCGAATTGTTAGCTATTCAGTAATATAAAAGCGTGCCTCCACAAAGAGGACCGACCTGTTGGAGGCTGCGGGAATCCGCTGGATGCAAAAAGCACAGGACCGCTCGAAGTGGTGATGTTTACGGGAAAACCTAAGGCAATGGACGTTGTTCGGCTAAAGTGAGAATATTATATAATTATAGTGAGACAGCTGGCTCTACATTTGTACGTTTCTCGATCCTTTTTAGTTCGACAAGACGCAAAAATTCAATAGGCCTAAATTCGTGGATCTTCTGCGCTAGGTATCCTGTTTAGTGACAGCGTTGCGACGCGACTGCGACGCCGCTGCGACTGCGCTGCGACCGCCACGCGAGTGCGACCGCGCGATTTAATCCCGCAACAGCGGCAGTCGGTCACAAATTTATAATTTGTACAATTACCAGCGCCCCCGAGACTTGGGGAGCATAGAGCTAAGAAGCGTAGAAGAGACACTGATCATATTTTTTTTTGGGATTTCCCTGTGTACTATAAAAGTAAGTTAGTGCTTAGACCTAGTGGTAGGAGATGAGCATGATAAAACAGAACCATTTCCAGAGACGTTTGTATTTATAAATTATTTTAAATCAGCCCATAATGATCCTACTGCTGCTACAGGCTTAGAGGGAGTGGCGTTTATTTTAACACACGGGCCCAGAGTGGGATCGTAGATCTTTGAATTTATTGGTTCTAGGACATGCCGGTTTTTGATCCGATCACGTCTGATCACAATGTTTCCCTTCACCATTTTGAGACGGTGATGAAATTATAGCCTTCCTGGGTTCGAACCCATGACCTGCAACTCGTAAGTCGGGGGCGATGCCACTGGGCCACTATTGCTTCTTATTAGTTTCTTTACAGTACTGTAATTCCACTAATTGGTCTCTCATTTATTGTGGGTTTTGGTCAGATTTGTCATACAAAATGTGTTTGTAAATAAGTGAAATAAGGGCCCGGATGTCTAATTCCCTTATAAACCTTTTTATAGATATGTTACAGTTCACATACATCTCGATTTGATATAGCTTTGTTTCGATCGACCCATCCCGCTGTTTCGTTTCCTTGAACCACTTCATTAATATTTTATAATAAGTAATTTCAAAATGTTTTCAGACCGTGTCCCTTCTACAACATTTATACCCCAACTACGAGGGCAGAATCGCCGGGTAGAAGCGCAGACAAATAAATTTAGCAGCGAGATAAGCGACGTATAAATCAGACTACTACAACGCACGCTTACCACGGGAAAAATGTTCCGATGCAACGCTAAGCGCAGCTAACTTCAGAGGTAACCTACTGACTTTAAGAAATGCGGTGTGAACCGGATTAAACTGCTTTTCTTTACGGTTTACCGTTCTAATTTTAAAAAGGTTTTTTTTTGAAAAGCTCCTATCTTCATTGACCTAGTCACTTTGAGAAATGCGGTGAGAACCGGATTAATCTGGATTGTTGGCAGTGTAGCGTTCGTTTTGAGAAATGATTATTTCTATGTAACTCCAAGCGCAGCTAACTTCAGAGGTAACCTACTGACTTAAAGAATTGTAGTGAGATCCAAATTAAACTGCTTTTCTTAGCGGATTGCCGTTCTAAAATCATTGTTTCTTTTTAACTCTTAAGCTAACGTTTTTCTAGAAGTGCGGTGAGCACCCACATAGCGTCCGAAATTTACTGGTGAATGACGTCACTGAAATTTTATCTATGAAAGTAATTTGGTGTATTTTCCTGAAGAGGCTTTTTAACGCCGTAAACTGAAACCACGCTGCCTTTTTTGTATTTTATACAAAGAATAAAAATAATTATCAAAAGAAGCAAATCGTAATTGTTTTAACATCTCCTAATAGATACCGGACTGTTTGTATTTCGTGCGACAGAGATAACGCTCTACGAAGCCGAAATTAGCCGATTGTCTCTTTCCAAAGGTCGATGTGCAATATTTATCGCCGGGTACTGTATATTGTTCCAAGCAGGCATAAAGCCCCAACTTTCAGCACAGGCAGCAATCGAGCCGTAAACCTCTCCGGCGACATTGTTCCTATAAAACTATCAAAATAATCTGCTCTAAGCCCACATTCACTAAACCTAACCCGGCTAAACCTAAGCCTCACAGTTTTAAAACCGTTTTACATAAAACTATTCGCAAATGTTTTATGCCCCCGACGAGTTAGCGAAGAAGATTGCAATTTGCCCCTAACATTAAAATGTGCTGGCAAAATTTGTGAATATTGGATAGGAATTTATATTACGTGGTGGATGGTCTCTTGGGAAAGAATAGATTAGAAGGATTTTTTAAACTTTTGTAGCAAGCAAGCTGTGTTAATCCAGGAAATGGTCTATCTATGTGCCAATTTTCATTCAAATCTGTTCAACGGTTTACGCGTGATTGAGTAACAAACATCCAAACATCTTCACAAACTTTCACATTTTAAATAATATTAGTAGGAAGTAGGACTGCCAGGTTTCGAACCCATATCGTCGCGTCCGAGAAGCTTTTGTGCCGTCATAAGAATATTACAGAAAAAAAAGCTATTGATGTAGACGGTCGTTCACATGGAAATATGTAGTTGGTCGTCTACGATCGATAGTCTTTTTTTCTTTATGTTTATAAAGAAGTGTTACACAGCATCCGAAGCAAAGTTCGTAGCTCGCGTAGCACTTATAAGCTTGAATGTTTGAGCTTAAGGGGCTTACATGACCTAAAGCACGGTCACTTTCGGACTGCATAAAAAAGAAAGAGAAGCGCGACGACACAATGCTGGTAATTTGCAAAATATGAAGCAATTATTTAATTACTTACACAAAATCTATTGTTTGAACTAATAAATTAAAAAACTAGTGTTTTAGTATGTTGCTTGTAGGATAATCTGACAAAAAATCAGAAAGAAAGTTTTTAGAGGTATCTTCATGATTTTTTTCTATCGTATCAAATTAGTTGTATTATGTTTTCAACACACTATCTAATATATCCTGAAGAATATCATATATTTTTCTGATTTTGTTTACTGTCGTCAAACATATACTTTTATTGTTTCTAAAACTTGCGTTTAGGTCCTATAAGCCCCTTAAGTAAATCATTTAGATTGACATTACTGTAAAAAATCTAATTACGATGAATAAAAAGTTCTGAAATATATATTTTGTCCGAACGAAAATACTATTCAAGATGTTTGTAACTTCATCACGCATAAACGGTTGAACGTATTTGAATGAAGGTAGCTCATGCCTTGGATTAACACACAAAATGATTATTGACCTTTTATATTCACATGTTATATTAAAATGCTTATATTATGTATACTATTATTACACAAAGAACTAACTGCTTACACTAAATTCTAGAAATGACTAACTATACAAATACAAAACAACACTTTGAAGCGCTCGTTCGCATCACTGTCATTCCAAAATGAGCTCAGAAGATTGGCAGCAGTTTAGAACTGAAAAACAGGAATTCTCTAAGATGATTATTGTGAATACAACAGCTGGTAATCAATAAAAAACTGTACTCTTCAAACCACATCAATAGAGCACTAACTAACTAAACATTACTGCCGTAACAGTCAATGCAAAAGCAGAGTGTTGCGCCAATTTTCAAATAAACATAAAACGATATTTGTACGATAGATAGTGGGGTGCCGTTACTGTTATCGGCCACATAAAGTCGAACGGTTCGAAATTAAAAAGAATAACGGTCAGCGACATCGCCTCAGGCGGTTTGTGAACGGTTCCTGATATTTTGTATACACGTTATAGCCGGGTTTTTGTCACAATTATCGCGGTGGAAAAGGGTTTGTAAGGGTTGTATTTTTTTTCTCTATTTTTTTGAGCGGTTCATTAATGGTCTTTAGGAGATTGGGCCGATAATTAAGAGAGTATGATCCATTTAAGTTGTCTTACAAGGGTGTTTTATGTGGCTGGTAGTCGTTAGTTTGATCGTCGAATCGTTGAGCTACTTAAGTTTTGAGTTGAGCTGCACGATAACTGGCAGCGTGAACTGACTGCACAGGTCCACTTATATCTGTGTGGTTCTTTCCTCAAAAGATCATTTCAGACATCAATCTACATGGTCCTCACATGATCTTACCGACTGGTCTGGACTTTAAAACAGACTGTGACCTCTGCGTTTGTTTCGGCCTTGATTCTCAGAGTGTTGAGATAGGAAACGCCGAAGTCATCTAGTTTTTAAATATGATTGACGTGTTAAAGTTATGGTGTCCCCAGAACACCCTACCAAAGTTTCATCACAATCTGACCAATGATTTCGGAACGCATAGAGGACAAACATACTAACATTGAATTTTGTTTATACACATATATAAATGTACAGCAACGTCTAGGTACCGAAGTATATAGGTACTGCCATCAGTGACGGATTAAGACTACTTGATGCCCTAAGCAATCCATGCCGGTGGGCCCCCCTATCCGTATGTCAACTAGAATCGGTCTTTAAACCATTACCGCCTAAAAACATTAGTTTTTTTTGTAAAATAGGACTCTGCATTTTGAAAAATTTAATTCACAATGTTCTTCAAGGTATTGAAGAGTCTGCTTTGCCAGTTCATATCCTGTGTGATGCGTTTCCAACCCAATAAATGTAAGAAATCGCTTTACTGCCTGCCCATCTTTTGTATAGCGAATAACTACGCTGAGCTGGTCCATGTGTATCAAATCCGGCGTAGAATCTACTGAAAGACTATCATATCTAGAATCTTTTATCTGCGATAAAATTTTACCATGCACTTCTTGGGCCATTATCATAATCAACTCTTCGTAAAACCCATGCCCACTCGCTGCACAAGAGGGCAGCGAGTGGGCAAGCGGGAGTGGGGTTATGACTCTAGGTCGGACTCTATGTCAACTTAAAACGCGCAAATTTTCAAATTAGTCCTAGAAACTTTTTTGGTGTGGTTTTTGACGTGAGAGTGAGACGTGATGCCCTAAGGACGGGTTTTTTTGTGCTTTTTCTGGTGCCCCCTCAGACGTGATGCCCTAGGCAATTGCTTAATTTGATTAAGGGTTAATCCGTCACTGACTGCCATCACTAAATCATGGTAACTGAAACAAGTGGTCAATGTATATTGACCACTATTTTCAACAAACCTTTTTCCACTTTATCAATGAACGATTGCATAATCCATTCTTAAAAACACCCAGACACAACACGTCCTATTTTTATTCTCAAAAACCTGATACACGTAAAATAAAAAACTCAGAGTCCATTTAAAGACTTCAATCATAATTTTATCACCAAGGAGACAATCCTAAAGAGTGTCAAACGGGAATAAAGTGTCAACGTTCGTGTCGACGTCAGTCAACACGAGAGATTCTTGGCACGAGCCTAGAGTGTGTTGATTCATGAGTAGTGTATGTTCACGGTTGATTTCTGTAGCGAGGTGAGCAGTGGTGTATGGGAAGCTTGAAGGAGCTAGGCCGGGGAGATATCACCATAACTATTTTTGGTGCCGAGCAGCGTTGCTGTTTCGGTTTGGGTGTGGGTGCCTGTGTAATTACAGGCACATGAGATATTTCAGAGCAGTGGTGGCTCTGTGGTAACGGCAGACATTAACGAAGTGGGTGTGAACCCAAACAGGTGATCCTGTCCGGGTTCACACCCACCCACTGCTCTCAAAACGGTGAAGGAAAACATCATGAGGAAACTGGCATGTTCTTACACTTCATTTCTGTCTTTCGAAGACATGTGACATCTACCAACCCGCACTGGGCCGGCGTGGTGGATTATGGCCCACTCCCTCTCGAAGAGTGAAGTCCTGTGTCTCAGCGATGGGAAGATTATAGGCTGAATATGAGCTATTTCAGCCTTTACTGACTATAGGATACCTGCGATGCCTCTTATAGTCCCGAGGATGGAAAATCTCCTGCAATGTCTTTGATAATGCAGAAGTCTATTGGCTGTGGTAAACACTCACCAACAGATGGGAGTCTGCTTGTTTGCAACCCATAAAATATTAAAACTTGAAGGAAATTAATATTTATGCCGAAATTTGCGTGAGGACGTTCGTTGATAAAAACATTAGATTGCAATTTATACACATTACATCTTCTTCAAAATTAAATAGTATGATACCAACCCACATCATAGCAAAAACCAACGTTATTTTAACTAATAACAAAAGAAATTTCCTACACACTCACACTTCGAAGAAAATCAGAATTTTCTCTACAACCCGTAAATCAAATCAACCATTAGGCTGCTTCCACACGAGCGACACGTGATTAGGCAGTTTCTCCACGGGCGACACGTGAGCTATTTAAGCTGAGTTCAGCTCTGTAATATAATAAAGCGCTAGACTTGTTGTACTGTATTAGATTTACTACTCACCTATTGTGTGAAGAGTAGTGAACGAAGATAGAAACTGAAGTACAGGATCGTATGTCTATTTTATTTTTACACTAGCTTCTGCCCGGACTTCGTCCGCGTGAAATTTCACCCTCCCCCATTCACCCTGTTAGGGGTGGGATTTCGAAAAACCTTCTTCACAAACACACTTTTGAAACGAGTATATTTCAAATTAAGAAAAAAAACTATTTTTTTTGGAAGTCGGTTGTTTTGTTTTTGTAAAAAACTTTTTTTTCTTAATTTGAAATATACTCGTTTCAAAAGTCCAAACAAAACATTATTTCAATAATAAAAATGAGACCGCTACGAGATAGATTAGTTCTCATTTATTTATAAAAGTCAAAGTCAAAGCATTTATATCAAATAGGCACATAAAAGGTACTTTTGAACATGAAAAATTACAATAAAATAGAATTGATTCTAGTGGCCCCTTCCAAAGGGTAGTTTTCGTATGGAAAAGAATGGGCAAGAAACTCCACCGTTACTATAATATGTGAAGACGAACAATATCAAAACTCTCTATCCCACCCAAAACCCACACTACTCTGTACCCCCAGTGCTCTGCAATAACATTACACTGCACACATTACGTCACAGAGCTAATCACTTACACACATAAATTATCAATACCGCGCCTGTGTGGGTGGCGTAGCGCCGTAGCTCGTAGCAGCTCTACGCCGCTACGAGATAGGACCCGTCTACGAGAATTGTGTATTTTCTTGCGTTTATTTTTTTAATGTTTGTGGGTTTTGGTTAGAAAATGCTGTGATTTTTTTGTAATTCTAGCTTGTTAACTTATACTGCTGAATATCAGTTTCCTGGCTGCTTTTGGTGAATAATCATAAAATCATAGTACTTTAATTCACATAAACCTACATGGGCACTTATGGAACGTCAGAAGCTAGGTGCACGGTTCTAATTGGTTGTTGTTTTCTATGGAGAAGATCCGGCAAGAAGCTACACGAAATCTTTTAAAAATAATTAGCTTTTACAATGTGTTCAAATTACAGTGTTAACAGCTGTACGGGAGGACAGTGTAGACCTGTCAACAAGTACTTACAAAATAGAAAATGGTTTACAAATCTACAGTCTACATAAATTTATCATAGAAAGTTATCACTGTTTCCCAATATTCAAGTTACTTGATGATTGCATCAAGAGACTAACGCATTAGTTTTTGTTGCATTTACCAGTCTTAAGAGGAAATGCGGGTGGTCGTCGTCGATAAGCCCGCATTTCCTCTTAATACACAAAAAAAAAATCCTTAAAGAGTTACCATGGAGTTAGTTTGACTAACTGACTGACTCTTTGACAATTCAAAAGTGTCTGTAAATGGTTTAATTAAAATGAATGCTTTCAATTTGAGTTTCTTCCGCATTCTTCTCTAAAGGAAACTACATTTAGGGAGCTCCAAAGAATGATGATTTCATGAAACAGTTATTCTTTGGACTTACGTGGTCTTAGAGAGTTGTGTTGATGACTTTAATGATTATAATTCTGTAAATACATATTTGTTACGGCCGCGAATCATATAGGTATGTATTAATCAACGTACAACTTAATACTGACCGGCAAATTGCAAAAAACATAAAAAAAAATGAATTTCGCGGGCTACCCTGGCGCTTTCGCCTTAATAAAATTAACACTATTATTTTATTTACGGCTACGTTTGGTTGGTTGGCCCGTTGGAGGTGTGAAGGTTTGAATCTAGTTTTAGCATATCAGAACAGCATTTTTTTTTAATCACTACGCACCCTTTTATTTTGTCGCTGTGAAATGACATTACGCATCTCCGCTCGTCGGGGGACGACACGGAGTATGTGGGACTCCCTGCCAAGGTATACCCACTAAAACTCAGCGGTGTTCCCTCGTCGCCATGATGGGGGAAATCCGGCTCAGCCTTTGCGTCCACAAGCCCCCCGGCGCATGCCCGCCTAACTGGCGGCACCGCATGTCCCCCCGGCTGGGGGGCTAGGGGAATGGCCGGGAACACCTGGCCATTCCCGTCCGGCACTGGTGGAAGCCTGTGCAATACAGGCGAGGGTGCCCCCGCGCCCGTCGCCTGCTGGCTTCCACCTGGGAGGAGTCGGAGGTGACTGTCATACTGACGTCGTCTTCGACCCCTCCTCCGCCTTCGGAGCGGCGCCGCGAGAGAGTCTTCCTCCCGCGCGCGGTCCGCTGCCTCCTTCTGGGACATGACGTGTTCGCACAAGGAGGCGACTCACTAGGAGCCCTAGTTTATCTTACTCAACCTGTACCTCAACAGAGGAATCGAACAGAGCTGATGGGCCTCTCTCGTAAATTTAAGAACGCTCCCTGTCTCAATCTGTCAAAAATACCTCGAATTTCCCTTCCTTTTTGACAAGTTTCTAACTACCATACTAAGTTACGAACGACCCGTTAAGTTACGAACAGACGGGAAACGTTGCTAATACATTTTGTAGTTTTATTCTCCCAGAAATAAGCCTCGAGGCTCGAGGTCAAATACCACCATTTAATGTTAGTCACTCCGGATCATTCATCTTAAGGATAATAAAAGAATACAAATAAGAGAGAATGAATAAAAATAGTGGTTTTATTGTAAGTTTGAGTTATAATATTTTAGCATACCATTGCGTTCATTTCAATATTGTGGGTGTACTTACAGCCATAGACACACCACTCATCCATAGTAAATAGCATATATTATATGAATAATCAGCCTGTTATGCTTCCACTGATGGGACGTAGACCTCTCTTCGAGAGGGAATGGGGCGTAATCCACCAGGCGGCAGTGCGGGTTGGTAGATGCCACATGTCTTCGAATTTTCCGTTCTAGGACATGCCGGTTTCCTCACGATGTTTTCCATCACCGTTTTGAGAGCAGTGGTGATGAAATTAAATACACAAAGTAAAGTACAGACACCAGCACATCAAACCCGAAGCTACCCGAAACTGTCAAATTTTCCCAATCAACTTTGAACCTTTTGCTTTAGCGGTAAAGTTGAAAATCTATTAAAGAAATTTGACAGTTTGTAGTAGCTTGATGTGCTGGCGTCTGTACCTGCCTGGGTACGAATTTACGACCTACAACTCGATCTACAAAATCGGGGCCGATAATATTGATAATAATTAATCTTAAAACCGCAAGAGAATTGAATCTGCGACTCATAGCTCTGGAAATCAAAAGCTGAACCGCTGCAAAACCCAGACTTAGCCGCTAGATAAATACTATGTCTGGAAATTAATGTCAGATGAGGCTTTTCAACTTAGTTTTTGGGTAACTAGCACAAGCACAGAAAACACGTAAGTTACGTCCAAAGTGAACGTGACCAATAAAAACACGAATTTTATAGAAAATCTTGTACTACATAAACTTTTATTCACCGGAAATACATTTCTGGGTTCCAATTCTTGGTGGTTCCACAAAAATATGTTTTCTTAAGTAAAAGAAAATTATTATTATCTAACACGGAAAATCTGCCTAAAATCTAATATTGATAATTAATCTTAAAACCGCATGGGAATCGAATCTGCGACTCATAGCTCTGGAAATCAAAAGCTGAACCGCTGCAAAACCCAGACGTAGTAGCTAGTTTTATCTTAAAAATACTATGTCTGGAAATTAATGTCAGATGAGGCTTTTCAACTTAGTTTTTGGGTAACTAGCACAAGCACAGAAAACACGTAAGTTACGTCCAAAGTGAACGTGACAAATAAAAACACGAATTTTATAGAAAATCTTGTACTACATAGACTTTTATTCACCGGAAATACATTTCTGGGTTCCAATTCTTGGTGGTTCCACAAAAATATGTTTTATTAAGTAAAAGAAAATTATTATTATCTAACACGGAAAATCTGCCTAAAATATAATATTGATAATTAATCTTAAAACCGCATGGGAATCGAATCTGCGACTCATAGCTCTGGAAATCAAAAGCTGAACCGCTGCAAAACCCAGACGTAGTAGCTAGTTTTATCTTAAAAATACTATGTCTGGAAATTAATGTCAGATGAGGCTTTTCAACTTAGTTTTTGGGTAACTAGCACAAGCACAGAAAACACGTAAGTTACGTCCAAAGTGAACGTGACAAATAAAAACACGAATTTTATAGAAAATCTTGTACTACATAGACTTTTATTCACCAGAAATACATTTCTGGGTTCCAATTCTTGGTGGTTCCACAAAAATATGTTTTCTTAAGTAAAAGAAAATTATTATTATCTAACACGGAAAATCTGCCTAAAATCGCTACGAACGGTCCGCCCAAGATGTGTTTTTAACGCACACACACAAAAATCAACGCACACGAACGCACATAATGTGACATTTATAGACGCGTCAGCTGAAAAAGGCACGCAGGGCAAATTGAACTCTTACGTTAGTTAAATAAGAGCGAGAATACTCAGCAAAAACTGAGCTAAATTAGGATATTTCAAAAGTCAAACACAACACTTGAACTTTTTTTTCTCAGAGTGAATTTAACTTTAATTCAAAGGGCTAAGGTTCGAAGTTCCGTTGCCGATGAAAACAGATATGTCATGTCTATGTTCCGAATTTGAAAGAGCTTTCCGAGGGGAGCCGAGCGCTTACCGATCGGGTCCGAGCGGCGCCGAGACGAGGCGAGTGCCGCGAATGCATTACGACGTAGTGCTATAGGGTTGGTACTGAGGAAAACTGCTATTTTTACATATACATACTTTTTGGTTGTTATACTTGTACTTTTATGCGTTTTTGTTAAGTAGGTTATTTTTGGTGAATATAGTTATGGTGTTGTCTAGCAGTGGCGTTATTGATTTTATGCTTAGCTTTAAAATAAAAAATAATGAAATTACTGAAACTGAATTGATCTAATACAATCAATATTCCATAGTGCAGTTCCAATTAAAGAAAATTATAATCTTATATTAGCAAGCATCTTGCACTCAAAACTTAAAAATAATGGACAAAAAAATCAATACTTCGAATAGCTTTCATCTAGCCTAAAAATAGCAGCAGTCACAACCTAAAAAAACCTTACGAAAAAGCCGGAAAAGCTTGCCGTCAGCCCTGTGCGTAGGGCGGGGCGGGGCGGGGCGGTGCGCGCGGGGAGGGGGTGCGGCGAGTCGCGCCAGTCGGTCGCGGGGCGCCGCGCAGCCCACACGCGTCATGCGCGCCCTCTAGCGTATTATGTTCCTCCCCGACCTCCCGCGAGCCTGCATGGTGGACGACGTAGCGACTTACTTGCAAGCGCCCTCCTCGGGACAGGTGGCTACAATTATTAACAACAAACCCATATGTAATTAACAATGATCATATTAACAGATGTTGTGAGCTAATGTTGCTTACCTAAACTGCGTCGGCCGCCCGGGTATTTTCGGGACGTACCGATTTCGCCGTCAGATCAATGTGGACGCACGTGATCCTCTAAAGTTGTAGGCTGGATGTGACTGGTCACATCACTAGTAACAAGGTAACTTAAAAAAGAACAAAAATAAAAAAATAAACACGTGTCGACGTTCAAGTTGAAGATTGAGAAGAATTCAAATTGAGAATCAAGTGTAACGGTTTCCGATAAGGTAAAGAAGTAAATTGTGTTCAAAACAGTCCGTGTAAACAGATCGATAAGCATGCTTTTGTACAAGATTGACGGTTGCAAGCTGTGATGTACGTTGAATTTAAAACAATTCAGTGAATATTTTAAAACCAAAACGACAAGGATGTGAAGCTTTTGACACAAAAACGATTAGATAATCTCAAAGGAGCTGTATTACGGTGAATATAATTACCAATTTCTATAATCCAAAAAAAATATAATTTATAAATCCTATGACGGATTTCATTCTAAATCTTTATGAACGAGCATAACCTTCAAATGCGACTAAATTACTTATAATAAAGAAGAATCATAAAACGGAAACATCTGAAGCTCGAGTTTTTAATATAGTTATGAAACCGAAAGACTAAAATTAAGATCCTATGAAGAAACAATCCAATGACTAAGAATTGTTGTTGCGTGATTCAGAATGACAATCAGTTTCATATAGTGTGATCCATAAATAATTAGAAAGACTAATCAAAGACACTACGTAACGTAAATAAAACTTAAAAATGGAAATCATGAAAACAATATTCAAGTCATAAAACGAAACTCATTCCATTTTCAAAAGTGCTAAAATCGACATCAATACAAACTTCAATCAATCGAAAAAAGAAAAAATAAAAACAAATTCAACCTCTTTGCTAATACAACAGCTCTAATCAACATAAAAAAAACCACGGAAGAACCATAGATAATAATAGCATTAATAAAAAGGAAAAAGGTTAGTGAATCGATATGGTGTGGCTAAGATGTGAATAAGTTGACTGCAGGGAAACTACGGCATAGCATAGCATAACGCCCATCGCATCTGCAGTTTACCCTGTTTTGCTAAAATCGGCTCTATCTGACTGTAAAAACAATTTACTTGCCGTTTTCGAAAAGTTTTAGTTTTAAAAGGAGGTTTTATGCGGGTTCGCGGACCTCTTTCGTTTACGTTACGTTTCTTTTACTGTAATGTTTTTAGGTTAGGATAACATGGTTTTGGGAAACGCGTGTTTTCCTTAGTTAAAGTATTTTTTTTATTGTTCTTGTTTTTCTTTTTAGGGGTTCATGTTGTGCCTATTGGGCTGTCCTTCGTTATATTGATTGCGATTCTTACTATACTATATAGTTTGATACATTTTTTTTTTGTTTATCTTAGCTAAATCTAAGTTCGGATAAATACGAGAGTTCATTTCACCTACTTTGTGAACTGAATGGTTTATTAGATTCTCCGTTATTGTTTGTTTATTTATACTTTATAAGATCGCTGTTTAAAAGCTTTCGTTTATTTTGTTCATATCTTGGAAATTTTGGAGGTATTGGCTCCGTGCCCTAATACTTTGCCCTTGATCTTGATGATGAGAATTCGTTTGGTAAACATTAGTTTTTTATGTATTACTAATAAATCGATTGGTTTTATGATTTATTTATATTTTTGTTATAATTCGGCTTTTCTCATAGTTATCTTTTCTCTAAACCATTCGTTTTCGAAAAGTAATTAAAAATTACACTATTGTCATTCATACAATTGTTAAATATTTCAATAATAACATTTCAATAAACGTCCTGTCCTCACCATAAGGTATCAAAACTTTTACATACATAAGTACTTAAAGTAACATACAAAATACATTATCGACTAACAATTTAGAGCAGTATGTTACACATAAAATTCGTACATACGATAATATAAACGGGGTTGGGAAGGTAACCGGCTCCAAGTTAGTCGAGCCGGCACCCAGCGCTTATTCAGCAGAGATAAACCGACCAGAACTCGACACAACTTGAAATTCTAATTTAATTTCGTACATTTCACTTGTGGAATACGAAGCATTTGATTAAAAGTTAAATCTTGCAGTTTTACAATAAAAAGATCTTTATTAAAAAGGTTGTTAATGGATGATGAAATTAAATTTAATTGGGATAAGATATAGATGAGAAGTAAACTTGGTCTCAAATTAAATGAAATAAAAACACGAAATACTATTCAATCAATAGAAGAAAACTAGTAAAATGGAGAAATCTATGAGCCATAAGAAGTACGCACTATTGATAGAGACAAATAAAAAAAAAAAAATAAAAAAAAAAATAAACAAAAAAAAAAAAACAAACAAACAAATAACAATTAATAATAATAATTAAAAAAACAAATAATAATTTTATGATGTTTTCGCTATATTTTATGGTCCGGAAATGGGAAGAGCGATATAATTCTGCAAAGCAACAATAATTAAAGAAGAAACAAAAAAAAAAATATTGCGATACAGACGACACGCATAAGAAAACCAATGACATTGTGAAAAAATTAATGTCAAAAACTTAGACAAAAACATCTGACTGTCAGATTCTCTGAAAGAAAGTAAAAAAAAATTCTTGAAAATGAGAGCATGTATGGAGGCGGAGGAAACGGTGGCGCATGTGCTTCTTGAGTGCACAGGCGTTACCAAGATTCGCGAGGAGACCCTGGGAACACCAACATCCCTTGCGGACGCCCTGAGGAGACCGGGAAGTCTAATCTGCTTCTGGAGGGAGGTGGGCTGGTTGGAGTAATCGGCCACCATGGCTCACGCACAATGGTCCACTTCAAGGACTAAGTGCGGAAACCTAAACCCCATGATAGATAGATAGATTATCTAAATACTGAGATTTTACAAATGTTTTATTTTCGCTAAATTAGATAAACAATGGTCACAGGATAATCTTTTTCAAATTAGTATCTCATGCATTCATGATACTGCTCACATTAACTGATTTTTGAACGGATAAACACGTAAAAGAAAGCAAGAAATAGACAATGAAGAACTCAATCACGGTCGTAAAAAAAGGAATTTTCAATGTTTTAAAAATGAAATATGTATTATAAAAAAATGGCGCCCAAAGTACCCGGCCGGCTTGCGTTGAGCGGATCGCGTCGCATCGGTGTTTCTCGATGTATCCCCCTATTATTTCTTCTATCACCCTTTTTGCCACTCGATGTATGAATGTTTTTCACTAACTGTTAATGTTGATATTTTAATGTATCCCTAATAATTGTTAGTTTGAACCTTTTTTTTCTGTCTCCTTTGAGGTGCGTGAAATTTTATGTAATTTACGATTATTTTTAGTTCATCCTCAGCCTTACATTCTCTGAAACTTGTTCCTTATAAGTACAAAATTCTTTGAAATAAGACTCAAAATTAGAAAAAAATCATGATTCTATTTTCGCCATTGTCAGTCATAATGATTCACGCACCGCAATATGTATATTTTTGTTTGTAATTGGATTGTTACATTGATTTTACGAACTTCTCATCGATAGAATATGTTTGATTCTTGCCAGCAGAAAATGCTCTTCTAAATATTGTTATAACATAATATGAGACGGTGAAAACAATGTAACATACTGTTCATTTACAAAATGACCAGGAAAATAAAAAGAAAAAGAACTAAAAAGTGAATAAAAAACTGGGTTCTGAAACCATAGACAGATGAAACTTCTACTTAACTATGATTGGATTTAATGCTAATGTTTGTTTGAAAAGTAATTTATTTCCCTGGCCACCGTGTTTAGTCGATAATTCTGTATATGTGCATGATTCCCGAATGCACTACCCTAAAAGCGAGAATGTTTTGCACGAACCTGTTATTTTTAAAATTTCTTTTTTAATTTAACTACTCCAAGCAAAGGAATCCATTAGTGAATTGGATTTGTATATTGATGTTTTTTATTTCGATCGCAGCGCACAGGTAATCCATGTATAATGGCTGTATGTAACCTCGTCTGTATTTTTGACTCTTGATGTCTATATCTATATATATAAATTTTAACCGTGTTTCTTTTATAGAATATCGGAGTTTTAACAGGTTAAAATAATCTTATTTAAAAATCATTTTTTTGTGTGTAGATTAATGTCGGGATAGTTAAATGGGTTAATATTTTTAGCGACAGTAGGAAGCTCGTTCTATAAAACAGCGGATTTTTTGCTATCTAATAATAAACTGAAATAATGTAGATGTTGACCGTTAAAATATTACGATTCTTATTTTATCAGCGTTTAAAGCTCTGGAACATTTGTTGTAAGAGTTTAACATAGAAATATTATGGTAGGTTCGGTTTTCAGTTAAACTAACTACAGATTTTGAATTTCGAACTTCTTTAAGTTTCTATTCTATTTTTCTCTATGGCAATAAGACGTCTTGAAGTTTCATTCAAGTTCTTTCTTTCATAATCATTTAATTTCGAGTTCGTAACAAGTGTTCTAAAAGTGAAAGCCAGGTACTTAAATAGCCGTTTCAGGTTATTAGCATGATTTACACTTTATTTGAAGCACTAATATCATAAATCATTAAAAATTATATGTTGTTCGTTGGTTGGACAGATTTGGCTATTTGTGTTTTAAAATATTCGTAATAGTCCGTATTAGGTTTTTAAGGAAAGAAAAATTGGAAAAAAAATCCACGAAAATTTTCAAATTCAGGAAAAACTGAAAGTTTTTTTTTCTATGGGATTTTTTTAGGATTTATGAATTGTTGAAAATTGGACAGGACAACGTCTGTCGGGTCAGCTAATAAAATAATATGATACGAAACGTAAAGCGTCCCGGTTGTGTACGAGTAACTACTTAAGGCGAAAGCGCCAGGGTAGCCCGCGAAATTCAATTTTTTTTAGGTTTTTTGGAATTTGCTGGTCAGTATTAAGTTGTACGTTGATTAATATATGAATCGCGGTCATAAGAAATATGTGTTTACAGAATTATAATCATTAAAGTCATCAACACAACTCTCTAAGACCACGTAAGTCCAAAGAATAACTGTTTCATGAAATCATCATTCTTTGGACTTACGTGGTCTTAGGGAGTTGTGTTGATGACTTTAATGATTATAATTCTGTAAACACATATTTCTTACGGCCGCGATTCATATATTAATCAACGTACAACTTAATACTGACCAGCAAATTGCAAAAAACGTAAGAAAATTTGAATTTCGCGGGCTACCTAGCGCTTCCCCCTTAAATCGATTTCTTGCAGCTCTACGCCGAGGCTTACGGTTTTTGAACATCAAGATCGGAATTAAGCTATAATTATAGTATTTAATGTTAGGGCTTAACTTTTTGCACCATTTGTACCATGAACTATGTATCTGTACCTTTACCCACTAAAACAAGAACAGTCTACCTACGTATTTATTCTTAGAAGTTATTTGATCATCATTTGCCTAGCCTTTTCCTAACTGTGTTGGGGTCGGCTTCCAGTCTATCCGGATACAGCTGAATACTGGTATTTTATATAAAGCGATTGCTTATCTGACCTCCACCTCCACAACCCAGTTACTGGGGTACAAGGGGTGTCGTATTAACGATACCCCTTGAGAAGACTAGTTGTCAAACTTTCGGGCTTCTGACGACCCGTAACGACTGTCAAAGATCTATGAATGACAGCCGGGACCAACGGCATAACATGCTTTCCGAGACCCGGAGGGGTAAAGAAAAGAGAAAAAAATAAAAAATGCTTGCATATACGATTATACTACAAACTTAGTCCAGAAATTATTTTGTACAACTTTTTGTCTTTTTTGTACAAAAACTGTTGTTTCCATCAAGTTCAAAATAATTTTCCTAGAAAGTCCTTATAAAGTTCTACTTTTCAGATTTTTTTCATATTTTCTAAACTTATGGTTCAAAAGTTAGAGGGGGGGGGACACATTGTTTTTTACTTTTGGAGCGATTATTTCCGAAATTATTGACATTATCAAAAAATGATTTTAGTAAACCCCTATTCATTTTTAAATACCTTTCCAACAATATATCACACGTTAGGGTTAAAATTAAAAAAAAAATCACTTCCCACTTTACATATAGGGGGGCTACCCTAATAAAACATTTTTTTCCAATTTTTATTTTACCACTTTGTCGGCGTGATTGATATACATATTGGTACCAAATTTCAGCTTTCTAGTGCTAACGGTCACAGTGATTAAGCGAGGACGGACAGACGGACAGACAGACATGGCGAAACTATAAGGGTTCCTAGTTGACTACGGAACCCTAAAAAGAAAAAAAAAGAAAAGAAAAAAAAGCAGCATATGCAAGGATGGTCACTCATCCACTGACCAGCCATGGTAAGCGTAGCTAAACCTGGGCAAATGACCCGTGCGGCTGTTATTACTTAGCCACAAACCTAAAAGCTAATAATTATAACAAAAACTAGTTTTCTCAATAAGCGTTTTCGATTGGCTGTTTCAAGATCAGCCTCATACACAAGTACATAATTTATATGAGAAGGAACAAACAGAAATAAAGTTTATTACAGTCATAAGTGTATCCAGGGTTGCCAACTTTTTATATGAAAACATATTGTATTTTCGAAGCCATTGCTTATATAAAAATAGAAGACAGCGAAGAAAAAAATATATACATAATAGGTATGTTTCAAAAATATATTTAATTTTTAAATGCATGTTTTTTGATACTTTGAACCTTTATTAACGGGTTTTTATTTTTTATGATATTAGTAATATAATTTAATTGTTAGATCATTACATTCCACTATTGTTAGTAAGGACATAAACATCTTACAAAATAGTGTTAGTACATTATACCTCTGTCAATTAATAAATTCAAAAAACATTTCAGAGACGATGACAATAATAATAATAAAAAAAAAAAAAATTATAATAATTCACAATAACAATATACACACACCACTTCTGGGCACGGTATAAATGTCTAATAATTATTACACATCTCGCCATTTTGTATTGAAATAAAATGATAGTAGTTTTATCTACTTTTTTTAAATTAAATGGATTCATTTATAAACGATGATTAAAGTTAGGAAACGTTTAAGGCTGAGGCTACATTAGGCCGCGACGCGACCTGCGACACATGAGCGATTAAAACAAGTAAATGAATGCTCACGTATATGGCTACACCGTACATCAAATAATACTAGCGATCTTAGATTTCTTTATGCGATAGGAACAACATTACTGAAATCACGGCATCGGCTACATCAATGAGCGAAATTGAAGCGAATTTATTAGAAAATTGCTTTTTTTTTCGCTTGTAATGTAGCCATACCATGTTTTTCTCGTTTCGCTCTTCCCGTCGCATCGCAAATCGCTGCCTACTGTAGCCTCAGCCTCATGGTTGAACAGTTAAGTAATAATTAGCGTCATTACTTAAATTTGGGCAACTTTTAAGCATAAAAAGAGAACAGTATTTAGGCCTCTATTAAAGCAGCATATTATATAGTAGGGGTAACCCTAAGTGTATCTCTGGAAGCAACAATAAAAAATAAGGAAGAAATAAATAAGCATAGACAAAGAGGGTTTACTTATAATTTCTATGTATGGAGGTCGTAAATCTTTGATACAACCTTTTTATGTGTTTCATTTGGTTAATTGTTTGTGTTACAGTAGTGGAATATTATGGTAACAAGATTTTTTGTGTGAAGGTTCTTTGGTAATAACAGCCGCACGGGCCGACCGATTAGGTTAAGCTACGCTTGCCGCGGTTGGTCCGTGGATGGGTGATAATCTTTACATACCAAGATCCCTCCGTGCTTCGCAAAGCACGTTAAGCCGTTGGTCCCGGCTGTCGTTCGTGGATCTTTGACAGTCATTACGGGTCGTCAGAAGCCCGAAAATCTGACAACCAGTCTTACCAAGGGGTATCGTATTACCCAGTACTGGGTTGTGGAGGTCAGATAGGCAGTCGTTCCATGTAAAATACTGATATTCAGCTGCATCCGGTTAGACTGGAAGCCGACCCCAACGTAGTTGGGAAAAGTCTAGGCAGATGATGATGACTTTGTGAAATTTTCAACTGTCTGCCTATTACGGTTTGTGAGATACAGTCCGCTGATAGACAGACGGACGGACGGACAGCTTAGTTCCGTTGGCACCCTTTGGGTATTTAGTCCCACTTAACACTACCGTACCAAGTTCCTAAATACATCATACTTTGCTGGCTCCCCACAATTTACGTCGAAACTTGTACTAACATCAGTATGCGCCCCCCGTCTTGTTTACGAGATAACTCTGAAATCTTATATTGATGTTGTAAATCATGGGAGGGAAAACATGCGGGAAACGCTGAAGGCTATTATTTTCTATAAGATGTTGTCGTGCGGTTGGTATAATCCACTTTGTTTTGGCGTTACGTTGGTAACATTTTATCAGACAGTAATTCTTGAAAGGCTCATACAGACATGGTTCCAAAGTCAAAGCATTTTTATTTCTTTAAAGGCACTTTTGAACGTCAAAATGTATATACATAAAACAACGTCGGATTAGTTACACCATTTATATCTAAAGTACAGCTGGACAATATAATAGGATCTTTGATTTGTTGGATTTGTCTCCGCCCCGAATAGCAGAGTAACTAAGATAAATAATTCATTTTCTCATACACTTGTTCTTATTGATTCTGAGGCGGTACGTAATTTGCTGGGTCAGCTAAATCACAATGAAATAGAATTGATTCTTGTCGCCCCTTCCAAAAGGTAAGTTAGCTTCGTATGGAGAAGAAACTCCACCGTTACTCTTTTAAAATGTTTTAGAATATTTTGTATACACATTAATTATATAATTTTATGTGAAGAAGATGCACCTAGAATAAAATTACTATACCACAATAGGTAAATGTATTCCCATTAGTCATCTCGCAAGCTTTTTACGTGTTAATGATTTAAGACAAATGTCTTATATACCTCATCTAGTTTTGAAAAATATGATTAACGTGTAAAAGTGTTTGTCATATAACCTTTTAAATCAATTAAGACTCAGGACCGGGTTTTTAAGGTTCATTATTCAATGGTATACTTCAGATTATGTAGCACCTTTAATACATTTCTATCCTGATAAAAATAATGCGTTATTACTTGATAGATCCAGTTTCTTTTAAAAGTCGATTCTGCAATAACCCAAACCTAATAACCTACTGCGAAACCTAAGCGAAGCTTAAAGTGACGTCCATAGTGTTTCAGTTGTTCTATGCTAATGACTAAATTAAAACAATTGAAATCTTTAATTTGCACGTAAAACAAAAAATAAATAAAAGGTCCATAGAGCTCTCATAGATCATCGAATTCACTATAAGTACAACTCTTTCTACATTTGCGAGATAACAAAAGACAACACCAATTTGAATGTAGTTTAACCAGCATTCCAATTGTGTTACACGCTTTTAATCGCAATCTGAGTCATTTTGAAGGAATCAAAGTCAAAGTCAAAGCATTTATTTCAAATAGGCACATAAAAGGCACTTTTGAACGTCAGAAATTATAAAAAATAGAATTGATTCTAGTCGCCCATTCCAAAAGGTAGTTTTCGTATGGAGTAGAACGGGCAAGAAAATCCACCGTTACTCTTTTAAAATATTTTACAAAATTTTGCATACATTAATTATATAATAATAATAATATGTGAACACGATGCACCTAAAATAAAATTACTATACCACAATAGGTAAAAGACTTAAAAATGAAACCATGACATATAAATTAATTATCTGATAGATACATGGTGCTCACATATTTACAAACATGGTAAAAGTAAACGATTTTCATAAAAAAAAAAAATTACAAGTAATAAGTCGGGGTGTGAGTTAAAGTAGTTACAGAATGTAAATCAATGTCAAATAAAGTATAAATTTACAATTAAATTAGCAACCAGTTTGATTTTGTCTAGGCTCCAGATTGTCCTATGGAGCAGGACCAGCATGTTTCCAAGCGTTCTTATCTTGGATATAATCTTCTAATTTATAGTATGCTTGTTTACAAAGTGTACGTTTAATGTGAGTTTTAAATTTTCTTTCATTTAATTGCAATATATCACAAGGTAAACCTAATCCTAATCCATTGCTTCATATGTTCGAAAATTTTGTCTGCTCAACAACGTAAATAACGCAATGAATGTTGTTGAACTGTCAAAATTAAAGCCATTGCTACTGTTAGCTCTCTGTTCCTTATGAAGTTCTAAATGTAAACAGAAACAGCCATTTAAACATAACACTTTAAACACCAACGCCATTTAGCAAATTTGCTCCAAAAAAAGATGTCATCTTTGGTTTTAAAACTTAATTCGTGTTAAAAAGTGCTAGAAAATTCAGGAATGGCAATCTAAGTTAAGTTGGAATGGTTAGACATAACAGTTTGGTGAGCTGATAGTGTGGGGCTGCTGCCAACTGCGACTGCTGTGCCAACGGACCCTCGGGCTACGACCTTGGTATGAAAGAGATGTTGATTTCGTTCTGACTGACATGTTAGAAGGATTGATCTTTTGGTTAGCCGAGATAGATAATGGTTAGGATACAAAGAGGGTCCATGGTCCCTACCATGGACCCTCTTTTTACCCTGGGTATAATTATGTATCGGCGGGGTAATTGCGTAACATACTATCATATCAGTAGCAATGGGTTTAATTTTGACAGTTCAACAATATTCATTGCGTTATTTACCTTGTTGAGCAGACAAATTTTTCGAACATTATAAAGCAATGGATTAGCAATATGCTTTAAAATGATTCAGATTTTGATTCATAGTGTGTTACGTAGTTGGGGTGCAGGTTGAAACCCGCAACGACACATCTGAGCGCATATTTTTTTTGCAATAGTAACTGATGTTAATGGTCTAACTCATCATCATCATCACTTTAGCCGAAAGACGTCCACTGCTGCACATAGGCCTCCCCCAAGCACCTCCACTTCGACCGGTTCTGTGCTTCTCGCATCCAACGGGTTCCTGCGGCCTTCACAAGGTCGTCGGACCACCTTGTGGGGAGGCCTTCCAACGCTAGGTCTTCCGGTACGCGGTCACCACTCCAGAATAGGTTCTGGCTAATAGGCTAGGGCCTAACCTATAGTCCAACTGTGTCGTTAAAACCAAGGAAACCAATTTACATAACTTGCAGGACGAAATAGTTTCACAATTTTCAAAACCGTTTCCAAAATATATAATTATAGGGTACTTCTCGTTGACCTAGAATCATGAAATTTAGCAAGAAGCAATGTCATGCAGCACAAGTAAAGGTCCGAAAACCATAAATTTGTAGTTACATTAAAAAAATCCATGATAAACTATTTACATACCTACAAATTTGTACGGAACCCTCGGTGCGCGTGTCGACTCGCACTTGACCGGTTTTTTGTATTGGAAATTCCTTGTCGGATAATAAGTTTCTTGCGCTGTGCTAGTAAAAATAAGCTAAGGCTTTTTATTTCGTGATTCTATCATATTGTTATTGCCAAAAAAATTCCAGTAACAAGATTACCTATGTTTGTAATAAGTATTTTCAGCTTCTGAAATTATCAAGTTAATCTTGATTAGAACACAAGTAACTATCTCATCATCTGCCTGCCTTTTCCCAACTATGTTGGGATCAGCTTCCAGTCTAACCGGATGCAGCTGAATACCGGTATTTTATATGCATTTTACTTTGTGTATTTAATTTTATCACCACTACTCTTAAAACGGTGAAAGAAAACATCGTGAGGAAACCGCCATGTCCTAGAACCAAAAAATTCGAAGATAATATGTGACATCTACCAACCAGCACTGCGCCCTCGTGGTGGATTACGGCCCACTCCCTCTCACCGAGGAGGCCAGTGTCCCGGCAGTGGGTACATTACAGGCTGATTGTGTTATATAAAAAAAAAGTCATTTGTAAGCCTCCATACGTTCTGTAGTTTTTGCGTAGATATTGCTAAAGTTATAAGACGTGGCCATATGTATGTATGACTTACATATTATGCCGTCCAGTCAGCAGCTGTCTCTCTACCTACCCTATAACGGTAACCTCCTTGACGATACTCTATCAAAATGTGCCACCAACACACGTGGTGCTCCGTGCTGCGACTAACGTCACGACTATGCGGAACGTGCATGTATCTACTTAACGTGTTTACTTCGAGTACAGTTGACTAAGGAGATTGGTTAACAGGCAAGAAAAAATTGTTTAGTTATACAGTGTGGCTGGTGGCACTGTGGCAGAGTGCGATGGATTCAGTACACGATTCTGAACCCTCTGATTCTCCTCCAGGGTTCAAATTTTTCGTCGGTTATAAAAAAAAATTGCTGTTTAAATTGCTATTGCTATTTTATTGCACTTTTCTATGAAAGAGCAGATTTTTTTTTAAACACTGTCGAAAAATTTTTACTCTAGGGGTCATTTGCTGAGTTTATGGTTGCAGTTTGTGTGTCGGTATCCCTGCCTGTATATTTCTTATACATTGTGTTGAACAAAAGTTGTCCAGCTTTTCGATAAAATGAGCGAATGCACATTTTATCCCCAGTCTACCGAATTATTTTTATTTAATAGAGAGCAGGACGTACCTAGCAATCTTTCGTGGATCTTTCAATACCAACTAAAATGTCATAAATATTAAGGAAAAATGCTGTTGTTCATGTCCTGTTTCTATGCTAGACGGCGTCACACAAGTGTCGCCACAATGGCTGGCCCAGCGCTGCCTGCATCCAGCGTATCCCCGCGGCTATTACTAAGTTGTCTGTCCACTTTGTTAAAATAAATATCTTTCCATATTGCAAACCGTATTCATTATTATTCTGAAAAACACTCAGGCGAAAACTGCCAAGATTTCTGAGCTAGATTTGCCTACGCAGTTAGCTGCCTGGATATTTCTCTCTTTACTTGACTGTACTTTCGTGGTTACTATAGTGATTAGTAATGAGGTATGTTGAGTGTAGTATTTACTATGTCACTAAGCAGTTAGCAAGAACACTGCGATCATTTTGTTCTGTTTTTCTCGTAAAATGCGTCCTTGAGTACTACAGGATGCAGAAAAGATGTTTTTCGTGTATAATTTTTTGTTTAGGCAACTGTTTTAAAATAATTCCAAAAAATATGCAATTTTAAGTTTAATTAGAAGTTTACGTCACTGATTCTTTTAAAGTCAGAGTTCATGCGTATCTTTAAATACCTACGTTTATTTGGCTACTTTTTACCTTGGCTGTGTGAGCTATTTATTAGTCAATTTAATGTTTTACTGGTAGTAAAATCTACTTTTCTTGAACTCTTATGACTAAGAAAGATTTCACTATAGCAAAACAGCTCTAATCATTTCCCCATAAGTACCTACCTACTAATCATGGGCTATTTTAAGGTGTCTACACACTGTCCTAGTTTCTCACCGTCTGTGCAGGGCATATTGTGTAACCTCTGGCTTATGAGGTCGTCTTACTAATTAAAAAGCTCTAATTGATGGACTGATTTTTTTTAAACCAGCCAGGTTCTACACGCTCTTGTGAAATAAATGTTTTGTAGCATTAAAACTTCTAAAGTTAACTTTACTGTTATTATTTACCATGATTTGAAATGAAATGAAATTGTTTATACTGTAAACAGGATATTGAAATCAGTTTTGCATGTCATATTATAAATTTAAAAAAAGCTAGATGGTGTCGACATTTCCTATCTGACTACTGAAAATGAGAAGAAATGGCGTAACAAACTCAAGGGTCACAGTATCTGTGAGTATCAGTTCCATTCACTGGAATGGAACTGATAAAAATACTGATGTTTATCAGTTCCAGACATAATCTTGGTCAGAGCATGTGAGGGCAATGTAGATTAGCGCACGATAGCTCAAAGCTGCAATGGCTCTTCAAAAGACCCTTCCACACATAGCCCTGCATTGTTAGAATCACATAAAATCCTAACAATATAATGTTTGACTTAGGAGACTAAGTTTGTTTCGGCATTTCTTCGCAGTACCAGTCAGCTGGAAAATGCCGGCGTCATTTAGTTTTAAAATATTGAACGAGACTTGACGTCTTAAAAGATCAAAAGGTAATTTTCCCGTAATTAAAAATGTTCGAAAGCTTGTCGCAATCTCATGTTAGTGACAATCGATGTCAAAAACTTGTCAAAAATGTGCGGAAATTAGAGGTACTTTTGACAATTTGAGACTGAGATCAAACTGTGAATGCTCTTAAAATTGCGAGAATTGCAAAATTAAAAAAAAAAAATTAAGTGATTTTTATTTCTGTAACTAGAGGGTTACAGAAATAAAAATCACTTCATTTTTTTTTTCTGCATAAAAATCAAAGCCTCTTTAGCCTACCTATTAATCTAACTAATATTATAAATGCGAAAGTAAGTTTGTTTGTTTGTTACCTTTTGACGCCGAAACCACTGAACCGATCACCCTGAATTTTTGCATATACGTTGTCAGGTGTACAGAAACGGACATAGGGTAGTTTTCGTCCCGAAAAAAATTGCTGTTCCCGAGGAAACCAACAATAACGTTATTATGATAATAGATGGCGCCACGTATCTTTCGAATCAAAAACAGGACAACGTCTGTCGGGTCAGCTAGTGGATGATAATATTAATCCCTTTGGTAGACAGACAGACGGCGTAGCCTTAGCGATAGATTTCTGTTCTCATCCTTTGGGTACGTAACCAAAAGCTTGTCACAGCTCCACCCTTCAAATACAAATTGGACAAGATTTTTTTTGTCTTTTTCCTATTTGCGCATATTGGCTGTCGTAGCCATGGTAATGCAAATCATAGGAAATTGTACATTGCTACGCTTGTAGACGTAGGTTCTGAGGCTTTCATTACTTGACTACGGCGTAGCAGTTATGTTTTTCGTAGCAAGACAAAGTTACGATTTCCAATAGGTAAGATTGGAAATAAATAATAAACCTACCTATTGGAAAACTTTGTATTGCTTTGTTTTGTATAGTAATCTCCACGTAATCTTGGACATTATTTTTAATAGGTAGGATATTACTTGAAGATTATTTTTAATAGGTAGGATTTTTCTACCTGAAGATTATTTTTAGTATACGTATGTTTTGCTTATGTTTATAAATACCCGCAGGAGCCAATGCTCCCAGCATTGACTTGTTTGGTTGTGGCTATTATTGTTTTGTCGTTCGAAAAATAGTTATAAAAAACTAGCCAAGTGCGAGTCAGACTCGCACACGAAGGGTTCCGTACCAAACCACAAGGCAAAAACGCCGAAAAAACACGTTAGTTGTATGGGAGCCCGCCTTAAATGTTTATTTTATTCTGTTTTAAGTATTTGTTGTTATAGCGGCAATAGAAATACATTACCTATGAAAATTTCAACTGTCTAGCTATTACGGTTCATGAGATATAGCCTGGTGACAGACGGACAGTGGAGTCTTAGTAATAGGTTCCTGTTTTTACCCTTAGGGTACGGAACCCTAAAAAAATGAAAGTAGTTCCCGATTTTTTTGCATAGGTATATGTTTACCTAGATTACGTATATTTACTGTGGAAGTATTGTGTGAAAGGTGACATTATGACTAGTAAAGAATGAATACTAGGATGAGGGCTGATCTTTGGGGCTATTTTTTTGGAGTCGACTAACGTGTCTTTTTCTTCCATACACCTAGAGGTGTATGGAAGAAAAAGACACGTTAGTCGACTCCAAAAAAATAGTAGAATAGGAACGATAAAAATGATTTACATAATTTAAATTCATCATCATCTACCTAACCTTTTCCCAACTGCGTTGGGGTCGGCTTCTAGTCTCACCGGATGAAGCTGAATATCAGTATTTTACATGGAGTGATTGCTTACCTGACCTCCACAACCCAGTTACTGGGTTATACAATACCCCTTGGTAAGACTGGTTTTCAGACTTTCGGGTTTCCACCCGTAACGATTGTCAAAGTTCGACGTATGTCAGCCGGGACCAACGACTTAACGAGCTTTCCGAGGCACAGAGGGGTCTCGGTATGTAAAGATGGTCATCCATCCACGGATAGACCGCGGCAAGCATTGCTTAACCTAATCGATCGACCCGTGCGGCTGTTATTACTCAGCTCCTATATTTAAAATTTCAAATTAACAAACCCTTAATTAGTAACAGCTAGCCTTTTCAAGCCCAAAAATTGAGTAACACTAGCCTTTACAAGCCCAAAATATATGAATAATAAAGAAAACCAACAAAAAATTCATTCATTTGTTTCCACCTCATTTTTCAAAGAAACTGTCGACAATATTTTCCATGAGAACTGTCTCACCTGCTGAGTGATGACGTCACAAGATGGCCGCCTCACCTCACACACGTGGTCTGCCAGAGTCTGCCAACTAGCATATTCCGCCCTTGACACTGCTAGTTCCAATGTATAACTAGCGTTATGAAATATTGCTTCCTTTCTATTTTCACGTAATTGGGTAAGATTTAATTGGGTAATTTAGTTTTTTGGTGGGATGAGAGATTTATTCGGTGTTTGTCATCGGGTCGGCGAAAGTTTGTCTAAAGTTGAATTTCTTGCCATTATTATCCATACGAAAACTACCTTTTGGAATGGGCGACT
The DNA here is from genome assembly GCA_927399505.1 of Luperina testacea. Taxonomy (NCBI): domain Eukaryota; kingdom Metazoa; phylum Arthropoda; class Insecta; order Lepidoptera; family Noctuidae; genus Luperina; species Luperina testacea. Next base: position 1,858,313 of record OV656780.1, read on the forward strand.
ACAATTCTATTTTATTGTAAATTTTGACGTTCAAAAGTGCTTTTTGTGCCTATTTGAAATAAATGCTTTTACTTTAAAATCTAACCCTCTTTTTCGTAAACGTTGTTAAAGTAACTAGGTATATCTCTTTTAGTTTCTTGATAGAACCATCATTGATCTTGATTGCAATCCATAACATATTATATGTATATTAACAGGTAGTTCGGTATTTATGACGCTTTTATTGTTAATTTTAAAGAATTAATTCCTATTAAACTAGATAAAATATCTGTTCAATTTATGTAGGTGCAGTTTTTATCAAAGTTATACCGTTATGTTTTCGAAGCAAAATGTTTAATAATAATGGTTTTAATATACTCACAGAACACGTAACAGTAAATACGTAAAGCTCTGTGCTTTCGTACTAAATATATTTTTCTTCACTTCGCCCACTCAATACATTTATAATGTTGTTTCATTTACGCACTAGTGCTAAAGTACTTTCTTTATTTTCTTTTAAATGAAATGATTTAGGAGAAAATGTCACTCATAACGGTACAATTCAAAGGAAAGTTTTTCAAAATTCCTTTTCCCGTTTACCTACAGAAACTCTGAAACCTGTAGCTGACATCAATAGCTTCAGTGAAATAGATACGGGTATATTTCAGTATTTCAGCGAGATATGTATCGGTCTGGTATCGACTGCCGTTCAGATTCGATCCCTGATACCGATACCGATCCGTTCACGTGGAAAAACAGGGTTCCTAAAAACTTTACCGTTTACTTTTCAACCTATAAATTGATTCCTTATTTAAATAGTGAATTTTATTCAAAGGAGGCATATCGTTTTCTTTTTAATCGCTGGCATATTCACACCTGTATTTGCCGGTGTATAGGTAAATATGTATCGTTAACCTGCATTATGCTAGTCATGAGTCCAATGGACTATATCAGCTTATTGATGGCCACAAAATCAGCTGCTATATTATTTATTTTTAGCTAATGTTGTCTCACTGCAGGGCAAGGTCTGTCTTTCTCGTTTGTAGTCCTCTCTGCCTTGAGCTAGTGTGGACCAATCCTGGTCTGTAGGCGTTAACGTCAGCCCGCCATCTTCTCCTGGGTCAGCCTCAAAGTCACCGGACGTTTTAATGTTGTTAATGGAAAAACACAACGACACTATCGAATCCGAGGAGTAAACCCAAGACTCCACTTTTAGCAGCCACGCTTGCGACTATACCGGTGAGGTAATTACCTTGTCTATTTAAACTATTATGTCTCTGCTAAAATATACTTGTGATGGGGACGTGCTTACGTCAATAGATCGCGCACGTTAGCCGGTCTTATCCTGTAAAAATCTCACCAGGAAACTTGGGTGAAGTGAGCTGTAATTTCACCTGCAGTGCTATTCTGTAAATATCTCACCGTGTCAACTTAAGTGAAGTAAGCTTGAAGTTAGCTGTAAATAGTATCAATCTTTAGCTTATATGGTGGGATGACAGCTCACTTGAAGCTGACTTCACTAACGTTTTCACGGGGTGATTTTTACAGAATAGACATACTGATGCTAGAAATTGACACCAGTGAGTCCTAAGATGACCCACTGTTTGCTGGGTCAGCGGGATTGTCCGAAAGGGTTACCGCTGGCTCGGAACATAAAGGGCTAAGGAAGGAACACGGGTGGGTTTTAGTCAGTAAGAGTCTGAGACTCCCTTTCGCTCCACCCAGAGCGGAAAAGGTCATTAGATGATTTCCCATCATGAAAAAAAAAAAGACGACCCACTGACCGAGCTCACTTCAAGCTCATTTCGACTAAGTTTGGAAGGTGAGATATTTACAGAATATATCGGTAGCTGTTGCCCGTTCGATGTAGTTGTCCTAAGACGTCGAATGTAGTTTTCTCTCGATAATTTCGTTGGATGTAATTCGGATGAATCACCAACATTGTCTAGATACATGTGTTTGTTATGTACTGCGATCACGCTTGCCAACCGTGGTGATAGCGTGCATATGACATGGTATTATATGAGCATGAACATTTGATGTATCAGTGTAGGAAGCTTCTTTATCTGTTGCTCGGTGGCTTTTTTTTTTTTTTTAGGATGAATGGAAATCATCAAATGGCTCCTCCCGCTCTGGGTGGAGCGGAAGGGAGTGTCAGACTCTTACTGACTAAAACCCACCCGTGTTCCTTCCTTCGCCCTTTATGTTCCGGGCCAGCGGTAACCCTTTCGGACAATCCCGCTGATCCGGCAGGCTTCGGCCCTTGCGGGCCCCTTCGTTTGATGCTGACATCTCTTTGAGGCGCGCGTGGAACACGTACGCGCCGTCCGGCACGGGCCTGGTCCTGATCGGACGGTGTTGCTCGGTGGCTCACTAGAACTCCTATCTAACTAACCTACTAACGAACTTTCATTTGGAAACACCAAATGAAAGTTCGTTAAAAAATGAGCGCAAAACGCAATTGTATTTATTTGATACTAAGCTGTGTCCCGCAGTTTCACCTACATAAGTCTCGATTCCGTAATAATATCAGGTTGAAAATATTCTATGTCCTAATCAAGGTCATGGTCTATCCATGTGTCAAATTCCATCCAGATCCGTTCAGAAGTTTCAGCGTGAAAGCATAACAAACAAACAAATCTTTTCTCTTTATAACAATACCTGCTGCGCCCCGCGGTTTTATCCGCACAAGTTTCGATCCCGTGGAAATATCGGGATAAAAAGTAGCCTATGTGTCCAGTATCCAGGGTTTCAGCTACCACCATACCAAATTTTATCAAAATTGGTCCAGCCGTTTTTGCGTGAAGAAGTAACAAACATATAAACACACTCAAAAACTTTCGCCTTTATAATATTATTAGTGTGAAGTGTGATTGTACTTTAGATAAGGGAAGCTAAATGGAATCTTATCACAGGCTGTTTTCGGTAGATAATGCAGCTAGCATGCTCAGTTGTTTCGTTCACGAGACTTCATTCATAAGAAAGTCGCACACCACAAAGAAATTAGTCTTTCCTGGCGAAGCGCTTTATGCTGGAAGAACAAAACGTAGAAAACTTTAAAGCTTTTTTCGCCCCTACCGTTAATAGTGTTTAAGTTATTTCAATTGCAGTAGACTACACTACTATGGTTTACGAAAAGATCTTATATGATTGACAACTATCAAAACTTTTCCCACTTCGTTGTTTCAGTTTTTCTAATCATGGTATATCTCTTATCGTGTTTTATACCTAATGAACTGGCTGTTGCCCGTGGTTTTTCTCGCATTCTCGGGAAACTATTATCTCTATTTACCCGGATAAAAAGTATTATAATATGTGTTAATTCAGGACAAAGTATATCTGTGTGCCAAACTTCTTCCAAATCTATTTAGCCGTTTAAGTGTGATAGAGTAACAAACATACAAAATATCTCCACAAACTTTCACATTTATCATTGTTGGATGGATTTTAAAATGCACTAAAATGTCTCCTCTTTAAAATCAGGGGTTGTATATAGGACAATTTGGGAAAAAATTCAATTAGGATTATCGTTAGGATTTCGGAAATTGGCCGCGCCAGCCGGTCGTGAAATTGCATTACGAGTATTACTGACGATGCTTTGTCACGTAGATTATATTGTTTTGGATAGGATTTAAAATATACATAGTTTTATGTAAAAAGAGAACGAAATTCAAATACTTTTTGTTTTGTCTAGATGCTGCATTGTTTTCATTGTTGTCCATTTTTTTTTATCCAAAATCGTTGTAATCATTAATGTTTGGGCATCTTTAGTCCATTTTCAGGATGACAAATATATTAATTGAGTTAAATGTGGCATACAACATATGTAAGTATGAATCGTCTTCGTAAATAAACGACAACATTACTTTCAGACATCATTCGTGTGAATAAACTCGTATTCTGACGTTATTATTAATTAGTTCGGGCTTTTGCCAGATTCTCTTATAGTAAGTATGACTAAATTCTGGTGCAATGTGCGTGCAACAGTTTTGTCACCAAAAATGTAGGTACTTAATAAAATTAAAATTAAAAGTAAAACCATGACAATGAAAATCTCCCGAAAATTTGTTTCAAATTAGTCTTTTTACAATTTTAAATTCTATGGGGGCTTTAGACCAATCTGAAAACTTGATATACATAGTTAGTTTTTCAGTATTTAAGCTTCAACGGGAGCTTTAGACCTTGCTTTGAGTGTTATATTAAGAGCCGCAGTTAGTTTTTATTACGCTATTACAAGTCCATCTTCCATTATCTACTATCGTGCAATATGTGCAAGCCGTATATACATATCTATTCATATAACTATTTACTATGACGTACACTAAACAGCACACTGAAGAACATCTCTCAACGTCACCTCTACGATCAATTCCTCTTAAAATCGTCTAATGAGCGACACATTCCACAGTACGTATCAATCAGAATCCGAATCTGTATCCCAATCTCCGGAATCAAAGACTTGCCACAGCCGACGTCCGCTGCGTTCATTTTTCCGATAATAGACCGCGCCGTCTCGCTCGCACCACGTTGCGCAAACGCCACCAAGCCGAGCTAAAACAGGGGCTCAGGCATACTAAATTTAGTTCTGCAACACTGCACCGTGTCATGCCCATAGAAAACATTAACAACCATACACCACTCGATATATGGACACCGCATATTCCCAGCCAGATTTTCGCGATCACAAATTGCTGTATAATATTCAATTAGGTCGGCCAATATTGATGGGAGAGCCGGCCGCCCGGCAATTTTGGTTAGCGCATCTGCTGCTCTATACGCGTAACGTTTGATATACGATTAGTTTTCGAACCGTTTTCACCAGGTTTATCCGGTCGATAGTCCATTATCGCCCGTTAGCCTGTTAGCGTTTTGGACCGTGGCGAGTCGTTTCCGAGCGGCGACCGTTTGTCCCTCAAGGTGCGTCGCGGGGACGGCTAAATATAACCGCACACGCGGCCCGTCGTCTCACCATTTTTCCTCGGTCCTCCGTACTCCCGGCATGCTGCCAGCTCGACGTCACTCCTCTATTACCTCATAAACGCCAAACTTTGAGAAAGGACTTTAAAATTAGCAAGGACGCGGGTTCAAACGGTTACAGACGGGCCGCAAGCTGGGTATTTCTGTACGGCGACAGCAGCGCTCCTGATAATTACGCAAGCTTCGGAACATCGAACATGGCCGCCGGCCGCGCGGCAAAAGACGCGGGAGAGGAGAGATGAGCTGTCACGGGATATTTATGAAATTGGAACTAAAATAGATTCAGTAGTAGCTTGGAACGAGTCACCTTGACGGCGCGTGTCTTATGTAACACGCGCCACGCGAATCGAACGCGACGCGCTCCAAAATCGAAATTCTAAAATGTCAAAAACGTGACGCAATCGGTGACGTGTCGATGTGTGACGTAAGTTTAGTGTTGCCACTCCTCCGTTCGACTAATAAATTTATTGTTTGGCATGTAAACGGATGCGTTTGAGCCAAGAAATTACAGCGTTCGGTAAAAAAAATATTGAATGAAGCAACGGAATGATGGCGCAGTGTAATCGGGCCCGCCTTGCAGCTTTGCCAAACACTATCTTGTTTATAGTTCAACAGTTGCACAAGATTTTTGATTATGGAATGTTTACACCTTCCAGTTTCCATGTTTCATTGTGAACGGGCGGACTTTTGTTCTCTCGCTCTATTTTTTATAGAACTTTTAATTACTCCTTTCTCCTAATGACGCCGGCGCCTATTGAAACGCTGGACCACTTAAACTTAAGTGTAGAAATGACTTTTTATTTTTACCGTCTGTAAGTAGTGTTCCCTAATGATTTTTCAGTGGTTCTCGTTTGAGATGGTTGGAGTTTCATTTGTATGCATTGTTTCATGAGTAAAGTTCGAGATTTCGTTTGAATGTTTTCAGCGCTGGCAATACTGGGTAATGTCAGTTGACATTTTGTAACGTATAATGACTTTTGTAACATTGTATGTCCCAATAAATTGGAGTAATAAAGTCACTAATATATATCGTTGGCATCTAAATCTGTATACTTTAATAGTTTTAGTACATTTTAGTTTTATTTATGGGCATGAATTGAACTAAATAGCTAAGATTTCTGTCCATTAGTTTGGTTTCCATTATTTTAATGGTATTCTTATTTATTACGGATTCCTTTTGTGCCTCTCATTTTAGACTGGTATAGATTATTATCTTTCTAAAGTGGTTTTCCTTTTTAAAACTTCAGGAATATCCTATTCTATATTAGATGTTAAGCAGAGCAATGCCAATCTTTCAGAGGCTGTTTTTCACAATATTTTCGTCGTGCCCTGTTTTACGTTTTCAAAATACCTAGTTTTTGTTTTTCATAGCTTAGCTTATATTATAAGATTTATTCCGGTCTGATCCTCTGAACCCCCCCTGCACCCCCCTCCAATCGTAACAAAACAACGGAAATTGTTTTGTTACGATTTTTTTATTTTGATAGTTCCCACTTTGACAGTTATAAACCATAACCTAACCCAACTTTTTTTAGACGAACGAAAACCTATCGTTAAATTGTGAGGTCTTTTATTATTCTCCTATCGTACTGCACATGGTATGGAATCATAATGCATAGTAGAAGCATGCTCGTCCGTATTGAGGAATAATGGGTTTGTCTGTTTAATATGGCTCCCGGTATGTTATAGGTTATGTTATCTTTACATAAGCAGTGACAGTGATCGCCTTGTGATAGGCTTTTGTTTTTTTCTTTCGTCAGCTGTTATGTGTGAAAGTGTTTTTTTTGCGAGGGATTTAAAGTGTTTTGTTGTTTTTTTTTGGGCAAGTTCTTTATCGAAAAAGTGCCTCTTTTTTGCAAATATTTAAGTGATTTTCCTGAGTCTTCCATTTTGAAGCTCTGAAAGTGTAACGTGAAAACCACAACATACCTGATTTTGGTACAGCTGTTAGTAGAAAACCCTTTTAACACAACAATTATTTATTTAGTTCTCATTTCAAGTAACTGAAAGTACTCTTTTCTAAAAAAAAAACGTGAAAGTAAACTTGAAAACTGTTAAACATCCATTATGGACTCGAATTTCCAATTATAATTTTTAATTTCATGTGGAAACTGTTTCTGGATTGTGTTGTTAACACAACTATTTGTATACATTGTTTGTTAATGCATATGTTTGTTTCCCAAATAAAATAAATAAATAAAAAAACTTACCCTTCCAAATTTTGAAAATTCAACGTACTTTTGCTCCAGAAAATATTATAACACACTAAAGATGACACTCATTCATAATAACCCAAACAATCCATTACCATCAATTTTTCCAACACAACGCCGCGCCGTGACGTACACGCGGGCGGTCGGCCAACCCCGACCATTGCAAATCACGGACCCACAAACCGCAAATTGGGTGCCAGTAATCATAACTTCTCTACAACACACAACACTACAACATATCTTACGATAAGCCGCTGACAACCCTAGCAGCCGAGGATTAGTGACGTGGTAGCCTGTAATCCCGGCATATCCCGGGACAACACGGGAACTATTTGCATACGATTGCAGTTAAACGTCATCTGCGGGATTTGAGACAGTGGTGCGTCTTAGCGGGATTGTAGCAAGTCGGTAGTAATTTTGTGTAATTTCACCCCGGGATTATAGGGGGTTCGGGCTTATAGGGAGGGTAGGGACGTGTAGTCGTGTCGTTATGGTCTATGGTTCGACTGGTGCGGAGTTATGGGATGTGCAGATCTTGGTCTAGGCTTACAGTGTTTATGCTGCAGACTGGGACCGTTTTGTCTATTACTGGGACAGTTTAGTTTCAGGCTCTGCTTTATAATGAAAGGAGTTCACTTTATGAATTGAAATCAAAATAAACTTCAGCCATAAACATTTTGACGTTTATGTAGGTAGGTAAACATTGGTCCCTATAGAAGGTGGCCGGGACATCGACGCGCAAAACAGTAACCATCAATTTAGCACATGATTCTAGAAACTCTAGCGTAGAAATTTATCGCTGGTTCTCAAAAACAAGATCTGCTGTTTCATCAGTGCAATATCTAAGCGGTCGAAATGTATGGTACAGCATTTTTTTAATAGCCGACGAATTATTTTAACGTAGGGTTTCAGAATCATGTAACGAATCCATAGCAACAGTGCGTCGATGTGCCTACCACCCTATATTAGGTAACAAGGAAATACAGGGTATAATAAAAACTAAACATGGACTAACAAAGGCACTGTTTATCGTCAGTAAAGTGTCTTGAGACTTACGTTTCAAGAAACACACAACAAAGAATCCATCGACACACATAATTATCTTTAATTTCCTCCCATCTTTCCAAAAAACATTTTTTCGCCCAAAAAATTCAAGCACCAACTCCCAAAAATTCACCTCCTTCGCACATGCACATTTGACCCAAATCGCAGCCGAACCCGGGTGAACGATCGTCAGACTTACGCAACAATGACAACTGACAATACAATTAACATAACATATTTATTATCCACCACGTCGAGTGCACCATTGTAAAAAAACTCAGCGCGCGTGATTAGAATCCAAGCGGCGTATTTGCAAATAATTATCATTTAAGTGCAATGGCCTATGCCTACCTTGTATTACGTGGAGAGAATTGGTCATAAGGAGGCCTGATGTTGGGTTTTTTGATATAACTGTAGTTTTGGAATTACCAGTGGTCGCTGATATTGTTATTGTCTTTGAATCATTATATGGAAATTCAGTTTTTGCATTGATATTATGGATTTCTTTCGAGGGGCCCGTGGCTAAATAATAACAGCCGCACAGGTCGTTCGATCAGGTTAAGCTACGATTGCCGCGGTTGGTCTGTGAATGGGTGACCATCTTTACATACCGAGACCCCTCCGTGCCTCGGAAAGCACGTTAAGCCGTTGGTCCCGGCTGTCATTCGTGAATCTTTGACAGTCGTTACGGGTAGTCAGAAGCCCGAAAGTCTGACAACCAGTCTTATCAAGGGGTATCGTATTATCCAGTAACTGGGTTGTGGTGGTCAGATAGGCGGTCGCTCCATGTAAAATACTGGTATTCAGCTGCATCCGGTTAGACTGGAAGCCGATCCCAACATAGTTGGGAAAAGGCTAGGCAGTTGATAATGATGATTATGGATTTCTTTCGTGGTAGTCCCGAGATGTACGCGTTTGTTTGTAAGAGAGATTTCAAAGTCGTTATCTACATATTCGTAATTGTTTAAGAAGCTGTATTGCTATCTTTTAATTTTTATATAGCACTAGCGGTCGCCCGCGGCTCCGCTCGCGTGGTCCCGCTTTTCTGTTGAAATTTTTCCTGAATTTTCTTTGCTATAAACCTCACGGAGCCCGAGACCTTTCCAACGAATGCAAAACCGTGGAAAACGGTTCGTGCGTTCTGGAGTTATAGCGTCAGGAAGGAAAACCCGACTTATTTTTATATAGTAGATTGTCAGTCTGTAATGTTCCCACTGCTCTGACAGGCCTTTTCTCGGCAGGCGGGAGTGGGTAATCCGCCATGCGGGCCCAGTGCGGGTTAGTAAATGTCACATGTCTTTGAATATTTGATTCTAGGACATGCCCGTTTCCTCACGATGTTTTCCTTCATCAATTCGAGAGCAGCGGCGATTTTTATTTATGTTATTGAAAAACAGAACCTGTCATGCATGTTGAGGAAACCTGGACTTAAAGGTCTAAAAGTGACATCAAGTGGTGATTCAACGTAGTCAACGTACGTAGTGAGCAATACTTGTTCCTTCTCTGTTTGAGAAGAGATCTTTGTCCTGCAGCCGACCAGATAGTCTATGATGAGCAGAGATTGGAATTAGGTGTGTGAAAATACCTAAAGTTTGCAGCGAGACATAACATAGAGCTGTTACAACCACTTAAGTTAACCGGTTTTGAATTTTACCGGTTTGTTTCGGTTTTTGTTTTACATGTTCTTTACCTTTGAAAAACCGAACTATAAACATTTTGCAAGCTGCTAATACAGTTTTAAATTAATTTTTGTTTCGAACTTTTCCGGTTCAAATTCGGTTTTTTAGTTCTACTTGTTCTGTACGTCTGAAACACCGAATTTTACACATCTGCAAGCTGTAATACAGTTTTAGTATAAAAAAAAAAACGAATTTTAACCGGAAAAGTACAAAACAAAAATTAATTTAGAACTGTATTAGCAGCTTGTAAATGTTTTAAGCTTACGTGGTTGTAACAACTCCATATTATGTCCCGCTGCAAACTTTAGGTATTTTCACACACCCAATTCCGATCGATCGATCGAAAAAGAGTTTTGACCCGGAAGACCTCTATTTGACCCATAGCAGTGCTGAAGGCATATATCTTACAAGTTGCGCTGAAATATTTGGTCTTTCATCCATACATGTACTCTTTTACACACTATCAGTAGCAATGGCTTGCATTTGACAGTTCAACAACATTCATTGCGTTATTTACGTTGTTGAGCTTTCGAACATATGAAGCAATGGATTAGCGATATCCTTCAAAATGATTCATATTGAGATTAATAGTGTGTTACGCAATTAGGGTGTAGGAAGCCTTCAGTTTACCCTTTTCTTCTGACGTATTTAGGAAGTAGATTAAATCTAATGTGTTGATGTATGCAGTACTGGTTCCAACTTCACAGGCGCCTTAACGATCTCTCAAAAGGCGCCGTACCAGATCTATAATTCAGAAAGCGTGCAGAATTGAGACAACTGTGTAATTCCAAAGTAGACATCTTGGTTTTTCTTGAGCTTCCCTATGCGTAAGACTTTTAAGTAAAGATTGCACTATCTTCTTTTTTGTGGAGTTTACGCTGTTTTTTTATTTGAAATGGGTTTGGTCTTGACTCTAGTTAAGGTCAGAGGTGACAGAGACAAAGTCGACGATGAAGTGAGCTTACCCAGAAGAATCCTGTTCATGTTTCTGGAAAATGAGTGACGTTGGTAATGGAAATGGTGCCTTTATGTCTGGTTGAATTTATATAAAACGTTTTGTGTAAATCTAATTTTAGTAACCGTTTTTTTCGCACTGGCCAAAGACAACGATTTCCCTTCAATATTCGTAATTCAAATGTCCCGTCAAAACAAGCCCTCTATTTTTAACCCACTTTTATTCGACACTACTTTTATTTCTTCAAAAATGTTTTGAAATCGAATGCTTTGTTAGAATTATCGAGTTTACTGACATTAATAGTCCACAAGACGTTTGCAACACATTTCTAGGCTATAAAGTAGGGCCTAACTCACGTGTCGTTTAATTTAGGACGGATAGAACCTTGGATTTTGTGTGCGAGCAACATTGTGTGCACAATATGTGAGCAAGATACGAGTATGTCGGGCTAAGATCGACGTTTTGTTGTTCCTCGATAGTTGGTAGTGCTATGAATATATTGGGAGTATCATTCGTTAGAAGATTTAAGACAACACAAGTTCGGAATGGTCTGGAGCTTCATGTGTAGGAATTTTAATGATTATGACAATGTTCTCTGGACAGGTTTTTGCCATAATATTTTGTGGAGTAGCTTATACTAAGGTAACTCTCAGAAATCAAGATTCTACTTGTGTTAACTGTGATTTATGGAGGTGTTAAATGTTAAATTAGGTATAGCTAAGTAAATAATTTTTCAAATCCGACCGGTATTTTCTGACATTAGCGCGTTCAAACAAACAAATTCTTCAGCTTTATTATTAGATGAATAGTACCCAAAAGCTTGATCTCTTTTTTCCCTAAAAAACGGACACATTTCAATGATACATGGTGTTGAGAAAACTAACAGTTATATGTTAACTGCAGGAACTTAAAAAGCCTCGTACATAAAATATAGCCCCAATTAACATAGCAATAAGGCCATTCCGCGATACTTTAAAACTATTAGCATAACCTTGGCGATTTGAGAAGGCGATCGTTTGAGAGGATGCCAAGCAAAATATTAACTTCCCAAACTGGTTGGGTTACACAATTGGTACGAAAGATAAATCAGAAAGTTTTGATTGTGGAGTCCCATGCAATTTTCTGTATCACTGCAGTATTGGAGTTTTAAATGATTTGTGGGGTAACAACTAGGTGCCTACCTACTTCTGTTTTATTTCTTAATAAGTTTTGTTTGTTTGCTGCAGTAGTGTATCGGCCTTGGTTAGCGGGGTCGTGGTTTCGATTCTCGCATTGGAAACTATATTATGTATGGCCTATAAATAAATTAATAGGTATGTCGGTTAGCAGGATTGGCGTGAAATTGCATTTTTATTGCGGTATTGTGATAAAACCGTCACTTTGCTGACTGGCTAAACTACAGCATGAGTTGTTCCCATCCAGTCAGTGTCGATTCGATAGAAGTAGATGAATCCTTCATCTACTTCATCATAATCATATTCAGGCTATAATGTTCCCACTGGTGGACACGTTCCTCCTCTCAGTGAGAGGGAGTGAGCCGTAATCCACCACGCAGACCCAGTGCGGGTTAGTAGATGTCACATGCCTTCGATTACTGTCAAAGTCAAATCATTTATTTCAAATAGGCACATTAAAGGCACTATTGAACGTTAAAACTTACAGTAAAATTGTATTGATTCTAGTCGCCCCTTCCAAAAGCTAGGTAGATTGGTTCTAGAACATGCCGGTTTCCTCACAATGTTTTCCTTCACCGTTTTGAAGCAGTGGCGATGAATTAATTTCCAAGCGCCTATCTGGGTTATCTACTTCAAGGAAAGTAAGATAATATAATTTTATATAACGGTTTTGTAGTACAAGAGGGACTTTTACAGAGTATGCATTATTAATTACATGATGGTTAGGTAAGACAATTTGTTTGGTGAATCACTGCTCTCCTAACTAGATCACTCAGTAATCTGTATTAAGGAGAGACAATTTCGACTCCCAATTTGAGTATCATAATAATAATAATTTACAAGTGCTTTTGGAGTTTTATGATATAAAAAAAAAACACAATAGCAAAAATCTTAATACTAAAAAGGCAAGGAAGAGTGCCTTTTATACTTTCCTTACGATTCTTGCCAACCATTTTGGTAGTCTGTACAAAAGCTCTTAGATGATATATATGATAATATATATGATATATATATCTTATATGATAAGGTAACCATTGGTATAATGTCCTGCTTCTCTATGTAGATTCATCATTTTCTTCTTCGTCTGGTGGCTCTTCAATTATTAAAGGACATCATCTCTAAATATTTCTCCTTGTCCTATGTCAGGTAGATCAGCAATAGTGTACGGTGTACCATAAACAATGTCTATATACGAGTACATATATTGGTTACCAGCTCCATCTGGTTAGACTGAAAGCCGACCCCAATATGTTTAGGAAAAGGCTAGGCAGATGATTATGATGAGACAATATTTAGCTATCTACATATGTAGACAGATATTGTTGGCTTTTGTCCCTGTATTGCAAGAGCATTAAGCTCTTCAATAAAGCTCTACAATAAAGAGCGTGTTTTAAATTATACTTTGGATTATTATTATTCCTATAAAGAATTACTTTTTTATCTCTAGATGGGCACGGTCAGCTATCCGAGCTGACTGCCTATTCTTCTAAATAATAAGAATAGAGTGGGACCCAGCACACTTCCCTGGGGAACACTATTGGGAATCAAAAAGTGTTTATCTCTTGAATCTCTTAATAAAACATTAATTTATCGAACATTCGTGAAGGTCAGTTGGCAAAGACATCCAGAAAAAGCCTCTACAATATTTAGAGAGATACTCGTAGATGTCTATCTGTCATCACAAAAGCGTCCAAACGCGTGTTACATAAACTCAGAATACGTGCGTCGGAAAACCCGCGAACAGCACATTAAAACGCATCACCTTTATTAGAATTCCTCCCAGTTAGCGTATTTATTAGTACATGACGGTCGCAGCCTGCATTCTACGACGTATCCGGGAGCATGCACGATTATCCACAATTACTTGTACCTTGAGTATGCAGCCCGAGTTCCCACTGAATAGTGAAATCGATATGCCAATCTGCCAATAGATTTCGTTTGCTTCACGTAGATAATGTGAGAGTGGCTCTTGTGGACACCTGTGATCAAAGGGGTTGTGAGATTTTGATTTGCATCTGCAAAGGCACCGGTGGTCTTTGATGACAATTTGTTCGTCTGCTGGTTGATTTCAAATTCCTGAGTGGTTATACCAATCTAGATTGATTGTGCCAGGTCTTCTGTTATTATACTCATTTGTCGATAGGATTATTTTTCTTCATTAGGGAATTTGTATTCAAGTAATGTCGAATGTCTAACACTTGCCTTTTATTTAATCATTATACTAAAGATAAGGGTTTTGTTAATTTCCTAAAAAAAAATGTTTTTCTCTGGTTACAACAGATTATTTTTTATTAGGTGCCTATTTCTTCCAGTCATTTGACAAAAGCAAACGTACATCGATATTTCGAATGTAACCCTCAAAAAGCATCTGAGTATTGTATACATTTTCAGTAGGTCACTGGCAAATTTCATTTACTTTTGAAAGTTCCTTTTTCATAATTTATAGATTCAAAATTAGGTTTAACATTTCATCTTTTCATCTGCATTGTATAAAACAGATTTCTTTCATTCGTATCGACATACACTTTTTCCTTTATTTCTTTACGACCTATATTTCTACCCACCCCATTTTAAAGACATTTAATACAAAGCTGCGGTGAAAAAACGCAAACATTTTGCGTCGTACGAACTTTGAACGAAACAACTTGATGTAAGTTCTACCCGAGAAGGTCGCTGGATTGCACATGGGGTGCAGCCTTAATAACAGCGGATATTGAACGAGACATATGACCTATTTCTGAGGAAAAAATACCTAGATCTTTATAAGTTCTTGATAATGATATTACATAGGTAGGTACCTAAAATATTTTTTGTGTCGTGTAGTTCTAGTAAAAGATCTCACCCTTTTTCACATATTTTTTTGTTTCTGCATTTAAGGGTTCGCCTGGCGCATTTTCTGTATCCATTTTTTGTTATTTATATTTAATTTGCGATTTTCTGTTCTCGTTAAGCTGCCACTAGTCGATATTTTTTCCATACAAATTTCGGGAGAGTATTACTCCACTGTTTGACATTGTGCATGCAAAGTTAAACATGATATCGTTTTGTCTTATTATTAATGTTGTCTACAACTACAGAAACAGAATAGTAAACTAAAAAGCCATTAAAACGTAATGAGCCAACAAAGATTAATAATTTTTCTTGCTATTTTTAACGTAACTTTGGGTGTAAATAAGTAATAGAATAACTGTAAAATCTTCAAAACCAACAAACCGTACCGACAAAGCTCAGTTATCGAAGAGTTCAATTAACTTTATTTGTAATTGATTTATGCAGTGGTTTTTTCATTAACTCGATTTTCCGAAGCACTTTTTGAACTTTTTTACGCGTCTTTCATTTCGGAATGGTGTTTTTGTGCGAGAGAACTAGACGTTGTTCGTGTAGACTAGCGTCTAACTGCTCATCACTGATACTAGTTCTGTCGGACACGAAGCCAGGTGAGACAGCGTGCTTTTTGGTCATGTCCGCCAGTGAGTTCGAGCTTGCGACTAGTTTACTCTTAAGTGATAACTCTGTCCATTTTTAAAGGAGCAAGACTGGCTAATCTATGAGGGTTATTGAAAAAGCGTTTTCTGCTCTCTGTCTTTTTATATTGTTTTTTATCATATCATAATCACCTACCTCGGTCACCATTTCTGTTACCGCTCTCGCAGCATGTTGATCAAAAGCGGAAGCGTTTTCCCCTTACTCCGCTACCACACACACCACAACTTTAGTTCTTGAAACTATTTTCTATTTGTGCGCAAATGCTCAGCTGTTACAATTCTTCAAGTTGTTCGGTATAAATACCTATTCTGTCTGCACCTATATTGGTTACGAATCTATTTGTTTAAAGGCATGTGGCCATTTGGATATTGCATTTGTCAGTGTTATAGGATTCATATTTTGCGCTATTTTATCACATAACATTACTGGTTCTAGAAGTGTTAGGCAGAGCTGTGCCTACCTATAGTACACACACATTTCACCAGTTATCATAATATCATACACAACAAAGTCCTCTTTTAGTTAAGGTTTTTGTAAAACATTTTAAAATAATAACGGTGGAGTTTCTTGCCCATTCTTCTGCACAGGAAACTAGCTTTTGGAAGGCGACTAGAATCAAAATTCTATTTTATTGTAAATTTTGACGTTCAAAAGTGCCTTTTATTTGACTATTTGAAATAAAAGCTTTGGTTTTGACTTTGCTGCCTTCTGAAACAAAGCTAGTAAACTATAGCCTAGGTTAACACCTAAAAAAGAATCCTTATCTAGGTTAACACCCAGCCTTATTTTACTGTTAATTTACAAGGCTTAAAACGTGAGAGTGATTTACTGTTATTATACATTTAATTAGAATAGCCGTATCATACATACTTTCTTTGGAGAATTCTCATAGGTATCTGCTGAAACCCGCGCACTATGTCGATATAAATTCTAGGAGCTTTTTCTAACGTCTTAACTATCACGTTACGAAATTATTGTATTTTATTGACACCATAACGAGTTTACGAGCATGGTCGTAAAATAAGCCACGTGTGCCATGAAATACTCGTTCCTGATAGTTTTGCAGCATTATATCTACTCTATTTTGATTAGGCGGTTTTGATTGGGCAAGAATAAGAATTTGATGATTTAGATTTAACATTAGGATTAAAGGTCTAGCCTGTGGTAGTTATATAGTTTTTATTATAAACTAGCTTCTGCCCGCCACTTCGCTCGCGTGGATGTCGAAAATTATCCCACGGAAACGTGCTACCAGGACAAATTGTAGCCCATGTCCTTTCTAAGAATGCCATCATTCTATCTCCTTGTCAAATTTTAACCTAATCCATTCAGAGGGTAAGGCATGAAAAGTTAACATACACACAGAGATGTGAATGAACTTCCACACAAACTTTTATCCCCAAATTTTCAAAAATCCTTCCGAAGAGCTCACTTTCATTACATAAGGAACGCTTGTCCAAACTGACATGCTTTAACAAAGCGGTTTTGGTTGTGCGTTTTTGTTAGTGAATGAAATAATTTAAGATTTTTTTAAGTAGATAAGGTCTACAATACTGTGCTCAAGTTATGAGCACTTAAATGCACACATTTAATCCTTTTTTAAGGCAAAAGCTTGTAGGGTTTACTTGAAGATAACCTACAAACTATCACACTAATATTATAAAGGCGAAAGTTTGTGAGTGTGTTTGTATGTTTGTTACTTCTTCACGCACAAACTACGGAACAGATTTGGATAAAATTTGGCACACAAATAGTTTATAATCAGGATTAACACATAGAATACTTTTTATCCCGATATTCCTACGGGATCGACACTCTGCAGGTGAAACCGCGAGGCGCTTCTAGTAATAAATAAAAATGTATTTATTTTCACTTCAAGACGTAAACATCAGTGTAGCCTTGGCTCTTGTACTAGGAGAAGTGAGAGGTCTTGCTCTAATGATACATCAGCCAGACCTCTCACCTTTCCTAAAACCTCCTCAATTTACAGGGAATTTGTTATAGATGCGCAAAACTGGTTCCAACATAATTATTACGAAGGAAGGACCGATACTAATATGAACAAAAAGAAGATTCTAATCTTCGGTTAATGGAGGAAAAATATTTGTCTTGCGCTTATTAATAGGATAGCCATGCGACTAGTTTTTATAACATTGGCTTCAGGAAAACGCTAACCTCAAAGACGACATAGTCGCTAAATTATAATAATAAAAGGAAAAGAGACTTTATTCTATTAAGTAATGGTAAAACCTCGAAGGAAAAAGGTCACAGTAATTTATATGTAGATGGTATTATAATCTCGGTCCTGGTTTAATCTAAGTCATTATTTCCACATGAGATACAACCGATGATGTTTGGAAAAACTTTTCAGACACAAGTCATGTACAGACGCCAGCACATCAAGCTACTACAATCTGTCAAATTTCTTGAATAGATTTTCAACTTTATCGCTAAAGCATTAAATTCATAGTTGCTTGGGAACATTTTACAGTTTCTGGTAGCTTGATGTGCTGGCGTCTGTACATCTATAAAATAACTCATAATATTGATTACTAGCTTCTGCCCGCGACTTCATCCGCGTGAAATTTCTTATTCCTCCGTCCCACCCTGTCGTATCGCATCGCCCGCCCGCGCTGTTACTTTGTTTTCGGTTAGCGTTCTTTATGACCTTTTTTTTGCTGGGTTCCTAAGGGTTGTAGCGTGATGTTAAATCAGCTAAAAAAGACTATATATAACCCTTTGTCGAGAATTAGGCTATCAAATGTATAAAGACGTTCAAATCCAACTGGTACTTCAAGAGATTAGCGCGTTCAAAGAAACTCTTTAGCTTTATTATTGGTATATAAATATGATATAATTTGATACTCGTCCATAACTGAAGCAGGAGGAGAAAAGCCTCTGTACCTCTTATTTGATCTAGATATGGAACTAGGACCTCGGGCTTTCTGCAGTGTTAGGTAACTTTAAGTAGGAACAATGCGACGAACTGAGATAACAGCTTGTGGACAACGTATAAGAAAGCAGCCTTAATTATATGTTTAAAACATCTACCACCATTTTCAGAAAATGAGAGCATGCATAATAATTTTCCCTCGCTAAAGCAGATTAAACCGTCCGACATGTGCATATCGATGTATTTGATAGCTCATTACCGGCTCTCTAATCCACCGCAACAAGGTTTTACATATTAATATATGCAACCAGCCAGGTGCACTTGCACACATGTTTCTTAGAAGCTTTTCAACATATTTCGAATGCATACCGTTTAAGTACCTAAATACATATAATCGTACAAACATTGTGCATTCCACTTACAATAGGATTTATTGTAAATTTACGTGCCGCGTACGATAAGCGCGTTGGTACGCATCACTTGTTGCGCGCCAAAACCGCGCGTGGCAAGATGGCCGCCGCGTGCTTTTTTTCACGGCGTCTTTCCGCGTGTGCCGTGATTTTGGCCAGTTCTCCTGTGTGACGTCGACGACCCAGTTAGGTACGCCAACCGGTGCCACGGCCAAGTCCATCCGGGCATCCCCAATGAACCAGCGCCAATGTCTATAAAACAAATTGTACGCACGAAATAAAGAGAAAAAAATTATAATGAAGTAAACGTCAGCTCCTGATTTGCCGCCAAAACCTGGGTGAACGCACTCCAGTGTTTTGGCATGGCTAGTTGGATGTTGTCCTAATAGTTCGTTTATTTGATAAGGCGTTTTATTATTACCGCATGACCTTTTAATCAGTGCGCAATGGTTTGACATTAATGCTGTCGTTACTGAGAATTATTTTAGGATTGCATTGCCAATGTTGAAAAGCGAAATGTTTTGGGTGTTGGTCACATTGACAGTGAAGACATGAACAGTGTTTCATAGTTAATCTGGGCACGACTAAATAATCGCAGAATCGTTGATTCTGCAGTCGTTTGACTTAGTATTCGTGTTCCAGATTGCAGTACGTTAGTCGTCAGCTATCTACAAGCGGTCGATTTTATCGTCAATGTGCGCCTTGTCTAAAAGTATAATAATTTGAATATCGCGATTCCCGTGTATGATATCATCATAGTAGCAGAGCCAGCTCGTACCGAGAATCCACTATGAGCGAACCTTTGCCAACAATCTTACTATTCAGCATTTGTTGTTCTTATATTTGCCAAATATTTGCACCTTATCGCCGGCGTATTGTGATAGTTTTACGAGCGCCATTTTTATATTTTTATTTCGCGCGCATTTTGGCCGTGTTTCCAATATGGTGGCTGTTTGTTTTGGATAATGCGGTAATGTGAAGCTTTTTAATGTTATTATGAGGATGTTTGTTCATTTTTGTTGGGTATATTAAGCGATCAAAAGTTGGAGATATTTTTATGTGTTTAGATAGTCATTAAACTGATGAACTGAATTAATTTTAGATAGATGGGTTTCCCAACGACACCTGTGAAGGTGTTATGAAGGTCACTATAGGTATCTAATATTTAGCTGAAAGTTAATCAACAATACAACGGAAATCTTCCACAAGTAGACTTTAAAATCTATGATCATCAACACACTTGAAAACAAACACAAAGAATAATCCATGCCGAAAATTTCACTCAGGCTATTGACTCTCACATTTGGCATGATAAAGCCGATAAGATTATAACAAGGGGATTCCGTCCACGTGTGTCCATGGATCCTGCCAAGGGGGCACACCAGGCCGCTGGCAAACTAGCAACCGCCTCGTCTGTGGTGGCAGCCAACTCAATGTTTTGACTAGACCTTTTTGTTTATACCCGCGGAAGTCGGCTGCTTTGTTTGGGCGAATCAATCATTGGTAGTTTAGATTTTTTCGTGTGTTTTTAGATCGTTGTCGATTTGGGAAGGTGTGTGAGCATTTGATTGAGTTGTAAACTGAATGAATGAATGTTGTGTACTTTGATTCAGTTGTTTTTTTTAATAATGTTGGCGTTGTCATGTTAAGTTGTAAGGCTGGGTTTGAGGCTTCAAGAGATTTTATATGGTTGTTACATTTAGTTTAACATCATTATAAAGAACTTAAGTTTACAAAACAAAGCTCTACACAATGACCAAAGCCCTTCTATTAAGCGTTTGAGTAAGATTAACTCGTTCACATGTTACGTGTCGAACTCCGATGAAGGAATAACCAGCAATATTGTATTTGTTCTTTAGTTGGTACGGATCTAGCCATGGCAGTTGGGTTACCGTCAAAAACTTCGAAATATAAAATTATAATAACGTAGGTATCTTAGTAATAAACCAGTCTCATTTTTCATTAACATTACCAAAACGCACAAAGCATTAGTAATGTTTCTTCTAAAAATCTTTTCCAAGTTTAACTCAAGCGCTGACCACTTGACAAACTTAGATTTTCTATTCACGTTTTCCAATAAAATATTGTTGTAGTCGATCCTAAGTAGGACACAGGCCTTACTATCGATGCGAATTCCTGCGATAATAATACAATAAAGTCTGAAATCGACGAGTAATTTATTGATTCCGTGACTTAGGATGGGCTAGCCCCTTTCTACTAGTACGTGATTTAAAATTTTACTAAGAAAATGTGTCATGAAGATTGGCTGTAGGTCTGATTCCCTGAACCCCCCTTGTTAGGTAACAAAACAAATGACTATCTCTAATTCTTCTCAAAAGTGATGATTTTAGTTAATTCCATACATTAATAATCCCTAAGACCCTGTTGTATAAAAGCAAAATGTTGGTGTGACATTATGCTAAAATATTTTTGTTTTCAAAGTTGTTGCAATCTCCATCACGCTTAGCATGACCACCGTAAAAAGAGAAGAAGAGGGAAGAGACGAAAAACTACTATTGTTGAAAGATTTCTACAGCGCGATATCAATTAAGAAGAAAAGAGATTTCACTTTGTTTTCGTAGAATAGATATAGAAGTGGTAATACTAACGAGCAGAGAGAACTTTATTTGTGAAACTAGCTTCCACTGTAAAATACACAGAAACGATAGATCGACTGTATGAAGGATAATATAGCTAGAAAGGGCGTGAATACCAAGATGACGACTAATAGAGCAGTATGGAAGAAAATACATGTTGCGAAGACCACCATAAAGTGGAATAAGGGCCAGAGATTGATGATGATGAGCACCTACTGTAAACACCTCAACTATAGTCTAAACTGAAACAAGAATTTTCCAACGATACAATTTTCCTGAGTCGTCATTTAAAGTTCTCCTTTTGGCTGTTGACAGGCAATGAGCTAGCTACCTGAGCTATTTATATGCCATTGCTAATTCTCATTCTAAATTTACTGTCAGACGCTTTTAGTCGTATCTACAGATGTCGTATTATAGCGTCTCGAGAGAAGAAGGGTATTATATATTATTGTAAGTTTATAATAGAATCTAGTAAAATATCATCCGATAACTGTATTGGATGATATTTTACTATATTCTATTATGTCTGTTTTCTTTGTTTCAAGGTGAACTATATCTATTTGTAGTAGCATAGCTAAATCACATTTATGAAGTGTTTTTTTAAGTTTCCTTTCGTTGATTTTCAGATCCAAAGTTACTATTTTGTTAAAAGAAATCTATTTAAGCCGTAGTTGTCCGTAATATACCTAAAATAGAAAATCTTTAATGAAGTTGGTATATTGAAAATATCTTAGATACTACCTAATGTTAGCACCTGCAAACATCTACCAGAGATAATATTTAATAAGAAACTCCACCAAGTCCTAGGATGGGGTTGTTACGCTTGTCTGCAAAATTTTTCACAATGTACAGACTAGCAAGCTACTACATCAAGCTACCCGAAACTGTCAAATTTTCCCAATCAATTTTGAACCCTATGCTTTAGCGATAAAGTTGAAAAACTATTAAAGAAATTTGACAGATTGTAGTAGCTTGATGTGCTGGCGTCTGTACATTTTTAGTGACGTTGAAAACTCTAATATTACTATGGTTCCCATATTCGTCAGTAACCCTAATAATTAACCATTTGCCAGCTTTTATGGACTTTTATTACCTATTATCACAGTTGAATGTACGCTTGATGACACTGGAAAAACTAATCTAATGGTCTGAATATTTTCTAGACAGATTTTTTCTAACATAATTGCTGCGGAGGTCCTTAATGTCTTTGTATACTTCTAATATATTAGGTTGTTGCCGTAAAGGCATAGTAATTAGTCCCAGACGCAACTTCCGGGTAGTGTTGCCCAAAATCGGTCTTGGTCTTGCAGTCTTGGTCTTGTTCTTGCATTTTTGCAAGACCAAGACCAAGACCAAGACCGACTTATTGTAGCAAGACCAAGACCAAGACTGAACCCTGCAAGACTTGAGCAAGAACAAGACTAAGCCTGCAAGACTCTTGCGTCTCGCAGTTAAGTCAAACTGAGATTTGGGCGTTATAGTAGGTATTTGGTTTCAATCCCGATTTTGATAGACTAGCAATACAGCTGTATTGCTAAAGTAAAATAAAACTCGAAACAATGTTTGCAATGTAAATAAAACTCGAATGTAAATAAAACTCGAAAGGGCTACCTGATCAGCTGATCAGGTAGCCCTTTCGAGTTTTATTTTCATTGCTGTTTTAAGTGAAACAAGTGTATTTACTATTTTTTTAATTGAAAATCTCATTGGGTCAGATAGAAATAATGATTTTACACAGTTTACATTAAAAAAATTGCAGAAAAAAACGTAAAAATTAAGAAAAAGCCGACGAAAAATTTCACCATGCGGTGAAATTTTTCGTCGGCTTTTTCTTAATTTTTACGTTTTTTTCTGCAATTTTTAGGGTCCAGAATCATGTACTGAATCCACGGTAAGCGGTTGCGCGTCAATGTCCCTGCCACCCAGCAATAGGCTAATAGGTATTTGAATGTAGTCTAGTCTAAGTAGTAGAGTCTCGCAAGACTTGCGAGACTCTTGCTGCAAGACCAAGACCAAGACCAAGACTGAGAGCGCAATACCAAGACCAAGACCAAGACCAGGTGTATTGACGCAAGACCAAGACCAAGACTGGCTAAGGTCTTGTCTTGGTCTTGCATTTGGGCAACACTACTTCCGGGTTCCATAATGTGATTATTTTGCCGTACAATGTTGTCCTTTTGCTCTTTATATTTTAGAAGCAGCTCTTGGAGTCATATTGGCTCTCTTTCCTGATCAATTTTATCATTATTTTCTTGTGTAATCAAAACTGAAAGATTGTCGACTTTCTGATCGCGGCTATTACAACATCTACTTAAAACTTTTCAGGTGACTCACTGTTGATATTTGTTGTTTCTAAGTTTTGATTGATCAACACTTTGAGCGTTCTTCGTGGACATTTTACTAGTGATACTGGTTATCATTCAGTCCACGTTCCTTGGCCAACTTTGTGTCCGAATACTTTCATTATTCTTCTCATGATCTATAATACTATTGCTTTGACCTTTGATCTTTTACTTCTGAACATGTTTTTATGTGATCTTATTAGACTGTTGATAATGAGCTTTTTTCATTCATTTGTTTCTTAAGAAGCTGGTTAAATTGAATAGGCTAATATATAGGATAATCAGTATTATGTTATGAATCTTTATGAGTGGATTCAGGACAGGCGCATACATTTTCCTTCTCAACGACAAAAGAATAACAAACATGCACAATACAAAACTCATCTTGAAACACTGCACACATCTCTCAAACGTCACAAAATACCTTTGGCTGATTAAAATTCCGGTCACAAAACAAAAGAATGTGGTTGAGAAAAGAATATATCAAAAAATCAATAATATCATCTCAAAAATCATTTCACGAAAAAAGCGATACAAGTAACCGAATCGGGGAGGCGGTAAATCACAACATATTTGCATACATTACCCTATGATTCAACGCATTACAATACAGTATTTGTTTCGCGCATGCGCGATGCATACGTTATTAATTTCTGCCTGTACCTCACGTAGATCTTTTTTTTTCTTTTGTTCGGACATGACACAATTAGGCCTAATGGTATTGAATAATAAGAAATATAGTTTTAGATATGTATGACAGATAGTTGGGCAGAGAATGGTAATCGATTTGGTTTTCGGACATGATTCGCATCAAACGTGTTGGATCTTACTTCGTGGAAAGGGCCCTAAGTCATAATAATGATTTCTTTGTTTTGGCGTTTTGGATTCTTGTTAAGAGTTAAGACAGTAACAACTGGTAGGCAAGCATTCATGCTGCATAATCAGCCTTAAGTGTTCCCACTGCTGGGACACAGGCCTCCTCGAGAGGGAGTGGGATGTGATCTACTAGGCGGACCCAGTGCGGCAGATTGGTAGATGTCACGTCTTCGAATTTCTGGTTCTAGGACATGCCTGTTTCCTCACGATGTTTTCCTTCACCGTTTTGAGAGCAGTGGTGATGAAATTATTTACACAAATTAAAGCGCCTACCTGGGTTCGAACCCACGACCTACAAATCGTATGTCGGGGTCGTTACCACTGGGCCACTATTGCCCTACAAGCTGCGCCGACCCCAATTAAATTTTGATAATGAGGATGTTGAAAAAACAACTTAGTTTGGTCTGTCATTAAATATTTTTTTATTTATTACCTTTACAACTATCATAACATGATTAACCTAATGCGATGGTGCGGTATTTATATACTTACAATATTAAATTAACCTAATAAGGAACTTCTATAACAATCCTAAATTATATTTTGTTGGTATCACCCAGGTACAAGTAGTAAATACGAGATCCACCGATCCCTAATAGTAAATTAATTATAAGAAGAGTTAGAGTAGTCTATGAAAGGTTATGCAGAGCAAGATGACATGAATGTTTAACTACATGTTGCTGGGAAGGTTTAAACGCAAGTGTAGATAAAATAATTTTGGCAAGAGGAAATTCCGGAATATTTATTTAATCAGAGCAGGTTTAAGAAATTAACTTCTTAGTGAAAATAAATATTTAGGTTGATCGATAAATAGAAATCGTTAATGGACTGCTTATTCGATTTTATAAAAATAATTGTAGTGTTTTTGTTTAAATTCAAAGGATTTGTTTGGGTTGAATCTTTGGATTCTTAATTTTAGAGGAAATCTGTATCCATCTGCGAAGAATCAATTCATTAGCACTTACCTTAATAAATTAACTCAGATTTACAAAGTTATTTCTAGAAGTCAGCTGTACTACAGTAAATTTATTGTTTTGTCACTATTTCCATTGTTCGATGCCCATTCAGAATATGCTTATTTCCCTCTTGATGGTCATATACAACCCAGCAAATAGATATGAAAACTAACTTGTCAGTTTATTTATAGATATCAAAACATTCTTAATGTTTACGTTTATTTAAAAAGTTAAATTTATGTGAACGAAGCTCGAGAGTCATCAGTCTGGATAGTATAAACCCTGGACATCTTATTGGTAAAAGCATTGAATGCTTAAATAATCGTATCTTATAATCAAAGATATGAGGAAAATCGTTTATCTCAAAGTTCAGAATGTCGATACTGATAAATTGATTACATTCGAAAGGAAACTGGGTTTTTGCATCTGAATTGTAGGCTTCTGGGGTTTGGTGAAGGTGTCCCACGGTGGGCGCCAATTAAGAAAATTGAATCTACCAAGTTAATACCTGTTTTGAATGTTCTCCTTGTTCACAGGACGAGTTCCATCCGTTCATAGAGGCCCTGATGCCATTTGTAAAGTCCTTTTCGTATACTTGGTTCAATTTACAAGCGGCCAAACGGAAATATTACAAGAAACACGAAAAACGGATGAGTCTCGAGGAGGAGCGTCACACTAAATATGAATTACAGGTAAATATTATACTAATTTTAGATGTTTTTTCATGTTTCACAGCTCACGTTCATAGCCTGGTACTAAGGTTTCCAGTGCCCGCCTTTTCATGTCCTCACAAACGTCCTGCTTCCGAGCCAATATCTTTCGGACTGACAGCTATTGCTTCCGATGCGGTAATCGAACTAGCGACAGGAGATGCTCCTTCCGATAGATATACTGAATATATTTGGAACTGCGGGTAGGTATACTTTTTTGTGTTTATAGAATCTTATTCGTTTAATCGTTGTAACATAATGTTTCTAAGCTGCTTTTGGATTGTAAGTGGCTATTGAATTATTTACAGCAATTAAAATTGATAACAGTTTACACTGACAATGATAATTTTACGCAGATTCACTGAAATACAGCAAAACTAAGCCCCCGTTTGTAGAGACTTTAAAAAATCGCGGACCGGATTTTCAACTTTCGGTGTTCAACAGAGCGCATTCAACAGAGCGTATCCCAGTGCATCAAAATAACACACTTTTGGATTTTCAATAGAAGGGCGCAAAAAAAAAACGCGCCCGTGCGTACCCTTGAGTGTTTAGTAATATTATCCCTGTAAAGCCATGGACATATGCGTAAAGTAGTAAGAAATATCTGAATTTATAGACATACAAATCACAAGAGAATATTTTTTACTTACTATTTGAAATCAAGCTGTAGGTAGGTATCTTAGAAACTAACATATTATGATCTATTGGAAAAATAGATCGAGTACGTATTTATAATTATGTGCTTATGAATCATGATAATGACACATTAGAAAAAACTGCTCACACAACAAGTTCTAATACAAAGAATTACCAATACTAACTTGACTCCTTAACCAATATTCCAGAACGAAAAAGCAGAAGTAAAACAAAAATGGGCGTCGCGGTTGTTAGGGAAGCTGCGCAAGGACATAACACAGGACTGCCGGGAGGACTTCGTGCTCAGTATCACGGGCAAGCGGCCGGCGGTGTGCGTGCTCTCCAACCCCGACCAGAAGGGGAAGATGAGGAGGATAGACTGCTTGAGGCAGGCTGACAAAGTGAGTCTTGTTTGAGTACCTTTTCTAAATCATCATCATCTGCCTAGCCTTTTCCCAACTATGTTGAGCTCGGCTTCCAGTCTAACCTGATGCAGCTTACCAGTACTTTGTACCTCTTCTTAATATCAACTTGTAATTTGAACGGTGTCGAGGTGTTACTTCGTGCTGATATGCCCTGATTTTAGACTTTGCCACAGGTGGTTTTTTTAAACTAAACTTTATAAATTGCACTTAAGTCAAAATCAAAATTCATTTATTCAAACTAGGCTGAACTTTTTGAACGTTAACATTACCTAAGACAGTCCCCCAAAACGCCCGGCCTTCACCATTTCCTAGCTTTAGCTGGGAAGAAGAGGCGTAACATACTCCCCAGCAGCTAACTCTCTTCCGCATGCTTAAGATAGGTACTTTGATCAATAGCATAATCATTCATAATAGTTGAAGAGAATGACAGACTGTGGGTTTCTACTGAAAGAAGGACGATAACAGTACATTCACCGCTCCTTGTAGGCTTGTTATCACTTCTTAAAGCAACAAAAAAGCGCACTGTAATATCTCACATAGTAAAAAACAAAAAAATATAGAAAAATATTTTCTTTACTATTTCAGATGTCAATTTTCATAATGTTTTCATCGGTACTTGAAATAAAATTGAAGACATCACTTTGAATTCAATTAGTTTTTGCTAGCCCTTTTCATTGACCGTTATATTAATGTATCCACTCTTAACTTTCCAGGTATGGCGCCTAGACCTCGTAATGGTGATCCTTTTCAAAGCGATCCCCCTTGAGAGCACTGACGGCGAGCGGCTGGAGAAGCACCCAGAATGCACACAGCCAGGCCTCTGCGTGAATCCCTATCACATCAACGTCTCCGTCAGAGAGCTGGACCTGTATCTCGCGAACTTTATAAACAGCTATGGTAATGGGAGCGACGGTCTGCCAGGTCTCTCGCTCAATTCTGTTTTTGATCTGCTTCTTGGTTTTGTGTTTGGGATGAGTGTTAATTATATGGTTACAAGCTGTGTGTCCGTTGGCAGATATAATAACGAACTTTCATCCCTTATTTAAACCTTTTATTTATGTTCGAGCCGTTTGAGGTTGAAACTCTAGAGCCGTATGGTCCGCGTGCCCACTTAGTTTTTCGAAACATTGCCAAGCGGTTGGTCGACTCTTCACGTGACCAGAGATTGGCCTAAATTTTGACCAAAGAATTAACATTGCCATAAAACGTGGTAACGCTGCCAGCCTTTTGGGCACTTTTCCTGTTGACAACAATGCTGATGAATTTTTTGATAACCTATGATTCTTTCCTTTTTATATACTTGTACCCCTTTAAGGGATGAATTTCTAAAAATCTTTCTTAGCTCAATTTCGTTATAAAATAAACTCTTGTGCAAAACCTAAGCTGTGCGTTGTCTGTCAGTGAATGAATTAAAGATTTTTTACAGCAGATTTTTCTCGAGTATCATGAACTAAGAATAGCTCATGTAAGGTTGAGTTTAGATGTACAGTGATTAATATATATTGATACTGTGATTGCATAACACAATGGAATGGTAAATGGCCCAAGGAAGATTAGGTGTAGTTGTCATGATCGAAAATCCGAAGACGATATTGTATTAAATGTAAATGTTGATATTGATCCTATATTTACGAGTATTAAGAATGTGACTACCTGCATTATTGACTAAACTGAATTTAAAGGAATGCAATAGCTTGGTTTCCTTTATGATGATGAAAATGTAATCAATGCTCATTCCATCTTTAGTTATAAGTTGCAAACAGTTGGTACCTAGACATAATTATTTATTAGCAGATGCATGTATTTATTTCATAAGATTGGTTTTAGAGCACCTATAAGTCTGAATATTATAGAAGCATTACCTATATGACATATCGTCATAGTCATAGTTATTCATATTTATTTTAAAACTGAATTTATTTCTATATAGTTTTCGATCGATTTAGTTTCTACTTCTCTCTGAAATAGAATATAAGTTTTATTGTTTAGCCCAAAAAATCTAGAACATAGTATTAAAATAGCGCCTATGATATTCTAATACCGTATCTGCAAGATAGACTTAATTATGATCGACCTTGTACAGACCCGCTTTTGTAGATCGTGCAAGTACAATAGCATTACAATCGCTTTATAGATGCTACATTATCTCCAAGAGCATATTTTGAACTACCCAGGCACTGTTCCTACTGTGTTGTGACGACTGAATCTGATAATCGTCCCATTTCAAGTGTCGTAGCTTGTACAATCAGACAATTTATATTATGGCCATTTCATACAACAGGCAAAGTTTTCCAGTGTTTGATGTCGATTGCTTAGCAATTAATTTGAATTTACCTAACTTGATATTGAAATGGAACTATTCACCTAATACTTATACCTCGGCTTGATCAACTGCTCTCCGTTAAGATTTTGTAGTGGCAGTTGTCATCTTATCAGCTTGCTCAAAGACAAACTTTGATCAATAAAAATAATGTTATCGTCATGATATAGTGGGGACGGTTCCTTGAGCACCATCATAATAGTATTCAACTTTGTAGATGTCCGTTTCTGTCACTTGTTACTGTGAGACAGTCTCTTTTTAAAGTTTGAAGGGTCATTTTACCCCCCAGGTACATTACCGGTTTTTAACCTTTGTACAATGAAGTTGGTGTGATTTCAGATATTCTTAGCGGGTCGCTTTCGCCTCAGACTCCTAGGGACAAAGAGAACGAACACGAGGCTAAGAGCAAAGGTAACTCTCGCGAGTACTGTACGTCTTGTGACACGTGTGTTGTTGTGCGTTGCTTCTGCGGTTGTGGCAAACAATTGGATTCTCTTTGGAATAGACGTCTTAAGCTTACAGTCGCGTGACTTCTTGATCACTAAGATTATTGGCACGCGTCCCGCATGCCACGCGGGATTCACTTGTGAGGTCAGAACTTTACTCGTCGGATAAACCCTTACCACGCTAATAGAGTCGTAAATAAAAAACCATACACAATATGTGGAAGTGAAAGCATAAAGAATACAACGGCACCCTCATTGCGCAATACACTATTAATCACAATCTGAATCATTTTGAAGGATATTGCTAATATGCTCATCATATGTTCGAAAAATTGTCTGCACAACAACGTAAATAACGCAATGAATGCTGTTGAACTGTCAATGAAAGCCATTGCTGCTAAGTACAGACGCCAGCACATCAAGGTACCCGAAACTGTCAAATTTTCCCAATCGACTTTGAACCTTATGCTTTAGTATTAAAGTTGAAAATCTATTAAAGAAATTTGACAGATTGAAGTAGCTTGATGTGCTGGCGTCTGTACTTAGCCGGTTTGATTTTGCAATGAGAGATGTTTCCTTAAAAACTCAGGGCTCCACCTTCGTTGAATGCATTTCATCTAGTTATAAAGCGTTTAAACTACACAGCATGTGTAGCGTCGCGGTAATCAGCTCTAATCTAGGCACATCAGGGTCCCATATATTAGCAAATGGCCGCCCAATCTTGAATTGGATAGAAAAGTTTGGGCTGACGAAATTATTGCGCTTGCGGCTAGAACCTGGATTAGTCTGGCACAAGAGCGTGGGGATTGGCACTAGGAAAGTCAGGCCTGTCCCCTACAGTTGGGAAGTAGGGCTGCGGATGATGGTGCCGAATATAAGGCAGCAAAGGTTTTAAAAATTGTACAAACTTCTATTGTCAATTCTTTAAACTATTCTAAGCATTTGGTATCAAAATCAGCGGAAAGTCGTAAGTAATAAATCGTTGATTGCCACACTGTAGAAGAACATGATGTGATTGGTTTGCACAAAAGTATTTGTCCTACAAATTTTTATTTTTTTTATTTCATATTTTATGCATTTTCAAAGCAAAATTCTTAATACCTGCATCAAATTGGCTTGCACTCACACTTTTCATGCTTTTATTGGTATCAAAATTTTGATAAAAGATCACATTTTGGGATTGCCAGAGTAATGTTTGCTCTTTGTTGTTGTTTTTTGAAAATTATTTGTATGTAGTCGGTGTTCCTTCTCTTTCACTCTTTTTATCTTTGTATTTCATTTCTCGATGCCTTTCTCAAACGTATTATCTGTATTTTCTTCTGTAAGCTCTTTTTTTCTATTATTGCAGAATAATAATTTACAATGCTGTCTTTTCTTGCAAATGATACGTCAATGAAAGGCCTCAATTTAATGTTTTGATTATACAACGTTGCATCAAATACGTATTTGTACTTTCATAAAGGGTTCAATCTATTTATCATCAACAGTGATCTGACTGTTTGATGGATGGTGAAGCCGATTATTACCAATCGAGATGAAAATGAGTACATAATCAGTATTGCTGCAACTGGATAATTAATATTCTGAAGTCATATTATGGGAAACAACATTTTAATTCATAACTACCTTCATCTTCTAAATAATTACTTTTGTTTGAAAGTTCATCAAGATTATTAATGGATTCAAATGTGTGATGAAATTGATTGCTAAAGTGATCTTTACTTGTTATTTGGCCATATTTTGAGAATATTTTTTTTCGTTGATTCCTGTAATATGGCTTTCGAAAATTAACTCTGTCGTAGTTAGGTACGTTGGATGTTTTCTATATTGTACAAATGTTTGATGTCGTGGCTTTGTTTAATATGTATAAGATGAAAAACCTGTAATTAAAACACAGGCACATAAGATTAAGTATTAAAGTTTGTTTCACCATTGTCTAGATTTCTTGGTACCAAATATTCGATTTGCATTTGTTTTTTACCATCTTTATATGTCTTGAAATATAGTCAGTGGTGCATTAAGCTTCTAGACGTTGTGTCTATAAAAGGTATGTTAAACTTGGGGATTTTTGGATTCTTTGGGATATTATAACAATGTGTTCTTCATTTGGAACCAAAAATATATTTCATCAAGAATTCCTGTCCTTTCAGTGACTTTTAGTTTCTTTCGTAGGTACCTATAACTAAGATGACTTTTATCATGAAGATGTTATTTGTTTTCTGTTAGCAAGTTTTTTTAAACCAATTTACAGAATTAAATACCATTTATTTATTTGAACTAGTTCTAAAATAAAGTCCAAAATTAAGTTATGTACCCAATGCTTCATTATTAGGAGAAAACTTATCAATGAAGCAACATTGTCACTTGTTTTAAATAGATAATTTATTTACGGAAGTGCTAGAAGATACTAATATGCGTCACAGACATACCGTCACCAGACTGTGCGACATTGACAAAAATATCACTAGGTACAGCTGTCACAGTTATTTTACCTCAGACAGCAACCTTATTGTAACGAGAATAAAGATCATAATGATTTTGACAGACTTGTCAGTGGCAGCAAACAAACCGCAACCTTACTAGAATGAGAATAAAGATCACTGTGTTTTGGACAGTGATGCAAAATCATGGGTAAAATAGCTGTGTAAGAACTGTATACCAACTATCATTAAAATTTAAGTGACGTATAACCCCCCCACGCCTCAAGATATGTAGCTGTAACTTAGTGGGTCAGGGCAGTTGCAGAGGTTGCAGGATCGAGCCCCTGTGTCAGTTGTTTTTCATCAAAAGCACAATTTTTGTAAATTGCGTCGGTATGAGCAGTGCCCAGAGCTGATAGTCTTGGCTTTAAATTGCGCAATTTATTTTATTATCACTTTTCTCAAAAGTGTGAAGGAAATCAGTGAGAAAACCGAAAAAATGACTGAAAAAATGTCTTGGAAACAAAAATTCGAAGACATGTGACATTCACCAACCCACAATTTACAGCCCAGTCATTCTTACAGAGACGAGGCCTGTGTTCCAGGTCCAGCGGTGGGAACAGTGTAGGCTAAATATGTTTAGGTTTGACGTTTTTAACGGGTGTAAAAAGACGCTTAGCGAAGCCGAGAGTCACTTGTTATTGTGATATTTTTTTCATACTGAACCACATCTGGGAACTTTCTGGTTACATACCGTTACATGCACCCAAAAGCACAATGTTTTGCGTGCACTGCGCGCTGCCGTAAACAGCGATCTTTCACACCAAAAATGAAAGTCTTTTCCCAGCAATATTTTGTGCTCAATGTTACTTTGTTTGATGTACATATGCCAACACATCAAGCTACCCGAAACTGTCAAATTTTGCCAATCAACTTTGAACCTTATGCTTTAGCGATAAAGTTGAAAATCTATTAAAGAAATTTGACAGATTGTAGTAGCTTGATGTGCTGGCGTCTGTACAGAAAGCGTAGTGAACGGCTATGTGATGGGTCTTTTTACTCCTGTATGCGTCATGAAAGTCCAAGTTAAGACCCCTACTTTAATTGACAGTGTCATTAAACAATTGATAGTGTCATTAAATAATTTGATAGTGTCATTAAATAATTGATACTGTCATTAAATAATTTGATAGTGTCATTAAATAGTTGATAGTGTCATTAAATTGTAACGTCTGAAATGGGTGATTTCAGGCTATAGTCACAATCCATACAACGGTGTAATATGCAACGATATTATTCTAGCGACCGGTGTCTTCTCGTCCAAGGAGCTGTGGAAGCTATCTAAAGGTATGTTATTATATTAGTTTATTAATCCATTAACTCAAAAAAATTCTACAAGTTACCTTAAATAAATTGAATTGTACTTAGGGTAAAATATAGATACGAAACTTAGCGTCAACTTACGTTTCGATCTGCCAAAATCATTTTGGTGTGATTTTGATGGATCGAAACGTAAGTTTACACTAAGTTTTGACTATAGGTACCTATATCTTACCCTTAGCCCGAGATTTTTAAACATTTCTTAGCACGGACATAGGCTTACCGTTATTCCAGTTACTGTCACACAACTCTCAAGCTACCAGTGCAAGATAGAGACGGGAACATGTCTAAGTCAAAGCAAGTGCTAAGTAATGTTTATAAATCTCGGTCGTAGTGCCCTTTTATTTGGTAAGCTTTTGTGATGACGCATATAGGCGTCATCTTTGTCGCATATTTGCTTCTTAGACAAAAACAAAAGTGTAAAAAGTAACGTTGCTGTTTCAAAAAACATATTTATCTGTACCATCTCCAGTCTTAGACATTCTTCACCAATCTCAGGCCGCTTCTCCATCCATATTAGGACCAGCTAACAATACTTACCTGTAGAAGAAAAACAAACCATAAAATTACATTACTAAGTTACGTTTTCCTTTATTTCCAGCTTCAATCCTCCAAGAGACTGGGTCGGAGTCTCCGAGTGGATCTGGCGGCGGCATTAAGCTGGAGTCGGGGTACTACTGCGGCTACAACAGTCCTGCTCCTCCCGCCTTCGAGCCCCCCGCTGAGAGGGCCACCCCATCTGCTATGCTTGTGGGACAGTGCTATAGTGAGTCCATTAATGTTGTCTAGCTATTGTGTTGTGAAAGATGTCTTTTGCTACTATGATTAATAACTACGCGTCTTAAGAATCATTACCAAAAGAAAGCTTAGAAGTCTCTTATAAAAAGTCTCCTAGTCTCTTTGTAAGATACTTTTTTGTACCGGACTTAGAAAAGCCTTGATCTTCCTGATTCCTTGATCCTTTGGGCCAACCAATTCATTTCAGACTTTTACCCAGTTTCTGAAAACTTATTTAGGGCCAACTGCGCCATACTCTGTTAGTTACTATATTTGAATTAAGAATTTGAGACAATTTTCAAATTATGGAACAACAAACTGAATGTTCAAACTCAACAAAGTTCAAATTCCATTGCAACCAAAAACTTCTTAGGAACTTTTTGTTACAAGTGTTCACTCAAAAATCACCTTAGAATACATTTCCCTAAGGTAGATAACTGATTAAGTGGCGTTGGAATGTAAATTATTATCAGAGATTATGAACACTGTTATAGATATACTAATAATATGAGTGTACAATGCATGTTGGCGTAATTTATCAATGTGAAAGACTGTCAGTGAAAAACAATTGTTGCAAGGTTCGTCCAAGGATAGATTCAGAATCAAAGATTGGGGGATAGACTTGATATATTTAATAAAAATATCACGATATAATGACTCATTACATTAATCGATTCAACATAAAAAAAAACGCGACAAAAACGTATGTCAATTAAACCCGATGTTGGTAAAGTATTCGTCGCACGTGCTCACGCGCACCTAAATATAGGTAGTGTGCGTTGTATGGCACATGTATTGTGTTGATTCGACGCGGTGACTGTGCAGCACACATGCTATTTTTGTTATTCGTGACGATTTTGTTAGTATTTTCGATTTATTTTCAACTTGATTTTGGAATTTTTGACTATTGATCGTAATGACGTTAAGTTGTTATTTTGGAGATCCAAACGACACGACTAAGGCACGGCTCATTTTATCAAAGACAGATTATCTTTTGTCCTTGGAATAAATTTGACGTCTGTTCTTCTAGTATGGAAAAACTGTCAAAAATTCTAAATTTATTCTCAGGCTAAGAACGTTTGGTGGAATTCGCCCTATGTATAACAACTATGATGAAAGGGACTAGGAACTGATACGGTGAAATAGTTATAAATTTTTTGACACTAATTACTGTCGCTGTGATGAGACTATGACTAGATTTTGAACCTTTTGATATTGTGTACCTACGGGAGTTGGTCTTCAGAACACCGCAAAATTTTGTTCATGTATATATCATTACCCACCAATTACGGTTTCTTCGCTCTACCAATGAAGACATTCACCCTAATTGCGTA
The DNA here is from genome assembly GCA_927399505.1 of Luperina testacea. Lineage (NCBI taxonomy): Eukaryota > Metazoa > Arthropoda > Insecta > Lepidoptera > Noctuidae > Luperina > Luperina testacea. The sequence goes on from OV656780.1 coordinate 1,894,343, forward strand.
ACACACTTTCATTACAATCGAAATAATTTTAATGAAAATCCATTGCTTCATATTATGTTAGAAAAATTTGTCTGCTTAACAAAGTATATAACGCAATTAATGTTGTTTAACTGTCAAAATTAAATCCATTGCTACTGTTAGTGTGTTACGCAATTACCCCGCATGTCCTTCTCCTAAAAACCAATAATTCTATAGTTTTCTTTATTTTTTCAAATAAAGTACTATGCGTGCCACGAAAGTTGAGACTTGACCACGCCTCCCCCGCTCTTTCCGCCGCCCCTATGACGTCCGGTCCCGTCCCGCACTCAGACCTCATACCGCTAAAGATACCTAAAATCGTGTACTGCGCATGTCAAACCACGTGGTGTGTCAAGTCTCATCTTTCGTGGCACGCATTGTAGTCGGTGGACCTACACATTTAATTTCACGTTTTAGTCTTCCGCCAGTCCTATAACTACTTTCATTTAGATTATTACCTTCATATTTAATTTCATGATCTTCCCTCCCGCCAGCAGGCATCCCGCACAGCTCAGCTGGCTTGTCAGCACAATCGCCGTTAGTGCCGTCGAACACCATCTTCTACCAGCATGCAGCGCCTCCCACCGATACGCATCCTACAAGTAAGTGGGGTTGTAGCGCCATCTGTTGGCGTGGTAGGGAGTTAATGTCACTACAGAGGTACTTTTGTGAGTCACTTAGTTTTATATGCATGGATGGATCACGTGCATATTTTGGGTATGCTCGAATATTTTAGGGCTAGATTTCTCGACTTTTCACTCATCTAAGTTATTGTACACAATGTTTAAAAAATCAAAGGTCTAAGGATTTTATGTCTTATGCATTTGAAAACCGATTTCTTGAATGTGACAAACTAATCGCATCTGTGCTTCACATCTAGAAACCTATTTTCGTCTCCGCTAAAAATATTTGCTCCTTAGATCTTAAAATTATTTTAGATCTCTAATGTAGTCCATTAACTCAAACGTTTTGAAGTTTCCGTAACCAATCCGATACTGTTATGAAATCCTCTTTCAATGATATTCTATTGGATTTTCCAGCATCAGAAGCACTTTCAAACCAGCATGCGGGAGGAAAGTACGATGGAGCACCTCAAGACTCGCTCGGAGACTTTGTGACGTTCGTCTGCCAGGATCCTTCTGATGTGCAGCAGTTACAGGTAAAATAATCATTACTACTATCATCACCTTTTGTGGCCTGGTTTGTCTAGGTCTGTTTCAAATATCTCAAACATCAAAAATATATAACCGTATTATTCACTGTAAGATCAGTGGTACTTTTTTTGTGACAATGGAAAGGATAACCTTTCTAGTAATGTAATGGTTGATTAGGATCTTGTCTAGCAGTAACGTGATGTTCAAGATACAGGTACTATTCACTAAAAAATAATCTTACTTTTTTATAAAGAGCTAAGAGGTGTTTTAAGGCCTTATATATAAAAGTTTTAGCGTCCATTACCTCTTTCTGGTCCCACTCATTGGCCCTGCAAGTTGTTTTATATGCTGGCCCATATTAATTTCATCTTCTGTTTCCAGGTGCACAGTTTATCGAGGAGTCCAAAGCCGCCATACTTTAGCAGCTCGATGCTTCCACCACCACCGCTACCACCGATGGCTAGGCCCGTCGCCATTATCAGATCTACAGGTAATTATTTCGAAATCTGCACAACTGTGGTATGATAAACTATATACCATACCATATAACTATACACCAAGATTTGTTATGACCCCTTGTTGCCACCAAGTTATAAAGTAAGAGCGACTTTCACCAATGAAACTGAACGCTATTACCACATCTAAACTGCGTTCAAGAGTATCAATACTCCACATCAATGATGACACTGACAGTTCTTAATTTTGGTGAAATTGACATTGACATAAGGCGAAGTTCTCTTTTTTGCTACATAAGCAAATACCAATCTAGATAATATATTTCCAAGATTTGATTTTGTCAATTATCTCCCCTTCGATGGCTGATTGTGCTTTTCATCATTTCCAGGTCGCTATAACAATGACGACGATCCGTCTGTTGCAGCCAGCGAGATGGTGGGGGGCGGCGTGGGGGGGGGCGTGGGGTCCCCGCCGTCCCCCGAGGCGCGCTCGCCCCCCGCCTCCCCGCGCCGCCGCTCCCCGCACCCCTACCGCACCGACTGCCACCCGCCCATCACACACTTCAACCATTTCCACTCGCAGCCACAACAAGTAAGTCTTCTATTAACATACTATTCTATCTAGACCAGTTCTGTCCTATTTATTTTGTTGTACTAAACTGGCTCCAAAATTTACGAAGCCTACTTTCAAGCCAGTTGCTGTCTGAGTGTATAAACATGCTGGCCAGTTTCTTGACTATGAATTTGACACCATTTCTGGTGTTATTGGATGGTAAGGAAGTAGGCGGTCCAGTTGCTGGTTTGCAGTCACCACCGCCCTTGAACACAATGGAAAAATGAAAGCTAAAATATCTCATATGCTGGCCAGAGAGAGTCTGATAACCTGAATGCCAAGTGCGCTTTCAGCAGTTGTATAAGTACAGTTTTTTTGAAGACCTACATAGGCAGACCCATTTTATCTTCTCCTTCACTAATCTTGGCCTTTCCAACGTTTCTCCACAGGTATTTAGCTATGCAAGTTCGCTTGGCGGCGTAGGTTTAGGCGGTGGGGTGTCGGGCGTGGGGGCCGGCGGCGGCGCGGTGCTGGCGGGCGCGGGCGGGGTGTCTCCGCCCGGCGGCCTGGGGCTGTACGCGCCGCGGGCCTCGGCGAGGGCAGCGCCTAGGTGGGTTTTAGAGGACTTGGGACCGATTAACAGGTCCGTATCAGGATTAAATCAGGGGTGTTTTCGGGGAAGTTATACTGACCTTCAGTTTCTGGAAGCCTGATCAACATGCCAATTTTTAGAGCAGGAAGTTAAAAAGGCTTCAAGAAACTGGGGTCAACCTTCCCTAAAATGTCAACCTCACCTACACATGGTACACCCCGCTTTTAACTAAAGAGGCTCTGACAAATCATCATCATTACCATCAGCTTATAGTAGTCCATAACTTTGAAACTCCAGTTAGATGATGAGCAGAAAAAAATGCGATACCAGTTCACGAACTCTTTATTCCAAGCTACAAAACCTTATATTTAATTTGGGTTATGCCTATGTCCCGCAGAAGATTTTTAAGTATCACCACGAGTGCTCCCTAAACACAATGTAAAACTTCAGAAGTAGCTCTGCTCCGTTTTAATGTCGAGTCCTAGTAATGGCCAAAAGCGACCTGATTTTGAAGATGCTTTTTCATAACTGTTAATAATAATAATATTATGTTTGTCTATTTGAAGGCTACATCCAGAAGACTTCAAAAGCTGCTAAATTATAGCGCAATACTAGTAAGACCATTTTATAGAGTGTAAATTTTGTACTTAGTTGCATTTCAACAGCCATTCATGATCAGTACTGACTTTGATCTCTTAATATTAACAAAGATGGTAATTCCAGATGGAACGCACCATTCCCTACCCTGGAGGAAGAGTTCAACATAATGACGGCGCCACCAGGACCCGACCATGTGGTTCTGTTGGATGATGGTGAGTTGTGTTTACCCTTATGATGGTAGAACTTCTAGAACATTCTTAGCCACTCGAGCCTGGCGTGGTACGATATCGTCCTATTACAATAGAAAATCAATTGTGTCTCATAAGCGGTGTTTAAGCGGTTAAGTAAAACTAGACAAACGAACAGTTCTTGTTGGAAATAGTTACCTTAAGCTGGAATTAAGGAGCAATGGTGCTGGTGTGGTGGTGGTGGTGGTGGTGGTAACGACCTTGACTTACGAGCTGCAGGTCGTAGGTTCAAAACCAGACATGCGCTTTACTTTGTTTAAATTATTTCATCACCACTGCTCTCAAAATGGTAAAGGAAAACATCGCCAGGAAACCGGCATGTCCTAGAACCAAAAATTCGAAGACATAATGACATCTACCAACCCGCTCTGGGCCCGCGTGGTGGATTACAGCCCACTCCCCCTCACAGAGAGGAGGCCTGTGTCCCAGCAGTGGAAGCCTTAAAGGCTGATTATGTAAGCTGGAATAGATGATCAAAGCCATTGTTGGTTACAAGACTGAACTAAATTTTTGTAGAAGTATCTACTACAAATATTAATAGTTCATTGTCAAGTTTTGGGCTAAATCGAAGTCCTTAATCTTGAGTTTGACACGTAATTAGATCTCAAATCACTGTAGTGTATCCTTTTGCTTCAAATTTTTAAGTCTCAGTCTGATATCGTATAGTTTCATGACGGTTTCATGGTCCGTATTTGTTTCGAGTAGACTCATAAACCGATATTTATTATGCTTTTTCTACTTTCATGCGTACTTTTACAGAGTGCCCGTCAAGAGTGCTATTTTATGACGTAGCAATATTGTGTAAGAAGATCTTTTATACATAATTTTATATCTCAAGTATCTAGTCCGTATCCAGCATGAAAAATATTGGCTTAAAGTTTTTTAATTGACTTGCTCATTTATGTAGTTTTTTTTTCCCAACAGAACGCTTCTTCCAATCAAGCGTGATAACATCGGAAGCGACTGCGATGGACACGACCGGCTCGACGGTCGGGTCGGTCGTCGACGCGTCGGACGACATCGCGCCCGACAAGCCGGCGCCCGACTTGTGCTCGCCGTGATCCCACGCAACCGCTACGTCGGTCGGTGTCGCAAGTGTCGGACATGTTGGAACCGACGGATCGGTCGGAAATGTTGGATCTGTAGTTAGTGTTGTTTCTGATACGCCCGTCTCGAGTGTCGGACCTGCCGCGTCGGTCGCACCGTCGTCGAGCGTGCTCCGCTGGACACCCGCGCCCCTCCCGCACTGGCGACCCGTCTCACATCGGACTGTTTAATTTCTAACGTTATCTCTGAATGTCGGGGGATTAGTGTAAATATAAAAAAGGAATTAAAACGGATGAGGTTGTAGTTGAAATTTAGATTTTACAATTTTTACTCTGTGTCGATCGACTGCACCTGTCCGTGCGATGTGACTTTGTCGCGGCGTTCAACCACGTCCACAAAAATTGAAATATGGTTTTCGACAGACGCGGGTGATCGACATGGTTTTCATTTATTACTTGTTAAGGCGATAACAAAATACAATACTCCAACGGTAATTATGTAAAAAATATTAAAGCTACGAAATAAAAACAACATATGTATTATATTCTAATATTTTTATAGAATATAAAAAACAAGTATGATATGATCAAGCCTTCCAGTAATTTAGTGAAATAAAATGTTAATAAAAAGTGCAGCTTATAAAATATTGTTTTGCTGAGCTGTGAGACAGGAAAAGCGAATAAAAATGCTTCCAAAGGCGTCAAAACAGTTTAAATTGACGAAAGTGTGATACTATAAGTTGTTTTTTTGTTTCGTTGTTGTGTGTTTTGTAATGGAAATAAAAATTAAATAAGTGTAAGACGTCGGTTAGTTTAAAAAATATTTTTTTTATTTATTGAACGAATATTAAATAAAGACGAGCCTTGCTTATGAGATTAGTTTAGTTGTAATTAGTAGCGAACAGAGTAGTTGATTTATTGTACTTTCGATCGGGAAATACTGACACTAAAATTTTTATAAAATAAAAATAGCAAAAAGATTTTTTACATAATTTTCGCACAAAAATACTATCTATATTGATCTCAGTGACACAATTATACGAAGACGAGATTTTTTTCCTTTTTATTGTTTTTACTATTTTTTTGTGAATAGTTCTGGGCATCGAAAGAGACAATAAATCATAAGTAGATCGACTTATGTCGAAGGACATTTTATAGGTGCCTTTCATGAAGAAAACGTAAAATAACTTAAATAATAGGGATTTGTAAATTGTAGTGTTCTTTTTGATAAATCCATCCGCTCATACCTGTAACAAACGATTCATTGACTATTTAACTTAAGAGTTGTGTGTTTTGTAACCAAATTGGGGTGACATTGACAAGTGGTACGAGTATGTAGCTAGTCAGTATGCCGAGCGTTTATTTTTCACACCTTTTAATAAATAATTATTTAATTAAATACATTATATGAATCTGTTTTTGAATAAGGTTTTTCAAAGAAATACAAAAATAAGTAAGTACTAACTTTATGTCACAATTCACAAATACAGTTTTGATGTTACTAAAATATTTTTGGTTGGATTTGGAATGCTATTGAAATGCACAAAAAATCCATTAATATTTATGGTTACTTAATACACACGTAAAGTAATATAATCCTATGACTTAAAGCCTAGAAATTATTTAGGTTTGTCACTCATGAAAATTTTTTTTCGCAATAACAGTGGCCATACGAGGAAAGCTAGTCATTAGAGTTACAATGTAAATTTAATGTTACTTAAAATAATAAAAAAATATTTACAATTATAAAAAGAACCCCTTACGTTTATTAGTAAGGGGTGTGAAACTAAAAATGTGGCCAAATTACACTTAATGAATGAAATCCAAATATATATACACAATTTTTAATAGATTTAGATTTAAATAAGCGTGGTAAAGTTAAGTTCGTAGCGAAAACAATTAAGTGACTATAATTCGAGTAGGAAAAACTAAAAAAAAAAAAATCAATAATGAGACAAAAAATCCACGTCAAATTGTCATGAATATTATTTTGAGAGAATATTAATTTATCTTAATTTATTTGGTCAGGCTTTTAACATCTTAATTTCCATCACCATTCAATCGACAAGTTTTTTTTGATGCCTTTAAAACCATTGTTTTTTGGATTTCTATAAAAATAGTGTAGTAGGGAAACGTAGCAATAACTACAAGCAATAAATAAAAAATAATTATAAACAAAAAAACGGCTTTAGTGAGGCTAGAATTTGGTACTGAAACGTAGTGTGACCTATATAAACGATTCGCGATATATTTTCTATAGACAGATTGGCGAGAGGCTGGGTACTATGTAAAATGATAAATATAGGGCAGTTTGGTACAATTAATAGCTATTTGACAAAAAATATATTAGACTTACAGCTATAGTCGAACTAGGCAGAAAGGCGGGATTAGTCAATTGCTAGCTATAGAGAACATTATTAGAATACGAGAAAAAAAACATTAGAAAATAATAGTACTGTCATTAAGGCTTGTTGATAACAGAAAAAAAACAGTTTCGTCATTGAAAATCTGAAAGAGGTAACCTTGTAACATGGTAAGGAAATATTAATATTGGTGACGAATTTAAAGCTCATTGGTGCCGAAAATTCTAGACTGTGATTCAATTGTTCATTCAGAACGTGTCTTATATTGAAATAGTTGTTTTTGTATGATTGGCAATGCACAGTGGGTGCTGTATAATACAAAATAAATGTATTGTAAAGTGGCAGATAGAACATGTTGTATGAAATGCATTTGTTATAATTGTAAAGGTAATGGTAACAGCTAATGTAAGCTGAGAAATGTAATTTTTGTTTTGACAGCGTAAGTAGAAACGGTAGATTGATTTGATAGCTTTGCAGTAATTTATATGGATGTGACTAATACAAGATTTTGTATGGACAAAAAGTTATGGAGGGAAATTGAAAATTATGTATTGGTCGCGGCATGTATTCTTTTGTTTCATTATTAGCACCATTAATACGATATGGAGTAATAATTGAAAGCCTAAACATTATGTGCCTTAGATACAACAATATTGTATGATATTTATGATGCGTTCTATACAACGTGCTAACTAGAAATAAATGATAAACATTTTTTTGAATGCCTGGACTTTGAACGATTATCTTCATTATTAGAATTCATTTTTGCAAAGGCTTGTATGTACTCCCAAAGATTTACCTTAAAATGCAATATTTATTGTAAAATTAGGCCCAAAAAAAAAAACAATTTTCCGAAAATTGTAAGTAACCCTTAATGTTGTATTAGTTTTCCCTAAAATTTTTCTCTTACTTTTCTATCACATTGTTTTTTATTGTATCTATATGAAAATTGTGAGTAACTGGGCACCCAGCAGTCTGGAAATTGATTTCGAATCCAGAGATATAAATTATTATAACCCTCATGTAATAATTATTGTACGATTAAGTAACGCTTCTATGCGTAGTTTCGCTGAAATATAAAACTACTTCTATGATATTGTATAATTTTAGTAATTACCTACATTGTACCCATTTACGTACCTATATACTTTACTGGCATGTATATTCTTAATCTACGCAACTCGGAATAGCCACGCTTTTTTTTACGAAGTAGACACCACTTTGATTCTCGCATGGCTTTTTGATATTAAAAATTACAATCCATCTATTCTATAAACTTGTATAATAATTTCTTTTATGTTATTTCTTATTGTAAAAGGGACGAAAATCCGTCTTTTATGTTTCGTGGATTTCAAAAGTTGAATACATAATACGTAAATAGAAAAAATAATTGTAAGGATAATAATTATAATCAATAGAGAAATACTCCTAGTTACGAATTTCTTAGTTCATCTGATGTGCAATTATGATTAACTGTTTTTTTAGCGAATTTGTTAATTTTTATTAGTAATTTTACGATTTTATCCATTATCATTGTATGTAAATATGTTCCGGAGTGTATTTATATTTTTTTTATTTGTATAATTAACATTAGAATGCGTTTATATGTTATGTTTGTCATCGGTCATGTCCTCCGCGCTTTCAAATTCATTTAGGTTTTTACAATTTTTCTTTATTTTTTAAAATAGATACTCGCGAGTCGAATGGCTTATTCCAACGTGAAATTTGTTGACGAAAATAACGATTGCATTCAGAAGTTGGAATAGATCATTAGATTCATGCAATAAACTAAAGATAGACTTGTAAAAATGTTATAACATGTATTTTTAACCTATACATAGTAAGATATTTATAGAATTTTAGTCGTTTAATTATTTCGAACGACTTGTTATAAAGAAAATTGGTGCTTAAAGCTTAAAACAAAATAAGACGGCACTTTGTCGTGTGTGTATTGTCATGGAAGGGGTCTGAGCATTATGACATAGCATGCGTTGTTATGCTTTCATGCGATACAGAATCGTTTATTTAAAAATCGAAAAAAAAAACCGTTAGAAAATTTATTCGAGCCCGTCACTCCAAAGTTAGTGCGTGCGGATTTCATATACGTTTATTTCTTTTATAATTTTTGTTTATTTTTTGGTTTTTTATATGATGTAAAATAAACGATTGTCTATCACAATGCGAGCAGTTATAATAATGTAGGTAAACTTTGCTCAATATCGATGAAAACTGAAAGTGTTACAGTTGATGCAATACAAACAAACAAACATACAAATTGCGTTTTATTTTAATATATTATTATTTATTTGACTTTCCGATTTTCTACCAGGAAGAAACGAGCATTTTCACCACACTTGCTCACTTTTTTCTACGATTTTTTTCTTTCACCGCGCCTAAATGTGTATACACACGAGCGACATTTTAAGCACCGTACAATGCGTGCCACGAAAGATGAGACTTGACACACCACGTGGTTTGACATGCGCAGTACACGATTTTAGGTAGGTCTTTAGCGGTATGAGGTCTGAGTGCGGGACGGGACCGGACGTCATAGGGGCGGCGGAAAGAGCGGGGGAGGCGGGGTCAAGTCTCATCTTTCGTGGCACGCATTACTTGTACTCAAATATTGTTTCTGTCGTCGACGCGTGACACACGTGTGTATGCACACTAAGATAGTGGGCATCAATAATGATGGAGATGGGTCAATGGGTGCTGGCAATAAAACAATAGAAAGAGCTCACTGTATAAATCGCCCTTTGAAAACACTTCGAGGACAATTTTTATTTTTATCTGTAAACGTTCTCATAAGCCACAGATTCAGAAGAGCGGTTCTGTCATATTAGAACGGCCGTCATAAAAATCTGTCGTTTTCACCAAGGGCCCAATGCTGTTTCGTAATTAATATTCCCCGTATAATCTTGCCACGTGCAAACTACGTACGATTGTCAAGTGTGGTATTTTGACAGTTCAAACAAAAACACCAACTTCATACGTTATTAGGCAGACATTAAGGTATCAAAAAACGCTCTGTGTTTAGACAACCTTTAATGTGTGACCGTCTATAGCTTTCTCAGGAAACCATAGCTTTAGTCATAATAAAGAAGACCTTTTAAGTTTTAATCACTAGATACCGTACAAAATCGTACCGTATTAAATCGTACCTAGTTCCACGGAGACTACGCATCGACCCTGAAGGAGATGAATGTTACATCTTAAAGTATCATAGGAACTTACCCAATAATCAATTAATTTCAAGCATTGCTCCTATTGGCTGCTAATCAATGACATAGCTCTATAAGGCACAGCTATGCGTTACATCACACAAGCGCCATCTATGCAGCCCAAGTGGAACTAACTCGCTTATTTGACATCAAAGGTGGTAAAACCTTTTTCTTGTTATTAAAAGTGCAATGCTGGTCAACTGTTGTGACTATTATTACGAGGTTAGTAAAAATTTGTTAATTAATGGGTATTTTAATAATTGATTTGAGCTGTAACGATTGATAATCGCGTTTTGAAAGCGTAGTTGGTAAAGTGTACTGCGCAAGCCATGCATAGGGTGCATTTTGTTGCGTAGAAACCGGCTTGGTCCAATTTTAAATAAGGAACCTTAAAAATACTTTTTTAAGGTTCCATACCTCAAAAAAAAAAACGGAACCCATAAAGGATCACTCGTGTGTCTGTCTGTCCGTCCGTCACAGCCAATTTGCTCTGAATCTAACAGACCGATTAAGTTGAAATTTAGTACACATTTGTATCTCTGTGACTCAAACACAGACGTGTAATGTAAATAAATGAATTTTGAATACGGGGGTAATTTTTGGGGGACAAATAGAAAATTAAAAATAAAGTTTCTCAATCTGTACCGTGTGACGTATCAAATGAAAGGGCTTACCGTCAGGATCTCAAATGTAGGTATATTTTGCTTATTTTAAAGTTATTTAAGAAAATAGACGAAAATTTACCATTCCCCTCTATTTCCGAAACTACTGAGCCTAAAATTTGAAAAAAAGTACAGAAAATAGTTCTATACCTATAGATTACAGGAAACCCTATAAGAAGTCTGCGGTCTTTAAACTATTATGGTAAATCTCTCAATATTGTGCGTACAAATTTACATTTTCAGTTTGATTGTATGGGAGAACATGTTTTTCAACTACAATGTTAAGTTTGTTCTTGGGATAACTTCATTCCAACTACGGAACCCTTCATTGTGCGTGGTCCGAAACGCACATGGCCGGTTTTTCACAGTTTTGAATACGTAGGTTCTAGTCACATTGTTCTTAATTTAAAGGGTTCCCGGGTTTTTCTTGACTTTTAATTTAGGAAACAGCTGATCAATTTGGTTTATCTTAGTGATAATATCTGAGGTACAGACGCCAGTACATCAAGCTACCCGAAACTGTCAAATTTTCCCAATCTACCTTGAACCTTATGCTGTAGCGATAAACTTGAAAATCTATTAAAGAAATTTGACAGATTGTAGTAGGTTGATGTGCTGGCATCTGTACATAGACTACTTTTTATTCGTTGCTGACCGTACCTAGTAGCAGAGAGGAAACGATAGTAATAAGGCTCCTCCTACAAAGGCGCGACACGCGATATAACCGCGCGCGACAAAATTGCGCGACTTGCGGTGCCTTTGTGACGCGCGCGATTTTATCGCGTGTCGCGCCTGTTTGAAGAAGCCTTACAAGTACGATGAGCTATAGGTGTAGGTACGTGCGGAATTAGTTGGCCGCGCCTTAGGTATGTGAGCGGTGGGACGGAGGGGCGGGGGCGCTATATCATTTCTCAGTACGCGTTGCGAACAATAGGCAACCCCGCCGCCCTCACCCCCGTCCCCACTCAAGGCGCGGCCAACTAGTTTCACGCGGACTATAACTGTTAGCCTGTGACTTTATTCATTGGTTGGTACTATGTACCTAGTAGGTACGAACGCACAGATTAAATTTAGAAAAAAAAAAAAAAAAAACCCGGTGTTTTTATGTCCATTGGGAAACCTTTCTGCTAAACTTTTTTGTAAGCTTTGAAATATGATTTAAAAGGAACTAGTAAAAGTTTGTGGTTCTTTGCTGCCTTATAAATTATATAAGCCCAAGCACTACTTAAATGATTGTATGAAAACACGCTATGATGAACGCGCCTCACCAACTAAACAAGATGGTCGCTACCTACGCTACGCTACCTAGTACCTAGATGTTTGTGCGAAACACACTCGGCATTGGACAAAACAGCAAAACTGGAACAAAACTACCAAAATACCTACTAGTACCTAGGATATCTTTACCAGCTACGGGTACCTACGCAGAATGTCATTATTCAGACTAATTCGGTATTTCTAGTACCCACCTACTTACATCAAATTAATAAAATAATTAGGTAGGCACGTGGAACCTTTCACTCAATTCTCTATCAAAACCGCAAACAATCTAACGTTAGCATCATCCATTCATCGGTGAACAAATTCCTTTATGACTAACTGACAAAGACATTTAAAGAACATTACCTAAGTAATTATAGGTTCTGCTTAGCTATGCTAAAACGTCGCTATAAGTTCTTACGCAATGAACGTGAAAACGCGTAAAAATACATCCTGAATAATGCAAGTATAATACGTATTAAATAATCCAATAAATCGAAATTTCTCACAATCATTGGCTAAAGGGATCGCAAAAATCAATAGTCGATGGTTTGTTTCAACCAAGCAAGCTGCCTGCAAACCACGTAACATGACGTTCGTACTTTTAAACAATTTGTTTCACTTCGGAAATAAGTTCTATTGCTAAGGAAATAGAGCTGCAGTTAGGTTGGGAGTTGATGGCGAGTTGTGACGATACGGCACTGCACCAGAAGAGAACAGATAATCGACGCCTAGCCTTGTGCGATATCGATTTTGACAACGGCTACTTTCACTGTCAAACGGAACGCGAACCAGCTAGCTGTCTCCCTCGCTCTCACCAGTGAAAATAGTGGTGCAGAGAGGGATGGGTTCGGCGCCGCAACTAGGGGTCGCCGTCGCGGCGTTGCCATGACGACAGGTCACCGGGAGGGTATGATTTCCAATATAATAGCTCGATATTTTTAGGTCAAAATGTCGGAGTTTATAATAAAAGTATTTATGAAAGAGAATAATATTGAAATATGCTCGGATGACGGCAATGTAACGATGGTGATGGACAAAAAAGACTACCTCATTGATTCGGTAAGATTTTTATTGGGATATTGGATTTTGACGCATTGCAAAATGGCGGCTGTAAGTTAATAAAATAAATTATTGATTTTCTGACAAACATCGATTTTAATAGTTGTAGGTGGTAGATAAGTTTAGTTTTATAATAAGTAGATTTTTTATAGATTTATCGTAATTTTCTACATAGCAGTTATCAGCAAATTTAGCTGTTTATAAATAGGTTAGGTATGTGTTCTTATTAGATTTTATTATTGTTGTAATATGAAAAGCAAGCGTTATTTAGACCTAATATACTTCTGGAGGGAGGTGGGCTGGCTGGAATAACTAACGACGGCCGCAATTGCCCACGCATAATGGTCCACTTGACGGACTAAGTACGGAATCTTAGAAGCGGTATCTAGATGTATCAATGTTTGTATTTAAACTGAGAGGAAGCTTTCATAATTTTAAGATCGTTCCACAATCTGATCTCGGTTTCAATCTGTCAAAAATACTCCCTACATTTTTGAACATTGATTGTCGCTGAGATGAGATTGTCACTAACTAGATTTTGAACGTTTTTAATTACGAGAATTAGCCTTTAGATTGGTCATTAAGGCAGGGGCGGTACCTTCATAGAAGCCGAAAAGCCCGGCTTGCCCTAATAAAATCATAATTCACAACAACAAACTTACTTAAACCTATCAATAAATAAATATATTTAAAAAATACCAATCAATGAACTCGAACACAAACATTAATCCCTCAGTTGGACGTTTTTTTTTATACGTTGAAAATCTGTGGGCTTGCCCTAATTTTGACCCCTAGGCACGCCACTGCATTAAGGACACTAATTAGGTAGAAAACTAGAAAGTAGAATATTAGAGTGTAAAAATGTTATCTTCAAGATAATGAAAATATCGTAGAAAATAGACATTTTACGAAGAATACCTATTATTAGACCCTTGATACGCATAACGATAATTATATCAAGCCATATATTTCCAGTATAAGCTGACTTCTCATTGTACGACGAGTTTAGACAATGCGAGGTCACCAAATCTGGAAATGCAGGTACCTACAGCTTGATCTATCGTCGTGTGTGCCTATCTTTCATGTTCTTATAACCAACTGCGTTCACCAATCTACATTCGGGTGGTGATTAGTAGAAGTTTTAGAACGAAACAAACGATTGTATGATGTAGACTTATCGTAGAATAGCTTTTGCCCGCGACTTCGTCCGCTTGAGGTTTCTTGTTCCCCCGACCAAACCCTGTCGCATCGCATCGCCTGCCCGCGAGCGTTCTCTCTGACTTTTTTCCTTTTTGCACAGCTCCTAAGGGTCCTGTTAAATAGCCTAATAGCCTTCCTCATGAATTGGGCTATCAAATGCAAAACGATTTTTTTAATCGGACTAGTAAGTTCCAGAGATTAGTGCGTCCAAACAAACAAACTCTTTAGCCTTATTATTAGTATATACATACTCGTAGATTGTATGCAAATAGATACGAGGTATACCACCTACCTACCTAATGTATGTAGATAATACCAACAACCTTAGTACTATTATTTAATCTGTGCCAACAGTAAGCGCTTTGGGAGAAACCAGAGAGAGCTTTCAGACTGCATGGCGTCCTAAGCTTAAATTTGAAACGGGTTTGGTCAAAGTCAAAGCATTTATTTCAAATACGCACTTAAAAGGCACTTTTGAACAACAAAATTTACAATAGAATAGAGTTGATTCTAGTTGCCCTTTGAAAAAGGTTTTTCCGATGGAGAATGGGCAAGACCCACCGCTTTGGCAAATAATAATTTTATATTTTGTTAAGGCCTATTCAGACCTAAGCGGTATTCGCTACCGTCTGCGGCAGAGAAAACCCAGTGGGTATGCGGTAATATTACTGTTCAGACCTAAGCGGATTTCGCTATCCTTGTGGGTCGAATAACGCGCGGTAGTCGAGTTTCGCCGCGGTACTTGATACTAAATACCTGAGCGAAACCCGCGCGGTATGTACCTCTACCCACAGCGGCAGCGAATATCGCTCAGGTCGCTCTAGCCGCGGTACTTGATACTAAATACCTGAGCGAAACCCGCGCGGTATCATGTACCTCTACCCACAGCGACAGCGAATATCGCTCAGGTTTGAATAGGCCTTTAATTCACGTCTTTGGTACCGTCTAGAAATAGATACAATAATGTAGTTCATGTCGTGGTAACAATATTAGCCAGTCAACAATGTGGTGGCGCGTGGCGGGGCTAACCTATAGAAAACATTGTAAAAGCCAATTATGTATTTTTTTAAAGAGTAACCGTGGAATTTCTTGCCGGCTCGTCTCCATAGGAAACGACCAATTGGAACCGTGTTTTGGGACGAAGGCAGCATAATTGTTTGGGTCGACCCAGGATTTCTTGGAATGTGGGTCAAAGGTTTAGGACGAACGAATACTAAATCCACCTAGCTTCTGACATTTCCTATGTGCCATTGTAGGTTTATGTGAAATAAATTATTTTGATTTTAATTAACCTAAATTTATGTCTTGAAATGAACTCTTTAACTGAAAAGGCTTATTTTTAATCTTATATTTTGAATGGTTTCTTCATTTGTGTCTTTTTATTTTACATTGTTCTCACATATAGAAGCAACAAGAATAATGTACCCAGGATTTTGTAATATCTTGATTTAAAAGAGTGCCCATAGAGTTTCTTGCCCGTTCTTCTCCATAGAGATGTACGTTTTGGAATGGGCAACTAGCTTCAACATTCTGACTAACTGACAGACTATTTAATTTTGAAAATTCAATAGTGCCTGTACAAGGTTTAATTGGAATAAATGCTTTTAGTTTGAGTTTGAACGTTTTGTTTGATAGTTTAGTGTCAATGGTAGTCTTTTCTTCTACAGAACGGGCATTTAAGTTATTATATTATAAGTAGGTACACGTTTGTTCACTGCGCTGCGTATTCATAAAACAAAAAGCGGAAAAGTGCGAGCCAGGCTGGCACACGAAGCGTTCCGCACCACCGGACAATATTGTAGGTACCTACCTACATATTTCACAAAAAATACTATGTTAAAATTTTTGAAGTGATAGGTATTACTTCGTTAGGTGCGTTGGGCATTTTTTGAGATGGGAAAAAACCATTGAACTCGCGCCACTGTTACCGTAAGCAACACCGTGCGTGTTTTGTTTATAAGACGATTAAAAAAATCCCCGCGTCGGATGTGTTCGGCTGTACAGCAAATTATTTTGTTTGTGTTTTGTTTTCACTTCAGTTGGCACTCCCGGAGTGCCACTGTTTTTTTTCACAAAAGATTAGGGTCCCGTAGGCGCCTTTCGGGTACGAAACCTTAAAGAGTAATCATCGTTTCAGTCGTAAGACGTCCACTGCTGGATATAGGCCTCCCCCAACCACCGCCACGGCGCGGGCGACCGGTTCTGTGCTTCTCGCATCCAGCGTATTCCTGCGGTCCACCTAATAATTGAAGAATTGTAGACAGAGATGGTAAATGTACGTGTCTCTCACAGGAGGCACGTACATTTTCCATCTCTACCTACTATTCTTCTAAAAAGTAATTAATATTGCTAATTCCTAGCTTGTAAATTCTCACTGTGGCCTGTCGGTCCTTACGTACACACAGCTTCATTAAGTGATTACCCCTCCAAAAGACATGTGCGTTCAAATCCGTGATAGGCCCAAGTTGGTTTTTGTATTTTGCAAAAACATTTTATTTTAATTAATTTATTGTTTTAGTGAATAAATAAGTTTAAGATAATATTTATTTTTTTAAATTCTGTTTTTATTATTGTTTTTTTCAATAAAACGTTAATACTTTTATTATTGCGAAAACGACAAGCAATAAATAGGGTTAACATTTACGAACGTTTCTTTCATCGTCTAAATAGACTAGAGGTTTCAAGACCGCTTGCCGTGCCTATGAGTGGGAGTTCAAATCATAGGCACGAAATGTGCTTTTTGTTCATTATAATTATTATTTTTATATTTTTCTATTTTGTTTTAGTAATTATTTATAAAGAATTTTAAAATAAAGAAAAATAAAATACCTTAATAATCATATAATAATATTTATTATTGCTATTATTTAACAAAACTATGATCTTATTTTACAACAAAGATTTATTTTGATTTGATAATTTTATTTACAGTTATCATAATATACTATTTTATCAACTGACACAATTGGTTCCTAGACAAGTAGCATCCTATTAACGTAAACGATAAAATAGTAAGCGGTAGAAATATTTTAGATTGACATAACCTAACGAAATGTCACGTGACCTGTCATGCCGTCTCAGTATACAAATTTGACATTTGACAGTCTGACAAGTGACATCGAAAGAGACAAGTTTTGAAGCATTTGCAACTTGTCTAGGAACTAGAAGTTAGTTTGGCAGGATTACAATCATGAGCATAATAAGTGAATAAACATGTTATCAATAGATAATCAATTAACATCTCTTATTAGCTCATGATATCTACTTAGAATATTTTGCTATACAAAGTAAAATAGTGGAATCAAATGAGTTAAATGTCTTCGTTGTTTATTTTGTTGTCATACTTAATTAATATAACTGCTTTTTCTGGTTCTCTTCGATGTTCTTCTGTTAGACATATTTTGCAGGTCGATAACTGTGAATGTTCGCTGCGTGTAAATGTCTTCGAACCGTGGACAGAGATATTCCATGCCGTTGCGAACTGTAACGAGTGGATGTAAACGGCGGTGTAGTATGAACCTTAACAATATCCTGATTATGTTCAGATTGGTCCGTATAGATCCCAGTAGTTCTCCGACCCATGGACATTGTCTTAACATCGCCGGTTTCTTGAAATCTGCGCACCCATAAGCGCACCGTTTGTCTCTGTATAGAAAAACATGGTTTTAAATAAGTTATTAAATACCACACACAAGATACCGCAAATAGCTCAACAAGAAAAAAATCGGAGAACACAATTAATATTATAATGAACTTACTGCTATGCCAAGCTGTCTCGCAATTCCTTTTATGCTCACATTTTGTTCACACAGAACAACTACAATTTTAGTTCTCATAAAATCATAAATCATTTTAAAAATTAATGGATAAATCGTAGTCGTTTACTCTTCGCCGTTTTAAGTGAACGTATACATCAAACGTTGTAGTTATAACTTGAGGGTATGGATTAATTTTATAAAAACAACGTAAGTAAGTAAAATTAATGGATACCCTCAAATTATAACATCTATCGATTAGACATCCCCACCTAAAGATAAAATGACTCAGACCATAGTAGATAACAATTTCAACGTAATTCATATGGGCTCGCTGGCTAGTTCGTCAAACTGCCGGTATGAGTATGACGACGTTCGGTGATGCGATGGTTCGAATCTGAGTCGAAACAATGTGGGTTCTTTTTGAAGTATTCTTTAGATTATTTGTAAGGAATTTAATGTATAACATTTTAAAACTTGAGGGGTTAGCACATACTGACGCTGTCTGTACCTGGATTGTGAACCTGATAGCTACCATCAGCCACCTTGACCAATTCTGACGACAATTAATTCCGAGCAACTCGAAATAAGTATAGGTGAAACTAGACAATACTAATGAAAAAGCTACGTATATAATACAATACGTATCTATATTAGATTTCCATGAAAAGACAATGGATTCAGCTGTTCGGTGTCTCACAGAAATTATAAATGAATGAATGTCTTGAATGAGTAGATTAATTATGAATTAATACAGTATAGAGGTATCGAAAGAATGGTTTAGAATGTTAGATCTACAAGGTGGAATCGACAATAAATTAAAGTGCGTATAACTAATGACGTGGCTTGTGGCTAAGGCTTGTTTCACACGTACCACAACCACAACACGTGGGCGGTCGCTAATTTGTATGAAAATTACCTAACAAGTAGTTAAATTCACACGGAGCACATTTTGCCGTTATTATAGACCGCGTGTGTGATACCGTCCACATCGCAGCCACGTCGCAACCACAACGCAACCACCAGCGACACAGCGAACTAGCGGCAGGCCAGATAGCAAACACAACGTTAACACAACATTTTGTAGGTACCATAACGCAAACACAAGAAGCTGCAGCGACAATTTTCACACGTAACCACAGCTTGACCACATTTTGTCGCTGCGATGTGGTGTGGCTGTGGTACGTGTGAATGGGCCCTAAGTAATAACAGTCGCACGGGTCGATCGATCAGGTTAAGCTACGCTTACCGCGGTTGGTCCGTGGATGGGTGACCATCTTTACATACCAAGACCCGGCTCATTAGTGGATCTTTGACAGTGGTTACGGGTAGTCAGAAGCCCGAAAGCCTGACAACCAGTCTTACCTAGGGGTATCGTATTACCCAGTAACTGGGTTGTGGGGGTCATATAGGCAGTCGCTTCATGTTAAATACTGGTATTCAGCTGCATCCGGTTAGACTGGAAGCCGACCCTAAACATAGTTGGGAAAAGGCTCGGCAGATGATATCTAATGACGTTCGCAGTCTGCATACAAAAGTTCAACCAAATAGCTTAGTTTTAGCTAGTCAAAGTTTGGCAAAATCCATGATCAGCTAGTCACTAATATTTAGTAGGTATGTTTAAAAGAAACCCTTTTATTATTTTGATGCTAATATTTATTTGATATACTTCCAAAATACTCCTATGTATTTAATATTCCCAGAATTTTCACTTACAATTGTCGTATTGTGGTCTCCACATTGTTTACAAATAAATAAAATCGAAGTGTCTGTTTGTAATGTAAAAATAAACGGTTTTTTACTAAATGCATAAGAAAGTATTTATAACAAAACATTTTTTTTATCTGTCTGTCTGTTTGTTCCGGTCATCTCCGAACGGCTCTACCGATTTTAATGAAATTTCATATGCTTGTACAGACGCCAGCACATCAAGTTACTACAATCTGTCACATTTATTTAATAGATTTTCAACTTTATTGCTAAAGTATAAGGTTCAAAGTTGATTGGGAAAATTTGACAGTTTTGGGTAGCTTGATGTGCTGGCGTCTGTACTTTGAACCCTAGGGAAGGACATGGGCTACTTTTTATTGGCATGCCACCTAGACGAAGCCGCGGACGGAAGCTAGTCTTGAATGAATGAGTTGATTAATTATGAATAAATACGAGTACATTACATAGGTATCGTAATAATGGGTTAGATTAGTAATAAATCCGTGACGTAGAATAGAATAGAATAGAATACTTTAGTTGTCACTACATTTTCACCTGCGAGCATGTTTTTAATTTTCCGGAATAAGAAATGCTTACTTAGGTGTCCTAGTTTTTCTGCTAAGGTATTTACCTACCCTCTCAAATTGTGTCAATATTGGTTCAGTCATTTTGTTATGTTTACGTAAACACGTACCAAACGAAGAAATAAACACTGAGGGGCGCACTTTCTATGTTATTAGCATTAGATATCATGTGAGTTTTACTAACACCCACAGACACACTCATAGATAATATTATAAGTTTCAATTTGTGGGTGTTTTGTTTGGGCTTTTAAAACGTAGGATAGTTTTTGTTATTGTCTTTGGTTGATGTTCCTTTGACGTAAGCTTATTGTCTATTTGTGGCTATAGTGGGCTTACAGGACCTAAACACAAAAAACGCAAGTTTTAGAAACAATAAAAGTATATGATCGACTACAGTAAAGGTACAGTTACACATGCTAGTTACCAGCATGCTTTTTAGTATGCTCATTAGCATACTAGTTTCGAGCATGCTCTGCACTTGTCTACATTTGCTAGATATAGGCATGCTAGTTTTAAGTATGCTCCTGAAAGAGCATGCTCAAAGCAAACACTCCGGTACACATGCCATTTTATAGCGTGCTCTCTGTCAGTTCAAACAAAACCATGGACAATCAAACAGCCATTCGTA
This sequence comes from Luperina testacea, assembly GCA_927399505.1. Lineage (NCBI taxonomy): Eukaryota > Metazoa > Arthropoda > Insecta > Lepidoptera > Noctuidae > Luperina > Luperina testacea. The sequence continues at coordinate 1,915,454 of OV656780.1, forward strand.
TGGAGTTGAATAGAATTATTCTTTTGGCGGCGTTGCAATGCGTCCAAAAACTTATCTCAGATAGAAAGAAAAAAAACCGGCCAAGTGCGAGTCGGACTCGCGCACCGAGGGTTCCGTACAAACCTGCAAGGTTTACAAAGTTCGTTCATTACGACAATCGAGTCATAACTATGGTATTTTTATTGCAAAATGAAATTCATAACATTACAATGGGGAAAGATGGAGGAGCATAAATTTAAGACAAAGATCTCTTTATCGTTTAAGTAATCCTTTATTTTATATTAACACATATCATTTATCTATAATATAACTGAAACACTTATACTAGCCTTGCAGCAGACTTGCGAAAGTTCTTTTATTAAAGTTATTTATTTACTAAGTTTTTTAGTCACTATTTAGAAATCTGGTTCAAAAATATTAATTAAGTATTAAATTTGAACCAGACCTGTAAATGGTGACTGAAAAAGTTATGAATAGTACCACATTGAACATTGCAAAAAAAAAATAAAAAAATTTTAAGGTTTTCGGAATTTTTCCTTTATGTGTGCTATAAAACCTTGCTTCATGCCAAATTTCAAGATTCTAGGTCGACTGGAAGTACCCTTTAGGTTTTGATTCCCTTGCGAGTACTTGCGAGTTTCAAAATATGCAGCTTAAATTGCTGTTTCTTTTGATTGCGTTGACATAGAAGTTTGATTTTGTTACAGCTTAAAGGTATTATAGACCTGAGTATTTGGTATGAATTTCAATTTAATACCTTTACGCGTTTATGAGGAAATGGGTAGTAAGTTTAAAATTATTAAAAAAATATATATTATGTGATGTAACTAAAAATTTATGGTTTTCGTAATTTTTCCTTTATCTATGCTATAAGACGTTGCTTCGTACCAAATTTCAAGATTCTGAGTTCACGGGAAGCACCCTGTAGGTTTTGATTCCCTTGCAAGTGTCGAAAATTTGCGGCATAAACGGCTGTATCTTTTGATTGCGTTGGCTTAGAAGTTTGATTTTTTCACAGCTTCAAGGGACAGTAGACCTGAGTAATTGATATAAATTTCAGCTTCATACCTCCACGCGTTCCTGAGAAAAAGGGTCTTGACAGACGGACGGACGGACAGACGGACAACAAAGTGATCCTATAAGGGTTCCGTTTTTTCCTTTTGAGGTACGGAACCCTAAAAACAAGGAATAGGAAGATTTGGGTCCACACCTGCTGCTAACGACTGATCGATACTAGCATGCTCAATAAGCAAACCTGTTCACACACGCTATAAGCACGCCCCCTTCCACCCGCGCTGCAGGTAGCATGCCCAAAAATCGCACGACCGTCGATTTTTGAGCAAACTCGAAACTAGCATGCTCATTATTAGCAATGTTTCGACACACGTACCACTAAGTAGCAATTGCTCAATAGTAGCATGCTTTCGTGCTACTAACTAGCATGTGTAACTGTACCTTAAACAAAATCAGAAAAATATATGATATTCTTCAGAACATATGCTAGGTAGATAGTGTGTTGAAAACATAATACAACTAATTTGATACGATAGAAAAAAATCATGAAGATACCTCTAAAAACTTTCTTTTTATAATAAAAACCATACTAATATACATTCAATCATTCTGATTTTTTGTCAGATTATTCTACAAGCAACATACTAAAGTACTAGTGTTTTAATTTTTTTGTCCAAACAATAGATTTTTTGTAATTAAATAATTGCTTCATATTTTGCAATAAATTACCAGCGTTGTGGCATTGCGCTTCTCTTTCTCTTTTATGCAGTCCGACAGAGATCGCGCTTTAGGTCATGTAAGACCCTTAAGAACTCGTGCCACAGAGTTCAGCGCTTTCAATCTCAATCTGAATCATATTGAAGGATATTCAATTATTCATTGCTCCATATTTTTGAATAATTTGTCTGCTAAACAACGTTAATAACGCGATACGCGTGTGTCTTACGCAATTACCTCGCAGTTCGGTAATATAGCAATGCTGCTTGCTCCACAGTAGAAATAAGGCTTGTCAGTTGTACTTCCCTGGGCGAGAATTCCACGGGGAACTTTATAATTGAGTTACCACAGTGAACTGCTTAGCATGTGATATGAGCTGAGTATACAAGTTCTTCTAACTGAACAGACAGCTGTGCTGCTGGGGAGTTTGTTGGGCTAGTTCTTCTTTCCAGCGAAAGCACTAAAAAGTGGTGACGGGCGGGCGTTTAAAGGGGCTGTCTTGTGTCATTTTGAAGTTTACAAAGTGCTTAAAATAGGTGGCTCGTTCAGATGCCAATGTATACGCTTTTATAATAAACTACCAAGCCACGTTCAAGATCTAAGCCTTAATACATTTAAATCATTCGTTAAACGTAAGTTGTGCCAGAAAGCCTTTTATACCGTTAAAGATTATATTGAGGACAAAAAGGCTTGGGATTGAGCTGCTTTTTTTAAATACAATGACTTTTGCTTACTTTGTAAAGTATTATAAAATATTATTTTAATTATTGTGAATGTAAAGACGACGTGGGTCATTTTATTCATTTTATATAAATTTTATTATTCTCTCTGTTCGGTTAGTTTTTTTTTTCATGGTCTGGCAGTTTGAGTTATTTATGTGGCCTACCCAAATGTCCTTTCTTTGGTATTGTTCATCGAATCGAAGTCTTGAGTTGAGCTGCACGATTTCTGACAAATGCGTGCACTGACTGGACAGGTCCTCTCAATCTGTGTGGTTCTTTGCTCAAAAAAACAATTTAAGAGATCGATCTACATGGTCTTCATATAACCATATCATGTAAGCACATTCTGGCAAATAAATTTCATTTCATTTCAACCTGACCAAGAATATGTCTGGACTTTAAAAGAGACTGTGACCTCTGAGTTTGTTTCGGCCTTTCTTCTCAGAGTAGTCAGATAGGAAACGCCGACCTCATCTAGTTTAAAAAAAAATATGATTGACGTGTAAAAGTGTTTGTGCAAACCTACTTATAAAAATAAAATCATTTATCACCTTATTCTCAGCCTAATTTGAATAAATAACCTTTGATTTTGAATGTAATTGCATCCACGATGCATGAAAACTTCCTACTGAGGCACAACATTTTTGTAACCATACTGGTTCAGTTTAAGCGTACAAGCTGAATAGACACATTTCCCTATGATGTTAAAAAGGGGGTTGCCTTTAAAACAATGTAACGCAACCGTAGGAAGTGGCAGTGGGCCCCTAACCCTTCGCTTCCGATGGCTACCACGAAGCCCTACTAATATATTTTTAATATCCTCACAATTATAACGTAGGGTTGGTTTTTGGAACATCTTGCGTTCTATAAAAATATTCGTATATTTTTAAGTAATGTTTCCGCGAACCGATATTTATTAAAAGAGTCCGGCTCTGGACAGAGAGATGTGGAAAGAGAGTATGGAGGCTTTTGCTTAGCTGTTTGACATTAATGAAAAAATATGATTCAGTCATCTTTCGGGAAATATGGAAGGAGAGGAGGGAAGCCTATGCCTAGGAGTGAGACAGCGTAGGCTTGAAGAATTTCCAAAAAATAAACTATAAGTAGGTATTTTTGTTTCATTGACATCGGTTTGGTGATTTAGACGTCAAGTTGTGACTAACAGACAGTCAGATAAACTTACTTTTGTGTGCTTTCGTAGTATTGACTTCGCCGTTTTTCGTGATAGGTAATAATATGTGTTTAGTCAAAGAACCAATACTGAAAACAGCTCTTTTTTGTAAATTAATAAAATAATTCATTGACCAAAAATAGATGTTATTTGTAAATACTTACGCAAAAGAGAGTTTTTTATTGTGAATGACAACGTTTTCGCTTCTGCATAATTCACTGTGATGAAAATGTAGGGTGAGTCTAAATCAGTTGCAATATCTAAAAACAACTAAGCTTCTTCTTAACAACTAGAGACGTTGGCCCCAATCCCTTAATCTTAAGTAAGTTTTCCAAACACAAAAAGGTCCTCCAAGAGTCCCTACATCCTTTATTATTCCTTCCCATCGTCTCAATCTACACCCTAAGAAAAAAAAGTTAAAAGGTCAATGCACCCGGAAGGTGAGGCACGCGCGGGCCACAGGTGTGCGTTCGATAATATCGATTTTCGCGCCGCAATCGATACGTGACGTCACGCGACAATATGGCGGCTGCGTGCGCAGCTGTCACCCGATAAAAAAACACGTATGCTAATGAAAGTAGGGTCGATAAAATAGGGGTATAACAATATCATTTTTGGGACACGCGAATGTAATGTTTTTTGGATTTTATTATTAAGCTTGACGAATTTGAATAGTAGGGTGCTAGGTCTGTGAAGTTAGTGAGGAAAAATTTGAATAATGTTTGTTTCTGAGGATAATATGTCCTTTATAATGCGTACAGCAAAAGAGTGGAACTCTATCTGCGTCCGTGTTTCCGAGCGCAAAATAATTCTATTAAGTTGTTCCGGCTTTTCTTTGAAAGGAAGAAGGAAAGAAAGAACATTTATTTAGCACATACTAAAAGGCACACAACTGACACAACACCACATTATTATACTACAAGTAAAAAAACGCAATATGTATAAAAAAATTAAAAGTGTAAAGTCCAGTTTAAGAAATTAGCAGAAAAGTGCCTCACTTTTGTACCAAAAAGGCCCAGTTCAGCAAAAATGCCAGACAATTTTATTAGTGCCTGACGCTGGTTTTCAACTGCATCTAAAGTGTTAGGCAACGGATGTATCAGTCACCTCAAACTTCACACTTTGGGTCTAAAGATTTTCTGTACCTTAATTGTACCTTATTTGTTTGGATGTAGAATCATATTGTTAGATAAAAGATGATTCTCAGATACTATACCTATCTATCTAATTTTTGTACAATCATCATCATTGTCCTGTCCTGTAGCGGTATCTACAACGCCACATGCGAACTACGCGCCATATTGACGTCACACAAAAATCCTGCATCTCGCAAGCAGAGTTTACCGCGCAGCTAGCGAATAATACAACGGATCTCAATGTACTCGTATGTTGCCGCTGTACGACTATTTCTCTCTTACATCTCTATTCTTCGTCATGTCAAGGTTCACTTCATTCAGCGGGATTGTCTGAAAGGGTTACCGCTGGCCCGGAACATAAAGGGCTAAGGAAGGAACACGGGTGGGTTTTAGTCAGTAAGAGTCTGACACTCACTTCCGCTCCACCCAGAGCGGGAGGGGTCATTTGATGATTTCCCACCCTGGAAAAAAAAGAAGGTTCACTTCATTTCTAGTCATGTATTTCACACAATCCGTCCAATCTTGTTTATGATCTATCACATCATCAATCTATCGTAGCCTAGCAAGTCAAGTCAAGACAAGAGCAGTGGTGGCCAAATGGTTACGGTTGCGACTTACGAGTTGTAGGTCGTAGGTTGGTTCCCAGACAGGCACTTTACTTTGTGTAAATTATTTCATCACCACTGCTCTCAAAACGGTGAAGGAAAACAAATCGTGAGGAAACCGGCATATCCTAGAACCAAAAATTCGAAGACATGTGACATCTACCAACCCGCACTGGGCCCACATGGTGGATTGCGGCCCACTCCCTCTCACAGAGAGGAGGAACGTGTGCCAGCAGTGGGAACATTATAGCTGATTATGATTATGTAACGCAGGTCCTCATTAAAACGCAGGTTTAGCCTGCGAACCTGTAGACACATAGGTAAAGGCGAACACTCAAAAGAATCATAATTATTATTGTTTACTTATTGTGCCCGCGATTTCTTTCGTTTGCATGTTGAAAACAAATTGGATTTCATGAGTTTTCTTTTTTGCGCTGAACACTTATTGTTTTTCCGAAATAAGATCCTAAGTAACTCCTTATAACTTCAGTTGTCTGCCAGTGAAAGTTCCGTCAAAATCGGTCCAGCTGTATCGGAGATCAGCCAGAACAAACAGACAAATAGACGGACGGAAACATAGACAAAATTTCTAAAAATATATTTTTTGTTTATATACTTTCATATGCATTTAGTAAAAAGCTGTTATTTTGTCATTAAAAACAGACATTACAATTTTATTTAGGACTGATTTTTCAATTGACAGATAACTTTTATTCGTGGAATTAAATTGACGTCTGACAGATTTTGTATGGAAGAACTGTCAACAATTCAAAATGATTGCTCGGATAATTTTATCTTGCTTTGAAAAAATCAGCCCTTAATTGTATAGATTGAAAACGGTTACTATTATCAACGCGATAGCATGCCATATCGTAGCCTGCAAAAACGTAGGGTAACTTTCAAAAAGCTGAACCTATATTTAAATTCTGTCACACTTTAGACCAATTTCTGTCATAGCTGAAGGTGGTAAAAATAATCATTATCTGCCGAGCCTTTTTTCCAACTATGTTCGGGTTGGCTTCCAGTCTAACCGGATGCAGCTGAATATCAGTATTTTACATGGAGTGACTGCCTATCTGACCTCAACAACCCAGTTACTGGGTAATACGATACCCCTTGGTAAGACTGGTTGTCAGGTTTTTGGGCTTCTGCCGACCCGTAACGACTGTCAAAAATCCACGAATGACAGCCGCGACCAACGGCTTAACGTGCTTTCCGAGGCACGGAGGAGTCTTGATGGTCACCCATCCACCGACCAACCGCGGCAAGCGTAGCTTAACCTGGTCGATCGACCCGTGTGGCTGTTACTTCTTAGCCACGAGCCCCTCGAAGGTGGTAAAGACAATAATCATAATGCTATATCCCACAACCTGAGCATTTTGTGGTACACTTTACGGAAAAACTATTACGCCTATTGATTTGTGCTTTAATATAATAATTTCTATTTATATGTAGATGTGTTATCAGTAAAAAAAAAAATAATTTAACGAAATAAAATATTAAAAAAAACTGCCTTAAAGATTATTACCACGCAGAAAAACGACGCGAGCCCTCACAAAGCTCTGCTTTTAGCTAGTATCTAGTTATTATTATTATTATATTATAGTTAAGTTCATGTTTACGTGTGGTAGTAATGACGTAACACAGTTAGCAGGACGTGGTATAGGGGCTGCTGCCGTTTATTGTGGTTTAGGGATGTGGTTAAATGTCGATAAAAACATAAAAGAACAGGCTTTAATTCGAAAATTGTAGTATAGTAATATCAGTTCAAATCAAATGTCATTTATTCAAATGAGGCTGAGAATGCACTTTTCGAACGTCAAAATTCCATAAGTCAGTCCTCCAAAACGCTCGTCCTTCATCACTTCCTACTGCTTTCGCAGAAGTGTCGCAACAAACTCGTGAAGTTGAAATGGTAGGTACACCCTTTAATTATATTATTTGTAGTAGTAAATTAGAATTAATTTTACGCAGTATTTACACTTGTTATAGATAAAGCTATCGTCAATCAAAGTAGGTATACAATTAATTTAAAGCAGTACACAGAACTGCACTGCGATTCTGTAACCATCTCACCGTGAAAACTTAGGTGAAGTGAGCGTGGAGTGAACTGTCAATAGTGTCAATTCCTAGCAAAACAAACTCACTTCACCTAAGTGAGATTTTTACAGAATCGACCGGCTGGTGTTGAAAATTGTTGCACTTAGTGTCTAAACACACTACGCCGATGGTACGCGACCGAAGTTCGGCATTGAATTACTGACGACACATTATGCCGAAATTACGTTGCGTTATAGCGTACAGCCGAACTTCGATCGGGCGTAAGTTCAGCGGCAATTCGGCGGCAACGTATTCTGTAGAGCATACATTATACGCGGCCGCAGTTCGGTTCGATTGCCGAAGAAGATCCGGGACGGGGAGCAGCCCTGCCGCATAACTTCGGTACTTATGGACTTTTCGAACGTCAAAATTCCGGACTAGACTAAAATAAAACCGTGGGGCACGTCACATTAAGTCGATAATTTGTAGACAATTGACGTGCCCCACGGTTTTATTTTAGTCTAGTCTATGCATATGTTTATAATTCCCACGACTGTATCTATTTTATTATTTTTTGGTTTTTAGTACATTTATCTTAAACATTGCAATGTATGTTTAACATAAAACCGTTTAACTGAAAAAGTTTTTTTACCAATTTTTTTATTTTCTAGTTTTTAGTTTTTATTTCGCATTCTGTTTAATTCATTTAGTGCTTGAAAAAAAATTGTTATCAGCCATTTGGTAGCGGCGGCCATCTTAGATTTCAATTTTGCATAGTAAATTGTATTCTACTTGTTGAGACCTTTCATTTGATACCCATGTTGATGGGATTGATAAAACCTAAGTTATCCGCCATTTTGTAGAGGCCGCCATCTTGGATTTTAATTTTATATAGTAGGTACATTGTATTATACTGGTTGAGCACTTTCATTTGATACCCATATTGATGGGATCGATAAAACCTACGTTATCCGCCATTTTGTAGCGGCCGCCATCTTGTATTTCAATTTTGCATAGTAAATTGTATTTTACTTGTTGAGACCTTTCATTTGATACCCATGTTGATGGGATTGATAAAACCTAAGTTATCCGCCATTTTGTAGAGGCCGCCATCTTGGATTTTAATTTTATATAGTACATTGTATTATACTGGTTGAGCACTTTCATTTGATACCCATATTGATGGGATCGATAAAACCTACGTTATCCGCCATTTTGTAGCGGCCGCCATCTTGTATTTCAATTTTTTATAGTATATTGTATTCTGCTTGTTGAGCCCTTTCATTTGATACCCATATTGATGGGATTGATAAAACCTACGTTATCCGCCATTTTGTAGCGGCTGCCATCTTGGATTTCAATTTTTTATAGAATATTGTATTCTGCTTGTTGAGCCCTTTCATTTGATACCCATATTGATGGGATTAATAAAACATAAATTATCCGCCATTTTGTAGCGGCGGCCATCTTGAATTTATAATGATAATGAATAAACATAATTGTATTGTCACCAAAATCCAAAGTGTATACAAAATTTCAGATTAATCGGTTGACAGGAAGAGGGTGAAATTTGAATTACTAAATATGACCCAAGAATAAATAATAAAACAAACGGGGTGAGCTAAATAAAACCGTTTAATAATAAAAATACAGGTTGGCAGGAAAATCGCCCCGCAATCTGTCTCCAAGGATTTAGTACATGATTCTAAACCCTTTTGCGTTGATTTACCTAAGATATTAAAAAAAAATACTTTGCCATCACTCACTGATATATCGGATATACATTAAAACTGAGTACATTTCGAGGACAGCCGAACACATCCGAAGCGGGTATTTTTCAATCTTCTTTTAAACAAAACACGCGCGGTGTCGCTTACGGTAACAGTGGCGCGAGTTCAATGGTGTTTTCCCATTTCAAAAAATGCCCAATGCGCATAAATAAATTTTCACTTCAAAAATGATGTTCCATACATTTCCACGTAGGTATTGCACTTTCCTATGAGACAGCTGATTTCTTTTTTGACATCTGACGAAATACTACGCTACGGGGTCTAGAATCATTTGTGCTGAATTTTATAGTTGCAGTTTGCGCGTCGATGTCCCTGGTACTCTGTATGAGCCAATCAGCAAGGAGGCAGCGAGCCTGTCTACCCTGGGTACACCGAGCTTACAATGCGTGCCACGAAAGATGAGACTTGACACACCACGTGGTTTGACATGCGCAGTACACGATTTTAGGTATCTTTAGCGGTTGAGGTCTGAATGCGGGACGGGACCGGACGTCATAGGGGCGGCGGAATGAGCGGGGGAAGCGGGGTCAAGTCTCATCTTTCGTGGCACGCATTGTACCTACATCGAAATTTCGCCATTCATGAAGATTTTTTTAATGTACCTTGGAAGGGCTTTATCGACACCGACAATTTAATCGTCACTTCACTACAAGCCCTTTGTCACGAGCCAGGTGTCGAGCGGGGTCATTCGGAGCACCTGCCTGTGTGTGTGTAACTGTGTGCACACACAAATAGGACGCACACACACACACTTTAGGGTTTGTTTGTGTGTTTATGCTCCCGTCTGCTACATTCAGTTAAATACACTATGTTTTTTTAGCCTTTTCTGCAAGGGACGTTTTGATTGTTAGGAAACATGTTTTGTTAAAATATAATGCATAAATCCATTTAGCCTTATATCAGCATAAGTCTGTAGTCTAAACAGTATAGGTGGACCTGTAGTGAGGTACAGGTTCAACCTATCTTTTTGTACCTGGGCACAAAACCTAGGGTTGTACTATCTAAGAGAACCAAGGATGACTGTGATAGGTTTAAACCTGTTGGATAAAATTTTGCTTTAAAAATAAAAAAATGCTGTAATTGTTCCGTACCCAAAGGGTAAAAACGGGACCCTATTACTAAGACTCCACTATCCGTCCGTCTGTCTGTCTATCACCAGGCTGTATCTCATGAACCGTGATAGCTAGACAGTTGAAATTTTAACAGATGATGTATTTCTGTTGCCGCTATAACGAAAATAATAAAAATAAAATAAAGTTAAAATTTAAAGGGGTATAAAAGAAACGTTTTTGTCGGCGTTTTATGCATTGTGGTACCGTACGGAACCCTTCGTGTGCGAGTCCGACTCGCACTTGGCCGGTTTTTTTATTATATAATTATCTAAAATATGTATATTTTAGTGTTAAATTGTAAAATAGGTTAACTGTTTTAGAAATAAATGTTTTAGTATCCATATCAATAAAATTAAACAAAGAGTAAAAAATAACTGTAAATTCCTTAGTCCATGCATTCACTTTGTAGTAAAGTCTTATTTTGTTTTTCGTTAGCCAACATCGTGTCCCATGCTGGCCAAAGACCTGGCCTTTTCCCTTCCAAACTTGTCTTGTGCGATCTCTGGCCATGTAGTAACATTAAGCAATAAACAAAAATGCTTCATAAAGGCTCCTGCAAACAGGCGCGACACGCGATAAAATCGCGCGCGACACAAAAGCACCGCAAGTCGCGCAACGAGCGGTGCCTTTCTGTCGCGCGATACGCGTCGCGCGTCGCGCCTGTTTGCAGGAGCCTTAATGAAAGCGAACAAAGTTGTCCAAAATGACGATGACGATAAAAATAATTATGATGATTATTTGGTGTCATTATAGTATTTGAACAAGTAATTTTTTCATTTTAAAGACTGATAAGGTTAGATAAAGTAGTAAAATTCATCATAAAAATACCTTGCATTTACTTAAATTACTTACGAGTTTGCTGAATGCTGAATATTATTAAATTCAGCATAATAGAAAAATATGTCTTAATTTATTTTATTGCTTACAACGAGTTTTCAGAGCATTGTATGATCGTAAACATGTTTTCTTTCAAATGCAAATTGGCTCTACAATCGAAAGTTTTGACATCAAATATGAACCTACCTAATTTTATAGAATCAGGTTTTTCATTGTATCTCCTAAAGTCAAGTTATTGTAGTGAATAAAAGACATGATATTAAAATAACTTTATTTGATAACTAGACTACAATATAACGAGGAATAACAATGTCGGCAAATACTGGATTGTATTCACCCTAAGTCTGATATAAAGCGTATTTTCGAGTACTGTTTCTTATAAGGATGTTTCAAAATACCGCTGAAACTACAATATTTGCTCCATAATACAAAACAGCTATAATATTTCAAGCTCTGTAGCGTTAATTATTTCCCTCTTCGAAGTTCCACCATGAGGTAAGCTTGGCTAGCAAGTAGCCAAGTGACAGCAATGCTCGAACGAGGGCATTGCCGTCACCACCACACCACCAAACAACAAACCAGACCTTCGACATCATCATCCATAGACTCCCCGAAACCAACGACCCTAACCCAGACAAAAGAGAACTAGCAATGGTCACAAAACAATCCGTACCGTCACAAACACGGGATGTAAAACGTCCCAGGGTAGGTTAAGGGTGCATTGTATACAGCTAACGTCAGATAGACCGACAAAGTAACCAATCCCAAACGAAATCCAACTTAGCTGCACTAAAATAAGGTTGACAATAGCTATTTTCGTACCAAAGTTAGGTTCTTTGAAATGAGGGTGAAGAAACAGGGGTGTTTGCAGGATGCGGGACGGGGAGAAGGTAGGGTGCGTCGCGCAGGCGTGCTTCAGTCGCCCGCGCGACCCCGCTGCCGCCGGCCGCGCGCCATGGACGAAATAAGAGCGCGCGATCGCGCTCCACTCACGGTTATCGTCGCCCCGAGCAACGCCTCGCCGCCCAGACTGTCGCCTGCGGACCTACTGCCTGACGGCGATGCGGCGTTCCACCCCCTGTCCGCAGTCAACGGACGTCTGACCCCGCCGGGGCTCGAACCTGCCTCGTACGCCACGCTCACCCCGCTGCTCCCACTGCCGCCGATCAGCACTGTTTCAGACAAGTTCGCGTACCACGCCGGCGGCACGTTCACAGTAATACAGCAGCAGCAGTCCTACGCGTCCTTATCACCAACTCCTTACAATGAGCCTTTATCGCCACAATCAGCATACAGCAGGCGGAGTGCGTCGCCGAACTCATTTGAAAGGCGATCCCCCACGCCGCCATTGCCGAGTCCTGGATTGGACTTGAACGCGGCGTTGCTTGCGAGAGAAGAGCAGTCACAGCAGCAGCAGCAATCACAGAGTGATTCAGAAGAAATAAATACAAAAGAGTTAGCTCAGAGGATAAGTGGAGAATTGAAGAGGTACTCGATCCCTCAGGCGATATTTGCTCAGAGGGTGCTGTGTAGGTCGCAGGGCACGCTGAGTGACTTGCTAAGGAATCCGAAGCCGTGGTCAAAGCTCAAGTCTGGGAGGGAGACGTTCAGAAGGATGTGGAAGTGGCTGCAAGAGCCGGAGTTCCAGAGAATGTCGGCGTTGAGGCTAGCAGGTACGTGTTGCATGATTTTGTAGCATTAGTAGTATTTAGATGACGTGCTTTTGATTTTAATTGTGTTTTTTTTACTCCAGGTAAGTTTCAGGTTATAATAAAAATGTTTTTGGTCTAAAAAGAATTTTGGAAATTGTTGTAGCATTAAACAAGTCCATCTATGATGTTTAGCATTGGGTGATTCAACAACAATTTCCTATCTATTAGATTTTGGGAGACCACGTGGTTCGGTTTCCATATATATTTCAGTAAAAAACTAATGATACTGCTTTGAAGTAGGACTTGTGTCTAAAGAAACACTTCTTTTTCTTCTCATTCCATTGTTACTTTCAGTGAAGGCTAAACTAACACTTTTTATATCTAAATTGTCTCATAAATTCGCGACTTGACTGAAGCGCGCGTCATTCAGCCTAAATTTGCATAATGTGGCTTGACCTGGATTACCACGTGGATTTAGCTTTTATTAAATCAGTCTAAATATACCTTTACAATATCTAGCTTCAAATTGAATTTGTTTTTAAGTCAACCGTTTCAAAAATCTAGTCAGATGTTGAGGTAAAATTGGTACTAGATTCCAAATCATTCCAGGTTTTATTAATTAAGGAACTACTTTATCTAAATCCATTATATGGTATTCTTCATTACAAGTTTTCATTGATGCAAAAACGAAAGAGGATATTGTTTTAAGATACGGATAGGAGTCTACATAATTTGAGCTAGAACTTTCAATTCTACATATAAATAGTGTAGCTGGAATATTATTATGCTGCAGACTTAAGAGATAAGAACATAAAGGGAGATAACGACTGTTTTTCCCGAAAGGATACTAACACTTTACGAAATTCACATTTCACTTGTTATCTTGGATTTATTATACACACAAAGTCTCTTACATGAGAACAATGTCTCTAAAGAAGCGAAATTATTATATATCTGTAAGTTGGTTTGTACAAACACGTATATAATTATACGTCAATCGTATTTGAAAAACTAGATGATTTCGGCGTTTCCGGACTACTCTGAGAAGAAAGTCCAAACATAATCTTGGTCAGATCATGTGAAGACCATGTAGATTGATGTCTGAAATTACCTTTTGACGACCCACCACAATTCACAACGCATTTAGTATTTACGAAGATTAAATATTTAGCAATTTTAATCTTGAATGCATTGGTATTGTTTCTTTCTTTGGTATTGTTCATCGAGTCGTTGAGCTCCTCAAATCTGAGTTGAGCTACACGATTACTGACAAATGCTTGCACTGACTGGAGTACTGGTCCACTTAAATTTGTGTGGTTCTTTCCTCAAAAGATCATTCTAAATCTACATTGTCTTTACATGATCTGACCAAGATTATGTCTGGACCTTAAAAGAGACTGAACCTTGAGTTCGTTTCACCATTTCTGCTCAGGAGTAGTCAGATAGGAAATGTCGACTTCATCTAGCTTATTTTTATATAATACGACGTATAAAAGTGATTCTTATAATTATCATATTTATAGAATAAACAATTTCATTTCATTGAATGGGTACCTAAGTTATAAATCCCATGTCCCAAGCGAGCGATCGGAATATTTATAGCTGTATTTATTAACTAAAGGTAAAGGCAGGTCCCTCTCACAGGAAGGAGGCCTGTGTGCCAGCAGTGGGAAAATTATAGGCTGATTATGAAAGGTAGGTTTATTGTTTCTGTTTATACCGAGTAGCATCATTGTGTCCTTTTATAAGACACATCTTCAAACTGTGATGTTTTCGATATTTATCAGTCCACCTTCTCTACGATGTTAGATTCTTCGTCTACATGTCTTTTGCCAGCATTTAATATCATTCTCGCTTAAGAAGTCTATGTGGCATCTCTGAAATGAAAGGTTTTAAGTATAAAAGATTTAGATAAACGGAACTTTTGCCTGTGTTGATCGGTGTTACTTGGAATTTTGTTTTCCATTCTCCCTGTTTTAAGCTGTTTACGTTGTTTCACTCGATTTCGTTTCATAAATACGAAATTCTCTAAATACTCTTCTCTCTCTCTCTTGTTATATATTTTTATGGTGTACAATAAAGTATATATAAATAAATAAATACTCTTCAAATCTGAACAATTCCACAGCTATTTGTATACATACAATCTTTACACAGGCATAAAGTTGCAGATGAAATGCATCAACTTACCACTCTTATTTCGACAAAAGAAGGAAACAACAGATTTGAATCTAAAATAAAGAAACAATAACTTTTTGGACATAGTTCGTGAAACACAAGATCCTAATTAATATTATAAATGCGAAAGTAAGTTTGTTTGTTTGTTCGTTACCTTTTCACGCCTAAACCACTGAACCGATCATCCTGAAAGTTTGCATAAACGTTGTCAGGTGTACATAAATGGACATAAACTACCTTTCATCCCAAAAAAACATCAATAACGTTATTATGATAATAGATGGCGCCACGTGTCTTTCGAATCAAAAACCGGACAACGTCTGTCGGGTCAGCTAGTAACAAAACAAAAAAGTGAAAATAATGTTCTAAACTACGTAGGTATGTGCCTCACGTCTGCGCCAAAAAGGTTGATTACACTATTAATGCCAGACAGATGTTGTCTGACGCTGGTTTTCTAATGAACATATAACTTAACAGAAAAACAACACAACATTTTAACCCCAAATGAAGCAAAATCTCAAACTTGCTCTAGATGAGCTAGCAAGGGGTGAAAACCTCCTTATATATTCATAGACGGAGATAGTTGTTGCGAAAGTGGCCCATAACTGGTCCCATATCCCTTAGCTTGCCCAACTTCTGTTGTGACTCATATGGGAATGCAGGCAGCTGAATATTATTTATATTTTTACAAGACGTTTGTCTTGTAAAGTCGCCATCACTAGCGTTCATCAGTTCCTGTAACGTGTAGCTGATGATACAGCACATCAAGTTGTTCTCTTGCTCATGCACACTGATGCCATCATATTGGGCTTTAAAAAAAAAGGCCTTAAAAGTACATCACTTACATATCGGGCCCTAAATATCGTGTAGTTATAATAGGGGTCTAACAACAACCTGACCTTCACTATTCATGAATTGGGATACACCTCTACCCGATCATAAACAAAATATATCGCGAACTAAATATCTGCATAAAATTCGATTCCGCGAAAAGACGCCGCCGTCTCTATCTAGTATACTACTGAGCCAATGATGCGCCACTAAAGTATCGATAAAAACGCATACAGTTTACAAACAGCGGCCGCGTCAGCTGCGGGCATCGATTTGCACAATCGATGCGTTGGGTCACCGCGCGGTCGATGGAGTACGTCACTAGTTGAGGTGGCCACGCGATGTGGAGACGCGGGACTGTTCTTGTATAATATTTGTGTTGTTTTTTGTTTATTTATTTGATAGTGGGACGTAGTGAGTGGTTTAATAAATGGTTGTAGTGTTCAGTTCAGTAAGTTTCAAGTAATAAATTCTCAATTTTCTTTTGATCATGTTTTTGCAGACACATTTTCATAACAACGCTATGCAATTTATTTCTTACAGGAAATTAGTTATGTTACTGTTATGTGAATACAAAAGGAAAATACTGGTTATTTAGAAAAAAATTCAAGATACTTAGTTAAAAAAGTTTTAAACAAAAAATCATAAGAAAACGTCAGCTGCTTGCATCGATCCCTATTTTAATGTGTGCTCGGTCGATATGTGACGTAAGGAAGGGTGTTTTACCCTCGCGTTTGAAGGGGTTATGGGTTCTGATGCGTGCGTTGCTAATTATTATTACCCTGGACTTATTATGCAAATATACATGGAACACATTGGCGGTTATGAGGATAGTACAGACGCAAGCACATCAAGTTTCTACAATCTGTCAAATTTCTTTAATAGTTTTTCAACTTTATAGCTTAAGCATAAGGTTCAAAGTTGATTGGGAGAATTTGACAGTTTCGGGTGGCTTGATGTGCTGGCGTCTGTACTTTCCCGGATAAAATATTTCTTATAGAGCTTAATATTTATTTATTTTTAGCCCATGTTGTCCTGGTGCAGGGTAAAGGCCTCCCTTTCGTCATTCCACTCCTCTCTGTCTTGTCAAAGAGCTTAGCTTCCATATAAATAGTTTCATAGAAGACAGTGTTTGCTTTGACTAATACTGAGAACTTAATATGCTTATATTCATAGTAAGTAAAAGTGAAAGTTCTTCCCGGTGATTTAAGCCTGAAATATCTCGTTTTACCTAAGCAATCAAACGACGAAGGAAAACACCGTGAGGAGGAAACCGGCATGTCCTAGAACCAAAAATTCGAAAACATGTGATATTTACCAACCCTCACTTGGCCCCTGCGTGGTGGATTACGGCCTACTCATTCAGAGAGGATGCCTGTGTTCCAGTAGTAAGAACATTATAGACTGATCATGCTGCCTAAGCAATAAAATCCACTATGGTTTGACCAAGTCGTGAAATGTACTCTATTTTAACTTTCAAACGAATGACTCTTTAAAGATCGTGTCAGCGTTCGTAGGAATATTCCACAATTACCGTACTCATAGTCACACTACACAATTCGGTGCTACGCGTCGTAGGCACGCGACTGCGAGTCCCCGTTCGATAACTATTGCGTTTTACTTACGTTGCCCGCTAGTGAATCGGTGCAGTGGGCGGGCAGTGTATACGAGTACTGTCATGTGGTCCGGCTGACGCTATTTATGATTGATGGCTCCCTTTCATGCGGTAATGATGGGTGGGTTTGTAAGATTTTAATATATGTGTATTTCAAGTCGTTAGCTTCGGACTAAAGACGAATTACACCAATGAAACTGAACGCGTTCAGAACATCTAACCCGCGTTCAAGAGCTGTAACTATCTAAATCGTTATGGTTGTTCTTAAACGCGGTTTAGAAGTGCTGATCGCGTTCAATTTCATTGATGAAATCTACACAGAACCATGTGATTTAACTTTTAACTACTCTGTGTCTGATGCGTCTTGCCCATCACTAGTCTTCTTGCTGACACTTTCAATTTCCTTTTACCGGCAACGGTGTCTCCCGTCCTGGACACTTCAGGTCTCGACTGATTGGGTTACTTCTAGTCTCCCAGACAAGAGAGTACCATCGTCGACCTCACCATCGCTCATCAATAGGTGGAATAATAGAGTCAGGGTTGGGAACCCGCTCCTCAGCAATCGTGCTAACTGCCTCGTTGATACAGACCAACAGGCGACAGTTGGCGTGTATTTCACCCAAATTCTCCTTTCGCCCTTGAGTGAGCTTCTACGGCATTGTTTATATACACTTATTCCTCATAAGTATGCTTGACGAAATTTCTGACGTCATCTCATCTTCCTCATTTTCGTCTTATATTGACTCTAGAACATTTAGGGGTTCGTGACTAATGCTTTGCGCGTGACTACGCTTGCGAAGGTTGGACCGTGGATGGGTGACCATTGATAACATATCGAGACCTCTCTGTGCCCCGGAAAGCTCGTCAAGCCGTTGGTTCTCGCTGTCATTCGTAGATATTTCACATTCGTTTAGGGTAGTCCGAAACCCGAAAGTTTGATAACCAGACTCATCGAGGGATATTGTGTTACCCAGTAACACAAGGAGGAGGACAGATAGGCAGAACCGACCCCAACATGGTTGGGAAAAGGGTAGGCAGAGATTGACTGTAGGACATTTGTAGGAATCAGTGTCTGGTTTCAGATGACGACGTTATTAAATGCTGCTTCAGCTTTCCTGATTAAGGATTTTGTATCTTTATCTATGAGTTCAAGATTCATTTTCTTCTGTTATTAGAATATATGAATTTTGAGTATCGTTGATGTTATCACACTAATATTATAAAGGCGAAAGTTTGTGAGTGTGTGTATGTGTTTATATGTTTGTTACTTCTTCACGTTCAAACGGCTGGATCAACTTTGATAAAATTTTGTATGAAGGTAGCTGACACCCTGGATTAACATATAGGCTACTTTTTATCCCGATATTTCCATGGAATCGACACTTATGTGGGTGAAAACGCGGAGCGCTGCTAGTTATTGAAAATTATGAGTATTATCTTTAATCCTTCATTCATGGACGCTCACTTAACACAGTTGTTGATGAAAAGATTGAAAGTTTTTTCTAACTTTTTCTGATACCTATAGACGTATTAATGTCGTGTTTACAGGGAAAGGTTTGCCGCTTTTTTTGGGAAAACGATATCAGAAGGTATCTCTATTTCTCGTACTTACTATTAATCCGACTAATAAATAACAACTAATTCTTCTTTTTTAGTCGATAGATTTGTATTATCCTGATATAGATATTATATATTAATCTCGTGTTTACAGGGAGGATTGCCGGTCTTTTGGGAATAGTACGATATCGGAAGGTGTCTATATTTCTCGTACTATTAATCCGATTAATAAATAACACTCATTCTTATTTTTAAGTCTAGATTTGTATTTTGTATTAAACGCGATGAAAAATAACACTTAATAATGTGGAAAAATCCACAATATAAATATCACTGTTGTTTTGTGGGTATGTTAGCAACTCGCAATGTAGAGGAGTAAAACCTGACATTTCCTTTCAACAATTGTCACAAAAATGGTTACTACCTTTATAACTACAATATTTTTTTACAAAAAACATTTTTATTTAATCTCACCAACCAAATTAGGGCCAATAAACCTCATCAACAATGGCAGACACCATCAGTTATCCTGAAGAACTACAAAAACCCTCAAAAAGGTAGTACCGCAAACGAGGCAAGCGATGTTGGCGGCCTCCCCCCTCTCCCTGTGACGTCAGACCACCCCATTTATCGATCGCCCCTCCCCCCGCTGTCGCCCGCCGCCGGCTCCAGTTATACGTACCTATATGGGGTTTCTTGGACATTTTACCTTTGCTATAGCGTTTGGGATTTTTATGGCATGTTTTATTTATTGGTTTTTGGGTTTCTGAGTTATTCGTGCACATGGTTTGGGAACCAATGACCTTACTTAAATCAAACTTCAACCCTTAGATTTCTAAGTAAAAGGAAACGAGAGTGAACCGAAATTCAGAATCAAATTGTACAAGATATTATTTGTTTTCCATGACCTTTGACAGATCCAATCTAAATTATATTTAATGCCAATATCAAACTAAATGTAGCAGGTTATCCTATTATTGCCCGAGGACATTTAACGTGCTGATATTGGCTAGGTTAATAACCTTTTATATTTTCATTGTTGCTTCTTTTTGCTTTTCTAGGAACTCTTTAATCGTCTAATAGTTCACCGTTTGTTTCAAATAATCCTGAAAACACTTCTATTAATATACTGCAAACTGATAGGGCCAAATTTTCATGCTATAGCGGCAATAATTTAATTTAGTAGACATCATAAATCAGTAGCTAAAGTTTAATTTCCGTTGCTAAACTTATTAATGTGTCTTGAGGATACAATTCCTCTACGATAGGCTTTCTCTAACCGATAAATTAGCCTTTTATTATTCTTTTCCTAGTTATGTACTCCTTAGTAATCAGTTTCAGTCTCCATGAAGTACAAGGATTTCCTAATTTCTTTAGTATATAACTGTTTTTTGTCCCAAATTAATGGAATAATGTAAAATATGTTGGTTCTAATCAGAGTCAGTCACTGTAGTTTAAGGATTTCCTGTATTTTTGTAGCTTAAAACTGTTTTTTGTCTCTAATAAATGAAATAATTTAAAATGTATGTTAATTGTAAGTAAAATGAAATGCTCGAAAATAACGATCAATTTTACCGATTTTACTAAGTATCTTCTTCTTTATCAGAACTTTATCTTTCATAGATACGGAATCTCTCATTGTTGGCACTGCATTTATCAAAATTCTAAATCTGAATTAAACGTTCAAGCTTATGCGTAGCGTGACAAGTGCTGCCATCTATTGCGTGATATGGGGTTGTGTTGTTGGTGTTACTGTCCTATTGCCTTTTGTGGTACACACTTTTTCAAAAACAGTTTGCAACCGTGGATAGACAATGTTCTCATAATATTCATTCGTATTTTAGTTTGGTAGAAAATGGTATGAATACGTAAACGTGGTTATGAGATGTGACTGACATACAAACAGCCAGCGTAGTTGAAGGCCTAAAAGTTGAATTTATTATTTTTTCGGCTAATCTTATGGTTTAATTCAAAATAAGCCCAGATAATACTAAAAAACTGTATATATAGCACCTTTTACTCACTAATGAGTAATGCTTCTCTCAAAGACTTGAAGTAGTAGAATTTACTATACCTACTACTAGAAATAATATTACCCCCTTCAGTGTCATATTGGACTTGAAAATAAAAACTCGACAGTAAACAAAATTAAATTACTTTAATTTTACAGATACGCCAAATCAGCATCAAACGATAAAAGGCGACAATGTAAACAACATGCCTCAACAGGCTTACTGCCAGCCCCGGGAGTACCAGGGTGCTCCGCCCGCGCCCCAGGGCTCCACAATGTACCCCGGGCCTTCGCCCCACTGGGACGCGCCATACGAACCAGCTGGGGATGTATCTTGCTTGTGAGTCCTCCCCTCATCTTGACTTGGATCCTGGATTTCATCAACTTCCTTTCACCTTCTTTTTCTCCTTGGGGCTTTTGTTCTTTTTCTTATTTATTACTTTCCTCTGGATCTTACTTATGAGTTTGTTTTCTTCATCTTTTCGTTCTCGTCAAGTTGTTTTGACCATTTTCATTTTTATCATGTTTTGGTTTATATGGACGATGTCATTCAAAATTTTGTTGGTTCATTTCTATTATGTTCTCATGTTTATTGTTGAATAAAATGGATTTTAATTTAAACCTACCCCTAACCCTTTCCATCCACCCCGTCCCCGAACCGTGGCTGCGTAGCAGTGGACTTGGTTTCTCATAGGTATTATAAACATGTAAATAGCTTGTCGCAAAGGTAAAACAAACACATTACTAATAGAAATACTAATTATAATTTTGATTCGCAGACATCTTTGTGACAAGTCAACTTAGATTGAGAGGATTATCTGAATGGATATTTTTGTTCTGTCGATCAAATGTGTAAAATGTATAGAGATTTTGCTCATAGATGTTATTTTTTTCTGAATAGGCAGTATCCTTCCCGAGCTTTGGTTTTATTTGGCTTATATGGTATCGATACTGCCTAATGATTGTTTATTTAGATAATGTTTTTTGAAACATTATTTTTAGCTGTAGGTAAGTGTTATTTTGTTAGCTTCAAGAGGCCAAGATGAATGTTAGACTGCTATCGCGCCCTCATCCCTCCCTTTTTGTTTATCCCTGCGCCCGGGCTGCAATAGTTTTTCATTATATGATTTTATAGGTGCCTGCGAGATTTCAGAACCCTTTGTTAATGTTGTTTACATTGTCGCCAGGTATGCGTTTTTAAATAATACGTTTGGTGTTTAGATTACTTTCGACATGTTGGGATTTAATTAATAAATATCATTTCTAAAAGTGCATTTTCTAAAGATGATATCAAATAAAGATATGAAGATTGGTACATTGCCACTATAATTTAACAATTGTCTGATAAATTGTGAAATTTATATAATTCCAACATGTCAACGTTAGAATAAATAGACAAACAAAAATGTACAAATAAACGAATCTAGATGGGTTTTATTATAAGTATGGAATACAATAATTATCTAATACAGAATTATCTCATCATCCTTTAATACTAAGTTTTTTCCACGCTTATTAAAGTCCATCTAGAAAATCTAATAGGTCCCATGTTGGGTGCCAAAATAGACAAATGTAAGATGATAAATGTTAGTTCCATTATTATTGATATAATGATCATTTTCAATCAACTTCAGTGCAATTTATTAGCTTTTACATTACCTACCGTCAAATCCGAGTTTACAGAAACTAACAATTTACTATAAGGAGTCAACCTTAAAAAAAAATGAATATGACAATGACGGTAGTGTTGTAAATGCTGTAAAGTGTAGTTTATGTTTAGAAGCATGTTTGTTGTCTATAGATGATGAGCTTGATAGAAAACCGTCAAGCGCGAATAGATAACGTTTGACCCCGTACACACGACAATGGTCAGTACGATATTTTACTATATAATTTTGGAATCGCATGGCAGTTTCATACTGCATTTGTTTTTACAGTGTGATGCCAACTTTTTACAGTAAAATATACAGTACAGCGCCATATGAACTGGGCCACAGGGAAAAGTCCTTAAAATGTGATAAATATAACTAAAGTTATAATTTTTATTTGTTGCAGCGGCCCAGATACCACAGAGAGGCAGTGAGTATTTTTCATCGTTGTATTTTAAGACATAATTAAGTGCATGAATACTATCTATTGATACTCTTTTATTTATTTGATTAATTCTTCATTTTGTATTTAAATACAGGTTCACAAAAGAAGTTATTCATGCTTTAGCAGTTTACAAATTCAAATCATTTAGATGCAATCAACGCCAGCGTTAGATACTAGTCTAGGATTTTAGGGATTATACTTGGTGCATAACACCGAAACCGTCGTCGTAGCATATTTTCATATCAGCAAGTTGTATATTTTGTCGTGCATTTGAATCAAATTGGACTCTACATACTGTAGAATTTCTAAAAACTATAATGTCGCTACGTCAAAGAGTTTGCAATATTAAAGCCGCAATAATGGTTTATAGAAGAAATAGGTATTGATAGATTGGATAATTATTAGGCGTTATTGTTGTTGTCAAAGCAAAAATAGACAGGCTCAAATAAAGCCTAGCAGGATATAATTAATATTAGAAGTCAGATATTCTATAAACGACCTATGATATTAATTTGATGATATTACCGACATATAAAAGCAATTCGTTCTATATGAGGCAGATCTTAAGGATTAGACCATAACTGGATAAAAATATCAATTTTCTTTCTATATTTAGCTATATGTATGTCAATTGTCGCATATTGTAGGCTTGAAAACACGCCTGTAGTCCTTAAATTTTAGGTTGATAGAGATGAACAGCACACCCAACTAAATACTGCAGCTGATACAACAAAATCTTTTTTATAAACAGACTAGTGATAGGCCTAAATATTTAGGGATTTTTTATAATGTGGATAGTTCACCAGTAAAGCATATCTATATTCACCCAAGTTTAGAACATACGTATTCTATTTCTGCTGTTACATTTGTATATTATTCTTAGGGCCATCTTTAACATTTCACAAATTGTTGCCACCAATACTAGAAAATATAACCTGTGTTAGGATGTTACCAAATTCCAGTGTTCTAAATTACATAATTAAGCTCATTTCTTTCTTTTCACTCAACTAAAGGAGAGACCCGCATATGTACGTACTATCTTTTTAGAAATTTCTTCTTTGGCTTGTGCCTTAAAGCGGGTAATGTAAAGGATACCTCCATTGGTTTCAGGTTGCAAGCGCAAGGAGGAATTGGGTTCGGATATGCCTTCCCCGAAGAAACCGCGTTTGGTTTTCACAGACCTCCAGCGGCGTACTCTACAGGCTATTTTTAAGGTAAATGTCAGTATATACCTTTTTACGTCTAAACCACTAAACGGATTTCGATAAAATTTGGCAAGGATATCGATGGCATCCTGGGGAAGGACATAGGTTACTTTTTGTCCCGGTAGCACGTTTCCGTGGGATAATATCCGACAACCAGGCGGGAAAAGCCGCGAGCAGAAGCTAGTATTAACATAAAGTAAAATCAAGCTTGGGTGTAAAAATACGCTTAACGAAACTGAGAGCCACTTGTTCTTTCTGTGTTATTGTGCTCATTTTTCAAAATTTTCAACGCAAGGGGTTTCAGAAGCATGTACTAAATCTATGGTAACAAGTAGTGCGTCGATGTCCCTGCCACTGTATTCTATTTCTGTATTCTTCCCTATTTCTAGTGTTTCCTTATCGTTCACGGGAATATTGTCAATGGCAAGTCGTTTTCGTTACCGTAGAACATCAGTACTCCATAACTTATACACTGTTGAGTTTATTGCACCTACACCTAGTTAAGGAGTCACAGTATTAAAATTATTGTGACCTAGTTATAAGCCTTATATGCTCTTAGTCTTTGGATATTGTAATGTGATGGCTTTGGTGAAATAAAGAATTAATTAATTAATTTATTATTCACAGCTTATTCAACCAGAATTGTCTTTACTTTCGTAATCATGAAATAATTAGATTTAATTCTACAATTGTGTTTCATGTGAAATTTTAGTAAAATAATAAAATCATTTGTATAAAAATATCAATGGAAGCGTTACATGATTTGCAAAATACGGAGGGTCTGAATTTGACCTTTCAGAAGTGTCGAGTTAAAGGCAAAAGTTTAAAATGTTATTGTGTTGGTTATTTGGCTTCAGGGACCAGCTGGGTAGTTACGTAACACACATACAGTAGCAATAACTTTCATTTTGACTGTTCAACAACATTCGTTGCTCTATTTACTACTTACGTTATTGAGCTGACAAATTTTCCGAACATAAGATGCAATGGATTAGCAATATCCTTCAAAATTATTCAGATTGCGATTGATAGTGTGCTACGCAATGAGCGTTTTCTGAAATGACGTTCGCTAGGTGGCAGCACCGACACGTCAGGTCCAGGCATCTGTCAAAGAGCCTATATTTTCTTTAGTCATGACTGAATGATGAACGAATGAATGAATCGAATGATGAACGTCATCATATATTTTATATTGGAAGACCTCTTGTCACAGTGGTGCCAACTGATGTCGTAAATTTTCACGAAAATCCTCATTAGAGAGCAGTTATACAATAATAAACATGGTAGCTGTGCTTACACGTGTTTTTATGAAAGAGCAGAAATAGTCCAATAATTCTTTCAATTAGCGTAGGATAAGGAAAAGTCTTAGCATTATGTGTTCGTCTGTGAGGAGGTTATATTTATGATAGAAAGAGCAAGTATGAAAGTTAGATATATAAAAATGATAATTGAGTCGAAATAATCAAATCATGATAATATATTACCTAAATGGTTAGAAAGAGGGTGACAACCGAGGTTTTTTTCTTTATTTCTTTAATAGCCAACCAACAAAATTGTTGACACCGTTACAGCTTTGAAATAATATTTTACTATACTATAAAATTAATAACTTAGTAGAAAAAAAAAAATAAAATTACGTGATATATTGAGATTAAAAAAAAATCTAAAGATAATTTGCCTTAAAAATATAATATAGGTACAACGAGATGACTAATAGAGAAGTATGAAAGAAAAAGACAAATAAATTGGGATGTATAGATTAGGTAGGTAGGAACGATGATGATAAATTGAGTCGAAACAAAAAATACTGGTTTTTATCTAAGGGCCTAAAAAGGCCACTTTAGCAGAATCATAAAAGGATAACATTATGAATCATAATGGACAGTTACCTAACTGTTAAGTTAATCGTATCAAATTCCATTGGTGAACGATTTTTCAGTTATTTTTTTTCTCTGTGCCTTATATACCAATCAATCTCTTTGATTATACCTACGCAGTGCAGCGAAAAAAGGAACAACACGGACTGTCTTCGCCATATTATTATGATTCATAATGTTATCCTTTTATGATTCTGCCAAAGTGGCCTTTTCAGGCCCCCTGGTCGTTTACCTTTATTTAGATAAATCCTTACCAAGTAAAACACAAAATCCAATCTGATTAAAACAGTACAATATCTACTGATATATCTTCAACCTTTTGAACCCAACAATTTTTGCTTTCCAGGAAACAAAAAGACCTTCAAAAGAAATGCAAGTAACAATAGCAAGACAACTAGGACTGGAGCCAACAACAGTTGGCAACTTCTTCATGAACGCGAGGAGAAGATCGATGGACAAATGGAAAGACGATGACGCGCCGTCAGAACTGGATCAGCAGTGTGAAACTCATGACCTGGATCGGGTTCCTAGTCTAGACTCAGGGGAGTCTGAAGAAGATCATGACGACCATGACGACCATCTGTTGTGACGCCGTCTTCCTCATCAGCAGCTACTTGTGCTATGAGAATCGCTTGTTACGGGCCCTGATCTATCAGTTTTTGTCGTAAAGCGAGATGAATATTAATCTTTTGTTTTTAGTTATGTCGCTCAGTTCTTCAATTTTGGTTGGTTTGAATTTCTTGATTTTGTGAGCGGATTTAATTATACTTATTTTGTTTTCTTCAGTTATTTTGACTGTTGTTTTGAGATAGGCTTCTGTTCTTCATTTAATGGCAATGTGAGTCAACTGCGATAAACTGTATAAGTTGATTGATTCAAACATGTCTGCCAGTTTTCATTTTCAGCCCAAAGCTCGAATATATCGCCTTTGTTGAATTTCTGTCTCTCTTACTCTTATTTTAAAGATAACATGTTGTGTCTCGTACGTAATACTTTTCGAAATTTTCAGGGCCCTTAACATAGTAAGATATACAAAGTGTACAGTTAAAACTTACGTGAATAGTGAACGCCGAAGCCGTTTTAGATAACGTTTAGTTGTTAGCCCGCTGGACGACGCCACTGTATCGATACTCGATAGGTTTGTCGATAAATGACGATCGACTCTTTTGATTGATTAGGTAAGATAGAAAATTCAAAGTCGATTGACAGGTATAGAGAAGATGCGATTCGATTCGAATGGGTCATCGTTATGATCAGTTGTTTTTATTAGGCAATTAGGAATGATTTTTGTAAGATAATGACTGAAGTGAAACAGGAAATTGTTAAGATTTGCCTATATCTGCTTGTCGACACATCTATCGATATTGACATAGTGCTGCCCCAGATTGATCTCTATATCAAACGTTTCTAGTCAAACGTGTACTAAAATAGTTAACTTTTAGTTTTTATTTTAGAACGACAATATGTATTTTTTAGAGTAACACACAATCACTTTGGATTCGGGCGTCTGATTGATTCAACTTTATCAATCAATATTGAATAAATCACTGTTGAACACAGCCCTATAATAGTGCAATAAAACACAATCTCCTGTAACTATAATAAGTTTAAGTAAAATAAAAGAAGTAACGTAAGAATTAATCAATCTGCTCACCTTTGCAATGAAAATGGCGCCTTTATCCAAAGCTGATTGACACTAGATAACTGTTAAAAAAAACAAGATCTTTTCAAAGTAGCGAGAAATATCCGATGAAATCGGATCAATTACATTAAATTAACGATAACGTTACATGATTAAAAGGAAAACAAGATTTACTGACTACATTTTGAAATAAAACAATGTCGTTTTATTGCAATTTACTAAAAGTAAAAAAAAAAATATATTATTTATTTGAAATTATTTTACTTACTTAACTGTCATTAATTACTTTCTCTAAATTTCGTGAAAATGAAAAGTAATTTAAGGGTTGTGCACACAAAACGGATTAAGCGATCTTATAAACAAACAAAATGTTCATGAATGTTAAAAAAAACCTATTTACAGTATTTTTTTTTACCAAACATCATACTAAGAGCAAAGAAGTTACAGAAAATTCTTGTAAAAACCGAAATCATGTGATGTATCGTTCCTAGTCACGACCTCTTAGCCATTCCAATTACTTTTATAACGGCTGATTAAAACTTGAAAGCAAATTTGTGCGTGATATTATCTAGTTATAACTTAGATATAAAAAATGGTATTTATTTAAGAACCGCTTCAATGTAAGTCTAGTCTGATTTGTGCAAGATGTAGGTTTTAAATGACGCTTGGAATCCAGCCGGGAATGTCGGTAACTTGCACGAGACAATGCCAGTAGTTGGCATATCATTGTGGCATACCAACTTCTAATTGATGGATCCTACAACGTTACTTGCATATTTTTGCACAATCAAACAACATGTCCATTACGTGCTTTATCATTAATCAAAAGTTTTTATGGCACGACATGTAAGCTACTTGCACAGTTTCGAGCAAGTTACTGGCTTGTGTGTTCCTGGCTTCAAGTTGGTATCACTGAGCGAGCGAATACTCTATTATAATATTTAAGTGAAGCTATATTTTATGGAAAACAATGTATCATATTTTAAACTAGTCACTGGTATTGTATAGTTTCTGTATTCTATAAGATTAGAAGTAGTCATTGGGTTTATAGAAGGGGATGTAAGAAAAAATACTATGTTTCAAGCAATATGGTTAGGTATAAAACGTTGCATATTCCTCTTTGTAATGCGTTAATATAAGAATTTTTGTACCTGTAAAATATTTATACGTATCTTCTAATTGCAAAACGAACTCTGATTGTCACATTCCAAAGCTATTTTAAGTATCTTTCGCTTCGCTCGCGCAGTGTAGTATCAACTTTATATTTTGTTATTTTTAACATCAAAAACAACTTCTCGATTTCTAGTTAAAGCAAATATTTTAAGTTAAACTAAGGATAGTTTATTTATTAACTTAAAATTTATTTATTTTTCTGACCATTGCTAGTCTTTGTTAATCTAATTTACCACCAAAGATATGTGAAGTGCAATTGTATTTAAGTTTAATATCTCAGATTGGATTTTTATTTTCTTTTTTATTATAATATTTTTTAGCTTGTTATTTGTGTTAATTTGACCCAATATTTATATGCCCAATACTACTCAGAATACAAAATCCTATGTTCTCTTCTATTGGCACAAACCGTACTTACATGAAAATGACATGTATGTCTATGGCATCCGGCACCGTGTTGCGAGTGCGCAGCGCACGAGTCACCGGTGCGCGCTCCAGCAGGTTAGTGCGCGCACTCGGTACCACCAAAAGTGCAGTTATGTTCTTTTGGTTATGCAAAAATACAGTGTAAAGCATACATTCTAGTCTTAACTAATAATCACATTGTTGATTTGTGAAAACGATTAAGGCTCCTACAAACAGGCGCGACACGCGATATAATCGCGCGCGACACAAAGGCACCGCAAGTCGCGCAACGAGGTGCCTTTGTGTCACGCACGTTTCGCGTCGCGCGTCGCGCCTGTCTGCAGGAGCCTTTATTTATTGCAGTTTAATGCAGTATTATAATATATCTCGCCTCATACTATTGAAATGTCAATTGGGGCGTTAAATGTGTGGAATACGAAGTTTTTTTTATGTTATTTCAATACTTGTAATTTTGTGTTCATTTGTGTCTAATCATTTTACATTACCTAAATATTGTTGCAAGGTAGCTACTTTAATAGCTGTGAGTTCGCGTTGAGAAAATAGTGAGACGTAATATGATGAGATAAACGTTGAGCGTAATTTTTTTTATGAATTCAAAAATAGATCAATAATAAGTCATGAAAGAAGAAAAACCAAATTACGTTTATGTTGCGGTAAACATGACGCAAAGAGAGGAACGCAAACACAAAAAAGAACAAGTTGGGGTAAAATATGCGCCACATCCACACAACACGGCCATCGTTCAGCATAATGCTGCGATCCTATGTGAGACAGCCCCAGCGCTGGTTTTCAGTGATAGCCGGCGTCAACCAGTGAACGTTACAGGCACTCTTGAATTGTCAAGGAGTCAGTCAGTCAGAAAGATGAAGCTGGTTGCCCATTCCAAAGCGCAGTAGGTTCCTAGGGGGAAACTCCAAAGACTCTCTGTAAAAAAAAAAACAGTAGCACTCCGGGAGTACCGACGGAAGTGAAAACAAAACACAATCAGAATCCTTTGCCATCACTCACTGACATATCGGATATGTATTAAAACCGAGTACATCCCGAGGACAGCCGAACACATCCGAAGCGGGAATTTTTTTATTCGTCTTATAAACAAAACACGCGCGGTGTCGCTTACGGTAACAGTGGCGCGAGATCAATGGTTTTTCCCATCTCAAAAAATGCCCAACGCGCCTAAAGCAGTTTTCACATGAAAAATAAAAATATATAGGTACTATTACCTACTACTATTAGTCTCAAATACAGTGCAATAAAAATACCAAAAAACCTATAAATCCTGAAGGAGATACGCACCACTATTTTCTCAACACGAATACCTTTCCTTTCCCCGAGCCCATTCTCCTTTTTGAAAGCAAAGTTTACTCATAAGACAATATTAATTATAAGAAGTCCGTCATAGAAAACTTGTAGAATTAAAAAAAAATGTTCTGTTGCGTATTGCAATATTTTCTCATTAACAGTTACAACACAGTAGGTATACGTCTGCAAAAGAAATTAGAATTAATTAACAATTTGATACTATTTACAAAAGAAACTGAATCACTTGTGAAAAGCAAAACAAACCTGCATAAAGAAATTAATAAGGTATCCTTTTTTCAGTTTGTATATTTTTGTTTGTGACTTTCAATAAAGCTCCTGCCAGACAAACGTCTCTCGCGTGCGATGCGGTACTGAATTTGGTCGCGTCGATTGTGTCAACACAAACACAGTTAGGGCTCATACACACGGACGACACGCGTCTACGACAGAGGCAACTGCAACAGTCGACAACGTGCGGCTCGTGTATTTGAGTAAGTGCTCAATAATCAAATACGTGACCGGCATGTAGTCGACGGCAGCCGTCGATACTCGTCGACGGTTGCAGTTGAATTTGTCGTTGACGCGTGCATTTTGTGTGTATGAGCACTAAACTTGTATGTTCAAACTGGCGCGAAAAGTGTCGTGACATTATTCTAATCATTAAAACAAAGGACGCTCGAAGTCGCGTCTTACGTCCCGCTCGGGAATCGCCTCTGTGTGGCCAGAGCTTAATTTTTTTTATGCAAACTAGTCAAACCATAATGTCAGCCCGTACTACTTATTTTATAATATATCTATTAACCCTGAAACACCTGAAATATTATTTTCTAAAGGTAAATATAATATTGTGACATTAAAAAATCCGTTTGCGGACTTAGTCAAAACTGCATAATGGATTAAAGAGCATTCCAATGAACTTTTAGGTCTGACAACATTCCAAATGTTTTATGTTTAATTTTTAATCTTAAGAAAAAAATGTATCAAAAAATTGCGCACAAAATTCAGTACAGTTATCCAAAATATAATTTTGTTTACATTTGAAGTTTCTAAAATTATAGTTTTGGCTGTTGGAAACTGTTTCGCGTAATATCTATACTAATTTGAAAACTATCGAATAAAATACAAAAATACAATATTTTTGTGTATGTATAGTACTAAATAGTGTGCTTTCTGATGTACATAGTTCGTGATTACATGTAAGATTATATGTACATTTTACAAAAGTCTGTGTGTTATTTTCTACCCTTATTATTTTATCATACTAATGTCAATGTAGCTTCCAGGAAACCGTAGGTATCTTAATAATAATGAAACAGATTGGCAGATTTAGACAGAATTTCCTCTTGCCTTGCCTTTTAAGGGGCTTACAGGACCTAAACACAAAAAACGCAAATTTTAGGAACAATAAAAGTATATGATCAGTAAACAAAATCAGAAAAAATATATGATATTCTTCAGGAAATATGCTAGGTAGTGTGTTGAAAACATAATACAACTAATTTGATACGATAAAAAAATCATGAAGATACCTCTAAAAACTTTCTTTTTACAATAAAAACCATACTAATATACATACAATCATTACAATTTTTTATCAGATTATTTTACAAGGAACATACTAAAGCACTAGTGTTTAAATTTTTTACTCCAAACAATAGATTTTTTGTAAATAGATAATTGCTTCATATTTTGCAATAAATTACCAGCGTTGTTTCATCGCGCTTCTCTTGCTTTTCTATGCAGTCCGACAAAGACCGCGCTTTAGGTCATGTAATCGCCTTAAGACGTTCCTATAAAAGGTGCAATTGAAATATCTATCTGAAAACTTGAAAGCCACAGAAGGTAGTCGTTCAGAAACTCTCCAGTTTTTATTTATAAATGAGTAGAGGTTGTTACTCTTATTACGAATGGCCTAAAAGTGCCAGACTGATAAACTTGTGGCTCTTTTCACGCAAAAAAGGAACAAGCATTGATCATCGCATTTCTTCAGTGTCCTTTGTTTAACCAGCTTTTCCAGCATCCGTGATTTTCAGGTTTAAAATGAGAGGTTTTTATTATTGATAGGCTTGCGTTTGGCTACTATCTCACGTGAAAAAATATGAATAAATAAATTATGAGGTAAATGGAAAACTCAAGTTAAGGCGATACCAAAATAAATATGGTGAGTTTTTTCGTAACCATTAATTTATTTCACTATTACAGCATGTACCTACGGATTACATTTTTGGACTATTTGATTTATACTCTTACTCAAGAAAACGCAATTGCGTAAAATTTCCTCGATAGAATTTAATCTACTTTTTATATATTTTTCTGTAATTCTAAAATTAATTTCATTGCAAAACAGCATTCAAAATTTGCAATGTTACACACCAGCAGCGCCATCTATGTGCCAACATAATTATTAAATAATCAGAACAATGTTTTCCCCAAACAGGTGTAACGTTGAACCAACTACCTACTCTAGGGTGGAAAACTGCGGAACTAATGGCGCCACTACTGCAAATATCAATGAAGTCAAAATGTGTTTTACCAACTGCTGATGTGCATCTTGACAAAACGAAACACTTTTACAGCATTACAGTGTCTATCTTTGTCATAGGCCATTTTCTCAGAAACTAAGGATTTTATATAGGTGTATCATTCTGATTTTATAAGGTAATTCTTTGTATATAGGGTCCCATTAAAATATATGGACTAATTTTAACACAGCGCTCAGTACGTCTAACTAAAGATATCCAAGAAAAAAAAAAACACTGATTGAACTGATTTTATTTTGACCTAAAATAATAAATTGCTAACATTAGTGTACTTTCGTTAGCTGATTTTCGTAGCCGTTTTTCTTATATATTTTTTTACCATCGTCCTTATTTCGGTAGTCTGAATGATTTCTAAAAGTTTGTCCATCTATTTTAATGGGACCTTATAATTATATTGTTAAAAGAGATGTCAACATCATTTGAAGGGGCTCGTCAGGGCCGAAGCCTGCTGGGGTCAGCGGGATTGTCCGAAAGGGTTACCGCTGGCCCGGAACATAAAGGGCTAAGGAAGGACCACGGGTGGGTTTTTTGATTTCCCATCCAGAAAAAAAAAAGCCGTTGGTCCCGGCTGTCATTCGTGGATCTTTGAAAGTCGTTACGGGTCGTCAGAAGCCCGAAAGTCTGACAACCAGTCTTACCCAGTGATTATGTGTTATATGGGTTATGGAGGTCAGATAGGTAGTCGCTTCATGTAAAGTACTGGTATTCAGCTGCATCCGGTTGGGCTGGAAACCGACCCCAACATAGTTGGAAAAAGGCTAGGCAGTCGATAACATAAAAATATGTATTGTTACTTTAATACAATTGTTAACATAACCAAACTAAACAAAACCCCCTTTGTTCATAAACGTTACTTGGTTATGTAATGATTAGCGACTGTTTAACCACAAATTTTGGACGTTTAAACCTTGTGTTCACCGACATTTAAATCAACTGATTAAGTATTTAATCAATTCTTTATTTAAAATTCCTTTAAGGAATTTGACACAAACCAACTGTTTAAATACCTAACCGGTGGTTGAATGTTGGTGAACTCAGGCCTAAACGTCACTTAACTTTAATCATCGTTTATAAATAAACCCCAACATCTTAACGCCTATTACAGAATTCCTTTACTAATACATAAGTTGGTATCAATTCGAGTCAATGCAAATCTTAGTAATCTTGTCAAAGCCTTTGGAGTACGGTCTAGTTATGTTGACACCTGGCTTTAAGGGTTCAGATTATTTATTCCATTTTGGTTTTGTGTACTTTGATAGTTGGATTAGATTGGTGAAGTAAGCAGGAGAGCAAGAGGCTATAGTTATACCCCCTTGCTAATAAACGTATTACATCAGATGAATAGTTACAAAACGATTTCTCTGTTTTAGTGTTTGGGCACACTGGGGCGCGGGCGCGGGTCTGGCGCGGGGCGGGCGCGGGGCCGCCGGCCGGCGCGGCGCGGCGAACTCAAACATAT
Organism: Luperina testacea; assembly: GCA_927399505.1. NCBI lineage: Eukaryota > Metazoa > Arthropoda > Insecta > Lepidoptera > Noctuidae > Luperina > Luperina testacea. Next base: position 1,950,160 of record OV656780.1, read on the forward strand.
GAACTTCCTTTTAAGTGTCCACTGTGGGCACGCGTCACGGTGAGCGGCGCGGGCTGCTCAGCGCGGGCAGCGCGCGGGGAAACACTGGACCAGTGTGACCAGATTCAGTATTTGAATACTTTTTGGGTATATTTTATCGACTTTTTCGAGCATCAGTAATTCAGTATTTTTATAGGTATATTGGCGGAAGTAAGTATTTTTGGGTATATTTTGGATAAAAAGCAATGATAACACCATAGCGATCGTACCCGCGAACATTGATGTTCAGGGAATCATCCGCATTTAGTCTATATTTCATTCAGATAAGATATTCAGTATTTTTTTGAGGTGCTTCGGTTTTTTCGTAAAATTTAATCTGGTCACATTGCACTGGACACGACAACATGCAGAAGGCAGCCGCGCTCCAGTGCAGGCAGGCAGTCCATGCGGGTTCTCGCTCCCGCGCCCGCCCCGAGCCCGCACCCGCCCCGCTCCCCAGTCTGGACGGACACGTAATTTGACTTCCGAAATAAGATGACAAAGCATTGTGAAACTAAACAGGCGCTATACAACGTTTATTAGTAAGGGGGATAATATAAATGTAATGGAAACAAATCGTGTTTTGGCAATAGATTCGACCACTCGACTTAACTGTTACTGTTAGCCTGCATCACCCCACCGCTGGGCAAGCCTACTCATATGACTTCCAGCTCTTTCGTTCCCGGGATAAAGCAGACCACTGTGGTCGTTTGTTTTGTTCGGCTCGTCCCTCCATCTTCAACAGGGTCTGCTGCGACGTCTTCTAGCAGTGTCAGGGCTCCACGTGGTAGTTATTTTGGCCTATAGCTCATTGGCATACGGCAGACGTGGCTAGCCCAGTCCCACTTCAGCTTAGCGTTTTGAGCAACGTCACTAACTCAGTATTCTGTGTTTTGGAGACTAAAAAAGAGTCCTCTAGACCGTATTTCGGCCACGGCGGTCCATCTCAACGGAGACTAGTTTTCGGCGCGGGAGATATTATAGTGCACAAGACAAGTGTGCGCGCAGATACAGGTGCACTCCCTCTTCCCTCACTCTCATAACCCGATGGGACGGCAATACGACACGACTGGAGAGAGATCAGGCGCAGGACTAACGGCTTAACGTGCTTTCCAAGGCACGGGGGTATCACACCGCAGACTTCCAAACTCCCGGCTGTTACTAAGAAATTCCTAATGGAAAAACTCAATAGCACTTTGCCCGACCAGGGAATCCAACCCAGGACCCCCCGCTCAGGAGTCGCGCTTGCGACCACGAGACCAACGGGGCAATTAAAACACAGTTGGAGACAATTTTTTTTATTTTTTTTTATTTGAAATTGGTTTGCTCTTGACTCTAGTCTAGGTCAGAGATGACAGAGACAACGTCTTCGATGGAGTGAGCTTACCCAGAAGAAGCCTGTTCACTCTTACTTTGAAGAGATTCGGGTTGTATGCACTCGCAAACACAAACGCAGGTAGAGAGTTCCACTCTTTTGCTGTGCGCATTATAAAGGACATTTGAAAACGCTAGTGCGAATTGGTGGAATAGCAACTAGGCAGGGATGGTAACTTGCAGTGCGTCTGGATGTCTGAAGGTAGAAGGGGGCCGGTGGAATGAGGTCGTGGAGTTCTTGGGCACATTCACCTTTCATTTAATATATCATTTAAATCAAAATTGCTAAATGTGCGTCTATTTTGCATTCATTTTCCGGGGAATCCAGTCATGACGTTAATTTATGGATGAGATAAACCTCTTGTGCACAATAGTGAGATAGTAGAGTGTCTAGAATACTGGACACTCTCGACCGGTACAAATCTCAGCTGTAGACCACAAAATACTTAATTGTATACTTGTTCCGATCCGGAATCGTAATAATAATTGCACAAATATCGCTCCAATCATCGCGCTCAAGCTTCCTGGAACAAACGAAGCAAATAAACGCTTCAAAGAATCAAAGTATAATATCTTTATATATGGTACAGACACCAGCACATCAAGCTACTACAATCTGTCAAATTTCTTTAGTAGATTTTCAACTTTATCGCTAAAGCACTAGGTTCAAAGTTGATTGGGAAAATTTGACAGTTTCGGGCATCTGTACACCACAGACTACCTTCAGTAATGTCTCTTCTTCTGTCTTTATCTATCCAAAGGTCTCCTTGAAAAGGTCACTTTTAGCGATAAGACCGCCCATCGTGTCACCCCTTGAAAAATTTCTACATTTAATCAAACTTTTTTATGGTGTCCATAACTAAGAATATTCTATCTATATATGTATATCTATAAAAGTATCACGAATATTTAAGTAGTCACAAATTGCCCTTCCCTCTTTAGTAGCATTAGGAATTTAAGGAAAGCCCAAATCACAAGGATTAGACGTACGATTTATTAGTATATGCACTTAGCGAGGACCTCATTGAACCCCATAAACTCAACTTATACCATGGAGGGCAAAAACATAATTGTAACACCATGAGTTTTGTAGCAGGCGGAGATTGATAGAGTGAGTTGAGATGTAAAGTTCAATGGTGGTTTGAAATAACTGAAAAATCCTTCACCAATGGGATTTGATACGATTCACTTAACAGTTAACTGTCCATTATGATTCATAATGTTATCCTTTTATGATTCTGCAAAAGTGGCCTTTTTAGGCCCCCAGATGTATCTTTCATTCTGTTTACAAAACAATAATAAATCAAATAAGTACGATACCCAGTCAGACTCAAAAGCCTTCCATTTGTAGTAAAAAAAAAGAGGAACGTTAATAATGATTTTATAATACTAAAACAAGAAAGTCGAAGTTACATATTTTTTAAAATTAATAAATAAAAGTACTTCTCTGTAATAATATTACACTTAGTTACAAATCCCAACATTAGAGGACAAATAATAAGGCTATGGCTATAAAACACAGGCCGCTGCAACAGCCTACCGCGGTTCTCATGGCCGCACACACATGCACCGCCCGCCCATCAATTTCCAAGCCTTACGCCGTGCCGCTTAACTTTCCCCCAAAGCCTTTTAGGCGTTAAAAAAATAAAAACTAGCCCAAAGCTAAATTCAGATCTTTTCACTTCCTGAAGACAAAAAGCCTTTGACGAAACTCTTCGCAGCACTGGAAAATATACAAAAGGTCACTAGAGCTTAAAAGTGTGCGAGCGAGATCGTATGATGTGTTGCACGCGGTGCGTGAAAGAGATGGCTAGCTGAAAATCAATTTATTAGTCAGTGACGTCACGGCTCACGCAGGCGCAGTGCGGTTGCTCCCGGGAGAGGGTTGCTGGTCTCGGGGTAATTTCCACTTAATAGTGGAGAATGGGAGAAAAAGGTTTTCGGACAAATGTAAATTTTTATTTGCCATAATTTTGATTAGTTTTTTAAAAGGCAAAATATTGTCACTTGAAGGGTATTTTTTTAATGCATTTTTGTGTATGCTTTGATCTTTGTGTTTAATTCAGTGCATTAAAGAATACGCTAGCCCGATGGATTTAGGTTATTCTTTTTTTATTTAATAAACTAGCGACCCGCCCCGGCTTCGCACGGGTGCAATGCTGATACTAAATACACTACAGAAAAACTGTGAACGTTGTATATAAAAACATAGCGGCCCGCTCCGGCTTCGCACGGGTATAAAATATACACACGCTCTTGCCGCACCGGGCGGCCGGCCGGTACCGCCGCAAACGCTACGTCCCGCAATTTTTAAATCTGTAATATCTTCGAAAATATTCACTTAAATCATACGGTGTAAAGGGCCATATAGATCTATATTAAATGAACAATGTATTCAAGGTATTTAATTGGTTAAGGATTAATGCTGTATTGGTTAAAATCGCTTCGAAAATGAGCCATTATTTGTCGTAAAAAGTAAATGACAAATAAAAGTTATTGTGGGTTATCCATAAGAGATAGACATATACCATCACGGACTTTTCTGTAGACCTTTTCAATGTGTACAATACTTAGTACATTATTTTGATAAAACTCGTAGGGTTCAGCCTGCGTTTGCAATGTAAGCGGAAAAAATGTAATTATTTACGACATCACATTAGAAACCTCAAAAATAACAGTACTTCTCCACTATTTAATGGATGTTATTATACATATAAACCTTCCTCTTGAATCACTCTATCTATTAAAAAAAACCGCATCAAAATCCGTTGCGTAGTTTCAAAGATTTAAGCGTACAAAGGGACAAAGGGACAAAGGGACATAGGGACAGAGAAAGCGACTTTGTTTTATACTATGTAGTGATTCTTATTCTTATTTTTAATACAATAAAAAATTTTGGTATAGCTATATAAATATTTTTATGATTTAATATTTGCTATAAATTCTACATCAATGGGTAAATAGTAATTATTTATGTAGAAATGCTGATTTGACAATTGCTTTAGATATCTATTATTTTTGTAATTTTCTGTATTCAGTGTTGTGATAAAAATGAAGATCATTACTTTTTATTTTGATCGTGTCTAATCTAAAAATATAAAAATTATTCACAAAATATCAAAGACAATTATGGAACCCAAACAAAACATTGAACTGCAAAACGCATTACATGTAAATAAACAACACAACGAGACTAAACACACAAAAATAGATCACAAAACAATGTCCAACTAAATTCGTAATTACACTTCGCGTGTGGCAACACCACGCTCATCTGGGCGGCCCGAAATAGTGGCACGAGGGGGGGCATCAGTAGTCGCGGCGGTGCCGCTAACGCCGCCCGCGCCATGGCGTCCGTCGCCGCTTGGCTGCCTTTCGCTCGAGCAGCCGCCATCGGATGGGTCCCCATCGCCACACACCCACTACCACCACCCCCAGTCCCCAAAGACCGACGCCGTGCAGAAGACGAGAAACTCCTCATCAACGTATCCGGACGACGCTTCGAGACATGGCGGAACACCCTAGAAAAATATCCCGACTCTCTCCTCGGTTCCACAGAAAGAGAATTCTTTTACGACGAAGAAAGCAGAGAGTACTTCTTTGACAGAGACCCCGATATATTCCGACACATACTAAATTACTACAGGACTGGAAAGTTGCATTATCCCAAACACGAGTGTTTGACGGGCTACGACGAGGAGTTGGCTTTCTTTGGGATCCTACCTGATGTGATCGGAGACTGCTGTTATGAAGACTACAGGGATAGGAAACGGGAGAATGCCGAAAGGCTCATGGACGATAAATTAAGTGAAGCGGGAGATCAGAGCCTGCCTCAGCTGACAGACTTGCGGCAGAAGATGTGGCGTGCGTTCGAGAACCCCCACACTTCTACTGCTGCCTTGGTATTTTACTATGTGACCGGGTTCTTCATCGCGGTGTCGGTGATGGCGAACGTGGTGGAAACAGTGCCGTGCGGCCACCGGCCCGGCCGTGCGGGGACCCTGCCGTGTGGCGAGCGGTACAAAATCGTGTTCTTCTGCTTGGACACTGCGTGTGTGATGATATTTACCGCGGAGTATCTCCTCCGACTCTTCGCAGCGCCGGACCGCTGCAAGTTCGTGCGATCCGTCATGTCAATCATTGACGTGGTCGCCATCCTGCCGTATTACATCGGTCTCGGGATCACCGACAATGACGATGTCTCAGGAGCCTTCGTCACCCTGAGGGTGTTCAGAGTGTTCCGTATCTTCAAGTTCTCCAGGCACTCTCAGGGGTTGCGGATCCTGGGGTATACATTGAAGTCGTGTGCCAGTGAGCTGGGTTTCTTGGTCTTTTCGCTGGCGATGGCGATCATCATCTTCGCCACAGTGATGTTCTACGCTGAGAAGAACGAGCAAGATACTAATTTCACATCCATTCCCGCTGCCTTCTGGTACACCATTGTGACGATGACGACATTGGGGTGAGTACTTAAATATTAATTGATCTCTGAACCAATCAAAGCTATTTGGGAGTATTGATCGTTCGTGATCGGTCAGCGCTGGAATGCATCAGCCAGCAATCATGAAACAAAATGTTGCGCATTTCTGACACCTGTCGACGCCATTAAATATGAACGCGGGAAAATATGTGTCATGGCGTCGATTTGCCGTTTCGACACCGTAAAATGTTTAACTTGAAATTGACGTTTTACAACCGTTTTAATTTCGTGTATTTTTCATCTGCACAGTGGTTTGTTGTGAGGATTTTGGGAGCAAACATGTTTAGTCCCCGGAGACGTATGTTTTCTGTTGTACGGTCAGCAAATACGCTTGTGCGTGAAATGCGGAGTTTTTATTTAATATTATTTTGCAATCGCTTCGGTTGGTGGATTTTCTGTCTCTGTTTTGCTCCAGAGGTTGATATAGGATAAAGTAACCGTTACTTACATATCTTTGATGTTTCAGAATAGATTTATCTTTAAGTTACTTTTAATTCGTTTACTGTTTACTGTAGTTTGCTATCGTTATTCACAAGAGCTAAGAGATTTAGGTAACTAGATTTTTAATCAAGTTTTATACTAAAAAAGATACACAAATTTCTTAAGTTATTTTCTCTTTCTGTTACTTTATTGACTCTTGGTTTGTTACCAAGAAAAACTTTCTTAATAAACTGATCTTAGGCATTATTAACATAGTCTTGTAAGTGGAGGCAGATTTTTAATAATTGTAACAAAAATGCACAAATTGCAGTTAAAATGCAGTTGACGCATTTGCACGAGAATTGCTACCTACTCGCGTATACTTAGGGCTTGTGCATATGATATGCATTTGGTTTGCAAGATAACTGCAAGAGTCAACTGTGTCGCCTGTCTCGTTGCGATTATCTGTGTAAGCAGATAGTTTGAGCAGATAACGGTTTTGCAGTTCCAGGGACTGTAATAAAACTGCATCTTCTTAGTTTGATTGCATTCAGGAAGCAGTTTATTGTTAAGATTATATTTATTATTTGACTACAATTTAACAAGATTTGTGTGAGTAATGTTTAGGAAAAGCTGATAATTTTATGCAGTTTTCGAAAACGAAATATGGTCATTATTATTTTAGAGCTTTTCTTAAGAAATTTTAAGGGAACAATAGATTTATTAAAAAACACTCGAAGAAAAAATTCTGTAGTTATAAAACAAATTAAGAATATTTTGCGAAATTCATTTTTTACCCATTAGAATATTGCTTTTTTTCAAATACATATCATACATTTTTCCACACATACAATTCTACTGACCTATTAAAGCGAGAGCATAAAACCTTTCATCATGAAAGTTTGACGACTGGATGTACGTCATGCGTCAGGCAAGTTTGACAGTTTTGCGCTTAACACTCAATCTTGATTGACGTTTACGTGTGGGCTGAGAGATTTTTAGTTCGAGAGTCATCTTGAGTTTAGAGTAGGCATTTAACATAATATCGTTGAATGAAATTGAAAAAAACGATCATAAAATCTCCGGAACATTATACAGCCTACGACGTAGCAAGGACGTCTACGGCGTAGGCTCCTGGCTACGGCGTAGGTCCCTTACTACGGCGTAGGTAACTTGTTACGATATACGTTCTCTAAGACAGGATTTACCTCTGATTTTGCATTACTGTCAAAATCATAGTGATCTTTGTTCTCGTTACAATATGGTTGATTTTGGGCTGTTGTCACTGACAAGTCTGTTAAAATCACAGTAATATTTTGTCTCAATTACAATCTCTATTACTGAGAGTCAAACCCAGGACCTCGTGCTCAGCAGTAGCGTTTGCGACCATTAGACCAATGGGAGATAGGGATTGAGTTAACCGTAACCGGAGCAGTGGTGTCCCAGTGGTAACAGTCCCGCTTACAAGCTGTAGTAGGTAGTGGGTTGGAACCGGAACTCAGACAAGCGCTTTACTTTGTGTATATCATTTCAGCACCACTGCTCTCAAAACGGTGAAGGAAAACGTTGTGACGAAACCAGCATGACCAAGACCCAAAAAAAAATCTAAGACGACATCTTGAACCTGCACTGGGCGCGCGTGGTAGATTATAGCCCACTCCCTCTCGAAGAGAGGAGGCCTGTTTCCCAGCAGTGGGAATAATATACGCTGATGATGTTTATGATAACCGTATAATTTTCTAAGTATTATTTACACAACCTATAAAAACAGAGAAAACTGGAGTTCGATTCGATTTACATAATTACATAATAAATATCTAGCAAGATATCTTAAGAATATAATAATAACTTGGGAATAACAGATAACATTTGATATTTATGACTAAAATATCATTTTTGGTAGTGAGAAAGGGAAGGGAAGGGGTGCTTATAAAAATACGATCAACTGTAGTACAGTACCCGGCAATAAATATTGCACATCGACCTTTGGAAAGAGACAATCGGCTAATTTCGGCTTCGTAGAGCGTTATCTCTGTCGCACGAAATACAAACAGTCCGGTATCTATTAGGAGCTGTTAAAACAATTATGATTTGCTTCTTTTGATAATTATTTTTATTCTTTTTATAAAATACAATTAAAGGTCGATGTGCAATATTTATCGCCGGATACTGTAATAAAGTTTCGTTTTCCGTTTTATCGCAATAGTTTAAAAGTTTTGCAATAAAACTGGGGATCAAGGAAACGGATAAGGTGTACAGTAACTTTGGATAGTTTTTGTAGGTAACGGTAAAAATTGGTATATATATATCGAAAAATGACAGTAATACCAGTTTTTAGGCTCGTGGCTACGTAATAGCAGACACACTGGTTAATCGTTAGGGTTAAGCTACGCTTTCCGCGTTTAGCCCGTGGATGGGTGATCATTTTTACACACCGAGACACCGCCGTTGGTTCCAGCTGTCATTCTTGGGTGTTTGACAGTCGTTACTGGTCTTCAGAACTCCGAAATTCTAACAGTCAGTCTTTACAAGGGTCAAAGAGTCGTTTCATGTAAAACTGGAACCGGCTGGAAGCCGACCCCAACATATTTGGGAAAAGCTTAGGCAGATAATGTATGCATATAATGCCAATTTTTTCCAATTCAGTTTCTTATAATCGATATTTTTCATAGATTTTGATTTGATTGTTACTGTGTCTAACTTATAAGAATTTGTTTCACATTTTGCATGATAAAAATAAGTTGTCATAATATGAGTTATGACATTATTGTTGAAGATATTAAACTATTCAATAGCAATTTAAACTTTAAATTGTTAAGTCGAATCTTTAAATATATCTAGAAACATCTAACTCGATATGCAAGCAATAGAAACAAATCATTTTTAGAGTTGAATGTTTTAGGTGCGTTTTACGATGGCCACCCACGATTGCAAAGTGGGTGGGCCATTCTCTACTGGAAGCCACACGCAAGATTGTATATTGTCTGACGCTCGTTTTTTCTTTGACGTCGTTCCTTGTTCTCTCGTCTCGGCACAAACCAAACGGTATAGTTCATTTTGTGTAGAAACAAAATCCTCAGGCAGTATGGTGGTAACCTAATACTGGGTTGTGGAGCTCAGATAACATAGATGTGGGTATTTATCATGATGAACACATTTCGGGGGCAATTCTCGTAATTCTAAAAACACGACTGAGATTAGACTGTGAACCAGTCTAATCTCAGTCGTGATCTGCCAAAAATACCTCTAATTTCCCTACATTTTTGACATTGGTTGTCGCTGAGATGAGGTTGAAAGAACGTTTTCTATTACGACAATTGGCCTTCGGATATGCAATAAAGAATTGAATTCAATTGAGATCGGCAGTCACTTCAAGTTATTCTGCTGTAAGCAATACTTGTATTCATCTTCATTCGGTTATCTTTGGAGCCGAGCAAAAGGAAAAAAGTCAGAAAGAACGCTTAGCAAAATCGAAGTAATATCACGGGCGAACAATGCACAATGGGATGCGACGCGATAAGTCGGTAGCCGAAATTTCACGCGGACGAATTCGTGGGCACAGCAAGTCTGTCAATAAATTAATATAAACACACACCACGCCTAAATATCCCCGAAAAGATTAGGAAAACGGTAACCCAGCTATAGTATACCCACATTTCGCCAGCTGTGTTTAAATCCCATGTAACACGGAGCTAGCCTATTGTCAACAAACGAGCATAATTTCAAACTACGGTTTGCTAATGAAGAATTCAATCATTGATAGTTAATAAAGCCTTTACACACGAAACTAGTGTATTATTGCCCACTTTCATATCACCAAGGATGGTATTTGTGCCCGTACCTCATGTCGCAAATGCCCCTTTTATGGTAAATTATGTGCATATATTTGAATAACAGACTTGGACATGCTCCGACTTGAACTCATGGCACCAAAGCAGCATGTTTTCACCCACACTCAAGGTCGGGTAAAAATACTGATCTAAAAATAAGTTGCGGTAAAAATAGAATGTAAGCTTTTAGGGAGTTAATATGGAGATAAGAAGGTTAGAGGTCGTGTATTTGAGTGAAGTGTAGTGGTAACTCAGTGGTAACTCAGTGGTAACGGTGCCGATTTACGAGTTGTAGGTCCTAGGTTGGAACCCAGGCAGGTGCTTTGTTTTATGTAAACAATTTCATTGCCACTGCTCCGAAAACGGTGAAGGAAAATATCCCGAGGAAGCCGGCATGTCCGAGAACCAAAAATTCGATGGCAAATAGGCTGATTATCCATACTAATGTTATAAATGCGAAAGTGTGTCTGTCTGTCTGTCTGCCTGTTACCTCTTCACGCTTAAACCGCTGAACCGATTTAGATGAAATTTGGTATAATAGTTTGAGTCTCGGGAAAGGACATAAGACAAAGGACATAATTTCGATAAAATTTTGTATGGAGGTAGTTGACACGCTTTTTTTTTTTTCAGGATGGGAAATCATCAAATGACTCCTCCCGCTCTGGGTGGAGCGGAAGGGAGTGTCAGACTCTTACTGACTAAAACCCACCCGTGTTCCTTCCTTCGCCCTTTATGTTCCGGGCCAGCGGTAACCCTTTCGGACAATCCCGCTGACCCGGCAGTAGTTGACACCCTGGATTAACATATAGGCTACTTTTTATCCCGATATTCTCACGGGATCGTCACTTATGCGGGTAAAACCGCGGGGCGCTGCTAGTAATAAATAATAATCCATACATTTTTTTTTGATTATGCTTTAAGCTTATTTGCGTAATCCCAGTGTACCTCATCAAGTCTGTGATCAGTAAATCTGCTGTTAAATCTCGTGCTAGTTATTGTGGTGAATGAAACAAAAAATAATAACTTCCAATAATGTGTACTGAATCGGATATCTATGGTACTGAACCTAGAACAAAAATTCGAAGACATGTGACTAACAAATACCTCTACAAGCAAGAAAGTTATGGCACTAAATAATAAATCTCGTTTACCCTAGATGAATTTAATTCGAAACAGTCATGCAGACAGTAATATATTTGCTATAGTATTCAGAAAGAAATATGGCGCCCTCTGTATACGGTTGAACGAGATTGATGGGAACTGCCGGGAATATAATATTACTAGCGGTGCCCGCGGCTGCGTCTGCTTGAAAAATGAGCAAATCTAGGATAAAAATTTCCCTTATATGTTAATTTGAGATAGTATTACAGAGCCCTGTGTGTATGCACAGTATTTATAGCTCATTACCATAGATATGGCTCATTGAGTTTTAGAATAGGATCAGTTTGTAAAAAGGTCGGTATGTCGTATTTACTCCCTGAGGTCTTCCCTGAGGTCCCGGAGTACCTTAACGCGGCTTGCGATAGGAGTAAGCTGATAGAAATCGTCCCGTAACGAAAGAGCGTTATGCCCTTCTACGCGACTTTCGAGAGTGATAGTTGCGACTACGGCAGCGAGAATTTTCAATTGCTTCATCATAAGTGTTGTTTTCATGGTTTTCGAGGGCGATGAAGCCAATAGTGAGGTCAGAACGAAAATCCAAAATGGCGGCTGCGAAAATTTTAATATGATTCGTCATGGGTGTCATTTTCATGGTTATTGAGGATGCTAAAGCCGCTCCGATAGCGGAGGTCAAAATGAAAATTAGTATGGCTCTGTATTAAAAAGTCGTATTATAATTCACACTTTCCCTCCGTCTCTTTCTATTATATACGATACTAGCAGCGCCCCGCGGTTTCACCCGCATAAGTTTCCCGTTGAAATATCGGGATAAAAATTATCCTATATTCTTTCCCGGGACTCAAACTATCAATATACCAAATGTCATCTAAATTGGTTAAGCGGTTTAAGCGTGAAGAGGTAACAGACAGACACTTTCGCGTTTATAATATATATAGGTAGTATGGATGTGTGTGCGTGCGAGTATTGCGTAAGGAACTTCATTTCGGACGGGGTCTCCCGACCGCATACGAATAAAGGCTCTTTCAAACAGGCGCGACACGATACGCGACACAAAGGCACCGCAAGTCGCGCAACGAGCGGTGCCTTTGAGCCGCGCGCGATTCGCGTCGCGCCTGTTTGCAGGAGCCTTAACGCTGATATGTTGAAAAGCAGTTACTTATGTACTCGTATATAAATATGTAGAAATTGTCGGGACATGGATTAAAGTAAACTTGATTGATGACGCTTTCTTAGCAATACAAAATTGTGCACGTCTGATATGTTAATATGGCAAATATGTTCTTTATGCAAAGGTTTGAACGATCAAGATTCTGATTTTGTACGGGAAATACCACGAGAAATATAGATATTTTTAATGTTCACGAGTCATGTTTTTTAATGTTATCATATATCCTATCTCTTGCACATCTAAAATAAAGAGAAAAGATTTGATTTTATGCATGTTTGTTTGTTACACTTTTACGCTAGAACGACTGAACGGCACATGGATAGACCATGGCCTAGATTAGGACAGAGGATACTTTTTATCCCGATATTCTCACGGAATTAAGACTTATGCGGGTGAAGCCGCGGGGCGTAGCTTGTTAGTAATAAATAAGGAACATTATATTTCCAATAAGTTTATTACACGATAATTAATCTTTAAAAAAATGCTAATCCAGCCGTGGCTTTCCTATTAACCCACAAACTGTTTTAGGCAATTAAGACATAATTTAATACAAAGGAATCATATACAATCTTTCTTTCACGAGAAACAGAAGAAAATCTCATTACATTCTACCACTCGAGTTTATGACAGCGCAAACTTTTTCCAATTTAAAAAAGGACTTTTTTCCATTTCGCTAATATTCTCTGTGATATGCCGACATCCCCTCTTTTCAGCGGCTCCCTATGTCGTTAATGATATTGTATTTTGTATGGGATCGTGTTTTTGATGGAATTTCTGTCGAACTGATAAAACATGCCCCTTTACGAGGGATGTGTAGATATTTGAGTAAGGGTTGATTTTTCAATCGACATATATTTTTTATTCGTGGAATAAAATTGACGTCTGACAGTTTTTGTATGGTCAAACATTCAAAATTATTCCTCGTATAAAATTATCTGACGTTGGAAAAAATAGCCCTTACTCTAATAAATAGGTAACTGTCAATTTGGTTAAGAAGTATTGGCAACGATGGGGTTTATTTATAAACGATGATTAAAGTTAAGTAACGCTATATATGACGGAGTTATGCCCGAACATACATAAAAAAAAATATATATATAAACACTCGAATTGAGAACCTCCTCTTTTTTAGAAGTCGGTTAAGCTTATTGCAAAATAACAAACTCGTACACAAAAATTAATACTCTATTTTACCAAAAAAATCACAATCAAAAATTATACCGCAAAACTCCCGACATACTAAAATAGGGTTGAAATCCCAGCTACAGAGTTCTAAGCGGCGGATCCCCTGGGGCTGTTTACTTAGGGGCACAAGTAGCCCCTCATAGGATACTCCGGTAACTGGCAGGCTAGATCTAGTTTGCTTAACTATGTTGAGATAGCCCGGGGGCTTGCGGTGGAAGCAATTAATTATTGCTCGGTAGGGGGGGGGGGACGCGGGGCTATTTATGTTGTGATTATTGTTATATTGGGTGCTAAAATTAGCTGGATGATTACGGAAGTTATGAGTATGGTAGTTGTTCGCGACGATGCGTCACCACATAGTATATAGTGCGTTTTACATAAACACAAGTACATAAGTGATAACAAGTGAAAGTGAAACGGGTAAATAGTGCTAGTAAACAGTGATAGAATAAAACCGTAAGTACGACACCTATTTACCTCGATTAAGTGGGCTAATATAGCTGTAATGTTTAATTTTTTAGTACATCCAGGTAGCCTAGGTCAAGACCTAGCCCTGGACATAACCTTTGAGTATCTAGTCGTTTAATAAACCTACTTAATTGAGATTTAAGTGTCGTGCTGCGATAGGCTTATGTTTTTAACATTTTGTTTTATCATTCATCGTTTCAGGGCGCGTCACGCCCTGAAAAATATAGTTATATAGTTTAAAATATTACATTGTTTTAGGTCACTAGACCAGCCTGAAGTACCTGAAAACAGTTTTGAAATCGGTTCAGTAGTTTTTGAGAAAACTTACAAGAAAAATAATTTTTAATTGAAAATTTAATATTTTTTCTGTTTCCGCTGAAATAACTTTTCAGCGGAAACAGATATAACTGGGAACGGTACTTCAGGAGATAGGGAATTCCATAAGGAATCCAACGACATATCACAATATACAAGTATGTTTGTATATACGTGGTATATGGTGAAAAACAACATGTAAACATAGTAAAATTAGACCAATAAAAAGTTTAAAAATAGAAATAATTGACGGCTCTCGTTACGGTAAAGTTTCGAGTAATGTAAGCGAACCAGTAAATAGACCAAATTGTAGTCATCGGCAAGGAACATTTTTTATATTATATACTTAGTTTAAATAGTAGTAAGAGTCCCGTCAATTACTTCCTGAACAGTTATGAAGACTTGTGTATCATTTCGAAGGTAAGGTTCCTCATCACCATGGTCGTCTGATCATCAAATTCTTCAGCGGAACATCGTCAAAACCGTTATACAGAACGTCGTCAAAAACTGGTACTCCTAAATCAAGCCTTGATACTATCCTGAACCGTCGGTGCAGGACGTCAGCGCCGCCTGGACAGGGAGAGACTCATCCTCATACCTGGAGAAACCTGGATGGGTTTACAACCTCCCTACACACCATAGCGTCCAGCGATCACGCCCGTCCGGCACATTCAATGGTCCTGTCGAGCCGGATCGTATCAAGAAGCTTATACGTATCCCCGAAGAGTTACGTCTGAAGACTTACACCGGGAACATTTTTCTGGAATACTGAAGATCCGTCCAGGAAGATCCGTTTGAAGATCCGGTTTTGAAGATCCGTAACGGAGTTACAGTCTGAAGTTACGTAACGAAGTCCCGTTTTGAAGATTCCGTTTTGAAGATCCGTATTGAAGATCGTCCTGGAAGATCCGTTTGAAGATCCAGTCTTGAAGATCCGTAACGGAGTTACAGTTTGAAGATACGTAACGAAGTCCCGTTTTGAAAATTCCGTTTTGAAGATCCGTATTGAAGATCGTCCTGGAAGATCCGTTTGAAGATCCGGTCTTGAAGATCCGTAACGGAGTTACAGTTTGAAGATACGTAACGAAGTCCCGTTTTGAAAATTCCGTTTTGAAGATCCGTATTGAAGATCCGTGTTGGAAGATCCGGTTTTGAAGATCCGTAACGGAGTTTCAGTTTGAAGTTACGTAACGAAGTCCCGTTTTGAAGATCCGTTTTGAAGATCCGTTTTGAAGATCCGTTTTGAAGATCCTTTTTGAAGATCCGTTTTGAAGATCCGTTTTGAAGATCCGTTTTGAAGATCCGTTTTGAAGATCCGTTTTGAAGATCCGTTCTGAAGATCCGTTTTGAAGATCCGGTTTTTGGATTGAGGATTTGCCTAGAAGATACGGGGTTCAATTTGAAAATTGAACGTTGGCCTTTGAAGGTGGGACTCAACTTGAAGACTGAAGACGCGATCAACTGAAAATCAATATGCCAGTTACAAGATCACAAGGCAAGGCCCCCGCAGCATGGACGGTGGAGGCGAATAGAGCACGAAGTGTATCAGCCATCCATCATGAGCAACCACCGCGCTCACCGTCCACCATCGAAGGGACCGAGCAGCAACAGCAACCACAGCGCCCTTCCGCTTCAAGGGAGGACGAAGAACTTGTACGAGTACAGCCTGAAGAAACGGAACGACCGTCTACGTCCAGGAAAGAGACCAACTTGGAAGGAACTTCAGATAGAACATTGAAACCAGATACAATAGAGAAGAAATTAGATCAAGCTTACAGCCGAACCATGCCGATGACTACCCGGGGTGACGCCCGTACCGAACATAGCAAGCCGCCGTCGACTACAGATAGAACGACGCGGACTAATAGAAAAATTTCAAGAGCACGCGAAGACTTACTGAAGATTAAGTTGGAGCTTGCTCAATTAGCACTTCAAAGAGCCGAGGAAGAAGATTCCGATGGCGAATATATGGATGATAGAAACTCAAACAATGAGTACGTGCGATCATGGCTTGAAGAGGCACCAGAGCCTGAGCCAGAGAAGGAGGACAATGCCACTGAGGGGGACAATAGAAATAGAAGCCGAGAGCAACAGCCCCCCCCTGTGGACGTCGACGTTATAGCGGACCTCCAGACGCGAGTACCTTTGTCGCATCCTACAGTGAATGAAGTGAAGAACAGCATAGTCCCAGTGAAGGAGATAGAAGACACCAAGGGAAAAGAATCACTCCGTCCTTTCATAACGGAGCTGACTGCCGCTATAGCGTCGCTCGCCGACAAGAAAACAGAACAGTGGACATCGAACCATCCCTCGGCGTCAAAGGTCATAATGACCTTACCGAACTTCAGTGGGGCACATACAGAATGGCTTTCATTTCGTGCCATCTATGAAACAACAAGAAGATACTTCAACGACGTTGAGAATACAGCAAGACTTAGAAGAAGCCTGCGTGGACGCGCTTTGGAAACAGTGAGCTCGGAGCTCATTGGACATGCCAGACCAGATGACATCATGAGGGAACACGAGCTGCAGTTCGGCCGTCCGGACTCAATAGCTCAGGCTGAGACAGACAGACTCCGTGGACTGCCGCGCTGCAGTGAATCGCCTAAGGACATCTGCAACTTCGCGAGTCGAGTCAGGAGCGGCATAGTCACTCTGCGTGCATTGAAGAAAGAACACTACTTGATCAATGCCGAGCTGATGCGGCTGCTGACTGAGAAGCTGCCGAACTCCCTGCGTGTACAGTGGTACAGGACATACACAGAAAAGTACCAGTCGCTGCCAGACCTCTCACTCTTCAGCGAGTTTATCACCGAGCAAGCTCGTTTCTGCAGCGCCTTCGCTCCGCCTGAGAACATCAATTCGGAAGCCACAGCAAACAAGCGTGTCACACAGAGAACTCACACAGCTACCGACAAGACGGCTACGAAATGCCGTGTCTGTGAGAAGGAAGGACACCACGCTTCTGATTGTTCGAAGTTTAAAGAGGCATCTAGTGACAAGAAATGGGAACTCGCGAAGAAACTCAACCTATGTTTCCGTTGTCTGCGAAGCCGTCGTTTGGGTCACACGTGCAAACGTAAGCAGTGTGACGTCGAGGGGTGTACAGCCACACACCATCGACTTCTTCACCACAGTAAGAAGCCTGCTGCAGTGGGTATCGAGAAGCCCGATGCCCAGGAAACAAAGAAGGAGTCTCAGGAAACGGTGGCCAGTTCGCGAACAACTTCAAGTCACGCCTACCTCAAGATGATACCGGTCCGAGTGATCGGACCGGCGGGAGAAGCATCAACATTCGCACTTCTCGATGACGGGTCCACCGTTTCCCTGATCGACGAAGACGTAGCAAAGCAAGTCGGGGCAGAGGGCCGCATCGACCCACTGAAGATAGGTGCGATCGGTGACAACATGATCGACACTCCTTGTTCGCGAAGAATCACCGTCACTCTTGCGAGCCCGTTGAAGAATAAGGTGCCGTTCAGAGCGCGCACCATACCGAAGCTCAATCTCGCACCACAGACAGTCAGCGAAGAAGATGTCGCACAATGTAAACACCTAGACGACCTGAGGGATCAGCTGATATATCACACAGGCGCACCGAAGATTCTCATTGGCCAGGATAACTGGCACCTATTATTGGCCAGTGAGACCCGCAGAGGCCCGAAGCACCAGCCTATTGCATCACTCACTACGATGGGCTGGACTCTTCACGGCGCACACACCAGAATATTGGGTCAGCAGGTGCATTACGTCAACCGACTCACAGATAGCGGTGAAGACCTCGACGAGCGACTTCGTGAATTCTTTGCTATAGAATCACTGGTCATCAATCCAAGACGACCAGACTCCGATCCCGAGAAGAAAGCAGAGGATATTTTGAATCGTCACACTCAACAGTTAGAAGATGGACACATAGAAACAGCCATGTTATGGAAAAATGAAAGCCTAGAAATGCCAGATAGCTACGGGACAGCTCTCAAGAGGCTCGTCTCGATAGAAAAGAAACTCGATAGCAACCCCGCTCTTCGAGATAGATATACAGAACAGATGGACTCTCTCATACAAAAGAAGTATGCAGAGAAAGCGCCCAAGACGAGCACACCGGGTAGAACGTGGTATCTGCCTCACTTCGACGTGTTCAATCCGATGAAGCCTGAGAAGCTTCGCATAGTTCATGACGCTGCCGCCAAGTCAAGAGGGCTGTCACTAAACGATTTCCTTCTTACTGGACCAGACCTGCTACAGTCACTGCCCGGCGTCATGATGAGGTTCCGCCGACATCACATAGCCATTTCCGGGGACATAGCGGAGATGTTTATGCAGGTGAAAGTGCGAGCTCAAGATAGAGACGCTCTCCGATACTTATGGAGAGGGAATAGAAGAGAAGGCGCGCCTGAAGAATATCGCATGACGTCCATAATATTCGGCGCGGCAAGTTCGCCGTGCACAGCCATCTTCGCAAAGAACTGGAACGCGAGAAGGCATATAGAAGAGCATCCAGAAGCAGTGGAAGCCATCATACGTAATCATTACCTCGATAGTTACAAAACAGTTGAAGAAACGACGCGCATCGCTACAACAGTAAAGAATATACATCAGAAGGCGAAGTTTGAACTAAGAAAAAGGGTATCAAACAGTGCGCAAGTTATAGAAAATATAGATCCAACACAGATCCGAACTGAAGTGGTCAGAATCGGAGATACAGATGACACAGAGAAGATACTCGGCCTGATATGGAGACCGAGTGAAGACACGTTGGGTTGCAACCTGACGCTCGCACGCCTACCTAGTGGCGTTTTAGAGAAAGAGTCTCCGACAAAGCCAGGCGGCGAACGTCGTCGTGACGAGCGTCACGGCGGCGAGCGCCGAAACAGCGAGCGCCGGGGCGGCAGGCGCCCAGGCGCAGAGCGTCGCCGCGGCAAGCGCCGCGGCGGCGAACACCGAGGCGGCAGGCGCCCAGGCGCTGAGCGTCGCCGCGGCAAGCGCCGCGGCGGCGAACACCGAGGCGGCAGGCGCCCAGGCGCTGAGCGTCGCCGCGGCGAGCGTCGCGGCGGCGAACACCGAAACAGCAAGCGCCCAGGCGCTGAGCGTCGTCGTGGCGAGCGCCGCGGCGGCGAGCGCCGAGGCGATGGGCGCCCAGGCGTCGCGGCGGCAGGCGTCGCGGCGGCGGGCGTCGCGGCGGCAGGCGTCGGGACGGCGAGCGTCGCAGCGGCGGGAGTCGAGGCGCTGGGCGCCGCGACCACAGCCGTCGCTCACCGGTGCGATGCAGCGCCGCGCCGACTGCGCTACGAGTCGTCACTGCACTGCACGGCGGGAGAGATGTTCGCGACGATGCGTCACCACATAGTATATAGTGCGTTTTACATAAACACAAGTACATAAGTGATAACAAGTGAAAGTGAAACGGGTAAATAGTGCTAGTAAACAGTGATAGAATAAAACCGTAAGTACGACACCTATTTACCTCGATTAAGTGGGCTAATATAGCTGTAATGTTTAATTTTTTAGAACATCCAGGTAGCCTAGGTCAAGACCTAGCCCTGGACATAACCTTTGAGTATCTAGTCGTTTAATAAACCTACTTAATTGAGATTTAAGTGTCGTGCTGCGATAGGCTTATGTTTTTAACATTTTGTTTTATCATTCATCGTTTCAGGGCGCGTCACGCCCTGAAAAATATAGTTATATAGTTTAAAATATTACATTGTTTTAGGTCACTAGACCAGCCTGAAGTACCTGAAAACAGTTTTGAAATCGGTTCAGTAGTTTTTGAGAAAACTTACAAGAAAAATAATTTTTAATTGAAAATTTAATATTTTTTCTGTTTCCGCTGAAATAACTTTTCAGCGGAAACAGATATAACTGGGAACGGTACTTCAGGAGATAGGGAATTCCATAAGGAATCCAACGACATATCACAATATACAAGTATGTTTGTATATACGTGGTATATGGTGAAAAACAACATGTAAACATAGTAAAATTAGACCAATAAAAAGTTTAAAAATAGAAATAATTGACGGCTCTCGTTACGGTAAAGTTTCGAGTAATGTAAGCGAACCAGTAAATAGACCAAATTGTAGTCATCGGCAAGGAACATTTTTTATATTATATACTTAGTTTAAATAGTAGTAAGAGTCCCGTCAATTACTTCCTGAACAGTTATGAAGACTTGTGTATCATTTCGAAGGTAAGGTTCCTCATCACCATGGTCGTCTGATCATCAAATTCTTCAGCGGAACATCGTCAAAACCGTTATACAGAACGTCGTCAAAAACTGGTACTCCTAAATCAAGCCTTGATACTATCCTGAACCGTCGGTGCAGGACGTCAGCGCCGCCTGGACAGGGAGAGACTCATCCTCATACCTGGAGAAACCTGGATGGGTTTACAACCTCCCTACACACCATAGCGTCCAGCGATCACGCCCGTCCGGCACAGTAGTTTTGGGTTTATGGAGTCTTAATAAAAGTAGTGCTATCTGAAAATATAGGCCGACCGCTTAACTAAGACGTTGCCTGAGGTAGCTGCGCGGTGCGGGAGGGGTGATAGTGGTCACAAGTTGACGAATCACTGAGCTCTCGCATCACGTCACCACACCCCTCCCGCACCGCGCTGCTATCTCAGGCAACGTCTTAGTTAAGTGGTCGGCCTATAGTTTGAATTATTTGTCGTGATATATACCTAAGTAACACTTAATTAGGTATTTTGTGTCAGGTTTAGCTACTATGTCCGTTTATAAAGATACAGTCCTGCGACATACAGACTGCAGACAGGCAGACAGAGTAGGTGTATGCTAATAGCCATTTTTGGCACTTTTTGGGTACGGAAGCCAAAAAAATGGTTGTCTTCGACAATTTAGGTGAACAGTTACGTTGCTGAAAGCTTCGTTTTCAAATTTTTCGAAACTTGCGCAACATTCTTGTAGCAGCATCTTTATGAAACATGTTTCATACCCAAGCTGAATGAAATGTTGCCAGCTACATGTTTCTTGCAACATTAAAACATGTTGCAGAAACAATGTTGTCTAACTTTGTAATTAACACCCCTTTACTTAAGCGAACAATAGCTGGGATGTCAGCCATTGTTTGATGGGCAAGCATAGATTGATTGATGCCAAATTGATGACTTACCTGACGGTGCTGCCTGCGGTATTATCTCTAGATTAAATCTTTGTTGTATAACACTGGGTATAGTTAATATTATTACTATACTTCGTCGTCATTTCATTTTTACATATCTTTTACCAAAAAAACCAAGATTTTTAACAGAAAAATAAATATCATCCAGTCAGAAGCATGTCAAATAAATCTGAAATTGGACAAACTGTCCTAAGATGTAATGCACACTTCAACATGCCACGCGACGGAGTGCTGGTAACGCGCTCCCGCACGTGTTTTTACATTCAATTTAAATTTAATATAAACGCGTCTCCGCACGGGGAATTTGTTGCGTGTCGCGTTGTAATGTCTGATCCGCCTAAGTCACCGTTAGAAAATCAAAAGTAATTTATGAAAATTCAGCTGAGAATCAGCACTTCTTGAACATCAAACTTACATGAGACAGTCCCAAAACGTCCGCCGGTCAGTGCTTTATTTTTTTCTTCTTAGCGTTTGATACATGATTTCTTAGCACGATGCCCTTCAATTGAAAGATTGGTACTTTTTCCATACTTCGAACTTATTTGTACCTTGCCAAGTAATATAGGTGCCATAAAAGGCGAATAACCTAAAAACAAAAACGAAAGCCGACCAGCTGATTACAATCGTCTCATTTTCAAGGTTTCCTATAAACCCATGGAGTCGTGACCACAGGCCAGTGGCATTTATTAATTAGTAGCAAGTTGAAACCTTAATCTGTACTTAATCGTGTTTGTAAGTACCAAGTTTTTGCCCAAACGTAAGCCTGATTTACAGGGTGCGACTTAAAAGAGTGCAGAGAGACCCCTCAAGAGTAATGGTGGCGCAGTGGTAAATGGCCCCAACTTACGAATTGAAGGCCGTGGGTTCGTACCCGAGCAGGCGCTTTACTCTGTGTAAATAATTTCAATTGCTGGTAAAACGATGACGGAAAACATCGTAAGGAAACCGGCATGTCCTAGAACCGAAAATTCGAAGACATGTGACATCTACCAACCCGCACTGGGCCCGCGTGGTAGATTTTTAGCCCACTCCCTCTCGAAGAGCTTGAGCAGCAGTGGAAACATCATAGCCTGATTATGTAGAGAGAGCCCTCTCATCAAATACGACAAAAACAAAACACAATCTCTTCCTGTCAGCAGAAACTTTTCGCCCGGAGTTCTGTATTCCTCGAAGGATTAAGCAGATGTGCACATATATGGTAGGACTTTCAATTAGCTGCAGTAAAATGACAGCTTATGTGTTGTCATGTCATTTAACACAAGTAAAGGAAACAATCCGAAAACCGTAAATATGTATTTACATACCTACAAATTTATACGGAACCCTCCGTGCGCGAGTTCGACTCTCATTTGACTGTTTTTTTTTGCTAAAAAAGATCATCTCCTGTCTGTGTGCTGGATCATAATCCGACACGAAACGGGGGGACGGGCTTTTTAAGAGGAAGTTAACAGTTAAATAAACATTTGGCTTTCTGTAGATTGTAGAAGGAGTCTTAAAAGATTATGTAAAGTCAGTAGACTTTAGTATTCTTTTCGTTCATTATCTGTTGATGACGGGCTGGTGGTTCAGTACCAACAGCCGCATGCATTGAATGAAGGTTAAAGTACTCTTGCCGAGGTTGGAGCGTGAATGGGTGACCATCCATTACATTTCGAGACCCCTCCGTGACTCGGGGTCCAGGCTAACATTCGAAGATTTTTGTCAGTCTGTCGTTACGCGTAGTCTGACTACTGGGTGGAGTGGGACAACCGATTACTGGGTAACGGTGTATTGTATTACTCAGTAACTGGGTTGTGGAGGTCAGATAGGCAGTCGCTCTATGTAAAATTTTGGTATTCAACTGTATTCAGTTAGACTGGACGCTGACCCTAACATTGTTCGGAAAAGGCTTGGCAGATGATAATGACGTGATAATAACGACGGTAACAGCCTCTTTATATTTTTCCTGTAAAAACTAAGCTGCTAGAAGCAAAACTACACTGCATTCACAGTTACAGTACCCGGCGATAAATATTGCACATCGACCTTTACCTTTTTTGTATTTTATACAAAGAATAAAAATAATTATCAAAAGAAGCAAATCATAAATTGTTTTAACAGCTCCTAATAGATACCGGACTGTTTGTATTTCGTGCGACAGAGATAACGCTCTACGAAGCCGAAATTAGCCGATTGTCTCTTTCCAAAGGTTGATGTGCAATATTTGTCGCCGGGTACTGTACTTCTGATTTTGCATCACAGTCCCAATCACAGTGATCTTTATTCTCATCCTTACAAGGTTGCTGCCATTGACAAGTATGACAAAATCATTGTGATCTTTATAGTCGTCACAATAATGCCGCTGTTAGGTCTCTGCTGTCAGAGGTAAAATCTATAAACGGACTGTAGAAGTACCTAATATCCCTCAGAATGTTACAGGTATATTATAAGAATTATAATGTATGTAAAAGTTCTCAAGTGTTGAGTCTTGGGTTCAACAATCAAATCGAAAGGTTGATCAACCCTCTTTTTACAAGTAAAATATAATATTCTCTGCATAATATAATACTTTCTAGTTTAGTATTAAACGAATGACCTCACCTTGTTATTCACCTTTATGTGTTGTTAATTCTTCATTCTCATGCTCGTGTACGTTTTTTTGCTATATAAATTATAATATCACGCCTGTATTTGCTTTTAAGGATAGGTAGTTTGAATAAGTACCAGACTTATACACGCGTGAACTGACTGGGCAGGTTCACTCGAATCTGTGGAGTTCTTTCCTCAAAATACCATTTCAGACAATAATCTGTATGGTCCTAACGTGATCTAACCAAGATTACGTGTGGACTACACGTCGAGCGATTCCAATTTCCTTGGAACTTATTCCAATCTCTTTGGAACTTATATGCTTGAGCCATTTGGGGTTGAAACACTAGGGCCATGGGGCCCGAGTGCCAACTTAGTATTTCGAGACATCGCCAAGCGGTTGGTCGACTCTTCATAGGTAACCAGAGGGGCTTATTTTTTGACCAAAGAATCAGCATTGTCATACAACGTGGCAATACTGCCAGCCTTTTGGGCACGTTTCCTGGCACATTTTGAATTTAATGCATTGAAGTTAAGAGTTTTAAACCTACTTTTTTGTGCTAGTGTCCTTTTTCTATAATTTATTGCATACAATTCAAAATGTGACAATTATTGCCTAAGACATCATTCTGGAGTTGCCGACTCGCCCATAGATAAATATTAACTTCGTGCGAGTCGCCTATAGAAAAGTTAATATTATACGCGACGATTCGCCCGTTTCGGGCGGGGAAGTTCGTGCGAATCGACTGAAGCCGTCATAAGTGACGTCAGAATTTGTGTCGGTTTTTATTGTCATAGTAATCGGATAGGAAAACCGACCTCAACTAGTTTTTAAATATTTCTTATCATCATCTGCCTAGCCTTTTTCCAACAATGTTGTGGTCGGCTTGCAGTCTAACCGGATGCAGCTGAATACCAGTATTTTACATGAAGCGACTGCCTATCTGACCTCCACAACCCAGCTACTGGGTAAAACGATACGCCTTGGTAAGACTGGTTGTCAGATTTTCGGGCTTCTGACAACCCGTAACGACTGTCACAGATCCAGGAATGACAGCCGGGATCAACGGCTTAACGTGCTTTCCGAGGGACGGAGGGGTCTTAGTATGCAAAGATGGTCCCCCTCCCGCGGACCAACCGCGGCAAGTGTAGCTTTAC
Source organism: Luperina testacea (assembly GCA_927399505.1). Lineage (NCBI taxonomy): Eukaryota > Metazoa > Arthropoda > Insecta > Lepidoptera > Noctuidae > Luperina > Luperina testacea. The sequence continues at coordinate 1,975,408 of OV656780.1, forward strand.
CTGATCGATCGACTCGTGCGGCTGTTAATACTTAGCCATAAGCCACTCCGACAAGCCCACGAGCCACGAGTTTTAAATATTTGTATCGTATGAAATGCTTCTTCTCGATCAGGTGGGCCGTCTGTTAGCAATCCAATAATAGAAAAAAAAATATGACTTTCAAAAGCTTTAGTAAACATACATTTGGGATTGAGTTATCTGAAGAAGCATTTAGTGCATTAATTTTGACGTGCTTTTAAATAACGCATACCGTTCCAGTCTAGTCTAGTTTTTTCGAGAAAAAAAAACCCATTTAGATTCCAGACTGGCCTTCGATCATATCCTCCATAAATATTTTCCATCATACATTGTGCAATTTTTATTGACTAACACTGATGGATAAATAATAATAAATTTAAACAAAAATATAAGGACTAACGTTAAATACAGCTGTTCACCCATGATGTCCAGTTTAAGGTTATTTTTTTGAGGCATCTATATAAGATGCCTCAAAAAAACAATATTAGATAATATTATTTTTTTTATTAATATTAGATATACTAAAGCCGGATTTACACTACAAAACTCACGTGTAAATATTTAATTATAAAAAAAAATCTTTAAACTGTTTAATAATATTTTTAGTTACTACCTTCTACCCGCAACTTCGTCCGCGTGATATTGAACCGAATTATTAATTATTTTCTGGTTTTTTACTTTTTTTTTGATAAACAGTAAAAATGATAAATTATTTTATTTCTGTAAGCAGCTTTGTACAAACACTTTTACACGTCAATCATATTTAAAAAAACAGACGAGGTGGGCGTTTTCTCTTTGACTCTGAGAAGAAAGGCCGAAACAACAGTCTTTCTTAAAGTACAGACATAATCTTGGTCAGATCATCGTCTTCATGTGATTATGTGGTGTGTATATTAATTTCTGAAATGGTCTTTTGAGGAAAGAACCACTCAGATTGAATGGACCTGTCCAGTCAGTGCACGCATTTGTCAGTAACAAGCAACTCAATTAGACACAGTAACTGGGTCGTGGTTTTCGGACGATAAAAATGGCACGTTGAATACCTAAACTACCCACATTTGTTTACATAACTGGAGGCCCCCAAACAATAGAAAGATTCCAGCCTTGAGCATTTCGAAATTGCCCCGATGTCGCGTACGGATGATATGGGTCAATGTCTGGCTGCGCGTCATTCGACCAAGGTTCAATACCTGGACGATGCTATTATTAGACTGCGACATACTTAGTCTTTGTTACATTGTAAGGAATACTTATTAATTGGGAATAGTAAAAGTAGCATATATACGGTCTGTAGGCACCTCCAAATGTGCCTTTTCTGTCTGTCTGAACGCGATAAACTCAAAAACTAAACGAATTTTTATACAGTTTTCATCATTAGACGAAGTGATTCATGAGAAAGGTATGGGTGTATAATTCATTATGGTTTTACGCAAATTGGCTGAAATATGACGATGATTGTTAAAGATGTCGGAAAGAATCATGCCCACTTTACTTGCGTGCGCCGCGTAAACCAATAGAGTTATATGAAAACAATGTTTTACGAAATTATTCTTCTTAAAAATATCTAGTACGTTTCTCTTGGATAATTTCCGACCTCCAAGTGGCCGAAGCCGCGGGAAAAATCTAGTATCTATAATAATATTTTGCTACCACTTAACTTATTGTTGTACACCTACAAAACGTCTTAATACCGAATACTTTATTTCACCACCATCTCTGACTACCCCTATCCTCAAGAGGGTTTAAGAACCTATGTTTCTTTCATATTCGACCCCATTTCTAATATACAGTCGGGTACAGCAACATTTCTCGCGTTTACTGTTCAAATATTAATTTCCTGACCCTTTGGCCCCTTTGCGGCACTCGTGGTGAAATATGGGCTGAGTTAATAACTCCCCGAGTCTCTATTAAGTGATAAAAGGTTTAAATATGACATTTTAGTGGTGGGTCTAAATGCAATGACGTTTATGAATGGAAAATAAAAAGGAGTGACTGGAAAACTGAAAAAAATAATTTCTTACAATAGCTAATTAAAGCGATTTCTTTAAGACTTACTAACTTTATATACAGTAAGAAGAAATATTTGTAAAACTGTGAAAGACAAAACAGTAACTTATAATGATTAAACTTACTAAATTATTGAAAAAAAAAAAAAAAAAAAGTAAAGCCACCATTACTGTAATGTAAGTAAATTTCAATGGTTTGAAAGATATTACCAAATGAATATGAAACAGTTAATTTTGTGACCTTTTAGCTACGTAAATTGTTAAAGTTTACTGTCATGACGGTAACATTTTTCCTCAAGCTTTAACTGTTTTCGAATCAGTACGAGTAAAAATACTGTTTTGAATGTAAGGCTCATATGGAACTGTTTAAAGCAGTTCAGATTAATGTTTTTTTCATTTTTATTTACTGCTTATTTCTTTCAGTGAAATTATAAAAAACAGTGAAGAGGTGCTGTGGGACGAAGTTCCTTCCGCTTTCGTACACTTAATGAGAGCTAGACTAAAAGAAGTGTACTTAACTTTTTTGCCTAACTAAAGTATCATGGCGGTCATAATGTTATAATGTTTTCGGTCTAGCTCTTATACGCCGATACGAGAAGCAGTGGTGACCCAGTGGTAACGACCGCCACTTAGTTGTAGGTGACAGCTAGGCGCTTTACTTTGTGTAAATTATTTCATCACTACTTAAAACGATAAAAGGTCGTTAGGAAACCGGCATGCCCAAAAACCAAAAAATCTATGACATGTGCCATCTAGCAACCCGCACTGGGCCCGCGTGGTGGATTACGGCCCAATCCCTTTCAGAGAGAGAAGGCCTTTGCCCCAGTATTGGGAACATTTTTGGCTTATTAGGCTCATACGCTAAGTGCAGAGCGTTTATCGTGCAGTAAGAGCTTTATTCTAAAATGTGATTGAGTTATGAGACTGATACCTATCATCAGGTGTAAAAAGAAATAACAACTAAGAAACGTTTGGTTTTGGAGATATGAAAGTCAAAGTTTAGCAAAATTCTTTTGTGAGGGTTACATTACGCGTTATTGTAAAGAGCGGTAGGTGGGTACTTTTCACACGAAAAATCAAAGTCGTTTCCTAGAAATATTACTTAGTTATTTACAGATTACGTAATGTGTCCTTTAACTTCGTGTAGTTAAAGGACACACAGGATAGGTACTCGTACGTTGGTACCTACTGTTTCAATTCGATGAAGAAAAGGAGATGGAATAAAAAAAAAACTATATATTTGTTTTTTTTTTCAATCTCTGAAAAACCATATAAAAAATAGTGAAAGTAGTAAATATGTCACTGTAATTGATTGTCTTATAGGTCAAGCCACGGTTACTAAAGTGGTATTTAATAAAAATGGCTTAGTTTTCTTTGTCCTCACATAATGGTGAAAAAAAAACGTTTGAAATACAAATTTAAACTCAAAAACCTAAAAATTCATTACAAAACAAGTTTTTCATATACCCGCCTCTGAAAGTGTCAATAAAATAATTAAAAAAAAAAACAATACAGCTTTCATCATTTCATTAAACCATTCAATAATTCACACCTTTAAGGTAAAAAACACAGTCTTCAAATAACCTAACCTCAGTCAATCATAGTATCGACCTCGTGTTTAATATACATAATAAATAAGTATATTATTTTAGCCACACCTGCTTCTCTGCTGATGCCATCATAATAAACACGACCGGGTATTGAACTCCGGACTTTGAGGTAGCTTTGACGTTGAGCGAACGGAAATGAAAGATCAGGACGACATTGATCTTGAGGAAAAATGTTATTCTTTTGATGAAACAATTTATATTACTATTAGGTTACCTCTGTGACGAGGAGGAGGGCTTAGTAATATCAACTGCACGGGTCGTTCGATTAGGTAAACTAGATACGTTTGCCGCGATTGTTCCGTGGATGGGTGACCATCTTTACATACCAAGAGTCCTCCGAGCCTCGGAAAGCACGTTACGCCGTTGGTCCCGCCGGTAGACCCATCCTCAGACCAAACTCGGCAAGAGTAGCTTAACCTAATCCATCGACCTGTGCAGCTCTCTCCTCCTCATCCTCTGACCTCATTATAACCTCAAAATAAATAAGTAGGTACCTCAATCATTAAATGACGCAGTGTACATTTACTCTAGTAAAGTAATTCAGCCATTTTATAGAGTGACTATTACGATCCGGACTGAGACGCAGACGGTAGCAATAACACCATCAGTCAACTTGGCAACTGTCGGCTGTGTAAATCATAATGCTGTGTTTAGTGTGTATTGCCAGCCATTGTGTTGGCTTGAAAACTACTCGTACAAAGCGAAAATGCGTTAAAACGTAGTACTAAAGTACAATGTTGTAATTCTTTGTATGTGTAGTTAGATATTATTTGATTCTTAATTTTATTTTAGTTGAAACATCCAACTCATTGAGAGGAGGGGCTGGTGGCTAAGTAATAAAAGCCGCACAGTTCGATCGATCAGGTTAAGCAACGCCTGGCGCGATTTTTCCATGGATGGGTGACCATCTTTACATACCAAAACCTCCCCGTGCCTCGGAAAGCACGTTAAGCACTTGGTTCCGGCTGTCATTGGTGGATCTTTGTAAAGATACTTCTTTCCGGTTTTTTTCCATAGGAAAGCTATTTTGATTGATTGATGCGTCACTTTTTGTGGGATTTTTGTCTTTCATTCGGCGTCTTACACTGGAAGTGTAACTGAACACAAGATGAATTAAACGTGAAAAATTAATTCATTAGTGAACCGATGCAAAGATATTGGATTTCGATACGCGACATCTTTCACTCGTCTACCGAATGATCGAAAAATGAAATGAAAGAAGCAGATGAACGTTCATTCCTATGTAATTTTGTTATGTCATGTGAACGTGGAATGAACCAGAAATGAACATTCACTCGAGTGAAGCATTATTAATATTACACAACAGCTTAAGACTATCTCCTTGACTACTTTATCTCTCTTTACCAAGACATGAGCTTATGCTGACGTACCCCACACTATCACAGTCAATTTTTTCAAGCGTGCTGGTCAATGCTTGTTCCATCTCTAATATATGCCCTACTGTGTGACATTTCACGCTGCTTCTTCTTCTTCTCCGTGACGCTGGCACGACAGTTATTCAAATTTTCGTGGCCCAAACACCACTACTACGGCGTTATCGGCGGCAGCGCAAATATCATGTTGGCTGCATGTGAGGACAGGATCGGACGTGAAGCATAGTTAGTGACTCAGGTCCACAGCTGCTAATATTACTTCAATCACCAAGCCACGCATGCATTAATATAGCCTATTCCTAGCTCTCTATAAACCACGCATACCGCAAGCTCGATAAATACCTGCACATTATTAAGGGAACCGCACATGACAGCCGCATACATTTTGCATTTTGCGGCCTGTGCTGCATAATGTGCAATGCTACATGCAAAATTTATCTATGAAACAGATATACGAGGATTTTTGAATTGCAGTGCGGCCCGCCCAAATGTGCGTCAGCCTTAAGGCACCTATAACCTCTTTGAGTAAAAAGGTAAAAATAAGTTAAGACGGGGACTAAATTCAAGTTGCCAGATTTACGGTTCGCACTAATTCAAGTTTCTGATTTAGATATTTGCTTAGAGGATGTCAAATGGTCTCTTTTCCTGTTTGTCTGGATTATTTTTTTAAGGATATTTTGGCAGTTAAATGTAGAAGATTTTAGGAAAGTGACCACCACCACCACGAAGCGACTAGCTATCAAAGAATTTTTCGTGTTGGTAAAAGAGATACATACATTATAAGTTGATCTCTGACTGTTCTCTAGTACTTGTTTGTTACAGCGACAAGAGCTCTTGTTGCTATCAACGAGAATATTCGCTCAGCGACGCTCGGTTAGCGTGTAAAACACTAGCTGAGAGACTCGGCCTAAAATGTTTTCACGTCTGAGGAAGTGGGCTGTAGTCTATCACGCGGGCCCAGTGCGGGTTGGTAAATGTCACATATCTTCGAATTTTTGGTTCCAGGACATGCTGGTTTCCTCACGATGTTTTCCTTCACTGGTTTACTTATACGTATAGCAGCGAGTAATCGCTCGTGGCCGTCGTGCTCTCGCTGATCGATGCTCGCCAATTCATTTTTAATGTTATTGTTAGTTAATCGCCGGTGGCGAGATAGTACCTCACTGTGTACCGTTAATAACTTTGTACATAACTGAGCTTGATAAAAACCTGTGTACTAAAAACCTGTGTACGATTAGCAACCTTGCATGAGTCGAATTATAACGCCACATTGATGGTAACATTTTTGACGACTGTTGCTTAATGGATTGGACCTGTGCCAGAACTATGGAATTAATATAAAAGGTCCATTTGAAATATTACCGTAGATTTTTATCATCATTTATTGCTTTTCTTTGGCTCGTGGACAAGACCTCATCCGCCTAGCCTTTTCCCAACTATGATGGGGTCAGCTTCCAGTCTAAGCTGAATATCAGTATTTTACATGGAGCGACTGCCTATCTGACCTACACAACCCAGTTACTGGGTAATACGAAAACCCCTTGGGAAGACTGGTTGCCAGATTTTTGGGCTTCTGACGACCCGCAACGAGTATCAAAGATAAACGAATGACAGCCGGGACCAATGGCTTAACGTGCTTTCCAAGGCACGGAAGGGTCTCGGTATGTGAAGATGGTCACCCTCCAAGAAGACCTATGCAACGCAAACTTGGTTACTTACGTTATAACATAGACATAACATCACGCTTGTATTCGCCCAAGGGGTAGACTGAAGTGTATATAGTACACCCACATTTCGCTACTTACAGTCAGTGATGTACAAGATACCTTAAATAAAGTATCTGGAATACAAAATGCAAAATACTTTTAAATTAAGTATTTCAGATACCAGATGCAAATACCTTTCTGTAATGGTATCTGAAATACAAGATATAAAATACGTATCTTTTAAATACTTTTTATAGATAAAATACTTTTGTAAAAAAAAAAAACATTTTTTTTAATGAAAGTTTATTTTTTTACATGTAAATCGCGTTTTATTTTATTAAAATTTAATCGCGATTATCGCGTTAATATTTTTGGTTCCTTATGCAGTTTTAATCGTTATTTCAATACACACATACTGTATAAACAGCCGTCAAAATATTGTGTTATTTTTTTTTAGATAGTGTTATGAAAAAGTCAAGGCTTAAAGAAAAGACTCAATTTTCTCATAGCTTTTTTTAGTCATTAGCTGCGACCAACCGACCGAACTTTTATGTGTCTGTCTCCCTCAAACAGACTATTATGCGAAATAATTAAAAATGACAAGGGACATAGCCAATAACATTTTGTAGAAAGAAAGAATTGCCACGCCACCTATCAATTCGGCCCTAAAAGACTGAAGATTCAATAATGCGTTCAGTTTCATCTAAGACAACGTTAATATTTAAAATTATTGTCACCTAAGATGTCACAATAAAATCACCAATTACTAAAAGTATTTTAGCAAACATAGTATCTACAAAATACTAAGATACCAAACAACAGGTATTTAAATACAAGATACAAAATGCATTTCAAAAAAGTATCTGAAATACAGATATAAGATACGTATTTTGTATCTTGTATCTGTATTTCAGATACTTGTATCTTAGATAAGTCACATCTCTGCTTACAGTACCTACCCGGCGATAAATATTGCACATCGACCTTTACCTTTTTTTTGTATTTTATACAAAGAATAAAAATAATTATCAAAAGAAGCAAATCATAATTGTTTAAACAGCTCCTAATAGATACCGGATTGTTTTTATTTCGTGCGACAGAGATAACGCTCTACGAAGCCGAAATTAGCCGATTGTCTCTTTCCAAAGGTCGATGTGCAATATTTATCGCCGGGTACTGTATGTCCGAGTCCCATATAATAATAATAGCATAATCAGTTTATAATGTTCCCACTGCTGGGACACAGGCCTCTTCTCTGCGAGAGGGAGTGGGCCGTAAACCACCACGCGGGCCCAGTGCGGGTTGGTAGATCTCACAATGTCTTCGAATTTTTGGTTCTAGGACATGCCGGTTTCCTCACGATGTTTTCCTCTACCGTTTTGAGAGCAGTGATGATAAAATAATTTGCACAAAGTAAAGCGCGTGCCTAGGTTTGAACCTACGACCTAACGACCTATAACCGTAAGTCGCGGTTGTTACCTCTGAGCCACCACAGCTCATAACTGTTTTATAATATTTAGTCATCATTTTAATTATCCGTTTTTTAATGTATCTTTATTCTGTTGAACCTTCTGTCTTGTTCTTATGCTAAAGCGACCATGAAATCTTTGTCTATAGAAAAATATTTATACATAAATACTATTTAGGCATGACCTGAGGACCTTGATCGCACAACAGTTAAAGCTCTTGCAAACAGGCGCGACGCGCGATGCGAATCGCGCGCGACACAAAGGCACCGCTCGTTGCGCGACTTGCGGTTTGCCTTTGTGTCGCGCGCGATTTTATCGCGTGTCGCGCCTGTTTGAAGGAGCCTTAACACAACACGGTGTTTTTTTTAAATCTTTGGCCGGAATGAGATGACGATTAAGAGAAGCTCAAAAATGTATAAATCTATCAACTAAACCGTAAGTCCGCAATTATCAACAGTATTAATTATTATGATTTAATAAGAAAGTCTTTATGAATTATGTGACTTAATTCTTCTTTGAACCAATGCCAAACAATTTGGAATTGATTGCTTCATGTTTCATTTAACTAATCACGAAAGTGCAGCGTTTTCCTGTCTATGGGTTTATTTATAGTTTTGTTTGCCAATTTTTTTGAATGGAAAACGCTGACCTTTTTTCATAAGGTTGTTTAAACATTTTTCTTTCATCAGAAACACATGAGCATGGTAAAATGAGACACTTATTAGTTATTACTTATCAGAAATCATAAATGCTTTTCTAAGATTGACCAAATAAACTATGGTTATAGAACAGTCTTCGATAATAAATTACTAGCTTTATTCTGTAGACATTCTTTGTAACTATAATACAAAATTTTGTTCCATAATGATGGCAGTATTTTGTAAGTAAATAATATGTTTCTAGTTGCAGTACTTATCTAATTTGTATATTCTAGCTTAAAAATATTCCAAGTTAGCTGAACCGACAGACGTTGTACCTGTTTTTGATTCGAAAGACACGTGGCGCCATCTATTATTATCATAATAACGTTATTGTTGTTTTCCTCGGGAATAGCAATTTTTTTCGGGATGAAGGTACCTACTCTATGTCCGTTTCTGTACACCTGACAACGTATATGCAAAATTTCAGGATGATCGGTTCAGTGGTTTAGGTGTGAAAAGGTAACAAACAAACAAACATACTTTCGCATTAATAATATAAAAAAAATATATAAAATACCAGCAGCGCCCCGCGATTTTACCAGCATAAGTGTCGAAGCCCATGGGAATATCAGGATAAAAACTATTGCAATCTCTCTGCCAAATTTTATCAAAATCCGTACAGTGGTTTAGGCGTGAAAGGTAACATACAGACAGACAGACAGAGTTACTTTCGAATTTATAATATTAGTATGGTTTATATATAAATTATAAAGTTAGGATTCGTGGTCACAACACTATAAGTAAGTAAACAATGCGTGAATCACACACATACAGACAAACAGAGAGAAGCTACTATGAAAATTGTAAACATTGGCACGACACCACGCCACGGCGCGGGCGCCGTTGTCACATTGTGGACATTCCACTCTTTTTAGTCATTAGCAGTTAGCACGCTGGTCTTTGAGTGTCTCTGTAGTAGGTATATTGGCGCATTGCCTGAAAGGTGAACTTTTGTGTTACGGGTTGCGAGTTCGAATAATTTAGGTTAAAACTAGATTACTCATTAGTTTCAAAGCTAGATTCTAATGTAGGTTACACCTGTGATGGTTACTCAAAAAAACTGTTTGGTGTAGTCACCAACTGCGTTCGATGACCCCACAAAAAAAAAATCATCAGTTTGATTTCATTTTTGTTCATGTATAAATAAAAAAATACTGTGTAAATTATTTCACCACTACTGCTCTCAAAACGGCAAAGGAAAACATCGTGAGGAAACCGGCATGTCCTAGAACCAAAAAATCGAAGACATGTGACATTTACCAAATCGCACTGGACCTGTGTGGTAGATTACGGCCCACTCCCTCTCACCGAGAGGAAGCCGTGTCCCAACAGTGGGAAAATTCTAGGTTGTTTATAATTATGCTATGTTTAAATAATTATCGATACTCACGTTTGCGGAGTTTCGCTAGCTAATTTAATTTGTAAAGTCAAAGTCAAAGTCAAAGTATTTATTTGTATGTTTTTTGGTTATACAATGGTCTTACAGAAATGTTACGTTTCTCAAAAAACAACCCATTAGGGCATATACAATTAAACAAATAAGAAATTTAAAGTCATACGTTAACAATCGTTTGGTGTACAGCCAATAATTAAAAAAAAAATGATTAGGATGGAATGTATCTATGTAGGAGCAAAGACCGATCATAAAAGTTACCAGATAAAATTACCCTTAGTCTCAAATCACACCAAGATGGCAGCGAAGCGGCGAGCAGTTTCAGTGTCATATAATTTTAAACTTTATTTGCATTACTATAATACATAGTATCGCTTGAGAAACTTGAAAAGCTCGCGCAGCCACCCACGGCGGCGCCGCGTGCACTCCGACGACTCAAGTTTCTCAAGCGATACTATGTAGTAATGCAGATAAAGTTTAAAATTATATGACACTGAAACTGCTCGCCGCTTCGCTGCCATCTCGGTGTGATTTGAGCCTTAGCAGTCTTTTCAAGAAATAAAATATCCTGCTACTAAATACAAAATTTACTATTTGCCAAAGAATAATAAACTAATCCCCGTTACCATTTAGTATGCCAGGGGGCTTAAAAAGGCCACTTTGGCAGAATCATAAAAGGATAACATTATGAATCATAATGGACAGTTAACTGTTAAGTTAATCGTATCAAATCCTCTTGGTGAAGGATTTTTCGGTAATTTTTTTTGTCTGTGCTAAAATACCAATCCAAATCCAATCCCAATCTCTTTGAGTATACATACGTACTGTAGCGAAAAAATAAAAACATAGATTGTCTTCACCATATTATGATTCATAATGTTATCCTTTTATGATTCTGCCAAAGTGGCCTGTTTAGGCCCCTGATGTTTCAGTTTTGGTCAGGAACTGAACATATCTACATTATGGAACCGCGCCTCAAAACTTTGGTTTACACTGTAGTGCAAGTGAAGTGGGTCTCTACATCTGCACTGCAGTGTAAATGAAGTATTCTTTAGTTTACCTTGTTGGCTTTAGCACCTCATTCTTAATTCAAAGGGTTGTTTTTTTATAAATGGCGAGGTTCTTTCTTTATTTTTTGTGTAGTATCAGACTTTTTAATCTAGATAGTAATGACAAAGCTGAAGGGTTTGTTTGTTTCAACGCGCTAATTGCTGGCTACCAGTCGGATTTGAAGAAATATTTAATTAAACTTAATATCACGCTAGCTCATTAGAGCGCACGCTAGACCCATAGGAGCCGAGCAAAGAAAAAGTCCGAAAGAATGCTAGCAAAAACGAAATAATGGCGACGGGGAGTTTTATAAAAATCTGGCTGATATTTATTATAGGCATTATGTATATTACGACTTCCACGCGGGCGAAGTCGCGTGTATAAGCTAGTTGGATATATTTGGGAACATTGATGAAATGTGAGATTAAGGTAGGTATTACAAAAAAAATATCGTCGGCATTACAAAGAAAAGGTAAATCAACACGAAATGAAATGATGTGTATTTCTGTAAGCAGATCTTCTAGACACTTTTACACGTCAGTGACGAGATATGTAAACCAAAATTAAATAGCATTCGTGCATTTCAGTGTGTGGCGTCAAGTTTTCAGCGATTTCTGACTTTTCTAGTACTCAAACCACAATTATTGGTACAATAGAGTATTTTGATTCTAATAAGAAACGGGATCGATTGGTATCAAAAAAAGTTTTTGTGAAAATTGCCAATTTTCTTCCAAATTTTTTTCAGAATCTGCGAATGCAGATGAAAATTTATCAAAAAGTTAAGGCCACTCAAAATCAAATTATTTTATTTCATTCAACGTGGCACTGCTGCCAGTCTTCTGGGCACGTTTCCGGATGACAGCGATGCGGACGAGTACGTTTTCTTTCTTTCTGATAAAATTTGATGTGGAGGTAGCTGACATCCTGAATTAAGACATAGGCTTTTTTACTTTTTATCCGGATATTCCCACGGGATGTCGATCTATAAGTGTGAGTAAACGATTTTTATGAATAAAGTTTGCTAAATTATTCCTTTAAAAAAAAACTATACTCATTAATCTTTTCCTACTTCCTAGAAATACTTAATTCTAACTTCTACTTTCACCCCCTTCACCAGTTCACCGCCTAAGGCACACGGGTGATATTCACTCAAACAACCCCGGGGGTAAAACGGGGGTGTAATGAATGCATCTGGAACGCGGCCCGGTACCTACTACTACATACGCTTTATTAAATACTCTCAATATGTGGGGCTTAATTAATTAAAATGTGGTTGTATGCGTTTATAGCACATAATTATGTTCTTGCTACCAGCTTATTCGGGATTAGCACAAGTAAAGAAGAATCCAAAAACCGTAAATGTGTAGTTACATACCTAGATGGGCATTTTTGTATGGAGCCTAGCCTGATGACCAATAGAGTTATAATGCATGTCAACTTATTTCTTATAACCGGCAATTACTGTAACAAGACATTTACAGCACGCGGCGATAAATATTGCACATCGACCTTTGGAAAGAGACAATCGGCTAATTTCGGCTTCGTAGAGCGTTATCTCTGTCACACGAAATACAAACAGTCCGGTATATATTAGGAGCTGTTAAAACAATTATGATTTGCTTCTTTTGATAATTATTTTTATTCTTTGTATAAAATACAAAAAAAAGGTAAAGGTCGATGTGCAATATTTGTCGCCGGGTACTGTATCATTTTTTTGACGGAGGGATCTTGGTATGTGAAAATGGTCACCCAACAGGGACCAACCGCGGCAAGCGTAGCTTAACCTGATCGATTGACCCGTGTAGCTGTTATTAGTTGTTAATAACGAACATTATTGAGAACTGCAGTGAACATTAGCGTCATAAACTAATACGTGTAGGTACTTGCAGGTCTGATATCTCTTTAACCCCGTATTTCACAGCCTTCTGCTCGTAATGAAAATTGATGCTTATGATATAGACTTTCATGTGTATGTGGTTTTTATTGGACATACCGGCCAAAACGCCCATAATTCTTTGTATGGAACTCTCGGTGCGCACTTGACCGGTTTTCCTTTTATTTTCTTTTTATAATAAAATGCTCTTTTTTATATTTTATATGATTGTGTTGAGTTTAGTTTCAGATTTTCCTGTGCGAGTCACAATAAATACTTTTATTTTGTTTTTCTTTCTTCTCCTTCTTCCATCCCATAACTTCAGTTTTATCTGGGGTCGGGTCTTCTTGTACAGCGGCTCCAGGATGATCTGTCCTGGGTTGTCATAGGAGTTTAGGTTCTGTGCTTTCATCTCTCTCTCGTTACTGGACCACCATGTAGGGACGTTCAAGACGGCAGACGACAGGCGTTTCGTGGGATATTCAAGACTGTTTTTAACTGACTTCAAAAAAAAGAGGTTATCAATTCGGTTGAATATTTTTTGAAGTGAAAACATCTGTAGACGCATTGGGCATTTTTTGAGATGGGAAAAGACTATTGAACTTGTGCCACTGTTACCGTAACCGACACCGCTTCGGATGTGTTCGGCTGTTTTCGGGATGTAGGTACCTACTTAGTTTTAATGTATATCCGATATATATATTTCAGTGAGTGATGGCAAAGTATTTTGTTTGTGTTTTGTTTTCACTTCTGTCGGCACTCCCGGAATGCCAGGTTTTTTTTTAATGCTTGTTACGTCAGAATTCAGTTATTTATAAGCCGATTTGCAAAATTCATTTTTATTTGAAAGGATCTACTTTCAGATTGGTCCCATATAAATTTCAGTGGAAAACAACGAAAATGCGAACCCAACGACACCGACTTCCGAAATTAAAATTATTTTTGACTTTGTGTCTCTTTTGGAAGTCGGTTGTTTTTTTTTGTAATAAGTTTTTATTTCTGAGAAACTATCATCTCTTCTCATTACGTTCCCGTACCTACCATGAAAACCTGTTTTATTTTAGTCATTTTCTTTCCAACTAGAAAATAGCTCTATTGTCTTAATAAAGTCCAGCAAAATAATTGGATTCTTCAATTAGCAATATCATTCTGTTGGAAATAGCCTTTAATTTATATATATACCTATTGCTATATACACACTGGCCATTGCAAATTATAGAACAGAGTTTGTTTTGAGAAAACCAACCTTAACATATTTCAACAGAGTTCAATTTCCATTACAGCTAAAACTGTTTTAGGATCTTTTCAATAGATTATGGCAATGCAAAATCAACCTTATTTACATGTTGATAAGGCGGATATTTGTGTAAGCATGTTTCATTTAGTTCCCAGTTGGATTGCTCTAGTTGCATTCATTATATCGCCGATCAGGGAATCGGAGAGATATTACGTTTGGGACGGGGGTTCCATTTCCGGGCTGTGACGTAACGGATTGGGATTATTGATCTGTTTATTGTATTTTGCTATCCCTTTGTGGAAGTATTTTTGTGATCATTTGGTTAAGGTGTCTTTAGGGCATATTCTGTTATAAAACTGTTTTTGTTTTTATTAACAAAATGTATCGTGTTTTTTTTATTTTGTAACGGATTTGGAGTATTCCATCTTTATTTGGAACAGTATACGTATTTCTTTGTACCTTTCAATGTAAAATAATGTTTGTTGAAGGAAAAAAAACAAAAATCTATGGAAAAGCAAAGTATTATCGTTTTTCATGCGAAAGTTCTCAGGTGGCGATTCGATAATTGAACGAGAATTGAGTTTGAAATTTCAAGGACGCGTCACGTTTAGGCAAATTTTGTTACATGAGAGAGAAGCAAGATATAACTCTCTCTCTGTCTCTCACACTAAATCTGTTCTATACTGTATTTTTTACGAAGTTTCACTTCCATCGCATGAATGATGCTGCACGCGCAATTTTCTTTTAAGTGGAAAACTTCTTTATGTGCGTTGGGCTTTTTTTGAGATGGGAAAATACCATTGAACTCGCGACACTGTTACCGTAACCGACACCGCGGTACATTCGGATGTGTTCGGCTGTTCTAGGGATGTACTCGGTTTTAATGTAGGTATACGAGTATCCGATATGTCAGTGAGTAATGGCAAAGTATTCTATTTGTGTTTTGTTTATAAGACGATTAAAAAATACACACGTACCTAATTGTTCAAGTTTCCACTTCTGTCGGCGCTCCCGGAGTGCCACTGTTTTTTTTTTGTACCTATTATATATTATCTATAGTTTGATAACAGCACCCTAATTTTACTTGCGCAACACACTAACAATCACAATCTGATTCATTTTGAAGCATACGTAATTGCTAATCCATTGCTCCATAGGATCGGAAAATATGTCTGCTCAACAACGTAAATAACGCAAAGAATGTTCTTGAACTGTCAAAATGAAACTCATTGCTGCATTTTTTTTCTTTGTTTCTTTCTTTCTTTCATTTTTATTAGTCTTTATTGTGTCGCACTGCTGGGCAATGGTCTCCCCTTTTTCCTGCCTGTCTTGTGCGATCGCTGGCCATGTTGGCCCTGCAAACGTTATCAGATCCTCACACCCACCTTCGCCGTGGTCTACCTTGACGTCGATGTCCTCAGGAGTCCAGTGAGTGACGATCTTTGCTCATCTCTCCGGGTGCATTCGCGAGACGAGTCCGGCCCACTTCAGCCTGGCTGTCTTTACCCCAACATCCGCTACTTGAGTTAAAGCTCCTTCAAACAGGCGCGACACGCGATAAAATCGCGCGCGACACAGAGGCACGCGCAAAGAGCAGTGCCTTTGTGTCGCGCGTGATTCGCGTCGCGCGTCGCGCCTGTTTGCAGGAGCCTTTATGGACCTTATTTAAATAATTTTATTATTTGTAAAATCATGCATTTTTCTTTAGTGGTTCATGGACTACGGTGGTCAAGCAACTGTTTTTTTATTATAAAAAATATGATATAGATTCTATGTATTATTATTACATAAACGAGTAGTTATGGCGTCCTTGCTCTAAAGTAATTGTCGCATGTAACCTCTTGCTAACTCTCTAAGGTTTCTCAACTGCAAAGAATCCATAGAATGGTGTTGGTATTGTTATGAATAACTTCGGCTTGTTATAATTTACAACAATAGGTGGAACTTTCATATGTGAAGGCCTAGAAGCTAAGATGGCGGCCATTTTGTGTGACTAATTATAAACTGATGATGAAGCAGGTAACAACGTACCCAATGTCCAAGGGACTGTTTAGAATTGGAAATAATTTTGTGTTAACTAGAGTTTTTGGGGTTTTGATGTTGGACTTTAAATCTGGACACCAATGTGACTTTTTTCAATTCACATTACTTTCTGGAATCCGCTGGATGCGAGAAGCACAGAACCGGTCGAAGTGGCGGTGATTGCCTATGTCTAGCAGTGGACCTTTTTCAGCTGCAAAATGGTGATGATGTCAAAGTCAAAGAATTTATTTCAAATAGGCACATAAATCAATAGATAGAGTGATTCAAGAGGAAGGTTTATATGTATAATACATGCACATTATAGAAGATAAAAGCCGTGAAATTCAAAGATTTGTAATGTGATGTCGTAACATACATATTTTTGTGCGCTTACGTTGCAAACTTTGGCTAAACCTTACGAGATAGATTAAATTAATGTACTACGGAATTGTAAAAAAATCGATAAGTAAATTCGCGATAGTATACCTATGTTTATCTTTTAAGGATAACCCACAGTAACCATTTTTATCTTTTACATATTACTTACCTACAAAAAAATTATGGGTTATTTACCAAGCTATTTTAAACAATACAGTTTTATTCCTTATGCAATTAAATGCATTAGATACGTTGGGCATTTCATGTAGATCAAAATTGCCCTTTACAGTATATCATTAAAATTAATATCTAAGAAGATATCAGAGATTTAAAAAGTGGGGACAAAGCGGCTGGCGGCGCGGTACAAAGTTCGCCGGGTCAGCTAGTAAAATATTATTTAAAAAAATTAAGCCAAGTTTAGTCATTATAGCCAAAGATTGGCAAAACCCATAGTCAACCCAGCACTACTACTCAGTTTATTTGAAAAAAAAAAACACGTTTTCAAATGAGATTTATTTGATAGTTCCAAAATAATCCATTAGTATTGCCAGTGATTTCATTTATTCTAGTCTCCACATTATTTCAAAACTCAACCCAATAGGCCAACATCATCTGCATAGCTCCACAAAATCGATCCAGTTATAATAAAAATTGCTAAAAATAACAAAAATAGCGCCACAGTCGAGCCGTAACCAGAATAACTTCGCCAATTAAGTTAGCCCTGGATTTAGGTCAACCGTTTACTGCTGCACCTGCTCTTGAGGTGTTTGAACGACTTGCCCCTCACTTCGTTAAATGCGGTGTCGCGTTTTAAGGTTTGCTTTTTGCTATGAGAGAGGGGAGAAAAGTGGGTACACCCCTCTTTTCTCCTTGCTATTTTGTCTCTGAAGAGGGGTGTAAGTTGACTTGTTAGGTACAGTTTACGTTTTATTCTGTATACCTAAAGTGTATTTATAATAATTATTTGTTGAGATACGTAAGAGAAGATACAGGGAGAATATCGATTGTTCTTGATAACTGTGAGCAAGAGAGGTTCCTTTTCAATTGGTTAAGAGATTGAATTATTGCGGAGGAGATTATTGAAGGTCCAATACCTAAGACTCATATTTAATGTTTAAATGAATAGCTCTTCATTCATTTCTACAGAAAACTCATAATTTGTTTGGTCAACAAAGTTTATCCTGGAATATTTATGCCGATAAATAATGTAGGTTAAAAAAAATTAAAAGCAACTGAGTAAACACGATTTACGATAAGCAAAAAGATCTGGAGCAGCTGCTCCACCCAAATAAGAAGCTTGTTACGTCATGAAGGTAGCAATAGGTCATTTTGCTTGCAAATTCTCAAATGGACCCTTTTAGTAAGCCGAGACACCCTTATTGACTTTATTGGGTAGGTACAACAAAAGTGATTCTTTATTTTTACGATTTTACCTCAATTGTAGTTGAATCGATTTTGTGTTCTATTTCCTTTTTTTTTAATGTACAAGGCAGTACTCTTCACATCTTAAAAAAAAATATATTATGCGAATGGAATTGAATGGTGTCATCAATGCGTTTGACAGTTGCATCTTTTAATATACAACCTTATTTATCATTAATTTAATGTAGCAACATATCATATTACTTTTAATTTTTTTTGAAAAGTCTCCAAGAATACAGTAAAATCTTTACCAACCATAGATAAATGTACCATTATAGACACTAGTACATATCATATACCTAATTCATTCACTTCTTTATTTAACAATCGTCCATACCAACCTCCTCATTACTTGTCTCAATTAATTACACCCCAAATTCCCCCAAACATTTGGGACCAACATTGGCGATACATTTTATTTCCCTAAAAATATTTAAGGATAAGAAACACTCCGCCAGTCTGTTACGACAGGGGTGTAATTAATTACGTTTCACCCCCTTTCACTCCCCTTTTTCCCCCCTACTCGGAGGCGTTTCAGGCCCCAGACAATAGAGGCTGGATACAATTGTGAAACCCTTGTGTTTCATAGCTGTTATTTTGAAAGAGAATTTTGATTTGAGTTTGAGAAGAGATTACGTAGCTTGGTTATAATTTTTTAATGGAATAAGGCTGTGTTTGTATAAGGGGGTTGTTGTAGACAGTGGGTAAATTGGACCAACCTGTGAACAAAACGGAATTCCACATGGATTTTACGACTTCGTTTTATGTGGTTTTTGATTTGGTGACGTTTCCGAGGGTATAATAATTTATCAATGAGATGGTCCTTTGATGAGATAGGAGTAATAATTTACCAACAAATTCTTTAGCAAAAAACCTTCGTTTGTAAATTAATCTGATGATTATGGAAATAGAAAGTATCATGAAGATACTGGCATGTCCTAGAACCAAAGATTTAAAGACCCTGTGATATCACAGTGTCACCGCGTGGTGGAAAAAGTGCCACTCCCACTCACAAAGAGAAGTCGATCGATCAGTTTAAGCTACGCTTCCCGCGGTTGGTCCGTGGATGGGTGACCATCTGTACATAACAAAACCCCTACGTACCTCGGAAAGCACGTAAAGCCTTTCGACTATCAAACGACTATCAAAGATTCACGAATGACAGCTGGGACCAACGTCCCGGCTGTGATTCGTGAATCTTTGATAGTCGTTACGGGTCATCAGAAGCCCAAAGTCTGACAACCTGTCTTGTCAAGGGATATCGTATTACTCAGTAACTGGGTTGTGGAGGTTGGATAGGCAGTCACTCCATGTAAAATAATGGTATTCAGATGCATCCGGTTAGACTGGAAGCCGACCCCAACATAGTTGGGAAAAGGCTAGGCAGATGATAATTATTATTGACAAGGATTCCATATTATTATGAATACTTTTACGCCTGATATATTATTTAGTCCCGTACAATAAAATGGCAGTACCGTTAGTGTACTGGAACCTCCTCTTTTTTAAAAAGGAATCATGAATCGGGCTCAAAACATACCAGTCTTATTCCCAGCCCATAAGTTCTTTAGTCAAAATAATATAAAAGCTGCGTTATTTTCAAGAAAACATTTCATTTTTCTTGACTTTCGGATGGAATGTGATGAAAAATGTAATATTTTCACCCTATCAAGCAGGGGGACAATTTGTAAGGGTTTTTGTTGCAGTTTGGCAGTTTGTCCCTCTTTATGCTGCGGCGGTTGACTGATGTTGTCATGATAAGTAGAAAAAATAAAGGAATATTCCAAAATGTTGCCAAAAAGACACGATTGATTAAAAAAATCGGTTGTCTGTAAAGTCGGTTTACGGACGATAGTTTAACGTGACAACGTCATAACAAAACATTAATGAAATTGCCGAACGCGGAGGCCGATTCGGCAGCATTCGACATCATCTGTCTCTCATCGCTCGTTCCGCGCTCTCGCTTGCACTTCAAGCCGCCATGGCGTACAACGCTACAGCAGAGCAAGGCCGCGAGGTAACGCTACATGAGTCATGTTTTTTTCGTGTGTGCAGCCAGCTTCATCGATTTATTAGACGTTGTCACGTCAAAAAAAAATTGGATATCTAAACGCTGTTGCGTGAAATGTTTTAGAAATTATTGGATTAGTTTAGTTTTATTAAGCGAATTGTTTATGATTTTATGTATTTTTGTACTTTCTCCTTCACTCCTTCACACGCTGTCTACATCTCTCTAATTATTGTCCTATCGCAGATATGCTGGAAAAGATTTCTTATGAAATAAGCATCACCTTTGTACCTATTTTTCTCTTCTGTTTTTTTTCTTGCCTGTTTATGAATGTTTATATAAATGGTAAAATAAATAAATGATAACATTGTCTATAAACTATATTTTATCTGTGGCAGGCTGATACGGATTACAAATATTACATTAAAATGTGTAAAAGAGTTCAAGTTTATTGCTATTTTTAACCTTCTACTAAAAAGTCGACAGCAGTTTTAACAACTAGACACCACCCAGCACCATTTTAAAACAAGCTTAGGTCCTAAACAAAAAAGTAGGTACCTACAATCGAAAACTAGTGGCGTTAACTGTTTCAAATTACAACCAATACAAAATTTAATTACAGCTTACATAAAATAAAGCTGCAAAAAACGTTTAAAAATAATATCATCAAACCTCCATTAAAATCTTTCTTAGCAACAATTTTCGTCAGCGATTCTTGAAATCGATAGCGGTCGCCAGCTCAGAGGGGACACTTTTTAAGAGTACTTCTCTTATATCATGAGAATAGCTAACGATCGTTTTTTATATTACGCTGATCTAGCAATGTCGAGGGCAGTAAGTAACTTGGGTAGATAGAATATTCTTTATACTACATTTATAGATATCTGCTCGGAAAGTATTTATGGGTACTTTTTTTTTAATGGGGCTGAAAGATTATTAGTTGTTGTACAAATTTGCTGGTTGAAAAGTTTATGAAAACCTATTGTTATCATGCTGAGCGGGCAGAAAAGTGTATGCAAATCCATTGTTATCGTGCTGTGTGTTTTTTTTTTATTTAGAGCATTTCAATAGCTTACCTAATTAAATATAGTTTATTGCCAAAGATAAAAAGTTTTTATCACCAAGCGCAAAATGATACTGGCCACAAACTTTTGCTGATCATTCAAACCAATGTGATCTTTATACTGTGCCAAGGCATTTCATAAAAACTTTCAAGCCCTTGTTTTTCGAAATGAATGAACCGATTTTGATGAAACTTCATACGCATAAGCAGGATACAAAGGTCTAAAACAATACTTAAGAGTTTTTCAAAAAATAGTGCTACAGCCAAATTAAACCGATTTGAAATTTTTCATAGAAACAGAGATTTTTATCTTTATTTAAATAAGATATTTCTAAAATGTTTTTAAGTATATCTTGATGCTTAGATGTTTGATTATTTTAAACATTCGGATTGATTATTTCAATCATTTAAGTAACAAGATGTAAGCAAGTTAAAAAATTAAAAATATTTATTTGTACAGCAGTACAGTATGTATGAATGTATAGTTAATAATTCTTAAAGCAGTACGAATAAGGCAAAAGCCAAAAACCAACACAAAGTCACATCTAGCTAGACTGAAAACCTGCAAACTCAATAGTTTGCATTCTCACAAAAGACCCATAAATATTCCCAAGATGTTGATTTTAACATAAAACATTAGCGTAGTAAATGTCAGAAATAATGACAGATGATATATAACGATCTTGTAATCATCTCATGAGATGATGTATTATAGTGTTTTGGCTTTTATAGCAATTGTACCTGGCATATGCTGAGCTGGACTCCCATTTGGTGCAACCATGAGACACACACAGCCCAGTAGTGATCGACCGTTATAGATGTTTATGAGCTAGGTGTCTATGGGTCAATTTATCTTTTTAATCATTGTTATTTGTTTTCTTCACCTTTTTTGATATTTATATTATTTATTTTATATTGTATAGAAGTTGTTTAAACCTTGTAATTTTAATCGAAAATCGTCTAAATATATGCCTGTATCTTAGTTTCAAGGGAACATTATTTAGGGTAAAATTAAATTAGTTAGCAATACTGCAGACGTGACGTATATCGATATCTACACAGTATTAAATAAAAATATTTGTGTTTTTGAAGTGAAAACTTCTTTAGCGGCGCTGTGTACTTTTTTTGGAATGGGTAAAAACTTCTAAATTCGCGTCAGGTCACGTGACCCTGATCGAAAATTCGTAAGACGTAAAACGTAAGACGCGCGTTGTTGAGGACAGCGCCATCTATGCACATCGGGAAGAACTACGAGGGCCTCGCGTACTAACTACGTAGTTCATCCAACAACGACGAGATGGCGCTGAACCACGGATATATAACTGACGACGAGCTCCATGCGAGCGGCTTGCTTCTCTTACCACTGCCGCGACCAACACCACGAACTGAAGTCTATCCTGTGTGCTTATTTGTAAATCTGAATAAATTCCTTTCACGAGAAGAATAAACCAGTCACTTTGGTCATCATACCTGATTTGCAAAAAACCCTATAAAATAAGGAACACACCTTAACACGCGTGTTTTGTTTATAAGACGATTCACAAAATACACTCGTAATTGTTCAAGTTTTCACTTCTGTCGGCACTACCGGAGTGCCAGTTTTTTTTTTTTGTGGGGTTCAATGACCGCTGGATGTTTAGTTACTTAAAGTATGAGATGAGAAAATCTGTTTTCTTCAGTTATGTCGTGTTGAGACATCGATACAGGTCAAGTTAACACAATAAAAAGCTTAATTTTAAACTGATATTTCAAATGACTACACCAACCAGCGGTCGGTGACTTCACAAAAAAAATCGCCATCACGTCCGCGGAGTTATAGGTACTAGCTAATTTGATGTGACCCTGTATAGACACATACATACATAAACTCACGTTTTTCTCCCTTGGGCTGGGCAGAAAGATAACGCCCCCTGCTACGATTCTTACATAGTAAACTCCTTCTATAAAAATTGGAGAATTAATGCAATATTCATCGGTTTAGTAGTCAACGTTGGCGACGGCGACGGTTCAATAATCTATTCCTACCGGCTTCCCTTTGAAAAATGGCACAGTCAGTATTCTATAGACGAATAATATAATCATATTAAACACTAGCTTCTGCCCGCGACTTCGTCAGCGTGAAATTTCTTGTTACTCTGACCCACCCCGTCGCACCGCATCGCCTGCCCGCGCTATTACTTCGTTTTTGCTTAGCGTTCTTTCTAACTATTTTTCTTATTGCTCGGCTCCTAAAGGCGTGATGTTAAATATCCTATAGCCTTCCTCAAGAATTGGGCTATCAAATGCAAAAAGAATTTTTCAAATCCGACTGGTAGTTCCAGAGATTAGCGCGTTCAACCAAACAAGCAAACAAACAAACAAACTCTTCAGCTTTATAATATTAGTATAGATATCTCTCAGGCTTACCTCTTACAAAAACTGACCCTTTGCTACTGGTAGTCACCGATCATTATTGCATCGATTCTACCACCTCGTCACAAATTGTATTGATGGACCCACGTGTTCACACGTAATTGGTTTACCGGACCATCCCTGCAACCTAAATTCGTTATAGCTAGTTATCCCGTTTCCCGGCATTGGCTAACAATGTTTACTTCGAAATATCTATCTATTTGTACCTCTGGCTAACATTTAGCAAAATAGCAGAAGCAATTTGCGGGGTGCATTAAAACAGCCTCCGCTACCATCACACACACATACACTGGCACACTGGCTCATATTTTTACTTTTGCATGAATGATTGAAAGGGTTTTTTTTTTTCAGGATGGGAAAACTACAAATGACCCCTCCCGCTCTGGGTGGAGCGGAAGGGAGTGTCAGACTCTTACAGACTAAAACCCACCCGTGTTCCTTCCTTAGCCCTTTATGTTCCGGGCCAGCGGTAACCTTTTCGGACAATCCCGTTGACCCGGCAATGATTCGTAGGGTAGAAAGACCTTTAAAATCTATGTTTCTTCATACGTATAACGTAATAGGGGGCGATCCTATTGCCATCAACCGGGCAGAAATCCAGAATCTGATCTGCTACTGAGAAATTCCTAATAGAAAAACCAATAAAACATGGCTTGGCCTGGGAATCGTACCCAGGACCTTATGCTTAGCAGTGGCGCTTGCGACCTAGACCATCTTACTTCGAAGAATCCGTTTTAGAATTTTTTTATCATGCTTCATTTTCCCCAATGCGAGGAAAACATCTTCCATCCACTGCACTTCTCCATTTCAAAACCAAACCTATTAAACACTACGAACTCCATTAAAATTTTCTCGCAAATTTTAAGGGCGATTTAAACCTAGACGCCATAAATCTGCCGGTTGTTGCCGATGATTCATAACCTAATAACAGTAATTCATCACGCTACGCTGTTGTCGGATAATAAACAGAGCTATGAACGAGTGCGGCAAAGTGTAACTCGACCCTAACGAGTGTTGTACAAACAAATACTCGAGTTGCTTAGTGCTACTTGAGTGAATGCGAGATCAATAATTGTGAATTCGAGCTTGTAATCCTGGGGGTGCAACAATATACGTTTTGTTTGGGATTTTTAGTGAGATGCGTTTTTGTTTCTATGATAACCTATCATGTGACATGACAGATCATGTGGTGTTCAAAGGTACTTTCTTCTTTGCATGAAAGGCTCTATAAAAAGCCCGCGCTGTAATGTTACATACTCACACTTCTTTTTATTGACAGATAAAGGTCTGACGTCATGGCGTTACCCAGTTCCTATGCCATTTTTTCTTGTTGTCTAACGGCCAGTTTTTTAGGTTTAAAGAACTTTATTTCTCATAAGAACTTATAAACAAAGGCTCCTTCAAACAGGCGCGACACGCGATATAATCGCGCGCGACACAAAGGCGACTTGCGGTGCGATTTTTTCGCGTGTCGCGCCTGTTTGAAGGAGCCTTAACAGTTTGCTTATAATGAGATAATTAAGTGATTATAACTAGTACTATTAAACTCAAACTCAAAGCATTTATTTCAATTACACCTTGTACAGGCAATTTTGAATTGTCAAAATTAAAATAGTCCGTCAGTTAGTCAGAAAGTTGAAGCTAGTTGTAGTATTATAGTAGTATAGTATTAATATTAGTTACCCTTAGTGTGTTGGAGACATTATATTAGCATATTCTGTTTTAGTTTCTTTCAAATATTGTGATGTATTGCCTTAACCTGCGTTTAATGTTTTTTTATTGTCGCATTTTTTTATATCTTCCGGTAAACTATTGAACAGCCGTGCGCCTTTAACCCTCGTAGTAACAGTACAACATAGTTTCTGCATCAATAGTAACAGTCAAAGTTACGTCACAAAAGTCAAAGTAACGGTTAAATTTGTTTCTTTACTATTTTAGCTGTTACTTGAATGAAGAGATTTGCCGTAGTAAAAGTAAAGGTCAAGTAAAAGTCAATACTTTTACTTTAGTTGTTGATGAAGAAACTGGCCGTAAATGATTATCAATCAATCAACTCGGCCTATCGGAGTCCACTGCTGGAGAAAGGCCTCTCCCAGACTGCGCCACAACACCTTGTCCTCCGCCTTCCGCATCCAGTCTACCCCAGCCACCTTCTTTAGGTCGCCCGTCCATCTAGCTGGCATCGTAAATCATCGTAAATCATTAGACAATAAGTAAAAGTGTTCTAGAATGAATTGAATTTGTGGGCACCACGGATCACATTAGTGGGCCACTTCTAAGCTAAACAGAAAGGTGGTCATTCCATAATTTTGTAATACCTCATTCACAATCAAAGTTATTGCTTTCATTTCGACAATATTCAACGATGCACACTTGATTTTATTATAAACATAATAATTATGTAGCAATTAATTTGTTGTACTCACTGACATTTAATTGATTTTCATAAAGAATGTGCTACACAATTAGGATGCTGGAATAAAATACAAGAGCGTAAATCCAGTACCATTCGCAACACATTCATAGCGCAATATATCAAATTAACGCGCAGACAATGGCAGTTAACGATCAAAACACCATTTACTAAAAAAAATAAAAACTATTTAAAAACTAATAAATCACAGCAAAATACATTTAGAAACGTAAAATATTGTATGAAATACAAGAACTCTAAACATTTGCTCTCGAAATTAATTAATAAGATTATATTTTAATACGCGCGCATTTTTGGCAGGCGGCCATCTTGGTTTGTCTGCCGATTGATATCAGGGTGTTCGGAAGGAAGTGATTTATTTTTGGTTGCGATTGAGTGTGTGGATGCCATAACAAGGTCGCGGGGTTATAAATGATTTTTGTAATGCGTGGTTTGGTTATATCAGACTGTAAATTAGTAAACATGATGCTATAATCAACACGCAAGCTGAAACGGTAATGGGCCGGCCATATTAGCCGTAGAACCGATGACTATTGGGGTAGACGTTCTTGAGTGGAGACCGGAAATCAGCAAACGGTAGATAGGACGCCCTCAGGCTAAGTGGAGCGACGATCTTCGCAGGTTGGCTGGTAGCAGCTGGATGAGAGTTGCCGAAAATCTCCCTTATATCACTTTTAACAAGTTAAGGGGCTCGTGGGTAAATAATTTTAGGCGCACGGGTCGATTGAACGTAAAGATTTGCTGGCCGCGGTCGGTACGTGGACGGGTGACCGTCCGCATTACATATCGAGATCTCTCCGAATATCGGAAAGCACGTTCAGCCGTTGGTTACGGCCATCATTATAATCAGATCGTTGACAATGGTAGTCGGACGCCCGAAAGTCTAATAACCAGTCTTACCAAGAGATATCGTGTTACTCAGTAACTGGGTTGTGGAGGTCAGATAGGCAGCCGCTCCACGAAAAAACTCCATTGAAAAAATCAGCTGCATTCGGTTAGACTGAAAGCCAACCGCAACATAGTTGGGAAAATGCTAGGAATATTTTAAGATAGCACTTTTAACAAGGAGTTATACCACTGCTAAATAAAGCTAAAGGGAATGCTGTAACATACTTGTATCATGTTTGTTTTGATAATGTAGTGAGTATAAGATGTCTGCGAGCCAGACGGTTGCCAAGTGGTGTATGTGTCGGATACTTGCACTTAGCTGACCTTACGAGGCCGTCTCTGCTACTTGGAGATAGTACTAACTAGTGGCTATTTTAGTCAAGAAAGAGATTTGTTACGTATTTTTTTTAACTCATATCATTTATTTCAAATTCAAACTCAAAGCATTTATTTCAGATAAACCAATTACAGGCACTTTTGAATTGTCAAGGGGTCGGTCAGTCAGAAAGATGAAGCTAGTCATCCATTCCAAAGCATGGTACGGTCAACAACAAAAGTCGATAAACACTTCAGTTTTCATAATCTCAGTTATTGAGAAAAATATTTGTTCAAAATTGCAGCAATGGTACAATGCAATTTTGCTCAATAACTGAGATTAAAAAAACTGAAGTGTTAATCGACTTTTGTTGCTGACTGTACCTACCCATGGAGAAGAACGGGCAAGAAACTCCACGGATACTCTTCAATCTAAATAATACGGTTGCGAAATATTCGTTACATCATTCAGGTGAGAACGATGCAGAACGTTAAAAGCGTCAGTTATGAAAAAAATAAAATTTAATATAAGCCATAGCAGCAAAGAGATGCTCATTCTCTACTGACGGCGCCCATTCACGAACATGACACATGGATTAGCACCATTCAGCTTAACCATTTTTAAGGGAGGTAAATGATCCAACACATGTGCCACCATCAGAGACACATTGGAGTGAGCATGACATACTCTCAGCCAAACCTTACTAATCCTAAGACAAAAAGAAAGAAGATTTTATTAAACCCAGCTAAAGGTACACAGGCTCTCGGTTTTAAGTCGAGTATACAGGGTGGCAGGGAAATAGACGCCTGCCGGGGTCTCAGGTTGTTCGAAAGAGATACCGTGGCCCCTGGCACAGGCAACTGAAGGAACACGGGGATTGTCCGAAAGGGCTACAGCTGGCCCGGAACATAAAGGCTAAGGAAGGAACACGGGTGGGTTTTAGTCAGTAAGAGTCTGACACTCCCTTCCGCTCCACCCAGAGCGGGAGGAGTCATTTGATGATTTCCGCTAAAGTCGACTTTACGTAAGCTGGGGTAAAGCTAAGGCTGGAAATAGATTAGCTGTGGTCGCATTCGAACAGTTAAGCCAGTTTAGAACGAGGTGTCAAACATTTGGTATTAGGTTTTTTCGGGATTTATTCGGAAAAATGTAAAGACGTTGACTCAAAATAAACGTAAAGAAATCGTAACGTTGTTTGATTTCTTATCAGCTCTTCACAGTACAAACCCAGGCATGCGCTTTACTTTGTCTAAATAATTTCATCACCACTGCTCTCAAAACGGTGAAGGAAAACATCGTGAGGAAACCGGCATGTCCAAGAAACAATAATTCGAAGACATCTACCAACCCGCACTGGGCCCGCGTGGTAGATTATAGCCCACTCCCTCTCGAAGAGAGGAGGCCTGTGTCTCAGCAGTGGGAGCATTATATGTAGGCTGGTTATGCTATGCTTGGGTCGCGTTGCAAAAATCTTCATCTGCATCTGGTTAGACTGGAAGCTGACCCCAGTATAGTTGCGCAAAGCCTAGGCAGATGAGGAGGAGGAGGAGGTTGTGGCTAAGTAATAACAGCCGCACGGGTCGATCGATCAGGTTAAGCTACGCTTGCCGCGGTTGGTCCGTGGATGGGTGACCATCTTAACATAGCAAGACACTGTGCCTCGGAAAGCACGTTAAGCCGTTGGTCCCGGCTGTCATTCGTGGACACACTTTAAACTTATAACTTTGTCGGAGGTTAAAAAGGATGATCTACAATAAAATAATACAAAATAATAATAATAATAGCAGTTTTTAGTCCAGTCACTTTAGACAAAAAAAGGGGTCAACCTCGGAATTCGAGATAATAAGCTGGAAACTCGTTTACAGCTTCATTTTGGCGTTCTGAGAGTTGTCTCAAAAGTCACATAGTATCTCGTGTCTGCGTCGTAAGTTATTAGAGGTCAAAGGTCACGAAAATCGGTTTTTCGCGATTATCTTTGTTTCTATGGCTCCAATGACCTCAAGACTTAGTATGAAAAAGTAAAGATACAAAAATTTGCCACAACTTTTGTCATATCTTTTTTTTTGTACTCTCAACCCTTTTCGAGATAGAGGGCGGAGAGCACCCAGCGCTTAGGCATACTATAATACAAGGTCAACCGTGAATCTCGGTGCATAATACCTTGTATACCTCTACTAAATCATTCATATATTGCATTAAATTATGTTTTATATACATATATATATATAATAAATAAATAAGTAGATTGATAGATAGATAGATTGTAAATAAATAGATCGATAGATAGATTGTAAATAGAAATAAATCAAGTAAATTTAATTTAATTCAATTTTTATTTAGTAGCTGAGCATTTTTTTAAAATTAACATTAAAATAAAATGTACATTTAAAATTCTTCAAAAATCTAAAGTGAAAAAATATCAATTTTCTTCTTCTTCTTGTTCTTCATCATCATCCCCTGGGAAATTGACAATTTCAATTTCATCTTCATCATCTTCGTTTTCCTGCATCATTGTCTCCACCTTCACGGTTGGCCTTGTATTATAGTATGTATGCCTGAGCGCTGGGTGGTCTCCGCCCTCTATCTCGAAAAGGGTTGAGCGTACAGAAAAAAAGTTAAGACAAAAGTTGTGGCAAATTTTCGTATCTTTAATTTTCATACTAGGTCTTGAGGTCATTGGAGCCATAGAAACAAAGATAATCGTGAAAAACCGATTTTCGTGACCTTTGACCTCTAATAACTTACGACGCAGACACGAGATACTATGTGACTTTTGAGACAACTCTCAGAACGCCAAAATGAAGCTGTAAACGAGTTTCCAGCTTATTATCTCGAATTCCGAGGTGAAACCCTAAAGTGACTGGACTATTTAGGATCTGGAAATTGTGTAAAGTAAACTTCAGACAGAACAAAATATACCAGCAGCTTTATAACTAAAAAAAAAAAAACAAAATGGTCTCAAGGCTCTTTCATTCAAAGCCGCAACCTCGACATATCACACCAACAGAACTGCGTTAATTAATTAATAATATTTGTCATTAGGGGAGCCATTAATTACCCCCGGTTGACCCCTGATGGGCGCGGGGGGAGGGGAGGTTATGAGGGAAAGACTTTTATGTATGACATATTTTATTCAGGGTAATATGAGTTGATGGACCGCATTGCTGGCGTTGAGAAATTAATGTCACCGCGTTTAATGCATTATTATTCTTGTTTATTATAAAACGAAAGATCTCTTCGTCTTTCTGTCCGTAAATGCGCTTGTAACTCAAACCTTTTCATCGAAGCTTACGTGTTCTAGATCTTCTTGGTGTCAATGGTACAGCCCGAATAAAGGCTCTTACAAACAGGCGCGACACGCGATATAATCGCACGCGACACAAGGACACCGCTCGTTGCACGACTTGCGGTGCCTTTGTGTCGCGTGTCGTGTCGCGGCTGTTTGAAGGAGCCATAAAAATTTATGGCGGCTCGGGTTATGAGACGAGTCGCTGCACAGTGAAAAATTCACCTGTCAGCAGGGGTACGGGGTGAGGGGTACGCAGTGAGTAGCGCACTTCAAAGCCGCCATAAAATTTGGATCGGGCTGTGTCTACGGTTAAATTTTATTGGCCCAATACCTACTTTGCTGCTTGCACGGCATCGTCGGTGGCAGCAAAGGTCGCTCTGACTGCAGGTTATGGGACACAGAGGAGGTGAGATATAGTCTGTGATGCAGTTCTACAGCTGTACCCTTCTCTTTTCTTCTCTTTACTCAATACTTTATTTGCTTCCACAATCTGTACTTTAAATTTAATGAGGTAAATTATAGACCATGGGCATAGCAAAATCGTAGAAAAGGGGAACCTTTGAACAACTTGGCATAAATCTTATTAGACTTCTGAACTAAAGCTAATAATTTTAAATTATGGTTTGCTTCATCAAATTGGCTTTATATCTGCCCACTTGGGTGTGCAGTCGATTTAGTGGCTGTTTTCTTGATGAAATCCTATAATATCGTAAAAGCAAAACCACGAGATGAAGTGTTGCATCTTTTTATCACACAAAAAGAGAAAAGACACAAATTCACAAAAGGAGAAAACGATTGCAACTATCATCAACATCTGCCAAGTCTTATCCCAACTATGTTGGCAGCTTCCAGTCTGACCGGATGCAGCTGAATACCAGTATATTACATGAAGCGACTGCCTATCTGACCTCCACAACTTAGATACCGGGTAAGACTTAACTAGACTTAGTCTTGGTCAGACTGATTAACAGATTTTCAGGCTTCCCAACCATAGAGAAAAATATGTGGCTTATCCTTTGCAAGTTTTCTCACGATAATTTCAACCAAATACTCGTAGGTACTAATATGAAAAATGTATTGAGGCAAGACTTCGAAAAGTACTCCACAGAATTTAAACACAAGAACGTGGTAATATTACCCACACTTCAATATTTTATGAAGCCAACATATCCGTTTTAAAAACTCCTTTTTCATTCATACAAAATTGAAGCCCTCAACGTCGGAAACTTTCGGCGAAGTTCGGAAAACTTCGGGTGGCGATGCGGGCGAACTTGGAGATGGGATGTCCCAAATTGTTATTACTCTTTCATGGAAATATGTGGAAGTACCTATATTGTGTAAGGGCCCGTTTGTGGAGAAAATAATTTTCGGTTTTATTGCAGTTTATAAAGTTGTTCTTGGTTGTAATTTGCAATGCGAAGGGTTTAAAATTGTCGTTAATTAAATTTGGACGTTTATTGTGATTATCCATTGGTGTGTCCGAGATACGCTGAGGTTTCATAGAATAGAATAGAATACTCTTTATTGTGTACACCATAATATAAAGAGTATTATATTTTTGTCATACTATTATCAAAACCATTTTCGCACCGCTTATGATTTTATATTATAAATTAAAGTCATAATAGACAAGTAACAAATGAATGCATTTCGTAATAAGCGAGCCGTGTCTTATATTTTAATACATTCGTCATTAAAGTCATAATAGACAAGTAACAAAATGAATGCATTTCGTAATAAGCGAGCCGTGTCTTATATTTTAATACATTCGTCATAAGCGGTGCGAAAATGGTTTTGATAATAGTTTGACAAAAATATTCTTTTAAGCTATTTTTTTAAGAAAACGCATTGAATAAAATATTCACTTTTAAAACTTAATATTAAAATAAATGCGTCTGATCTCAATTTGCAAAAAAGCATTAAAAGTTAAATCATTAACGGTTGATTAATTAAATTATTTTGTCAAAGAAAATCTTTGATCTCGTTAATGAATGAGATGCTGCCATAAAAATATGACAGTAATTACAAATCCAGACGGAATTTTGATATGATTGTAAACAGACTCATTTATCATTTCTCTGTTATTTTCTGAAGGGAATGAGTGATGGTTAAAAGTACTGGCAACTAATTTCTAGTTTGTTTTTCCGTTTTTTTTTGTATGGCGTTTCGCACGTTATGCCATTGGTACCGGCTGTCATTCATGGATCTTTGACAGTCGTTACGGGTCGTCAGAAACCCGAAACTTACCACTAGTCTTACCAAGGTGTATCGTATTACCCAGTAACTGGTTGTGAAGATCAGATAGGCAGTCGCTCCATGTAAAATACTGGTATTTAGCAGTTGCATCCGGTTAGACTGGAAGTCAAACGGAACATAGTTGGGAAAAGGCTACGCAGAAGATGGCGTCTCGCAGGTCAGCCTGGTAGGTTGTCCGATCCGGCCTGTCTGTTGCTGCCCCCCCACTGCCCCCCAGGGACGCCTTTAGCCGAGATCTGTAGCGTACCTCACAGATAGTGCCCTTACGGCGGGGCGTTGCTAGTTTATTATATTATATTTCCACTAGAAACCCCATTATTTAACTTACATAAGTGTCGATCCCGTGCGAATATCGGGATAAAAACTACGTTCATTCCGGGGACTCAAACTATCTCTATTCCAAATTTCATCTAAATCGGTTCAGCGGTTAAAGCGTGAAGAGGTAACAGACAGACACATTCGCATTTATTAGTATGGATTTAAGCAAGACCACGCTCAGCTATGTCGTTCACTACTCGCATAGAACGAAAATTTTTTTTAGTGAAAGTTTTTTAGGCGCGTTGAGCATTTTTTGAGATGGGGAAAAAAACCATTGAACTTGCTTCCGTAAGCGACACCGCGCGTGTTTGTTTATAAGACGATTAAAAAAATACCGCTTCGGATGTGCAGTGCGATTCTGTAACCATCTCACCGTGAAAACTTAGGTGAAGTGAGCGTGGAGTGAGCTGTCAATGGTGTCAATTCCTAGCAAAAACAAACTCACATCACCTACGTTTTCACGGTGAGATTTTTACAGAATTGACCGGGTGTTCGGCTGTCCTCGGGATGTAATCGGTTTTAATGTAGGTATATCCGATATGTCAGTGAGTGATGGTAAAGTAGGTATTCTGTTTGTGTTTTGTTTTCACTTCTGTCGGCGCTCCCGGAGTGCCACTGTTTTTTTTCTAGGTACCTATTATATCTACAGTTTGACAACAGCACCCAAATTTTACTTGCGCAACACTATCAATCACAATCTGAGTCATTTTGAAGCATAATTGCTAATCCATTGCTCCATAGGATCGGAAAATATGTCTGATCAACAACGTAAAAACCGGCCAAGAGCGTGTCGGGCCACGCTCAGTGTAGGGTTCCGTAGTTTCCCGTCCGTCACAATAAGATAATTATGTAAAAGAAGTGAAAAAAATGCTTGCATATACGATTATACTACAAACTTAGTTCAGAAATTATTTTGTATAACTTTTTGTCTTTTTTGTACAAAAACTGTTGTTTCCATCAAGTTCAAAATAATTTTCCTAGAAAGTCCTTATAAAGTTCTACTTTTCAGATTTTTTTCATATTTTCTAAACTTATGGTTCAAAAGTTAGAGGGGGGGGGACACATTGTTTTTTACTTTTGGAGCGATTATTTCCGAAATTATTGACATTATCAAAAAATGATTTTAGTAAACCCCTATTCATTTTTAAATACCTTTCCAACAATATATCACACGTTAGGGTTGAAATTAAAAAAAAAATCACTTCCCACTTTACATATAGGGGGGCTACCCTAATAAAACATTTTTTTCCAAGTTTTATTTTAGCACTTTGTCGGCGTGATTGATATACATATTGGTATCAAATTTCAGCTTTCTAGTGCTAACGGTCACAGAGATTAAGCGAGGACGGACAGACGGACAGACAGACATGGCGAAACTATAAGGGTTCCTAGTTGACTACGGAACCCTAAAAACGCAATGAATGTTCTTGAACTGTCAAAATGAAACCCATTGCTACCGATAGTGTGTTACGCAATTACCCCGCCTGGTAGCAACGTTGAAACGTAAGAAAGATAAGAGACAAAGAAACGTTCTGTGTCTTAAAAATAGATGAGAATTTTCATGCAAGTGGAAGGTTCCTGAGATAAGGAATATTAAAATAAGAAGTCTCAATAAATTTTATTCAGTTCATAAGACTTCTCCTTTGTGTTTAGCGCAGCGGACAATAAATCCCTTTTAGCGATGCATTAGGTCAACTTTCTTTTGCCTGGCGTTAGTCTCAACTTTTCCGGGTAATTTTATGGTAATTA
Source organism: Luperina testacea (assembly GCA_927399505.1). Lineage (NCBI taxonomy): Eukaryota > Metazoa > Arthropoda > Insecta > Lepidoptera > Noctuidae > Luperina > Luperina testacea. The sequence goes on from OV656780.1 coordinate 2,010,420, forward strand.
AACTAGGATAGGTTTAATATTATATTTTTGTAACCGAGTTACTCAGATCTGATGTCATATTTTTTACTTTAGTTGTGTTAAGAACGAAATACATGATGGTTCGTTTATATACCACTGAAACAAGTGCATATTATGAAATTACTAACTTCTGCCCGCAACTTATTTAGCCGAGGTATCAAATATATAAGCTGTAAGGTTAATTAGCCTAGATGTGGGTATCCTATCTAGTATGATATAAATTAGTAGTAGTGAGTACAATTGTATTAGTATTAAATTCAGTAAATATTAAAATAGTATTTATTTTATTAAATACATAATCGATTATTTAATTGTATCGAATCAGAGTTAAACTATGACAACACTTTGTATGACATTTTTTTGACGTTCGAAAAACAAGCCGAAATGAAGGTATTCGTTGTACGACGGTTGAATTGAACACTTGTGAGAATAAAATCCGCTTATATCACTATAATCATCGTTTAATTTGAGAATTATAGAAGAGATCTTTTATCTCAGAAGTGGCATAAGTCCATTACGCCTACAAGTTTGAAAAAAAAAACCAAAATAACTACGTTTTTTTTTGTTGTGTTCGAAAGTCACTGGTTAATATCTGAGTAATGGAAAAAAAATCGAGCGGTAATCGCAAGAGCAATGAGCGTAAACGTCGCCGTGACCGGAGCAGAGAAACAAGAACAAGCACTACGCATAAACGGAAGCAGCGAAGGCAGCGATCGAGCAATCGCGATGGTTCGCTGGAATCTCTTCGTAGTGGAGGCCGCAGTTCCCGTGAACTGTCTACGAGACGCCGTCACCGAGCGAACCGGAGTCGCAGCCGTGATGGGGATCGCAGTCGGAGTAGCAGCTATGAGCAGCGTCGGCGACATCGTCCCAGTCGGGGCATGGATGGGAGACGCAACAGGCGAGGCCGCAGCAGGCGCTCAGAATTCAGCATCGAGCGTCACACACCTGAACTTCCTGGTCACGTGAGTACCCCCAATGTTCTTAATAGTGACACGCAAGCGTTTTTTGCTACTTTAGTGGAAGCTTTAACCAATAGTCGACCTCAGGGTAACAAATTTCCAATGCTAGGCAATGTGATTCCAGATTTTGACCCTATGATTAAGAGTCAGACTATAGTTATGTGGATCAATAAAGTTGAGGAATGTGCGAGACTCTACGGTTGGGGCGACGACCAAATAATACATTACGCTCTGCCTAAACTGTCAGGGATCGCCAAATTGTGGTACCAGGCCCTTCCGTCTATGTCATATTCATGGTCTGAGTGGAAGAGCAAACTAGAGCAGTCATTTCCGAGTAGTGAAGACTATGCCGAATTACTTACCGAAATGTTGTCAAAACGTGTGAAATTTAACGATTCGTTAGAACATTATTATTATGAAAAAATTAATCTGCTAAATCGATGCGAAATACATGGTAAACGTGCTGTAGATTGCCTACTATATGGGATAGAGGATCGGTCATTAAGATTAGGCGCAAAAGCAGCGAAATGTCAGGAGCCGGAGCAGGTTCTCACATATTTTCAATCAATCAAGCAACATCTTCGTGAACCAGATAGGTCAAGGGTGAACTATGATAAACGGAAAAACACTATCTCTTCATTATCCGGTAACAGTTCTAAGCAGACGGCTAATGGCAGCGAAACTAAGACTTCGAAGTCTCTCAATAATGCGACAATTGTATGCTTAAATTGCAATGAACCTGGGCATTTCAGTTCAAGATGTACAAAAAAAATATTGAAGTGTAATGTGTGTTCCAAATTAGGTCATTTATCAATTAACTGTCCCAGGTTACCCTCTGACTCGGCTAATAAAATTGATAAAGCTAAAGAAAAAGACGTGATGCGCATTGAAACAAATAATTCTAATGACAATAAATATTTAATGTATCTGAAACTCAACGGTGAAGTTATCCAAGGCTACGTAGATTTGGGTAGAAAATGTACTCTGATTCGTCACAGTGAGGCTGTTAGGAGGGGAATCACGTGGACTGATAGCAATTTACCGACTATGAGGGGTATAGGCGAGAGTATAGTAATACCATTAGGCGTATCAAACGTTATTATTGATATTCAAGGTATTGAAGAGAAGGTCAACGCGTACGTCGTTGATGATAGCGTTATCAAATATTCAATTTTAATTGGACACAGCTTCACAGAGAAACCAGGAATAGTCATAACGAAAACTACACATTCACTAATATTTACTCGTGATCATTCAGTTAAATTACAATTAAGTCTGATAACCGATATTGTAATACCCCCTAAGGAAATGTATCCATTACCGTGTATTTCTACAAATAAATATTCAGGTGTAGTCCACGTTAGTGGCTCCTTACGCGGGATATCACAGAACGAATATTATTTGATGCCGGGTGAATATGAAATAGAAAACGGGGAGGTTAGGATACTGGTGCAAAATTTTAGTGACAGTACGGTTTGTTTGAATAAGAATACGCTTATTACACGAGGTCTTTGTACGAGAAACTACTTAAATATAAATTTATTAGATTTTGAAAATGCTGAGACTAATTCTGCTCTCAATTATGGCAAACAGCTTAGTGAAAATGAGGTTAACAAATTAAAAGAGCTGCTCAAAAGGTATGAAACGTGTTTTTCGGATAACCTAAAAGACCTGGGATTGACTAATGTAGTTCAAATGGAAATTGAATTATGTGACTCGCAACCAGTAGTTTATCGCCCGTATAGGCTCTCCTTTCCGGAGCGTAGACAGGTTCAATCTATGGTGAAGGAAATGATTGATGCAGGCATAGTATGCGAGTCAAACTCACCTTATGCTAGCCCAGTTTTACTGGTAAAGAAAAAGACTGGAGAAAGTAGATTATGTGTCGATTATCGAGCATTAAATAATAAAACAAAAAAGGAACACTATCCGCTACCTTTGATTGATGATCAACTTGACAGGCTAGCTGGTAATTCTTTATTCATAAGTTTAGACCTTGCATCTGGCTACTACCAGATTCCAGTAGAGGCAAAGTCTCAAGACAAGACTGCATTTGTTACTCCCGATGGGCAATATCAGTTTAAACGCATGCCTTTTGGTTTAGCAAACGCTCCTTCTATTTTTCAACGAGCAATGAATAAAATACTGTCGAAAGTTTGTTATACGATCGTTTATATGGATGATGTATTGATCCCATCACGATCTTTTGATCAGGGAATGAGACGGCTAGAGGAGGTACTTCAACTAGTAAAAGACGCAGGTCTTACACTTAAGGTAAAAAAATGTAGTTTTTTCTGTACCGAGCTAGAGTTTCTAGGATTTCATGTAAGTGGTGAGGGGATAAGCCCAGGAAAGCGCAAAACAGTAGCTATAGAAAACTTTCCAATTCCGCGAAACGTTCATGATGTCAGGCGATTTATCGGCCTAACTAGCTTTTTTCGGAGATTCGTAAAAGACTTCGCCCTTCTTGCCCGTCCACTGACAGACCTGTTAAAGTCTAAATTCGAATGGAAATGGACGGCGGAGGAGGCGGAGTCATTTAGAATTTTGAAGGCAAAATTAGTTGAACGCCCTATATTAGCCTTATACGACCCTCATTTAGAAACCGAAATTCATACGGACGCTTCGAAGCTAGGTATTGCAGGGATTCTCCTACAGCGAGGTACAGACGGTTTACTTAGGCCAGTGGCGTATTACAGTCGAAAAACTACAGTAGACGAGCAAAAATTTCACTCCTTTGAGTTGGAAACTTTAGCGGTTGTCGCATCTTTAAATCGTTTCCGAGTCTATTTACTAGGGTTAAGATTTAAAATAGTCACCGACTGTAACGCTCTTCGTACCACCTTAACGAAGAGGGATCTTGTACCTCGGATTTCTCGCTGGTGGATCCAGTTTCAGGAATATGACTGCGAAATTGGGTATAGACCGGGTTCGCGAATGGCTCACGTAGATGCTCTCAGTCGTGCCCCAGTCGGTGAGCCAACCGATGTGGATACGGAGCACATCTTTGATGTTTTACACGTAGACGTTCGAGACTGGATCGCTACTGTACAGGGTGATGATAGCGAAATAAAACGTATAAGAGACATTCTAGAAGACGACAAGACGAAGTTTGTAGCTGACGTGCGTAAGAATTATCTGTTGAAGGGTACTTATGTGTATAAAATTTTAGACGAAGGATTGCGATGGGTAGTTCCGAGGGGTTGTAGGTGGCAAGTGCTGCGCATGAACCACGACGAGGTGGGCCATTTTGGCTTCGAAAAAACTTTGAGTCGTATCAGAAGCATATTTTGGTTTCCAAAAATGCGTAGGTTTACTAAGAAATATGTCTCAGCATGTTTGGAGTGTGCGCATCATAAGGCACCTGGTGGTCCCAAAGAAGGAATGCTTCATCCCATACCTAAGTTGGAGAAACCATTCCATACACTACATGCCGATCATCTCGGCCCGTTCATTCGCTCTAAGAGAGGCAACATGTATTTGCTTGTCATTATAGATGCTTTTACAAAATTTATTAATATACGAGCTGTAAAAGATACTAAGACGACTACGGCAATCAAGGCATTTAAGGAACATTTTAGTTATTTCGGCGTTCCTTCTCGTCTTATAACGGATCGCGGCTCTTGTTTCACAAGTGCAAAATTTAAGAATTTTGTGGACCTATTAAAAATAAAGCACATTTTGAATGCAGTAGCTACTCCAAGAGCGAATGGACAGGTCGAAAGGTTTAACCGAACCATAATTGATGCTCTAAGTACAAAATGTCATGGCGGAAATGACAACTTATGGGACGATTACATCGGTGACGTACAGTTAGGTATTAATACCACTATTAATAAGACAACAGGGAAGAGTCCCTCCGAGCTGTTATTCGGTTGCAGATTGACAAATGCGTCGGAAAATGTATTGACTGACGTAATTGCCGAAACAACTGAACGAATTGATGGTGATGCGTTAGTAAAACTAAGGTCGAATGCTAGGGAAAGGATAGAAAAACAACAGGATTATGCTAAAAAGAAGTTTGATAAGCATAGGAAGGGTCAAACAAAGTATAACGTAGGTGATTTGGTCAGGGTAGAAAGGACCGTAATAGACAAAGATCATGTGGGAAAATCACATAAACTCATCCCCAAATTCCAAGGCCCCTATCGAATCCTCAAAATATTACCTAATGACAGATTTCTCGTCGAAGACACCCCGATAACAAGAAAAGGTAACAAGAGGTATGAAAATGTTGTTGCGCTAGATAAAATCCATCCCTGGATGAACTTTAGAGGTTACACTAGTGAAAGCACTGACAGTGATCAGAGTGAGGGTATAGAGGTACAGAGCGAGTGATCTATTATTCTACATAGTAGGTGGGAACAATAGTTATTCTTTTTTTTTAGATAATAATAATATGCTAATTTAGACGACTTAATTAACTTCCCTGATGAAAATGAGTAGATTGCGTGTCATTGTTAAGGATATATTATATACATGAGCAATCAGTGCAGATAATGAATGGCATTAAGAAATCGATGTCGCACATATTATGATTGCAAGATAATGAGTAAGATTATACGATGTGAGCACAATTTGTCATAAGAGGTCAGTGCAGATCATGAATGGTACCAAGATAACGGTGCCGCACAGTTGACCGAAGATCGTGACAGATTGTGCAAGAAACAAAGAGTGAGAATGCAGATCGCTTCATGAATTTGAATTTATTGTAATGATGATTTGTGACCTAGATAAAAACTATAAGCTCAATTGAGAGAAACTTCGATGTAATATGAATGTAAAAGCAATTCTAAATTTTGATTGTGATGAGAATTTGCGACAGATTTAGACATAGATTATGATAAGAATATTATAGTACATTAGTTGAACTTTAAAGTAAATTTGAATTTATATTGCGATAATGAATTATTGAAGAATGAAATTAAATTTACATTGTATGTATTAATAATCAAGTTATCATTACCTATATTTTGTTTTGTTTATTTTTTTTATTTTTATTATGATGTATTATCAAATTGGTTATTATAACAATTTATACCAAACAAGTGAGAGGACTCACTTACACAGGATGGCCGAGTTGTAAGGTTAATTAGCCTAGATGTGGGTATCCTATCTAGTATGATATAAATTAGTAGTAGTGAGTACAATTGTATTAGTATTAAATTCAGTAAATATTAAAATAGTATTTATTTTATTAAATACATAATCGATTATTTAATTGTATCGAATCAGAGTTAAACTATGACAACACTTTGTATGACATTTTTTTGACGTTCGAAAAACAAGCCGAAATGAAGGTATTCGTTGTACGACGGTTGAATTGAACACTTGTGAGAATAAAATCCGCTTATATCACTATAATCATCGTTTAATTTGAGAATTATAGAAGAGATCTTTTAAAGCTAACAGTAATAGTAGGTACGCAGTTTTTACTCGACCACGACAAAGCCAAACGCGAGATATAATTTTTACAGGCTATATAATTATGTATGTTCCATCTGTTCCCACATAACTCACAAACGATTCTGTAACCATCTCACCGTGAAAACTTGGGTGAAGTGAGCGTGGAGTGAGCTGTCAATAGTGTCAATTCCTAGCAAAAACAAACTCACATCACCTAAGTTTTCACGTTGAGATTTTTACAGAATCGACCGGCAGTTTGACAGACGAGGTTTTTATCACAAAATTACATGATATAAATTTTTGAATAGCAGGACTGGGCCGGACCTGTCTGTCGCATGTCAGATAACAATTGGGCTAAGAGAACCACCGATTGGGTCCCAGTAACTAAACGCACGACGCCATTGCGGCAGGCCGAGACGAAAATGGCGGGACGAGCTTGACTCCTACCGTAGGTGGCACTCGCAAAAGACAGAATTGTGTGGAAAAGGGAGGGGAACCCTTTGTTTTGCAGTGGGATAATACAGGTTAGTTAGATTAGATTAGATAAATAACAGGTATGAAACAAAGTTGCTGTTCGTGTCTGTCCGGAAGGATTTTGATGCGGTTTTGGGTTTTCACCACTATTTAGAGAATGTATTCCGTGTAGCGTTAGTTACTATTACTCTATGGTAGATGCTCTGTGGTCACTTGTCATGTCAGTTGGTTTGTTTATGTCAATGGAAAATATATTTTTCCTTACATAATTACATCGCATGAATATTCCTTGTACAGACTTTCACCTTCCGTTATTCATTTTATAAGTGTTTTATGTATGTGGACTTGGTCAGTATAACTAATTATATATCGAACATATCATCTATCATTTTTATCGCTGGCCCTCGCGCTGCCAGCAATAATTCCCTAAATTCTGCTGCAGCAGGATCGAGAGAAGTGTGTGTTTACATACTGCCCTATCACTCACTTCGCTCGAGTTTCGGCAATCGCAGACGTCGAGGCGCTCGGCGAGGACTGAGCGACGGAGCTGAATGTAAACACGCACTGCCGCTCGCGCTGCCGGTTCTTAATTGCCGCACAAAAAACGCTCTTTTGGGGAGCGCCGGGCAGCGCGAGTGCCAATGGCAGTGGCATGAGAAGTATCGTGTTTACATACTCGTCCTGCCCACTTCCCTGCCCACTTCGGCTGAATGTAAATGTAGCACATTATACAGTAATACGTTCGCAAACGCAAACAGTTTTGACGTAAGCATTATAAACAAAATCACGGACAGCCGTTTTTGGCGGAAAGCTTTTAAAACCTTTTAAATCAATCACTAGCGTCTAAATGTATGGTTTCTTAAGTGGTAGAATTTTGGAATTTCGACAGTTTTGTCCTGATTTCAGGGTATTAAGGCTCCTTCAAACAGGCGTGACACGCGATGAATCGCGTGCGACACAAGGGCACCGCAAGTCGCGCAACGAGCGGTGTCTTTGTGTAGCGCGCGATTACATATATCGCGTGTCGCGCCTGTTTGTACGAGCCTTAATTCATGGAATGACTTTTCAATAGCTTGTTCCCGTGATTGATGCCTATAACTAAAGTGATTCTGAAATAAATTTGTTTGTTCTGTATAATAATATTTAAATCACTTTTTTTCACAGCCTTTATGCGTTTTTTTTCGACTTTTAGTTAGTTACTGCTTTACTTTGAGTTCACGTTAACAGACAATAAATCGCTTAAGCTGTGGAAGAAAGTGTTTTTTTTATTCAGGTAGGTCACCAAACAATTGTAATATCTATACTATCCTCCTTACTAATAAACGTTGTATAGTTAATAGTTACACAACGCTTGATCTTCTTCATTCAAAAGTCAAATTACTGACAAGTGAAAGTGGGAATTGGGTGTTTAACTATTCACCTGATATAATACGGTTATTAGTAAGGAGATATTATTATAAAGATTATGTATGCTTCGGAACTACTGATGAACACTACTTTCTGTCTCACTCACAAACCAACCTAAATACTGGAAGAATAAAAGTGAGTCTATACTAGCTAGCGTTAGCAAATTAAAAAACCGGTCAGAGCGAGTTGGACTCGCGCACCGAGGGTTCCGTATTGTGAAGTGTTTTTAAATTTTCTGTTTTTTTTTTTTACATTTTTCATCAAAACTTGGAAACTATGCGGCCAAAAAAAAAAAAGGAAAATTTTTGAGAATATGCAAACAGCGTTCTTTTATATGATACCCCACATGCCCTAGTAGTCCCACTTGAATTTTTAAGACTCACTTTCAGTCCCAGACGCAAAAAAATATTTCTTTCTTATTTGCAAAATATTTGGGCAAACGTCATCTAAAACTATTCCATGCTTATAGCATTAGTAGTTCTTGAGATATCCGGCTGTGAGAGACGGATAGACAAACAGACTAAGTTGCACCATTAAGGTTCCTTTTTACCATATTGTTACGGAACCCTAACAACCAACTTTTTCCTATTCCATTTATGAAACAATAAATTAACAAAACGCAAGGCACACCTAATTTCTTCGCGTAGGTAATAAGGAACAAAATAACTGGGAGAGCATAAATTCAAGCTGCTTGATTTACTGTTCACGCTAATTCCACAGGCCGACAAATTTTTTTACCCAGAAACCAGACTATACTTTTCCGAAGGATTTTGACGCGCTGAATTCGAATCTGAATCTCAAAATTGCTCTATCACGTTAGGGTTTCGAGATATCCTAACCTAAAAGTGCAAAAAATACAGTTTTTCTCATTTTTGAGATTATGTAGCACGGCCGATCTTATTTTCTTTCAAAAATTATTAATAGCATCTCAAAGGACTAGTCTTCCTCTTTAAAATGACGTTGAGTTTACTCAAATATCTTTTTTTTTGCTGAGATATCGCACTTTCAAATTTTCGTGTACGTGGATTGTTCTACGCTTGAGAATTCATACACATACAGTCTATTAGAAAATTTCAAAATGCAATTTCTACCAGATTTGAATTCAGCGCGTCTAAATCCTTCGGAAAAGTATAGTCTGGTTTCTGGGAAAGCGTGTTCGTCAAATTTTGTCCGTCTGTGTTCAAGTTTCTGACTTTAATATTAGCTTAAAGGATAAAAACTAGCTGCTTTTCCTGTTTGTCTTGGTTAATCTTTTAAGGATATTTTGGTTTCCGTAAAATGTAGGAGATTTTGGGATACTTATTTTATTTTTACTAGGAGCATCTCGCGGTTTCTATCTGTTTCTGTTACCTCTTCACGCTTAAGCCGCTGAATCGATTTAGATTAAATTTGGTATAGAGATAGTTTGAGTCCCGAGAAAGGATATAGGATACTTTTTATCCCGATATTCTCACGGGACCGAAACTTACGCGGGTGAAACCGCGGGGCGCTGCTAGTATTTATTTGGAGGCGGATCGAAAGATAAAATTGTTGTATTTCTTTGTTCTCAAATTCATTACAGCGTTGTCGCCATACAAATAAATGTTTCTACTACTGCGACAATTCAAATAAAATGTAATTAATTCCTGGCCGCCGAGCATTGACTTACATATTACTAATCATTGCCGCCGAGTTTTTATTTTTTACCCCAAGTCGCCGAACAAAATGGGTGATCTCCTTTAACCACACCTTTCGGATACACGCTGTAGACTGTTAATAATTAATCACTACTTTACATGGAGCGACTGATAAATGACCACTTCTGGTAACTGCTCAATTATTGGGGCATTAGCAATTACCGGCTGTCAGACCTTCCGACATCTGATAATTCGATAATAATGTCTCAACTAGGTAATCACCGACCTGACCGGTAAATCGTTTGACGAGTTCGATGGCTTACCAAAATAGTTAGTTGACAATTTTCCACTTCAGCTGTGATACACCACATTATAAGAAAGAAAGAATAAAGTTTATTTGGACACAGTTCGTGAAACACAAAATACAAAATTAACAAAATAGAAATAATACTTCAAACCTCACTAGTGTATGCCTCACGGCTGCGCCAAAAATTATAAGAAAATATGAAATTATAAATTAAGTTGTGATTTAAAATAAAACGTTTTTATTGACTAATTCAATCGACTATTTTAGCATAAAAATAATCAAGTAATGCCTCAGGATAACCTGATTATTTATTTTTATTTTAAATCATAATGTGGCAAACGTGAAAGTTCAAATCATAGTGTGACAGGTGAAGTGGAAAAAGTTAACAAATTTTTGGGTCGCTGTACAGAAGACAGCACGTCAAGCTACTACAATCTGTCAAATTTCTTTAATAGATTTTCAACTTTATCGCTAAAGTGTAAGGTTCAAAGTTGACTGGGAAAATTTTACAGTTTCGGGTAGCTTGATGTGCTGGCGTCTGTACATATACATATGTACAGCGGCCTCCAAAAGTTATTTACAAGACGTTTATAAGTGATTATCAATATAATATTGGCAGCACTTTTAAAAGTCTTGTTTAAAAAAATAAGCAAAAAAAAACTAAATGGAGTCGACGAGATGTTGGTTTCTAGCCACGTCCACTGGAAAACTAATACACTACATACATTATTAAAACTGTAAGGAAGTATATTGGACACAAGTATACGAGAGCTTGTAACACAAGTAAACATATAAATCTAGCTTTAAGTACACAGCACACGACATACAGTAACCTAGATTTTTATTTTATTTATTTATACAATACCGTTGATGTTATGTGAAGTTTTATGAAATGTAAACTGGTTACTGGGTTTTGATGTCATTTTAAGTATAGTACGGTTACAACAGAAATATTTTACAAAGTGATTTTACAAAATGGTAGCGCCCTGTAGGTATCTTATTCGAATACATATCAGTCCATTTCCTTCAAGTACTTGCCAAATATAGGTACCTACTACTTTCAACTTTTACGTCATTTCTTAGAAAACTTATTACATTTCATGTTTTTAGCCCCCATATACAGCTTAAAACTTGGGAACAACAACTTTAACCTAGATATTCTATTTTATTGTCATGTTTCTGCTGACGTTACCTTTCGACTACTCTCTTTGTAGGAGAGCTTGGGAAGGTGCCATATAAAAAGAACAATATAGACCTCCTTTTTTGCGGGGTCTTGGTGATCAAATTATTTTATTATACGAGTAATTAACTCGAATTATTTTATGATAATGTGAACACTCTTTATCTCTTCTCCCTTCTTCTTTTTTCTTTCTTCTTCCTTCTTCTTTTGTTCTTTTTCTTCTCTTTTCTTTTTTTGTTTTTCTCTTTTTTTTTTCTCTTTTCTGTTTAGTGACAGACTAGACGGTCGGCTACAAAAGTTTTGGAGCAACCTACATTTAAGTTTAAATACTAACATAGCTAAGTAAGTTCTGTATTTTTACTAACAATTGTGAATTAATTTAATTTTGTGAACGTGAATAATTATGAATATGGATCTTGTGACATCTTGACATCTGAATTAAATGATTTTATTTATTTATTTATTTATTTATTAAATTGGTTGAATGCCTGTAATTGCAGAAACCATTTAAAAGCCATTTTGTCTAGCGTGGATCCATGTTCCCGCGAAAGTCGTCGTTCGCCGTCGATCGCACGAAGTGTTAATTATGTTTTCAGCATGTATTTAGTAATCAGCCTTATGAAGTACCAAATAAGGAACTCATCAACTCGAAAGACAATCATCTTTTCAGTTTTCATTCAACTGCTTTTTAGGATTCCGTACCCAAAGGGTAAAAACGGTACCCTATTACTAAGACTCCACTGTCTGTCTGTCTGTCACCAGGCCGTATCTCATGAACCGTGATAGCTAGACAGTAACAAATACTGAAAACAGAATAAAATAAATATTTAACGGGGGCTCCCATACAACAAACGTGTTTTTTTCGGCGTTTTCGCCTTATCGAAACGGAACCCTTCGTGTGCGAGTCCGTCTCGAACTTGGCCAGTTTTTATTACAAAATACGAGTTTTTCTAGATGTTTTCTCAGCAAAATTACTTAAACGTTTGGACTAGACAATCTGAGCGACTAAAAACGGACGTGATAATACTTTTTATCCCGGAAAATTGAAAACTTTGCCACAAACAGCTAGACTGGTATTCAAAACATTTTCAGCTGAAAACTTCCCAAATCAGCATTCTAGAACTAGGAACAACACATCTCAACCTAGATTCAGACATACCTATTTTAGCCCGAATCTATCTAGATTTACAGGATAGCTCCGAGAACGCCCTGTTCGGAACAATGTCATGACCTGAAACGTTCACTTTGACGTCATAAGGCTGACGTCAGTGCCAATTCAATAGGTTTCATTGGCTGGAGAACCAAATGAGATTGGTTTCGGTTCGAAGTTTCGTAAATGAGGTAGTGATTATGAATCTACTTTCTATGCATAGATGCTGGGTTTATTTGAGAAAGTTTGGCAGTTGGATATTTGGGGTTTATTTACTTAGAATAGAATAAAATAATTATTTATTAGCATAGAAAGTAGGTACAAAAAATGCAGATGTTTTAATAATTAGAGATCCTTATACATTCTACCTTAAATTAGGCATGCAAACATTTAGCACATAGTCTAAAATACTGTCAATATGAAAATTAGAAAGAAAGAAAAGAAAAAGAAAGAAAATTTGTTTATTCTGCACAAACAAAAACGCACATTGCAAATAAAAATCAAAAATGATTAAAAAGTAAGACATAAAATACACACTTCAATTCTTATAATATGGTCAATAAAATGAAATAAAAAAAACCATTAAGACGCTTTTAACGATGTCTTTTTTATCATTCATTTTCATCATTTTCACATCCATACTAATATTATAACCTTTTCACGCCTAAACCACTGAACGGTTTTTCAAATTTGGCAGAGAGATAGATTGCATCCTGGAGAAGGACATAGGATAGTTTTTATCTCAATATTCCCACGGGATCGACACTTACGCGGGTGAAACCGCGGGGCGCAGCTAGTATAATTATAAATTCAACATTAATGAAGTAAACGGCGCGACGTGAATCGCGCACGACACAAAGGTACCGCTCGTTGCGCGACTTACGGTGCCTTTGTGTCGCGCGTGATTTTATCGCGTGTCGCGCCTGTTTGAAGGAGCCTTTAAATTGAACATTGCTTAAACTTGAAGCTATTACAATATTGGTTTCCTTTTGAATAAAATACACGACATTGGCTTCTTGGCAGGCAACGTTATCTGTTCTTCCAATGCTACCTTTAAATATCTTTTATTTCAAAGAAAACCGATTTTCAATATTAAAATAAAGGTGTATTGACAATAAATTGGAAATAAGCTCCAAGAAGGTATACTTAGTATAATAGTATCGATACTGCTTGCCAACGATTGGTGCATTGCGGATTACCTTTATGGGCCAATTTGGTTAACTATGCGCAGTTGATTTACGTAATGGAGTTTGTACTGTGGCATGTTTTCGATTTCGTTTTGATGGTTGCAGTTTGTTGGAGTTGATGATTTGTAAAATATTTTGAATTTGGAATATTATGAAACTGGCTAATTTGAAGTTGTCGAATAAAGAATGATGAATGAGATATTTCGCAAGCTGAGTTTTTATTTGTGTTTCAATGGCATGCAAGTCTTTTGCGAAAGGGGCCGTTCAAGTATAACGTAAGCAGATTTTTTGCAATTATTAACCCCCCCCCCCCCTCCCCTCGTCAGCAAAAGTAAGCAAAGCTCTTACCCCCCACGCTTACGTAAACTTTGGTACATGCATTTTTCAATATGTTCTGATTTCTTTATTGATTCATGAGCAGCAGATAAAAAAAGTCACACTAGAATTCCTGAATATGCGTTTCGGTTTCACGCATCGACAAGCGACAAGTAGGGTTGCCATGTGTTCCAACCATAATCGACTAAATTTTGTAGAAAATCCGAAAAAGTAAAAAAAATAAATACCGCTGACGTAATCACCATCCAGACCCCCCATCCCCCATGTCATCAAAAATAAGCAAAGCAAAGACCCCCCCGCCCCCCTGTAGTGCTTACGTAATACTTGAATGGCCACAAGGTAAATTACTTGAGAAATAAACACTGCCTCGTGGTCTGGTGGTACTGCTGACGATGAAGTCGAGCAAACTGTTATTGGATTTTTCATCAGGATTTTCTCAGCAGCAGCCTGGTGCTTGGAACTGTGCCCGGTTGATGAGAATAGGCTAACCCCCTACAGGCGAAATGTGGGTGTACTATAGGTACAGACGCCAGCACATCAAGCTACTACAATCTGTCAAATTTCTTTAATAGATTTTCAACTTTATTGCCAAAGCATAAGGTTCAAAGTTAATTGGGAACATTTGACAGTTTCGGGTAGCTTGATGTGCTGGCGTCTGTACAACTCTGTCTAACCCCTCAGGGATTACAGGCGTGATGTTATGAAATAACATTTCCAGTTGAAACAGCTTTTAAAGAATGCAGCATTTCTTTAGACAGAATCTTTGATTCCCCGGATTTGTCCTAGCTTGGTGGGCGTCCGGGGAGCATCCGGGCGGGGTTCTTAAAAAGTGTCCGGTTGAAACCCGGACACTTTCTGTGTTAGGGGAAAGCCGACTTTGAATGATTTGCAATAATCATAGTTAAAAATTAGCCGCGCGGCAAATATACCCGTGCGCTCGTGACAATTCATAATTTGCTTTTGATTTACATTTTTTTTTTAATTATCATTGATTCCAAAAAGAAAAGCGTTCCTATTTATTTTTATTACCAGAATACCCCTCACATAGAGAAGAGTGTATAATTGATTAACAAATTAAGCATTTCATTTGTATTGTTGAGGTTTAAGTTGGTATTCTATAAATAAGAAAAAAAAATGTGATACCTAACGATGTTTTTATATTATTTGTACCTAATTTTTTTTCCGAGGGATTCCGGGATTCTTTTTTTATTTCACCCAAATGCCCGGGGTTTTTGAAGTTTTTATCCAGGGTCCGTAATTTAGGTGATAGCAGCCCCTGGGCCCTATCAGAATACCAGCCCTGCAACATTTATTTTTTAAATGTCGTAGCATCATGCTGAGATAGGAGCCATTTTGGCCTCGTATAGGACTTTCTGTTTCATTTTCCTTTTGTCACTTTTTTTTATATAACTTGGATTTTTATTTTGCTGTATTTAGTTTAGTTTGTGATCTTCCTGTACGAGTCGCAATAAATACTTTTTCTTTCTTTATCTCCTTGCCCTTAAGTTCTCATTATTTTACGTCATCAGCACCTCGAAGTAACAGCTGAACTCCTTGTAAACACAATTATTTTACCTCAGATTTTGCATCACTGTCCAAGTCACAGTAATCTTTATTCTCATTCTAATAAGGTTGCGGTTTGGTTGCTGCCATTGACAAGTCTGTCAAAATCATTGTGATCTTTATTGTCGTCACAACAAGGTTCCTGTTAGGTTACTGCAGTTACAGGTAAATGTTAACGGACTGTAGCCCTTCTGGAAAAGTACCTCCATTACGATTTCTGCCGGAAAGCTGCATTGCCTTGTTCCGTTTTGCGCCTGTGAAATTACTGGCTCTTCAGACTTTCAAGAACTTCGTCTCCGGGAAACGGGCGTCGGTGTCGGGCGCGTACTGCCTTATACCTAGGTCTTGTTCTAGATATTTTGATGTGAAATTTTGCAGGTGTAGACTTCTTTTGGCGAATTTCTTCACCTATTAAAATTAAGGTTTCGCAAAGCCTTTGATAAGTGGATTCAAACGAACATAGGTAAATCACATTGAGTACCTATACTCCGTTTGAAATAAGATTAGACATTTTAAATAAACCTTTTTAACCGTCCGTTCAACCGATTTTGAATTCTATTGCGGTGGTGCCATGACAAATGGCAGCTGCAGTAAACAGTTGGTATTGTAACATTGATGTATAAATGTATTGTAACCACTTTTTTGCTTTTAATGCCATCCTTATGCCTACGGTATAGAAGTCAAAATCTGTTGAACGGACTGTAAAAAAGGTTTATTTTAATGTCTAATCTTATTTCAAATGGAGTACTTATAGTGAATTGTATTGTATACAGGATGGTAGAGACATCGATGCGTGACCTGCTACCATAGATTCACCAAACGATTTTTAACAACTTTCGTTAGTTATAAAAAAAAAATGCTATTCCATACATTTTTACCTCTGAAACAGCTCGTCACTGGAAAGGAGAAAATGCTAAAGCGCCATTTGGGCCAAATTGAGTTATATATATAATACTAGCAGCGCCCCGCGGTTTCATCTGCGTAAGTTTCGATCCCGTGGAAATATCGTCCTTTCCCGGGTCTCAAACTATCTCTATACCAAATTTCATCTAAATCGGTTCAGCGGTTTAAGCGTGATGAGGTAACAGACAGACAGACGCACTTTCGCATTTATAATATTAAGTAGTATGGGTATCGTTAGATCAGATTTTTTTTAAACAATTTAAAAATTAAATTTGTTACTACTACTGACTATCTGAGCCAATTAAAATTGGTTCAGATTGTCTTGAAACCTAGACAGATCGATGCAGAAAAAACAATCCAATCCAACTATATTATTATATAACTTATTTTGGCCCAAATGGCGCTTTTGCGTTTTCTCCTTGACGAGCTGATTTTTTTTTTTGATAACCTACTTAAAATTTCTACAACGTTCGGTTAGAACCCCCCTGGGTTTTCAGCAGTCGCACTATCGAATATTACTCTAAACCAACGAACGTTTAACTTTCAGGTCGTGGTTTGTTTTGTTGGCTTTTTTCATACCTTATTATTTTCTCAGTAACAACCTCGAATCTGAAGTTGTGCCCAACTAATGGTAATTATGTGTCATAGTTACTACATGGCATAATACTAGCGTATATCCTCTTGTGTGTGAGCATAATGTTTACGTACACAAATCATACATTTAGCAAATCGGTTATGCTAATTGAACATCAAAACATTTCCATAGATTCCTTTTTTTTCTCCCAAGAACCATAAACATCCGTTTTTTTTATCTCAAAACATTAGTCTTTTGCCAACTCCGTAGTTTATCGTTGGCTAGCAAAACAAGTATTGAATACGTCGGGAAGAAAAACAAATCGTAAACAATGTCGCCTTTGAGAGGGCATAAACTAGAGAACATTGTTCTGTATGGGTTATAATGACAGGTGGGATATTGGAGGGTTTTGCTGGGTATCTTGTTAAGGGTAGGAACTAGCACTTCTGGGGGCAGGCTCTGTGATTGCTTATTGTACAGATAATTGTGCGAATAGCGCAAGTATGATGGTTATAATAATCTTCTGAATCTTTAGATTAAATGTCAAAAGGTAAAATCATTCACCTCCTTCTGCGAAGAAGTCATGCTAGCGAGGGAGGCAACGGGACGGCTGAGGGAAAGAGCCTCCCGTCCGAAAGGGTTACCGCTGGCCCGGAACATAAAATGCTAAGGAAGGAACACGGGTGGGTTTTAGTCAGTAAAAGTCTGACACTCCTCTCCGCTCCACCCAGAGCGGGAGGGGTCATTTGACGATTTCCCATCATCAGATGAAAATCATCAAATGACCCCCTATTTGATGATTTCCCATCCTGAAAAAAAAAAAGGTGACATCACGATCAGGTGAAGTTATCAGAGTCAAGAGTTTAATCATCACCACTAAGACAACACAAAGAAGCCGACAGAAGCATTCAGTTGAGTTGGGCAGCGTTTGGGAAACTTCGTCAAGACTTCTCGTCGGCTTCCCTAGCAGTGGACTGCAATAGGTTGAATTGATGGATTGATATAAAAGCCGGTCAATTCTGTAAAAATCTCACTGTGAAAACAGGTGACGTGAGTTTGTTATTGCTAGAAATTGACACTATTTACAACTCACTCCACGCTCACTTCACCTAAGTTTTCACGGTGAGACCGCTGGTTCCCTCACGATGTTTTTCTTCACCGATGTCAGCGATGTCCAAGGGCATAAACTGCGTTAAGCGTGCCTCTCGCGTGTCCACACAAAACCGACCCGCGCGTGCCCATGCGCGTGCACACGCTCGTGAGCCCGTCGGGCGCCCGTCGCGTGATACTTCCGTGCAACGGGGCACGCATGCACGCGACGTGATCACGCATCACGTTGGACGGGTCCACGCGCGAAGCCCGCTAGCGGGTGCACGCGCGTGCTTGTTCAGTTGACAGCGCTATCTCGAACCGACCGCACGCGCGTGCCCGGCCCATAACAAAAAATGACAAATTTTGATACAGAAAGGGTAATTGTTGAAGTTCAGTGTCGTCCTGCCATATGGGACCAATCTAGCGAAATATTTAAAGACCGGGACGCTAAATCAAAAGCATGGCTAGACATTTGTACAGTACTGTTTCAAAATTTTGATGACTGGAGTGAAGTTGGAAGGCTCTATATAAAGCTCGATTACCACTCACTGACTGACTCACTGACATAATTGTTCTCCCAGATGGTGAAGGGGGAGGTGGGTATATTTTTACAGATTCGTATAGAAGTAACTCTCACGAGTATGGGAAAAATCCCAAACCTCCCCTTTTCCACCCCACTCTCCCCCCTCTCTATCGTATCTCGGAAACTAAGAGTCCCGTGTTTTGTTGTTTTACGGATTCGTATAGAGGAGGCTCGGAAAAGTAAAATCCATTTTTCAAAGTTGCCCCCTTGCCCCCCTTCTCCCCCCCCCCTCTAGGTAGATCTCGGAAGTTAAGAGACTTGGAACATTTTTTTTTTCAGATTCATATCAAGGGGCCCAGAGTTGGTCAAAATCATTTTTCAAAACTCCCCCCTCTCCCCCCCTTCACCCCTCCTCCCATCGTATCTCGGAAATTAAGAAACCTGTGTTTTGTTTTTTTACGGATTCGTATAGAGGAGGCTCGGAAAAGTAAAATCCATTTTTCAAAGTTGCCCCCTTGCCCCCCTTCTCTCCCCCCCCCTCTAGGTAGATCTCGGAAGTTAAGAGACTTGGAACATTTTTTTTTTCAGATTCATATCAAGGGGCCCAGAGTTGGTCAAAATCATTTTTCAAAACTCCCCCCTCTCCCCCCCTTCACCCCTCCTCCCATCGTATCTCGGAAATTAAGAAACCTGGGTTTTGTTTTTTTACGGATTCGTATAGAGGAGGCTCGGAAAAGTAAAATCCATTTTTCAAAGTTGCCCCCTTGCCCCCCTTCTCTCCCCCCCCCTCTAGGTAGATCTCGGAAGTTAAGAGACTTGGAACATTTTTTTTTTCAGATTCATATCAAGAGGCCCAGAGTTTGTCAAAATCATTTTTCAAAACTCCCCCCTCTCCCCCCCTTCACCCCTCCCCCCATCGTATCTCGGAAATTAAGAAACCTGGGTTTTGTTTTTTTACGGATTCGTATAGAGGAGGCTCGGAAAAGTAAAATCCATTTTTCAAAATTCAAACCTCCCCTTTTCCATTCCACCCCCCACTCTCCCACATCCCTATCGTATCTCGGAAACTAAGAGTCCCGTGTTTTGTTGTTTTACGGATTCGTATAGAGGAGGCTCGGAAAAGTAAAATCCATTTTTCAAAGTTGCCCCCCTTGCCCCCCTTCTCTCCTTCTCTCCTTCTCTCCCTCTAGAGGTAGATCTCGGAAGTTAAGAGACTTGAAACATTTTTTTTTTCAGATTCATATCAAGGGGCCCAGAGTTGGTCAAAATCATTATTCAAAACTCCCCCCTCTCCCCCCAACGTCAAAATTGTACTGAGAAAACTGACGCGCCGATGCCCGCGCATAAGCACGCGAACGTGCTCACGTGCGTGCACCAGAAGCGTGGCCCGCGACGTGCTCACGTGCGTGCACACGCGTAACGCAGTTTATGCCCCAAGATAAACAAAGACTGAACGTTCATGTAACTTAGAAAGTAAAAAGCACAGGGACTCAGCTAGTTGTTTACATTGACAAAGTAACAAAGACTAGTTACGCATTACAACTGTAGAACTTAGTCAAACTCTATAACAACAAAGAGGGTATCAAAAATAATTGATTCATGCAACGAACGTTAAGACATAACCATTAAAATAATTGATTTAAGGAATCACAAATCAATTATTTTATTGCCTAGCTTTGTTTAATGCATTCAACAAAGGAACCATGGTTCTATAAATGAAACTGTGAATATCAAAGCGTTACAAAGGAATTATAGATGTGGCTGCTGAAACCTTTGTTACGGACGGTTATGTATTACATTATATGTATGCATAATTCTGATTAGAGAAACAATATTGATTTGCGAGGTGAAGCTGCAATTTCAGAGCAATGGTTATGAAATGATTTACACAAAGTAAAGCGCCTTCCTGGGTTCGAACCCACGATCTACCCTACCCACTACTGCTCTATTTGCACCCGACTTGCTCTAAATCAGGAGAAAGTATAGCCAGTTGAGGGGACTACAAGACCTAAACGCAAAAAACGCAAGTTTTACAATGCCTAAAAGTATATGATCGACTACAGTAAACAAAATCGGAAAACTATATAATATTCCTCAGGATATATGCTTGGTAGATAGTGTTGAAAACATAATACAACTAATTTTATACGATAGAAAAAATCATGAAGATACCTCTAAAAACTTTCTTTTTACAATAAAAACCAGACTAATATACATACAATCATTCTGTTTTTTTGTCAGATTATTCTACAAGCAACCCATACTAAAGCACTAGCTAGTGTTTTAATTTTTTAGTCCATGCAATAGATTTTTTGTTAATAGATAATTGCTTCATATTTTGAAATAAATTACCAGCATTGTGTTATCGTGCTTCTCTTTCTTTTCTATGCAGTCCGACAGTGCGCGCGCTTTAGGTCATGTAAGCCCCTTAAATAAATAATGATAAATCTATATTTACCAGCAGATTGAATCCAACAAATCCGACTCGGCTGAAACTTTTAGGAAATATTAAGTGAACTTTGATTACAGCACTGTAATTTCTACACCATCTCTCAGGGTTAAAACTTTTAAAATTAAGCCAATTAATTTAAAAAGGCCTACATAGAGCTACCTGGTGTAAAGTAAAATCACGTCAATTAACCGCGGTTACTATCAAAGGGTTTGATAAGGGTTGAGATAACGGAGGATTGGCGACTGCACAGAAAAAAATGTTCTTTTGAACCAAGAACCAACTATGTTTCACCTAATATTTCTTGATCTCAAATATATATATCTTGTACTAAGATAATCCAACTAACGCTTCAAAAATGAAGAATTCTTCAATTTCAAGATCGAAAATCTTTGTTCAAAATAAATATTATTTATGTCAAAACTTATATCTCAAATCAAAACCAATTTATTTCTAACATGAAGAATGATTATTTCTCAGCTGCGTGGATTTGACTCAAGAATTAATTTTTGTACCAATATAGATTCGACCTTGGCTTAAGAATCAGTTCAGATCTCAAATGAATAATTTAAAAATCTTCAAGCAAGAAATATATTTCTTGGTAGAAGTTATTACTAGCTTTACACAAGAATCAGTTAAATTTCACAGTCAAGTATGAAGACATTCTTAAAGCAAGTAACATATTTCTCGGTAGGAGATATTACTAGTTTCACCCAAGATTCATTTACATTCAAAGTCAAATATTATGACATTCTTAAAGCAAGTAACATATTTCTCGGTAGGAGATATTACTAGTTTCACCCAAGATTCAGTTAAATTCACAGTCAAGTATTAAGACATTCTTAAAGCAAGTAATATATTTCTCGGTAGGAGATATTACTAGTTTAACCCAAGATTCATTTACATTCAAAGTCAAATATGATGACATTCTTAAAGCAAGTAACATATTTCTCGGTAGGAGATATTACTAGTTTCACCCAAGATTCAGTTAAATTCACAGTCAAGTATTAAGACATTCTTAAAGCAAGTAATATATTTCTCGGTAGGAGATATTACTAGTTTCACCCAAGATTCATTTACATTCAAAGTCAAATATGATGACATTCTTAAAGCAAGTAACATATTTCTCGGTAGGAGATATTACTAGTTTCACCCAAGATTCAGTTAAATTCACAGTCAAGTATTAAGACATTCTTAAAGCAAGTAATATATTTCTCGGTAGGAGAAATAACTAGTTTCACCCAAGATTCAGTTACATTCACAGTCAAGTATTAAGACATTCTTAATGCAAGTAATATATTTCTCGGTAGGAGATATTATTTTCTTTACCTAAGAATTAGTTAAATTTTCAGACAAGTATTTTGACATTCATATAGCAAGTTACATATTTCTCGATAGGAGATATTACTAGTTTCACCCAAGATTCAGTTAAATTCACAGTCAAGTATTATGACATTCTTAAAGCAAGTAATATATTTCTCGAAAGGAGAAATTATTTTCTTTACCTAAGAATTAGTTAAATTTTCAGACAAGTATTATGACATTCATACAGCAAGTAACATATTTCTCGGTAGGACATATTATTTATTTCACCCAAGAATTAGTTAAATTTTCAGACAAATATTATGACATTCTTAAAGCAAGTAACATATTTCTCGGTAGGAGATATTACTAGTTTCACCCAAGATTCAGTTAAATTCACAATCAAGTATTAAGACATTCTTAAAGCAAGTAATATATTTCTCGGTAGGAGATATTATTTTCTTTACCTAAGAATTAGTTAAATTTTCAGACAAGTACTTATTATGACATTCATATAGCAAGTAACATATTTCTCGGTAGGACATATTATTTATTTCACCCAAGAATTAGTTAAATTTTCAGACAAATATTATGACATTCTTAAAGCAAGTAACATATTTCTCGGTAAGAGATATTACTAGTTTCACGCAAGATTCAGCTAAACCGAAACTTATTACTTTTTCTTCTAGTATGTAGACATTTTTGGTAGGTACCTACCTATTTTTGAGTAAAAATACCACCTACTATTGATTCCAATAAGGAACGAGTCGGCTGGTAACCATCATCACCATTGAGTCTAAATTTCAAACCGCGGCCAAGAAGCTGGGCATCCTAAATAAGGTTAAACGATACTTCACACCTGGACAGCTTTTGACCTTATACTTACAAAGCACAAGTCCTCAGGAGATAACTCAGCTAAATACCAAATTGTCGCACTGGACTCGGTGGAACGTAGGGCTAGCAGGCTTATTGGTGAGGCCTCGACACCTAGAGCCGCCGTCGTGAGGTTGCGTGTCTGTCTTTGTTCTATAGGATGTACCGTGGGCATTTTGGTGTTGGTGGGATCTACCTCCTAGTGGTCTACCCCGGGCAACGGAATCGCTGACTTTTGTTAGCGGTTACGGCTGAATGATATCAACACTGGTGGAAGGGCCTGCAAAGGACCGCCCGGCTAGTTACCATCCTCCCGCCGAAGTCAGGCGCCAAACAGTTCACTGTGATCCGTTGGAGCGCGGGAGAGCCAGTGCTACTGGGAAGGCTCGCTCCATCGTAGACCTCATCCTTGCTCAGGCAAGCCTCGAGGTCAAGAGCTGACCCATCTTAAATAATAAAATAAACATCAGCTTTCGAACAGAAAAAAACCGCAAAATCGGTCCATTCGTTTGGGAGCTACAATGCCCCAGATAGACCTACCTCAGATACACAGATTACTACCTATCACAGATTATTATTATTCCTATTATTGATTTTAATCAAGACAATGAGTGAATAATTTTAACATTACAATAAAATTTAATAATGTGTGGTCTCATCTAATGTAGTCAAACTTCAAGTATCTACCTACTTACTAGGTACATACCTACATAGTATCTATCTACTACCTACTTGGCTGGCACCGAGTAGTAGGTATAGTAATTCCTACTGGACATTCCGAATTACTTAAACATTATAAACCTAGCTCAAAGCGTCGTCGATCCGCTTTCACTCTGTTGCTACGCCCTATCAGGGTAAATATATTTTACTACCAATTAGACTTGACTGGCCTGGCACCGGCTTCAGGTAGATGAGTGCAGGTAGCGCTTAGAATAGTTATATTAATTTATTTTTCGTTTTTGAGTGCAAAACAAGTTTTATCATCTAGCAGCCAAGTCATGACGACGTTTAAAACGGGCTATTTATCACAAATAAAAAAAATCATGTCTGTCCTAATTACTGTTGAGGAGTTCCCTCGCCGGAAGCCAGCCCTGGGTGCATCAGCCATGTCATGATAGAATTTAGAACAGGCTATTATGGTTAAATCCATTTACAAAACTTTGTGTCTGTACTATTCACCGTTGAGGAGTTCCATCGCCGGAAGTCAACCCTGGGAGCAGCAGCCAAGTCATGATGGAGTTCAGAACAGGCTACTTATATTATAGTTAAATATATTTACTAAATTTCGTGTCTTTGTTGTTCGCCGTGGAGTTATAGTTCCACTATAATCTACCTACCTCCTGACTCCATCAAGAGACCAGCTCAACAGTACCAGATTATTGCATTGTTACTAAACTTACATCTGTATGCAAAATTTCAACTCAATCGGTTGTAAGACGTTATCACGTCAAAAAAAATACATAAGTACAGACAGATGAACCTCGTCCTTTTTTGAAGTCGGTTATAAATCACTAATAGGTGGGTAGGTATAGGTATTTGTTCAATGTTGTTTATACCTACCTACTGATGCAGCAAAGTTCATGAATCTAAGTAAAAGCAATATTGTAATAAGACATTATTTCTTAGTTAAAAATTCTGTGATGCACTTAGATTATGAAATAAAAATATTTTGATTCATGAATTTTGATCCAAGATTGTATTCTCTTTGCATTGTTGCACCAAGATATTATTTCTTGCAGCATTTACAAAAATTAAATCTTGTTTCAAGAGATTGTTTTTTTTTTACTATGAGCAGTGTTGCTGTATTATTTATGTTGTTTACCCGATTATCTCAGACTTACATCTCATCATCTCATAATCATCATCTGCAATCTCATTTGCTTTTGATAATTATGGTTTTTGAAATATAAAAGGCATAAAATATCATGGGTACAATTTCGATAATCTAGTTCACAAACATGGCGATAAAACTTTGTGGAAACAAAAAAAATTGGTTGTCAATAAAGTCAGTGTACGGACTAATGATATTCTAATAAACAGATATGTTATACATCTACAAAACCACAGAAAAAAGTGTGCCGCGGGGGAGAGCCAGCTCACATACACGGTGTGACGCAGAATAAAGGAAAAACAGGCCAATTGGCCTGTTTTCGAGTCTTCACGATTGCTCGCTCACAACATATCTGTTTAATAGAATATCATCTAGGCTTCCGCTCTGCCTATTCGTAAATCCGCCAATTTTATTTTTATACATGTATTAAACTGAAGGATAGGTACTGAACTGATTGGCAAGGCGATGAACAAATTTGGACAACAATCTAGATGAAATAAAAAAAAATCAATGTATTATCTTTCCTGACAGACAGACTTGCACCCCGCAAGTGCTGCCGGCGCGCCCATGGCATAAATAAAACAAACATTTAAAAATAATAAATAAATAAACCGTGAGAAAAAATAAAAACATTTACTTAGCTACCCTACTCCGAAATTAATTCAATCCAACTTCATGTCCTGCCGTTCTACTCACTCATATGGTGTATAATCCGAGAGAGAATAAGACAGCACGCTACGATGTTAGTATTTCGGATTTCAGAGTAAAGGCCCAGGCCTCAATATTTACCTAATAGTGAGGTGAGTAGGGGTACCTACCCCTACTGTACCATTGCGATAAAAGAAGTTCCATTTAAAATTAGTTTTTTTCTATGAATCTACAGTAGACACAATAGATTTCGATATGTTGGGTAAAATAAAAATCAAGTACTGGCAACATTTTAAACTTGCTGCTTGCTGCCAACCGCCATTTAATTCGTTCATTTCGTTCGTTGCGACTTGCGACCCGACGCGACGCAACTCACATATTGCGTCGCGTCGGGTCGGCGAATCATATTTTTCTGTCGTGAATTGCAAATATAGTGAGTGGATATTACCAAAATTAGCTGAATAAGATAATGGACGAGGACGGAACTACAGAAAACATCCTGGTATCCTGGGATGTGCCATCAGAAGTCGTGGAGAACTTCAAAAGTAAGTTGTGCATTTTTATTATGAACTATGGCGGCGGCGCGGTTCCGTGTGGGTAGCCCGGTAGGCGATGTACAATGAGGTTTTACCATCAGATTATATACCTATAATATCATTGGCGATGTAGGTAAGATCGTGATACAAAATTTCAAATTCAATCCGCTCGAAACCGCCGCCGCCGCGCCGCTACTAGGTACAGTTCGTGCCACGTAAAAAGAGACTTGACCCCGCCACCCCCGCCTCTTTCCGCCGCCCCGATGACGCCCGGTCCCCGTCCCGCACCGGGCGTCATCGGGGCGGCGGAAAGAGGCGGGGAGGCGGGGTCAAGTCTCTTCTTACGTGGCACGAACTGTAGGTACCTGTAGGTGCTGTTTCATCTTTTTCCAGCATGCCGTTTTAAAATAAATGAGAACCAAACTATGTTTGTATGAAGCGTCGACTGTGCTAGCAACTATATAAATTAGATATTAATACGCTAGCATCCCGTTTTGTTAAAACTGTGTGTAAATCGTGAAAGCTTAAATCAGTAGGTATAACGAAAGCGTAATGTATACCAGTATACCTATTAAATAAGTATTATATTAGGTATACTATTCCATTGTCATCATAATTGACCATGCTACTTATGAAAATAAAACTAATTACATGGAGTAGTGTTTTGGGTCGCACTTACTGGCAACGCTAAAATAAAAAAAATCTTCTAAGTTTATTACAGCTCTTAATCATCATTTATATTCAAAAGTTTTTTTTTTACAGAAAATGATATAAGCAAAGAACAATTCAAATATTTCGTTTCAAATGATATTTATTTGAAAGAAATTTGCCCGCATATTGGGCACCGAATAAACTTAAAAGTAAACTACAGGATTACATAGACGTCAGTTGCTGATACTGAAACCACATCTTCTATAAATGAAGATTTAATGATTAAGAAGCGATGCAATTTGATCAAGATCATCAATCATTTGTTCTGACGGATATCACTTTAGACTTGGATTCCTACTTAAATATACCAAGTAGGCTTTCACTGCCAGAATTTGATTTAAAGACTATCCTCCAATCATCTCCACAGGGAAATAGTGTTTTAAATTATTGTCAAAAATACAAACAATTGAATTCACAAAAAAGGAACATCGTTGTTGACGTTTTGATGAAACATCACTACACATTCATTGTTAACAAGTATGTAACACTTATGTTTTCCCATTGTAGAACTATTGTAGTGTTTGTTGTTCTAAGTATACGATTAAGTAGTAGCGTATGTAGGTTAAGTAGCTATAGTAGAATATTCTAGACACACTCACAGTAATCACCATGCAGTAGTTACTACACATTGTAGATTAGTGAAATACAAGCTTATTTAAGGTAAATGTGCAGTAAATCCTAAGATTTAGCAACGCCAGGTGGTAAATGTCCTTTTTGCACATTTACCTTAACATAAAGGGTGTAAAAGTACCCTTTACGCAAACGAAGGGCATTTGTTCTCCCCACCACTGCGAACATTTTTTGTTCTAGACCATACCTGGGAACCCCCTAGTTACCGAGATATTGGGGGTCAAAGTTCCAAATTTTGCACAGCTGTTTTTGTAAATATGTACTACTTTTTCAGATTATAACTTTACTTAAATTACCTCCATGACCCTTTTACTATTCAAAGCATCCATTACCACAATGTTTTAAGAGTGCTACATTGAGTTTTACCGTAAAATGAATTTTTGACCCTAAAAAAAAGTCCTTTCCCAGCAAAATTTTTCGCATAGGGGTACTTAGTTTGATGTACAGAATGTTTGGTTGACGTATGTGTGAAGGGTTAATTTACACTCTGTATGTAGGTACTGCTCAAGTACAGTCATGAGCACCAATATGTATACACTTTCCTAGATTTAAAAGCAATTTTCACGAGAAATAATGATTTTAACTTGGAAGTAGGATCTTTTTCATAAAAATACAAGTTCTAGAATACTATGTAACAACATGAAGTTTTAATCAGAATAGTAGGAGAAAAGCACTTTTAAAAGTTCTCAAGTGTTTACATATTGGTGCTTGTGACTGTATCTAGCTAATAAAATATATTAGAAGTAATTATAGGAGTTCAGACAGCAGTAGTTTAGGTTCGGTACTTGCATGTCAAACCAAGTGGATTGTATACTGCCTAGTGCAGTTCCAGTGAGAGAAATGTAGGTATGTGAAAAGTAAGAGATTGTGTCACAAGGGAACAAATTTATGTATTTTTGTGATCCTGATTCTAAATAACTTCATTTTATATTAGGCAATGAACACTGCTGTCTGGTTTACATAATGTCATTTATATTTCAATACAAATGGAAATAATCAGATTTTTTTTCCTCAGCAACATCAAACCAGAGGAATTGAATTTGCTAGCTGCAAAAATTGTTTCACTTTTCCCGACAGAAAGTATATACACATACTATATGAAAGCTGTGCCAACATCCAAATCTGCCTCAGGAAGATATGTGCCCTCTAAAGGCAAATTAGTGGACAAGGTCTGAAATCTGCTCTACATATCAGGAGCAAAGCGTAGGAGCACTAAATCCACTTACTTTATTAGGGATTCAGATGCAGAATCTGTGGAAAGTAATCAAGGTAAAATATGTTTATCATTGAGCTAAGTTGATTTGTATTGTTTGGAGCTACTTACACAAAAAAGATACTCCGTGTTCAAATGTCAGGTTTATATGAAACATGAAAAGACAATCCGTTCAGTCTTAAATATGTAGTAAATAATAATTTGGCATCGTATTTTGTAGGATTAGTCTCTGTATAAATATTCTTCTTTTAATTGGTGCTTTCTGCATTTTAAGGGATTTTCTTCTTTTTGAGATTGGAAGGTGCATACTTCAAAATTCTACTTCACTTTCACAAAGTATGGAAAAGTTACGATACATTTTTTCTTGGACTTATTTCAGAGGCGGTCTCAAATGATGACGCTATTTGGCTGAAACATAATAATGAGCCATGGGACCAAGTTTGTGAAAGGTGGAATAACACCTTTGAATTAAGGCACAAAAACAAAAATTTCAAACTGTACACGAATTTCTTGAAACATGGCCCATTTTAAAAGACGGCACAGCAGATACTCTGGTAAAACATTTCTCAAAATAATTACATTAAAAAAATTGAAATAGATGGCCTGATTCCTTAGAATCAGGCATTCTATTTGAATTACTGAATGAACACTTTTTCAAATGGTCATAGTTTCAACATTTACCCTACTGTCCCATTTGGAATGCTCACTCTGTATTATGCAACTCTGTTTCATATTTCCTTATTGTTACAGATACTTTTAGATTTTGAGAAACAATATAAAGAGAAGTCACTTAACTTTTATAAAAACTGGGAACAATTTTTCTCGAAACATTTGAACCTTAGAGAATGTATGGTGACTAATGAAGATGCAAAAGCAATCATTGAAGGTCTAGGAAATATCATTGGCGACGGTAAGTACGTAAATATTTATCCAGTCTATGTTGGCCTAGTGGGTAGTTACCCTTCCTAAGAATCTAGCGATCCCAGGTTCAATCCCCGGTTAGGGCAAATATTTTTGTGATAAACACTAATATTTGTACCAGAATTTTAGATCTATTCTATCTATTTACAAGTATTTATAGTAGCCATGTTGGTATATCGTCCTAGTACCTAGTACCCATCTGTGCCATGCCATGCCATGCCATGCAATAATACAAGTCTATCTTGAGTTAAATTTTGAAGTAGGGTAAATCGAGGTTAAGAACAAATTACTCACCGATACCTACATATAACATTGGTATCCCACCAAACATACATGTAATAAATAGGCCAAATTCTTATATGTGGCATATAAGAATTTGGCCTATTTATTACATGTCACAAAAGTAGTGAAGAAGAACTTGGTCTATTTAATATAATATGTGTTTTGGTGTGATATCAATGGTTGAGTAGCCGAGCCTAACATATTTAATACACTTCATTATGACATGATCAATAAAAATGCATTTTAAATTGGTTGTCTTTTAAAATCTGTATTAATTTCTTAAAATGTTTTATTTCAGACAAAAGAATACCTGTCCAGATTTACCTGTTAGGTTTTTTAATACCACCTAAAGGCCGAAAATCACGAAAAGTCAAGTTCTCAACTTCTGAATCAATCCGGGGCCAACTTCTGAATCAATCCGGGGCTTATTGGTCCAAATAGATGTAAGTATTGTATGTACCCAATTAAAATTTAATGGACTGATATAGGGTGGTTCCGCCGGTTTTCGTCCACTTAGTGGAGTTGACATATTTGTGGTGCGAAAATAATATGTTGAAGTGCCCCAATTTATGTTAGTTCCAGCTTTTGCGACTTAATTTTTCGTAGAAGTCGTTTATATCGCGCCTCCATTCAATCTTCCGCCCCCTATTTCCCTTCCTTAGGAGAGATAGTTTGAGTTCCAGGAAAGGACATAGGATAGTTTTACTCCCGGAAATCTTCCCCTAAAGGGGTGAAATGTCGACTAAAAACGGTGAACTGCAAGGCTTAAACTAGTTTGACATCTCTAACTTAGTTCATAGCTATAGCCGTCCTTTTCTCGCACTGCCTTTTAGTAGAAGATAGCAATAGCCTAAGTTAAGTTTAGTTTGTGCACAACAGAATCGACACCATTATCTGCTTTCTCAAAATTATTAATTTTTTTTTGGTTTTTCATACAAATAACTTTGAATGCTCTGACCCTACAATATACACGCTGTGGTTTTGTAAACGTGGTAAATTTAACAGACATGTTGTCATAGCAGTAGATAGTGTGATTCTATGCTCAAGGGTGTCTAAAATGGCCGCTTTAGCAGAATCGTAATATTAATCATGTTAAAAATATTAAATTCTTAAAATGGACTTTATAGTTATAGACATAAAGTCTATTTTAAGAATTTGAAATTTTTAACGTGATTCATACTAAGATTCTGCGTGGATTCTGATAAAGCGGCCATTTTAGACCCGCTGTAATAAACACCAATATTTTTTTTAAACTGAGATTTTTTTTTTTAATTTTTCTAAAATTATGCACGCATAACATCTGCCATGCATTTACCTTTAAGCGAACTGCTGATGCCGGGTCAATGACCTAGCAGCAGAGGTTTACGAATGAAAAAGCGATCCCATTCATACCCTCACAACCTACTTAAATTGATGCCAGATCAATGTTCGATTATAATCATTGAATTAAATCTTATATGTTTTTGCTAAATTTGTTCAGTTTCAATAATCTAGTACCTAACCTCTAAAATTGTGTTTTTAATGCAGGACGCCGGAGATATCGACAACGTAATCCAAACCCAGAAAACTAAGGCGGCAGCGCGGAAAGACACCGTGAACCATACGTGCTCATACAAGGACCGCTGCAAAACTTCTCCCAGATATACATCGTAATTGATGATGTCAAATACCACATGCAGTCAGCTGCAAAGGCGTTCGACTTATTGTTCAAGATATACCACGTCTTTCACGCTAAGTATCCCCAAGTGGCTGAGCACCTCCTCGTAATCATTAAAAAAAAAGTGTACCAAGTCCATACAGCGTATGATTCAGTACCACCATAAATATAGTCTATGTTTTAAACTTAGATGTGTAAAATTATAAGGTTAGTTTTATAAAAGTTCGTCAAATGTAAAAAATGTAGGTACTGAGTTACCGAAATCTGAGCTGACATTTGGTCTTATGGACGTGTATAAAGCCCTGCCTAAATGTAATTTCTTGTTGTTACATAAATGTACCGCCTAAAATTTATCTGCTTTGTTCTAAGGTTGACTGTTAGAGAATACTTTGTGGCGTCAATTTTGTACGAAAAAAGTAAAATAATTCCATAAAATGCTGTGTAACGAGTGCAAAGCGGATATTGGTAATTTTAAAAAATACATTTTACATTTAGAACTAATTCATAAAATAAAAAATAACTTTCATTGTCCTATTGAAAATTGTCAGAGAATGTATGGTACAAAGTCCTATTAAGAAAAAAATTGGAGTCTCTAAGGCACCAAAAAGAGTAATTCCAAAGTTATTATGTCTTTAAAGGATGAATACGTTCATTTGGCACCTTTGAGAAATAGTTTAAAGTTGTTTTTAGAATTACCACACGTCCTGCTTGACAGTCCGCTAGTATAATTTACCTGAGTGATAAGTTCAGAATTAAACCCGTTCTATGTTCAATCTTAAGGCGAAAGCGCCAGGGTAGCCCGCGAAATTAATTTTATTTTTAGGTTTTTTTGCAATTTGCTGGTCAGTATTAAGTTGTACGTTAATTAATATATGATTCGCGCCCGTAACAAATATGTATTTACAGAATTATAATCATTAAAGTCATCAACACAACTCTCAAAGACCACGTAACTCCAAAGAATAACTGTTTCATGAAATCATCATTCTTTGGAGTTACGTGGTCTTAGAGAGTTGTGTTGATGACTTTAATGATTATAATATGATTATGATATAATATTTTGATCGACGTACAACTTAATACTGACCAGAAAATTGCAAAAAACGTAAGAAAATTTGAATTTCGCGGGCTACATTAGCGCTTCCCCCTTAATACATTGTATTCTATTCAAAATAGAAAATTTTAGAATTTTATGTAGGTACATATATATATAAATCACTTGGATACTATAATGTAGTATCCTGCTAATAGTAGCTATCCTTTAGTGTCAAGTAATTTTCAGAATACATAAATGATAAATTTACATTTGACTTTCATTTCATTATTTAGTACAAACATCATCTTAATAGGTATAAATGGGTTTCGAAAATGATTTGGCGTGTATAGATTAGATTTATTTAGGTACTTGTATGTTTTTGATTTATATAATCAAGCGTTTTATATACTTGTTGTAAAATGGAACTTAGGTATTCCATTCAAATCACATACGTTTTTCTTTTAAGCGTGTTTAATTCTTCTCGTGAAAAGTTACATTCTTGTCGTAGAATGGAACGTATTCCATTCGATTTACATAGAGCGAAAAGAGTTAAATATGATAGCTATTTAGAACAAGATATCTTCAAATTAAAATAGCTATCATATTTAACTCTTTTCGCTCTATGTAAATCGAATGGAATACGTTCCATTCTACGACAAGAATGTAACTTTTCACGAGAAGAATTAAACACGCTTAAAAGAAAAACGTATGTGATTTGAATGGAATACGTTCCATTTTACAACAAGAACAAAACGCTCTTGAGTGAATTATCTCGGCTATTTAGAACAAGATATTTTCGTTCTTGGGTCAAGTCATTTAGCTTTTGGAAAAAGAGCCCTACTTTTTTGAGCGGAATTATGATCCCTTTTACAACAAGAACAAAACGCTCTTGAGTGAATTATCTCAGGCATTTAGAACAAGATATTTTCGTTGTTGGGTCAAGTCATTTAGATTTTAGAAAAAGAGCTTTACTTATTTGAGCGGAATATAGTCCCTTTTACAACAAGAACAAAACGCTCTTGAGTGAATTATCTCGGCTATTTAGAACAAGATATTTTCGTTCTTGGGTCAAGTCATTTAGCTTTTGGAAAAAGAGCCCTACTTCTTTGAGCGGAATATGATCCCTCTTACAACAAGAACAAAACGCTCTTGAGTGAATTATCTCAGCCATTTAGAACAAGATATTTTCGTTCTTGGGTCAAGTCATTTAGCTTTTAGAAAAAGAGCTTTACTTCTTTGAGCGGAATGTGGTCCCTTTTACAACAAGAACAAAACGCTCTTGACTGAATTATCTCGGCTATTTAGAACAAAATATTTTCGCTCTTGGGTCAAGTCATTTAGCTTTTAAAAAAAGAGTTTTACTCTTTTGGGCGTAATATGGGCCCTATTACAACAAGAATAAAACGCTCTTGAGTGTATTATCTCAGCTATTTAGAACAAGATATTTTCGTTCTTGGGTCAAGTCATTTAGCTTTTGGAAAAAGAGCTTTACTTCTTTGAGCGGAATATTGTCCCTTTTACAACAAGAATAAAACGGTCTTGAGTGAATTGTCTCAGCTATTTAGAACAAGATATTGTCGTTCTTGAGTCAAATCATTTAGCTTTTAAAAAAAGAGCTGTAGATCATTTGAAACGCATTCACTGAAAAAAATATTACTTGAAACACCAACCGAATATTATTTGAGTCAAGATCTTTTGTGTTTTCGATATAAGGAAAGTCGAAAACGTCTTCGATTGAGATACAATATGTTTCGAAACAACAATTTTTAGATTTTAAGTCAAGAGACAATTAAGTTTTGATCTAAATAAGTAGTTTTTGGACTAAGAACTATAATATGAAACATAAAATATCTCAATCGAAGACATTTTCGACTTTCCTTATATCGAAAACCCAAAAGATCTTAACTCAAATAATATCACTTGTTTCAAGTAATTTTTTTTTTCTGTGTGGCTTAGATAAATGATGGTGTGGATGCTGAATAATTTGAGATAGTGGCTTCTATTGTTTGAAAGGGAGAGAAATGGATTTAGCCTAGTTTTTTTGGCAGTGTATTGGACCGCTATATTATCATTTGTAAATATTACCGTGTAAGCTTTTGATAAATGATAAATAATGATGATTGATAAATGATTTTATTTTTTGTAAGTAGGTTTTTACTAACACTTTTACACGTCAATCATATTTTTTTAAACTAGATGAGGTTGGCGTTTCCTATCTGACTACTCTGAGAAGACAGGCCGAAACAAACTCAGAGATATTTGCAGCGTGTTAGCCTTATTTATGAAAACTATGTTTTTTTTAAATCTTTATTTCTTTGAAAGGGTTTTATCACTTAGTGATAATGTCACCCCCGTTACACTAAACAATGAGTAATGAACAGTTATTATTATAATTATGACCTACATAATAGTGTTGTCAACAACATCCCAGCCTCCTCCGACAAAGGGGGACGCTAAATTCTTATAGAATTCAAATTTTTCTCACACCTAACCCGAAATATGTCCGAATGATAACGATGTATCGAAAGTAAATTCTAAGACTCATTTTCAGCGATGCATAACGCCTGATTACCTACCCTCTCTACATAATATTACAATTCCGTTTCGAGCCAGTTATTTACTGAAATTCAACAGATTTTACTGAACACCGCTACTGAATTGCCAATAGTGTCACAAGAGGACTTTAAATCCAACAGAACTTCAGTGGAATTTTAGCTTCGGCGCGTTTTTTAACCGGACTTTCGGCCAAACACGTCATCCTTCATAATTGGGCAACTGGTCTCACTGCCAGCGAGTAACGAGAAGCGAGTTTTACTAGAGCAGTGGAGGCACAGTGGTATCGGCCTCGACTTATGAGTTCCAGGTCGTTTTTTCAAACCCAGGCAGACACTTTACTTTGTGTATTTAATTTACCATTGCTCTCAAAATGGAGAAGAAAAAAAACGCGAGGAATCAAAAAATTCGAAGTCACCAACCCGCACTGGGTCCGCGTGGTGGATTACGACCCACTCCCTCTCAGAGAGAGGAGGCCTATGTCCCAGCAAAGGGAACATTATAGGCTTATTATGAGTAACAGTGAGTGCGCGACGGCGACAAGCGATTACTCGCTGGTAAGCGTATGTACAGACGCCAGCACATCAAGCTACTACAATCTGTCAAATTTATTTAATAGATTTTGAACTTTATCTCTAAAGCATAAGGTTCTAAGTTGATTGGTAATATTTGACAGTTTCGGGTAGCTTGATGTGCTGGCGTCTGTACCAAGCGTGAGTCTTTCAGAGAGTCTTCTGCCAGCTAAGCGAGTTTCTCTGAGCGAGTACTCTCTATGAAAGTTCTTGTCGCTGCGACAAGCGAGTACTCGCCGGTGATGTAAACAGTCAACGATCAACTATTAATATACAACATGTCCCGGAATTAACGCATACCACCAAACCACAATTAGAATATTATGCTATAATTATAATACAATAAATATGTTATAACTATAAATAATAGTCATTATAAATAATGACTATTATTTATAAAACATTGTTTATTAATTAAATCAGTTATTCTGATTTTGGGAGGAAATATTGTGGTCAATACTTTCCACATAAGTAACGGCGGATCATGCTATTAAGCTATTTGGTAGTATAGGCCTTTAACATGCTTTCCAAGACACGGAGGGGTATGTAATGAATAGTTACCCAGTGGTAGTGGTCACGAACCGACCGCGGCAAGCGTACCTGAAAGAAAGAAAGAAAGAAAGAAAAAAGAAAGAAAGAAAGAACGAAAGAAAGAAAGAAAAAAATACGTTTATTACCTAGTTATTATTTTTTACCTAGTTAAACCTTCGTTCGACCCGTGAGGCTTTTATTATTTAGCCACGAGCCCCCCCATTAGCACAGACCACAGTGTATCATTAGTTCTAATCATCACTTACTTGCGAGGGAACCCGGTCAGCTGCCAGCGAGACAATTGTCATTTACATGACAATCGATATCAATTTTTTTAATAGTGACACACCAGGCTATGCTTTGTACGAGAATTTTCTATTACAAGCAATCATTTTATTATGATAAGTATTTTATTATGATCGAAAAAAAAAGTTTCTAGCGTATGTTTACTTGACAAACACGGTATGAAAATTCAATTTCAATACGCTAGTATTTAATGAATACTTCATGGAGTAACATTACAGGTATCCTAACGGTCCTCCTCCTATAGGTATCCTATCGGTGAGAGGGAGTACCGGTATTCACCAACCCGCTCTAGGCCCGCGTGGTGAATAACGCGGGCCTAGAGCGGGTTGGTGAATGTCACGTGTCTTTGAATTGTGGTTCTAGGATATACCGATTTCCTCACGATGTTTTCGTCCACCGTTTTGAGAGCAGTGATGATGTAATTATTTACGAGTAAAGTCCCTTTCTGGGTTCGAATCTATGACCCACAATTCGTAAGTCGCGGCCGTTTCCATTGGCCCACCACTGCTCTTGCTTAGCAGTTTTTTTTATAACCTACTGAAATTCCAACCCCCCTGGGTTGAAATTTTAGTAGGTTTAGGTCCAGAATCATGTACGGAATTCATGATAACCGGTTGCGCGTCGATATCCGTGCCACAAAAATTATATTATTTAAAAGAGACGATTCGCCCGTTTCGAGCGAGTATATTCGTGCGAATCGACTAATAAGTCAACATTTCCCCATATCGGCGTACATCGGTTACATTGTTACCTCTATACAAAGGTGCCACATTAGTGGTATAATGTGAAACAGCTTTATGTATGGGAGTGGGATTTATGGGAGTGGTAGGGGACGGGAGGGTGTAATTACCTATGTCAAATAGGGAATGAGTTACGAAATGTCATGTCAGACGTAATAAATATTAGGTAGTGTACGGTCACCAAAAGTGATAAGTAACCTGGATTTTCGGATATAGTTGAAGTTTAGTAAGAAACCGTTGGATGTTTTCGAATAAAATTAATTTAAATAATAGAACACAAACAGTTGTTCATTTATCAATTTAAATTTCGATAAATATGTAAAAAAAACAAAGAAAAAAAAAGAAGAATTGCGTAACACACTTTCAATCTCAATCTGAACCATTTTGAAGGATGCTGCAAATTCATTGCTTCATATGTTCGAAAAATTTGTTTGCTTGAGAACGTAAATAATGGAATGGATACCTAGCATATATCCTGAAGAATATCATATTTATATTTTTCTGATTTTGTTTAATGTAGTCGATCATATAGGTACTTTTATTGTTTCTAAAACTTGCGTTTTTTTCTGTTTAGGTCCTGTAAGCCCCTTAATTCGCGAACGCAGTGTACTTTACTTGTGCCTAAACATTCTAAGAAACAGACGTGTTTTAGAACATTTTCAATGCCATTCTCTTTCTATATTATTCATAAGACTAGCAAGAATACAACAGCACATGCATGCATCAATAACGTTTGTACTCGGTCCTTGACCAAAAAGTCCATTTCACATTGAAACTATGAATGGACTTTTGAAATGTAAGCAACCTTTTAAAATTGTAAGGAGGATAATATCTTACAATTTTAAAATGTTGCTTACATTTTTATTCTGAAAAGTCTGGAAAACATGTTTTTCTACAAACTGCACAACAGTTTATAGAATACTAGCTGCGCCCCGCTGTTTCATTTGCGTAAATGTCGATCCCCTGGGAATATCGAGATAAAAAGTAGCCTATATATTAATCCAGAGTGTCAGCTACTTCCAAACAAAATTTTATCAAAATTGGTCCAGCCGTTTGAGCGTGAAGAAGTAACAAAGATATAAACACACACACACTCACAAATTTCGCCTTTATAATATTAGTGTGATTGTGTGCTTTTTAGTATGTGTTAAATAAACGTATTTCTTTCTTTCTTTCTGTACTAAATAATTTTTGTTGTTATTTTAGTGTTTATCAGTGGCCTTCTATTTTTTTAAGAGTACATACTTAGAAGTTAGCTGTGTGTTTCCCGAACAGAATAAAATAAAATAGTGTCCCGTTTTCACCCTAACGGCACTGAACCCTAAAAAACACGTGTCCATTGCAGTTCTTTTGCAATATTTTTTCTATTTCTTTAATATTTCTGTGATGGAAAACTTCAAGGATGGGTTAATTAAAACGCTAGAAATAGCGAAAGGGCGGATGGTGGAAGGGAAGGCTGAACCTACAGAGTTATGTATAGGCATTATATTCCGGTCTTGGATGACGTAAAGGGCGGGTAACGCCCATGCAGCGCTGCAGCAAAGTGAAGCGAGATGAATTTCTAGCGCTTTAGCGGAACTTTGTGTACAGTACCCTGCGATAAATATTGCACATCGACCTTTGGAAAGAGACAATCGGCTAATTTCGGCTTCGTAGAGCGTTATCTCTGTCGCACGAAATACAAACAGTTCGGTATCTATTAGGAGCTGTTAAAACAATTATGATTTGCTTGTTTTGATAATTATTTTTATTCTTTGTATAAAATACAAAAAAAAGGTAAAGGTCGATGTACAGTATTTATCGCCGGGTACTGTACCTAAGTCTGTACAAAATATTTTTATTTTGCAACGCAACAACGCCTGTATTCCGTGAATAGTTTCTAGGGTTCCGCACCTCAAAAGGAAAAACGGAACCCTTAGAAGATCACTTCGTTGTCCGTCTGTCTGTCCGTCGGTCAAGACCCTTTTTCTCAGGAACGCGTGGAGTTATCAAGTTGAAATTAATATCAAATACTCAGGGCTGCAATCTCTAGAAGCAATGAAAAATCAAATTTCTAAGTCAACGCAATCAAAAGATACGGGCGTTTATGTTCCAAAATCAAAACCTATTGGGTACTTCCCGTTGATCTAGAATCCTGAAATGTGGCAAGAAGCAATGTCATGTAGTACAAGTCAAGGAAAAAATCCGAAAACCGTAAATTTGTAGCTACAGCAAAAAAAATTGCGCAGGACAACTTTTTATTTATTTATTTATTTTAAAACACATACAACTATTATCACAGGCTTACCTAATACGATAGTGTAGTTATAACAACAACATGCTAACATTGCTAATATTGTACTACAATTATATATTATTATTAAGGGGCTTCCAGGACCCAAAACAAAAAATTCTTTTAACAATAAAAGTACACACAACACAATATAGGCTACAGTACAAAACAAAAAAGTCTTTAGAAACAATAAAAGTACACACAATATAGGCTGCAAAAACAGAAATATATGTATATGAAATTTAAAAAATTAGAAGGTTGTCGCGGCTTGCCTGTCTGCCTCAATAAATTAGGGCCTCCAGTCAGGGCTTAAAAAAAACTAAGCGACTATACGCTGAGGGGAATACAGGCCTTTTGCTCCAAAGTCAAAGGCAAAGTCAAAGCATTTATTTCAAAAAGGCACAAAAGTGCCTTTGTTGTAATTTTTGACGTTCAAAAGAACGTCAAAAATTACAACAAAATAGAATTGATTCTAGTCGCTCATTCCAAAAGGTAGTTTTCGTATGCAGAAGAATGGGTTTTACAATATTTTGCATACATAAATATAATCTCCCCTGTGGGGACTACGGACCACGGCTTTTGGCCTCCCTGGGGGAGAACAGCGAGTGACAGGCTGCGTTACAATTGCTTAACACATTATCAATCGGAATCGGTTTCATTTTGATAGTTCAGCAACATTAATTGTGTAATTTACGTGTTGAGCAGACAAATTTTCCGAACATTCGCTGAACAAAATAATTACTTAATACAGGACATTAAGACTTACTGACTTTATACAGTAAGAAGAAATGTATGTAAAACAGTAAAAGACAAAACAGTAACTTTTACTGAAGTGTGAGTAAATTTCACCACCATTACTGTAATGTGAGTAAATTTCAATGGTTTGAACTAGGGATGTTATGGATATGAAATTTCGGATACGGATATGAAATTATTTCGGATTATCCGTTAGTTTCGGATAATTTCGGTTACGGTTATTAATTTTAGGAATTTCAAAAGTACAATACAAATAGTTAATAAAATAGTTTTATTTATATGTAACTATTTGGTAGGAATTACAACCAGTCTGTGAGTTATTACCAGTGATCGGACTAGGTAGATTGATTTTTGGTACTTGTATCACAAATGCCCACAGAAAGAATAACATGGATAAGCCGTTTTCCCGGAAAGTAATTCCGGTATTTCCGGAAATTAAATTTATATTTTATTTATTTATTTATTATATTTATATTATTATTATTTCATGCTGTATTTTTGTTTCTGCTGCATGTATTGTATAGTTATTAAATTGTAAATCCGTAATTGGCTGTAAGACTAGCTTATATATCTTAAGATAAAATTTCAGATTTTGTGATTAATAAATAAATAATTTCCGGATCTAATTAAATATTGTTATTGTTGGTAGTGATATTATTACTACTCAATTCTAAAATAAATAAAAAAATTAAAGGAAGATATTAAAACTAAATTAATTTATTATTTATCTGTTTTCACGTAACGTTTTCACAACCCAGTAAACAAAGAAGCGCACTTTACGAACCGAAGTCGTCATGTCGTCAGTGGGCGTACGCATTGCTTCGATAACCGGTTAGTGCACCACCCATGAGCCTTTGTTCTGGTTGGTCGTTGGGTTGTGTCAAATCGTGAATGTGTGCCGTAAAAAAAAAATGAAGAATAAGATATAGCTCATTTTAATACAACTCCAACCTAAGTTCCGGTTTTTTTTAATAACCAACCAATTCCGAATTTCCGGAGGAATGTCCATATTAATATATACGTTTCGGATCAATGACCCCAATTCAATCTACCTACTCCGATCACTGGTTATTACAGCTATTTAAATTAAAAATGATTATAAATAAATGTTGAATGTTTATCTACTTAATCTACCTAAAATGAAAATGTAATAATAAAATTATTACTTATACTTATTTAGTAATTTCGTATTCAAAGAAAATATTAAAATTAGATTTAAATTTAGAATGCACATTGCACATATTTATTTACTATGATTTAAGTTTAACATAACAATCATAGCTATCTTTATCTTGTGTCACAATTAGGCTCCGTCCCTATCCGATATTATCCGAAACTTTTATTTCGGATTTGGTTACGGTTACGGATAATTTTTTTTATCGGATATCCGATAGTTTCGGTTACGGTTACGGAGCTCCCTAACATCCCTGGTTTGAACGATATCATCAAATGAATAAAACAGCTAATTTTGTGACCTTTTAGCTACTTAAAACGTTAAAGTTTACTGTCATGACGGTAACATATTGCTACAAGCTTTAACTGTTTTCGGATCAGTAAAAAAT
The DNA here is from genome assembly GCA_927399505.1 of Luperina testacea. Classification (NCBI taxonomy): domain Eukaryota; kingdom Metazoa; phylum Arthropoda; class Insecta; order Lepidoptera; family Noctuidae; genus Luperina; species Luperina testacea. The sequence goes on from OV656780.1 coordinate 2,052,499, forward strand.
ACTGTTATGAACGTTACGCTCATAAGGAACTGTTCAAAGCAGTTCAGCAGTGCGATTCTGTAACCATCTCACCGTGAAAACTTAAGTGAAGTGAACGTGGAGTGAGCTGTCAATAGTATAAATTTGTAACAAAAACAAACTCATTTCACCTAAGTTTTCACGGTGAGATTTTTACAGAATCGACGGGCAGGTTAATGTTTTTTCATTTTTATTTACTGCTTCTTTCTTTCAGTGTAATGAAGAGATTGATTGATTAGATTCGGATTAGCAATTTGCTTCAAAATGATTCAGATTCCGATTGATAGTGTGGTACGCAACTAAGGTGCTGGATCGGATTAACCCTTCAAGTTTAGACAGAGCTGTATCTATAATACCCACATTTCACAAATGTTTCATTCCCATGTCCAATAGGGGGCGTGCCTATCGCCGTATTGAAAGCCATATATATATACCGAAATCATGTGTTGATGGTGGGCATAGTTTCATTAATCGCTAGTGTGTGAATAAAGGAAGCAAGCAATTGCTAAACAGCATATGTTAGTACTTACAATGCGTGCCACGTAAGAAGAGACTTGACACACCACGTGGTTTGACATGCGCAGTACACGATTTTAGGTATCTTTAGCGGTATGAGGTCTGAGTGCGGGACGGGACCGGACGTCATAGGGGCGGCGGAAAGAGGCGGGGGAGGCGGGGTCAAGTCTCTTCTTACGTGGCACGCACTGTACTGCACATTCCTGTTTCTTTTAGCAGTCATCATCTGCCTAGCCTTTTCCCAACTATATTGGGGTCGGCTTCCAGTCTAACCGGATGTAGCTGATTATCAGTATTTTACATGAAGTGACTGCCTGTCTGACCGCCACAACTCTGTTACTGGGTATTAATTTACCCCTTGGTAAGACTGGTTGTCAGACTTTCGTAACGAATGTCAAAGATCCACGAAGGATAGCCGGGAAAAACTGCTTAACGTGCTTTCCGAAGCACGGAGGGGTCTCGGTATGTAAAGATAGTCACCCATCCACAGACCAACCGCGGCAAGCGTAGCTTAACCGGGTCGATCGACCTGTGCAACTGTTATTATTTAGCCACGGGCCCCTCTCCAGTCTCTAAAGTAAATAATAAAAATTAGACAGCATAAACATAATCAGTCTATAATGTGTCTACTACTGTGACACAGGTCTCGGACTCTTGTGAGAGGAAGTGGGCCGTAATTCACCACGCGGGTCCAGTATAAGTTAGTAGATGACAAATATCTTTGAATTTTTGGTTTAGGACATGCCGGTTTCCTCACCATGTTTTCCTTCAGCGTTTTGAGAGCAGTGGTGATGAAATAATTCATACATAGTAAAGCGCCTGTTGGGGTTCAAACCTACGGCCTACAACTCGTAAGTCGCGGTCGATTACCACTGAGCCATCACCGCTCTCATTAAAACTAGGTTCATGTATCTAAAGTCAATTAGTTTTAGTTTTAAAATCAATTTTCCTAACGCTTAGCTCACACCTTTCAGTAGCTACTTCGCTGTCAGTTCATACCTGCATAGATAACTAAACGCTAGCCTATAAATAAATCAAATGAAAATCATTTCTCTATTTCAAGATCGCTTCTGTGCCAAATACGCGAGCCATCTAATCGCTATCTGTAATTATAGTATATAAGTGCATCTGCATTGCAATTTGTCGGCTTGTCAGTGCAGACTTAGGACGTCAGAATGCAGCTGACGATCCAAATTCAAATTTCGAAGACATCTGTCAGTTTGATTTTATTTTTAGAACGTTCCAGTAGTAGGTAAGAGAAAAAGGCGGTTTCGTTTTTCTTTGAGGACTTATATTTTTTATCAAAGAATAAATAAAATAAATCATAAATATCTGTTGTTGTTTTAAACGTTTTTTACCTGGTTTTGTTTTGATCAAAACGTTGACAAACCTTTGACTTCAAGTGCACTGTTAAAAAAACACGTGTAAAATTAAACACGCTTTTCTGAGGTGACATTTTGGTAAAAAAATGTAAAGCTAATAATTTTCTGTGTACTGAATATTTACGCCTGTAGGCATTTTAGAATTAATTAGATGTCTATTTGACTCTTGATTTAACGCTTTATCATTCCAGAACGCCTATGAGGGCTGGACTGGAAGACATTCCAGGTAACATTCGATATACAGCGTGTGTGTGCAAGGATGACATTTAAGTTATATGATTCTAACATTAAAAATAATTTCTTTTTTAAACAAACATTGTTTTTACATATAGATATGCATTATTATTTTGCATCAAGCAAGCTGGCTAATAATAAAAATACAGTAACTAATATTTTTTTCCTGTAGAAAGTTTTATCCCAATATGTTTAGCTTGCAACATATCCATACTAAAATTATAAATTCGAAAGTAAGTCTGTCTGTCTGTATGTTACCTTTTCACGCCTAAACAAATAAATAAATAAAATAAAATAAAAAAATATGATCATACACGTACGCCAGTTTACAGTACCCGGCGATAAATATTGCACATCGACCTTTACCTTTTTTTGTATTTTATACAAAGAATAAAAATAATTACCAAAAGAAGCAAATCATAATTGTTTTAACAGCTCCTAATAGATACCGGACTGTTTGTATTTCGTGTGACAGAGATAACGCTCTACGAAGCCGAAATTAGCCGATTGTCTCTTTCCAAAGGTCGATGTGCAATAATTATCACCGGGTACAGTACATTACATTATTTTCTTGCTACAAAATATTAAAATATGTTTTTTTATGTTATCCTGCATGCATTTATATTCTTGTATGTGTACATAATGTTTGAGCAAATAAATATCTATATTTATTTATTTTATTTATTTATTTTTATTTTACTATTTATGTACACACATATATAAACAGACACGTAATAATCAGAACAGAAAAATAGGTACAAAGGTGATGCTTATTTCATAAGAAATCTCTTCCAGCATACCTGCGATAGGACAATAAAAAGAGAGATGTAGACAGCGTGTGAAAGAGTAAAGGAGACAAAAATAATACATACAAACTAATCTAAAAACAATTCACTTAATAAAACTAAACAAATATTACAAATAAACATACATACTTCTATAATAAATATCACTAGGATGTTAATAAATATTAAAACGTAATCATAAAAACAAAAATAAATACATACACAACTATGATAAAGTGGAAAGATAGTGTTCTTTTACTCTTCTCTTAAAAACTGCAACAGTTTGGCAGTCCCTAATTTCAGGCGGTAGTGAATTCCACAGCCGCGCCGCAGCCGCACTATATCTTATCTTATCTTAGATTTGTGAATACTGAATAGGTATTTAATCACCATCAAGAGGTGTGTAAACAGACCTTCCAGTTCCATTTCTGTTAGTGTTTTGAATTTGTCCGGTAGATAGCCATACCTGTCCAACCAGATAGGTCCTTACGTACGGTAGGTAGTACGTAAGAACCTATACGGACTCTGTGACACGAACCTTTAAAGTTAGAAACGGTCAACGGCCTTACGCCAAAAAAACATTGACCATAGACAATATCAAATACTGTGTCATCATTCCTTTTAAAAAGCCAAACAAAAGACCCAAACATTGCAACCAATACACTAAATCGCGGTATCGATTTAAATCGATTAGAATCGCGTGTCAGTAGATTCTATCGGGTGCCGTGAATAAAATTAAACTCGACCTCAAAAGCCCACGAAAACGCGTGCCGATCGTAAATAGTGCCGGACGAAACAATAAACAGTCTTTTATTATCGATTATAAAACATTGCCACTTCACTACGAACTTTGATTTTGTTTTTGAAGCCACTGTTGACTTGATTTTTATGTAAGTACCAAAAGCTTTTTCTCATGATTTTGAGAATGATGATGACAGCTTTTTTTTATGATGATAGCTGAGCTGAATATATGGTGTCTCTATCCTCGAACACACTGGCGGGCATGGCCAAAAAGCACGCTGTCTCACCTGGCATCATGTCCGACAGAGATATGTAGTATCAGTGATGAGCAATTAGACGCTAGTTTCCATGTATAACGTCTATAATAGTTCGCACGCACACAAACACCGTTCCGAACTAAAACGCGCCTAAAAAAATACAAAATGTCCTTTGGAAAATCGAGTTTTATGAAAAAACCACTAAATCAATCAATTAAACATTAAGTTTATTGATCACTTCAATAATTAAGCTTTGTAGAAACCGTCTTTGTTTTGAAAATTATACATCTCTTTTATTATTTATCTACACCCAAATTTACGTTAAAATTAGCAAGAAAAATGAAACTTTGTTGGCTCATAACTTTTTAATGGCTTTTTATTTTACTATTCTATTTCGGTAAAGACAAAATTAATAAGAAGGAAAAATTATGTCATTTTTAACTTTGGATGTAAAATGTCAAACAGTGAAGTAATACCCTCCTGAAATTTGTATGGAAAAAATATTGACTAGTGCCACCTTAACATTGAACCACATTTATCTCACAACCTGTATAAGATATTTTAAGCCTTTCATAAAGTAGCAACAAGTTCCTCATTCTAAGCGGCTTTTGGAACTAACATGGATTAATTTCTAACTCGCTAAAGACCGCAACTCCGTCTGGGTGTATTTTGTATAACATAATTTTTTTATACAAATATCCTGGATGAAAAGAAGCCTTTATGCTTCTCTAGGTCCTAGACTATCTATCTTTCATCCATCATTCCGTGGTTTAGGCGTGAAAAAATTACAAATAAAGAGACAGTTACTTTCGCATTTCTAATATTGCCTATTAGCGATCCGTCCCCTGCTTCACACCGGTTTTCTAATTTGACAAGTAATTAATAATTAATTAATTATTAATAATAATTAATTATTAATAATTAATTTGACTTCCTTTATTATATTAAGGTTCACACATAAAACTTCCGATCTAGATGCTCTAACCGATGGTGTAAGCCGCACCAAAATCCATTGTTAAGTTTTAAGTCACACAGACAGGTCACCCGAAAAGCCACTTAATAGTTTCATGAAATTTATAGATACAGATATAATATAGTATGGATGGTACTTACGGACGTAGCTAGCTAGATTTTAGATCTAGTTTGCGGCAAACCAAGCACCACAATCCTATTCTCTTCTAATAATTAAGATACAGACAAATCCCAGGATTGTTTTTCCCAGTCATAGAATACATGCATCTACATACATTAATATAATTAAGCTGCAAAGGGTTTGATTGCTTTTTTAACGCTCTCTGGAACTACCAGTCGGATTAAAAAAATGTTTTTATCACATCTATTCAAAAAGAGTTAGTGTATTCTTCGTAAAAAGGGACTAAAATAGCTCTTTAATCCCTAGGGACTAAAAGTGATTTGAATATGGAATGTGGATATTGTTAGTAAAAGTTCCAATCACCAAAGAGATCAATCACGAACAACGTATAAACAAGAAACAGGCTGTATGACAAAGTAAAACGCGCGAACCAAATAAAAAAATGTTTGTGAAAAAATAAAAGACGCGCGAAAAGCATTCTGCCTCCGTTCGTAATTTTTTACTCAAATTAGAATTACTTCGTTTTATAAAAAATGAGTATATCTTCCTCAAGTAATTGTATGTAAATAAATAAACGTACCTACTATTCATATTCATAAGTTGCACTTACTTATTTTTTCATAGAGGGTGATAAAAACTAGAGTGTCCACCTCGGGAGCAACAACATACTTTGAATCCCTAGCTGCGCTCTGGATTCAAACAAACACTCTCGCCTTCAAAATAGTTGTTTGCTCCCTAAGCAAACAATCTTCTATTTTGCTAAGATAGCCTAATTATTGAGGAAGATTTTAAGCTATTTAATATCACGTCCCTTAGGAACTGGGCAAAAAGAAGAATGTCAGAAAGAACGCGAAGACGAAGTAATAGTGCGAGCGATGCGATGCGATGCGACGACACCAAACAAAAAGAGGTTTATAAAAATGTGGCTGTTATTTTAGTAGATGAAGTTGCCTATGTCTTTGCCCAGGTCATGTGCCCATGTGCTAAATTTCATCCAAATCCATTCAGCCGTTTTAGCGTCAAAACGTAACAAACAATCAAACTTAATTTCGCATTTGTAATATTATTTAGGATTAAGATTGTGGTGTCTTACGACTTCCACGTGAATGAAGTCGCGGGCAGATGTTAGTTTAATAATAAATTGAGCTCTGTAACCTCTACTTATAACGTCAAACACCTTAGTTTTATGGTGTCACCATGAATGTGTCGTAAATTGTGGGAAATACTATGACACGGCACTTGTCAACATTTTTATTATGATTGTCTTTATTTTATTTTTACGTGACTTTTACTGGTTTTACTGTGTTACAGCCGAACGTTTGATTTCTAGGGACCCTATTACAATACCCTGCGTCCGTCAGTCCGCTTATCACAGGGCTTAATCTTTTAAACCGTAATAGGTAGACACTTGAAATTTTCACAGAGTCTGACCGCCTTAGCAGCAAATATCATCTGCCTAGCCTTTTCCCAACTATGTTGAAGTCGGCTTCCAGTCTAACCGGATGCAGTTGAATACAAGTATTTTATTTTAATGAAATTTATGACCAATGTGAAGTTTTTTTATTTTTATTGTTGAATGGGCCCGCTCTTGACCTCGATCACGCCTGATGGAAAGCGATGGATGAGGTCTGTGAGTAATAATTTACTGGGAGTTTTTATAAAAAATAGAAGTCGACTTTACCTACCAACATTACATATCTCTCGCTCTATCTTATCCCCTGTCTGTTCTAGGACACAAAACAATAAAGTCCTAGGCTGAATCTCAGACTGACAGCCGAACTACCCCAGCTATGCGCTAGCATATTTATAAATTTTCTGGGATTTCGCAGGATCCAATCTGACCTTTCGATATTGTGGTACATTTTCAAGACGTCAATGTACGGGTAGGTACAGATAATTTTCTCTTTGGTTATTGACCTCAGTTGGTAGGATATTAAACTGTTAACTACGTATAAATTTTTATGTTTAGGTAAAAATCATTTTTAATTCTGAATAAACTTCTTTGAACTAAGTAAAAAAAAACTAATTAGGTAGCTATTATAAGAAATGTTTTATGATAATAATTATTGATAGTGTTTTTGGTCTTTAACATCTGTGAACGCACGGTGCACCAAAATCTTATTTTAAACTTTCACTCTGATTATCAGCTAATTCATTTAGCTAATATTTTGTAACAATACATTCCTTTAAATCATGAAGACTTTAAAGAGTGTTCATGGAGTTTCTTTCCCGTTGTTCTCTATGTGAACCTACTACGCTTTGGAATGGGCAACTAGCTTCAAATTCCTGACTGAATCCTTGACACTTCAAAAGTGCTTGTAATGTTTTGAGTTTTATTTCTTTTAGCTACTGATTTAAATAATGGATCTAATGATAAAGGCGCTACCTCGAAAATAAACCGTAGCGACTGATCTAATAAGCGAGCTAAAGTGATGCAATTACTTTTGAAACGCAAAAACGACGTATGTGCCAAAACGAATTTACTCCTTTTTTAACGAATTAGATGAATTGAATTTAAAACTACTTTGAGTAAACTTTGATATGATAATTCTCTATGTTTTAAAGTAAAATTCCATTGCATAACTCTTGAGCGTTACGCCGCGGCCGTGATGTCGAAAAAAGTAAAAAAGTAGATGTAACTTTGCAATTTTTTGTATCGAGAAAATTTTTTTGAATCGTGTATTCCTTTTACATGACACTAGACCAAAGAGTCAAAAACATATACCAAAATATTGAATCCCTATTCTACATACTTAACAAGTTACACGAAATAGAAAAACCAATTTTTTTTCAATATATCGCCTTACTAATGTATGAAACCTCAACGTGGTCGATGTACTTTGACATCCAATGTTCGGTTTATCGTTTTTCTGCACCAGTTTTTATTTTTTTCAGGACATTTTATCATGTACCTGCTCCTTCGATATTCACTTTCCTGTTCCGATATTTCTTTTTTCTTTTCGATTCAATCTTTTTGAATCTGTAGATATCAATATTTTCCATGTCCATTTCGTTTTCTCTATCTTACGAAACACGTTCAGTCAGAATTTGACGTAGTTTTATTACAGCTATATAAAAAGGCACAAAAGATTATTTACTTCGTTTCTTCATTTGAAATCCTTCTTTTTATAAACTCTTTGTAAAAACAAACGGACAGACGGACCGAGCTGTTAAAAGTGTTGTTTTTGGCTCAAAAGAAAAATGACGAATTCTAATATATTATTTAACTACTAGGTATAAAAGTTTGAGATACGTCTGCTTAAAGGAAATTACTGTTTATTGATATAGCTTTGATTAAATAAAAAGGTTTTTCATTGATCCGTAAAATTGTTTAAAATAAAATTGTTTTAATGAAAGCTTATTATTTTATCCTCAAATAATAATCAACGCTTTGCGCATCTATATCATAAATAAACGTCGTCGTCATCGTCATTTGATTTGTTTCATCTACGCAGACGTCTTCATAACTAACCAACAGTTGGCCGAATACCAATCAATATTTTAATTCAGGGGATCAGACCGGAATAAATCGATTCTCAGCCTATGTAGTTTAAATAAATGAGTTTTGATTTTGATTTTAGTACCGAATATTGCGCCGACCCCAAGGAATAGGGTAGGAGGACCTTTTCCTTTCATTCTGGATCAAATCGATTCAAAATAAGCCTTAGGTACTAGCAAACATCCATACTAATATTATAAATTCGAAAGTAACTCTGTCTCTCTGTCTGTTTGTTACCTTTTCACGCCTAAACCAATGAACGGATTTCGATAAAATTTGGCAGAGAGATCGATTGCATCCCGGTGATGGATATAGGACAGTTTTTAACGATATACCTCGCGGGTGAAGCCGCTGACGGAAGCTAGTATACAATAATAATACCGTCCGACGATTGTTCGTTAGAAACTGGCACCGATCTCTAAGATTATAAGTACATGAGGTAGGTACAGGGCGCGCGAGATTTACTCTACAAACTGTTTACAACACACCGACTGCAAAACTGACAAGTATTGTTGTTTCTCAATACGATTCATACAGAGAACTCTGCGTTGGTGAATAGATATTAACCTAAAGCCTTCAAACTTATGTTTCAAATTAGTATTATTTCAAGTTAAGCAATTTATATCAACTTTATTTTATCGGTAAGTAATTAAGTTGATTTTAGAATGACTAGCACTACTGAAAAAGTTATAAAACATGATTGAAGTTGGCGTAAACTGAACTTTATTGTGTAGGATTTAAAGTTATTTTTCCATAAACACATATTTGTTTACATTTTTGGTAAATAAATCGCGAATGCAGATTATGTGCATTATGATTAAAGGGGCTCGTGGCTAAATAGTAACAGTCACACGGGTCGCTAATAGCAGTCGTGGCCCAGTTGTGTCATAACAGCCGTGATTTACAAGTTGTAGGTCGTAGGTTCAAACCTAGACAGCTTTACTTTTTGTGAATTATTATTTTATCACCATTGTTCTCAAAACGGTGAAGGAAAACATCGTGAGGAAACCGGCATGTCCTAGAACCTGACATCCATCAAACTGCACTGGTGCTGCCTGGTGAATTACGGCCCACTCCCTCTCAATTGAGAGGACTTAGTTAATTGAGAGGCTTATACTAACTCGCTTCATCTTTCTGACTGACCAACTTCTTGGCAATTCAAAATGGTTTTATTGAAATATATGCTTTGAGTTTGTGTTGAGCCTGAGTTTACCACGTTATGAGCTATTGATAAATAGACAGTTTTTTACCAGTTATCGTGTGCTATTGACAAATATACAGGATTTGTAATAGCATCATGCGGGCGTATTTGAGAGCAAACAAAATACGTATGGACATTTCACAACATTTTAGTAAACTAGATATAAACGAGCATAGTAAGAGCGAAGTACTTTTTATGCATCGAATTGCATGAAAGCTGGCTATCGTAAAATACTCGTTTGCAATACATTGTACGCTTTTATAGTATCTAACGTGATATTGAAGTATACAATGTATGGTAATGTATGAAGACGCTTTTAAATTACCGTCCATGAAACGTATACCGCACACGTAGCCTGTATTTGTTGTGCTCGTAGAACTGAACTACCTAGCAAAACCAATAATGGTTTATTACTCTTTTTATGACATCTATTCAAAAAGAGCTAGTGTATTCTTCGTAAACAGGGACTAAAATAGCTTTTTAATCCCTAGGGACTAAAAGTGATTTGAATTTGGGTTGTGGATATTGTTAGTAAAAGTTCCAATCACCAAAGAGATCAATCACAAACATTCTATGTACTAACTAACAGGCTGTATAATAAAGAAAAACGCGCGCGAGCCATATAAAAAAAAGATTGGGAAAAAATAAAAAACGCGCGAAAAGCATTCTGCCTTCGTTCATATTTACTCGAATTAGGATTTTACTTAGTTTTATAAAAAAATAGAATAATATCTTCCTCAAGTGATGGTATGTAAATAAATAAACGTACTATTCTTATTCATAAGTTGCACTTACTTATTTCTTCATATAGGGTGATAAAAAGTAGAGTCCACCTCGGGAGCAACACTATTTTAAGCTCGAGTGACGTACTTTGAATCCCTCGCTGCACTCAGGATTCAAAGAAACACTCTCACCTTCAAAATAGTTGTTTGCTCCCTCGGCAAACAATCTACTATTACTCCAGCTCATGTGATTGCTATAACATCAGTTTGTAACTGTCCCACTTCCAGGCGAACGCTTTTTTCATTAAAAAATACGAAGACATGTGACATCCGCCAATGGGCTCGCGTGGTGATTTATGGCCCGCTCCCTCTCACAGAAGGGATGCCTGTGTCCTAGCAGTGGGATATATAGGCTGATTATGCTTATTGCACGGTAAAAAGACTTCAGCCGGTCCATTCTGTAAAAATCTTACCGTGAAAACTTAGGTGAAGCGAGTTTGTTTTTGCTAGGAATTGACACTATTGACAGCTCACTCCACGCTCCCTTCACCTAAGTTTTCACGGTGTGATTTTTACAGAATAGCACCACAGTACTTGTGCATCCTATCAACTTTCCAGAATTGGCTTATCTTTTCACGTTATGGAGAAGAGTATATGGCTTGCCGATTCCAGACGAGAGAAACTGTCCATTTAATCTGCCTAGCCTTTTCCATCGGTTGGGTCGGTTTCCTGTCTAACCGGATGCGGCTGAATATCAGCATTTTACATGGGGTCTATCTGACCTCCACAACCCAGTTACTCGGTAACACGATACCACGCGGTAACACTGGTTTACAGACTTCTAGGCTTCTCACTACCCATAACGACTGTCAAAGATCTGTCAAAGAATGACAGCCGGACCATCGGTAACGAGCTTTCCGAGGCACGGAGGGGTCTCGATATATAATGGATGGTCACCCATTTACAAACTGACCGCGACAAGTGTAGCTTAACCTTCGATCGAGTTATGCGACTGTTATTATTTTGCCACAAACCCCTCCTCAAGACAAATTATAACTTTCCACATTTTACAAACAAACTGACTCCACGACACAAACAGTTTACTTCAAAAGACTACAAAGCGGTGCAATCTCGAAGTAAACACGACGTCAGAGTATTAATCATACAACGTAAATAATTGCAAGTGTAGCTGAAGTGTTCTGTTACCTGCAAATAGATTAAAGGCGCCACTCCACAACAACTCACTACTCAACTACTCACGTGAGCTTCACTTTGTATGAAAATGTAGGCGGGATCATCCACTGCGACCCACTGCCACGATAACTATTTCATTGTTAAGTCAATCAATAGGATTATATGAACTTAGAGGGTTCTATTGATGATTTTAATTATTGCAATTCTGTAAACACATACTTGTTACGGTCGCGAATCATGTTCTGGGGGCCTAAAAAGGCCACTTTGGCAGAATCATAAAATGATAACATTATGAATCATAATGGACAGTTAACTGATAAGTTAATCGTATCAAATCCCATTGGTGAAAGATTTTTCAGTAATTTATTTTTGTCTGTGCTAAAATACCAATCAATCCAATCCAAATCCAATCTCAATCACTTTGATTATACCTACGTAGTGCAGTAAAAAAAAGAAAAATACGGACTGTCTTCGCCATATTATGATTCATAATGTTATCCTTACATGATTGTGCCGAAGTGGCCTTTTTAGGCCCCCTGTTCAACGTACAAGTTGACACTGACCTACAAATTGCAAAAAACGTAAGAAAATTTGCAAACTGCGCAAATTTTCTTACGTTATATTTATTTATTTCAATATATATTATTACAGGAAATGGTTCCTTAACCATAATGTCTTATCTGATATCATATTTATGATATGATAGGTATATAGACTCTCCGTGCACATCTGACGTGGCTGTGGGTGGTCATATTTACACGTTGCGTAGATGAGCAGTGCATGACTGACTGATTGACAGAGTATGTTTAGATTTAGCCACTGAAGACAGAAATGTGAAATCATTAATTGACGACGCAAAAGGAATATAATTATACACAGGCATAAGTAATTATTTAAGTTATGTGATAATAATCGTTAAATGTATTGTTTTAATTATTAATAATAATATAGTAAAAATGGAAGTGTGTAGTATATAGGTAGTATATAATATACTAATTGAAATAATATTTAAATTTTAAATGTAATGGAATGTAAAGAATGCACTTAAATTTTAATTTTTTGTAAAAACTGCATTTAATTGTTAATTGTAATTTGTTTTTGCATACCGTTAAAACGGTGACACATGTAGCACTATGCAATGTTATGAACACCTTTGTAAACACCATGTTGCTGGCAAATAAATATTCTATTCCATTCACATACTAAATGAAAATCCGGCTAGGCCGCGGGTGACTAAAATCGCTAGTTCCAAAGTAGAGAAGGTTTCGAATTTTGTCGTGCGCTGACAGGCCGTGGCTCGGAAAGCACGTTAAGCCGTTGGTCCCGGGTGTCATTTGTAGATCTCTGACAGTCATTACGGGTATTCAGAAGCCCAAAAACTCTGACAACCAGTCTTACTAAGGGGTATCGTATTATCCAGTAACTGTGTTTTTGAAGTCAGACAGGCAGACGTTCCATGTAAAATACTGGTATCCAGCTGCAGCTACTGGAAGCCGACCCCAACATAGAAAAAATCGGTTGTGTGTAAAGTCGTTTTACGGACGATACTTTAACGTGACAACGTCATAACATGAAATTGCCGAACGCGGAGGCCGATTCGGCAGCGTTCGACATCATCTGTCTCTCATCGCTCGTTCCGCGCTCACGCTTGCACTTCAAGCCGCCATGGAACGCTACAACGCTACAGAGCATGGCTGCGAGGTAACGCTACATGAGTCATGTTTTTTCGTGTGTGCAGCCAGCTTCATCGATTTATTAGACGTTGTCACGTCAAAAAGTTAGGCAGATAGATTGGTTTTCTTGACGTAATACCTAAAATAAATAAAACGGTCCAGTGTGACGTGGGGTTAGTCACATAATGTCAGACAGACGGACCGGAATTCCTATTCATACGTGTTTCCTTCGAAGGCTTCCGTTCTAGATTTTTATCGTTCATGGCGGCATTCCGTCTGAAATGTCATAATGAAAATTAAATCTTGAGAGAATTTTCACTTTGTTTATTGCTGATTATGCTTTTATAAGAGATTCAAGGGATTCTTGTATGTAACAATGTATTTTTAAGGAGTAGATTGCACTGGAGATTTCGTTGAAACAACAGTAAGTTAAACCATTACAAATGAAGAAAATATCATGAGAAAAGTTTTGACTAATAGAGAAGTATGGAAAATAAAAGTTTAGAACAAAAACCGACCAAGTGCGTGTCGGACCACGCACAATGAAGGGTTCCGTAGTTGAAATTAATTTATCCCAAGAACAAACTTAACATTGTAGTTGTACATTCTAACTGAAAATGTAATGTAATGTTTGTACGCACAATATTGAGAGATTTATCATGTTGTTTTAAGACCACAGACTTCTTATAGGTTTTCCTGTAATCTATAGGTATAGAACTACATATTTTGTGTATATTTTTTTAAATTTCAGGCTGAGTCACTGATCTGTATTATACATACTTGTATGATAGAGGTCAGTGGGCTCAGTAGTTTTGGAGATAAGGGAGGGAATGGTCAATTTTCGTCTATTTTCTTAAATAACTTTAATACAATTTGCTTTAAATTTATGAAAAAAATATATTTGGGATCCTCACAGTAAGCCCTTTCATTTGATATCACACGTCACACGGTACAGATTGCGATTTTTTTTTAAATTTTCTATTTGCCCCCTAAAAATGACTCTCATATTCAAAATTTCTTTATTAAAATTAAAAAATTAAATTAAAATTAAAATTCATTTATTTCAGGCAAGTCTTTTTTTTTTTTACACATACACCCATAGTATCAGAAAAATTAAATTAAATACAAAATAGATATTAGGTTAAATTAAATTAAGTCAAATTAAATTAAATTAAATTAAATTATATTATTATTATTGTTATACATAGATACATTCATATAGATTATAGTTTTCTTATAAATGTCATGTAGTTTTAAATTCAAACAGTCATACTAAAATGAAATACTTAGTGGTCATGTAAATGGTGCGGAATATAGTAGTCACAATATTGTTTTTACACTTAATCAGTCTCAGGTGAAATGATGCTTTAAGCCTACGTAATACAGCATAAAAATCGTCAACCCTGCTTTCGGCAAACATACCAGACGCGCTACACCGCCAGGGCAGGTTAAGCATGGCCCGGAACGCATTGTTGTATTGTACACGAAGAGTATTGTAGGTAATCTTCGTGTACTTGTACCAGAGTTGGCCGGTGTAGAACGCCTGGCAGTATGCCTTAAACAGGGTCACTTTAGCCTGTTTTGAACAATATGCAAATCGTCTGGCGAGCATATTACTTTTACAAGCAATGCTTCGCCTTTGCCTTTCAAGATCAAGATTATCACTTAAGTCATCGGCAACAATGTGACCCAAATACTTAAAGCTGTTTACAATTTTAAGAGGAGACCCACACAAGTCAATAGGCAATACCTGTTCTGGCCCCTTACCATACTTAAAAATCAATATTTCCGATTTATTTACATTATATGTCAGACTATGAGCGGCGGCATAGCGCTCGCAGATCGCAATAAGTTTCCTCAATCCGCCAGCAGAGGGGCTGAGCAGAACCATATCGTCAGCGTAGCTAAGGTTGTTAAGGCATTCGCCTCCTACCTGGCATCCGATTCTGGTTCGGCTCAGCTCCTCCAGTAGCTCATTAATATATAAATTAAAAAGCACCGTAGAAGTCAGCCCGCCCTGCCTTACCCCACATGCTAATTTATATATATTGGATAAACTGCTACCCCATTTAACTTGGTTTATTTGGTTTGAGTACCAATATTCTAAGATATTTATTATGACAGGCGGAACTTTTGAATTTCTTAACTTTTCCCATATTATTCTATAATTAATTGAGTCAAAAGCACGGCTCAGATCAAGAAAGCAGGCAAAAACAGAGGTGTTTCTTCGAGTATAGCTTCGTACCGTGTTCTTTAGTGCAAATATTGCGAGATCGGTAGATAAGCCGCCTCTAAAGCCGAATTGAGCCTTACTTATTGGAATATTATCTTCGCCCAAGTAGCTGTTATTTACGTTACACGTCTGTGTTTGGGTTACAGAGATTCATATGTGTACCAAATTTCAACTTATTCCGTCTATTAGATTTGTAGCAAATAGGCTGTATAAAACACATACAATACAATATTAATATAACTTAAAAAATACTATAAATACAATAATAATACAAATCGCCATACAACGTGGTAATGCCGCCAGTCTCTTGGGTACATTACCAGTCGACAGCGATGCGGATGAATTTTTCGACACAATTTTTTAGTTTCTGTATAGTTTTAGTTAATTTACAATCTAATTGTGTTATTTTTTTCAATAGGTACTACTATAAATAAAATTATTCTATAAATACATACAACATTATAATTACACTAACAAACTAAAGCACACGAAGTGTCTGCGTCGTGTTTCGCTGACTGGTGTCATGTATCCGGCCAAGAAGCCGGCGGTACACAACACCCTTCGGCCAGAACTCTCCCTTGAGGAAATTCTCGAGATGATGTGTCATAGCACGCACCATGAACGACTTGAAGTTCGTGTAGTGACGCGACTCCAACTTCTCGACCCTCAAAGTCCAGTTGGTCTTCACACGCATGTACTCTATGATCTCCTCAACCTTCATGGAGTGGTGTAGTCTGGACACGTACAGCTGCGTCGTCGGGATTGCTGGACGCAGCAGCATGTAGGGACCTGCCAGCGCGGTGCCGATGCCGCACTGGTTCCGACAAGGAGGCTTCTTCTTCTTATCCACCTTGATGAAACCATCCTTGCGCACGTGTCCTTCTCTGGATCCTGCCTTTTCAAAACCGTGTTGGGTTTCGACCGGCTCCGTTTACCCCTTTCTGGTTTTTCCGCTAGTTTTACCTGCGATTTTCGCGACTCAGCAATCTTGTTAGCGGCTACTATTTCTGTGTAGGCTCGTTCAGCCGGTCGATTCTGTAAAACCTCACCGTGAAAACTTACGAGTAGGTGATGCGAGTTTGTTTTTGCTAGGAATTGACACTATTGACAGCTCACTCCACGCTCATTCACCTAAGTTTTCACGGTGAGATGGTTACAGAATCGCACTGCAGCTCGTCGTTTTTGCTAAGGTGAGCTAACTACTTATTTTAAAACTAGGATCACCACATCTCTCAATCACCAATACCTTTATTTCTTTTCAGAAGATATATTAGTATTCACTGTTCCTTGTTCGAAGAAAGACACAACAGCCCGTGTGGTCCGGCTGCATAACCCAGATGTTTTGTAAAAACGTATTATTTAACTCGCTTCATTCATTGTTCACACTGCGAGCTGTCAGTGTTTGTGCCAAAACTCCGTTTTCACTTTGCACACAGAAGTGAACTTGACAGTGAGATTCTACAGAATAGCACTGAGTCGCCAACCCATACTAATATTATAAATACGAAAGTGTGTCTGTCTCTATTACTTCTTCACGCTTAAACCGCTGAACCGAAAGGTATAGAGATAGTTTGAATCACAGGAAAGGTCATAGGATAGTTTTTATACTGATATTCCCACTGGATCGACACTTATGCGGGTGCAGCCGCCGCCTTGTGCTAGTTAATAATAAAATTATGTTTAAGATCTGTTTTACAATATTGGAGTTAAAGTCGTAAGGCTATTTCTTGAATACTCGTATATGTCAAAATGTAACACAAAAACAAGCCACTGTAAGTAAGCAACTAACTAATCAGACAATAAATCTGCCTGACTGGTCTGCAGTCTAGCTGGGTGCAGCTAAATACCAGTATTTTACATAAAGTAAATGACTCCAACGGTGCACATTATTATCTATTATTTAAAATATCACAAAATCTGATTACCCTATAAACGTCAGCATAAATAATATCCGGCACTGGCAAATGTGTTAAGGCAAGATGTTCAGTTTTATGGGACAAGTCATACTCACGAATGATATATGTCATTTTCGGATGGCGTACGTAAATGCATTTGTGATGCACTCCACGAAACGGTACGTCATTGTCATAAATCATAATTGTGTAAATATACATTATTATTATCCTCTTTTAAATGGTTTGTTATTATTTTATAGACGCGGCTCTGTCAGGAATAGTATTTGGCGAAGATTTTATTGTTCTGTCTCTTTGCGCGACGGGGGCTCGACATTCCTTCTGAGTTGTGCCAAAATCCATAATTGTTGTTCTGGTAGTAAAACCACTAAACTCTATAGATTATGGAGCGATTATAACTGTTTTCTAACTGCATACATTTATATTAACAGTTTTATTTTGACAATAGTATGCAAATACAATCCAATGCGAATGGTAATATTTTAATTAATCAGTTGTAGGTATTTCTCAGAACTATAGCCGCTAAGCTAACTAGCTATCTGCTAAGGCAAGCATGAAAGGATTAGACTGTGACGACAATTTTTTTTTTTTGCTGTCCAATGATTGTGGATATATAGGTATAGATATACAGATAGATAAAACGTTTCGTAACGTTTCGTTTCGATTCGATTCGTTTTTTTCGATATCTGTGTACTATTACTTCCTTATATGGCCTGCGATTTTGTCTGTGATCCAGTATGAAAAATCCTGAATCGTAGAGCCTATGTCCTTACCCAGATCATGGTCTATCTGAGTGCGAAATTTCGTCCCAATCCGTGCAGCTGTTTTGGCGTGAAAGTGTAACAAATAAACAAAGTCACTTTCGCATTTGTGATATTAGTTACAATGTTAAACATACTAAGTACAGTACCCGGCAGTAAATATTGCACATCAACTTTTGGAAAGAGACAATCGGCTAATTTCGGCTTCGTAGAGCGTTATCTCTGTCCCACGAAATACAAACAGCCTGGTATCTATTAGGAGCTGTTAAAACAATTATGATTTGCTTCTTTTGATAATTATTTTAATTCTTTGTATAAAATACAAAAAAAAGGTAAAGGTCGATGTGCAATATTTATCGCCGGGTACTGTAATCTGTTTGTCAATCATTTCAATGATATTTCAATTTAAATGGCTCCAAACATGTATGTCAATAAAGAAATCTTTCATTTAAAATTCATAGATTATCGTCTCATATAAGATAGGGGGCTTGTGACTAAGTAATAATAGCCACCCGGGTCGATCAGGTTAAGCTACGCTTGCCGCGGTTGGTCAGTGGATGGGTGACCATCTTTACATACCAAGACCCTTCCGTGCCTCGGAAAGCACGTTAAGCCGTTGGTCCTGGATCACTGACAGTCATTAAGGGCTGTCAGAAGCCCGAAAGTCTGACAACCAGTCTTACGAACGGGTACCGTATTACCTAGTAATTGGGTTGTGGAGGTCAGATAGGCAGTCGCTCCATGTAAAATACTGGTATTCAGCTGCATCTGGTTAGACTGGAAGCCGACCCCAACATAGTTGGGAAAAGGCTAGGCAGATGATGATGATCATCGCATCAAAATGGCAGACAACCGATAGACGAACACGCTGCAAAAACTACACTATGACGTGTCTACGGTCAGAAACCCAAAACAAATACCTACGTATTATGTACTAATTAACTCGATCGTAAGTCACGATAACGAAATAACTTCGCATCTGACTCACTGGCGTGATAAACAGCAAATTTTCGTTGTTCTATTCAATGTGTTACTAAATTTTAATCGATCTGTGTATAGCGAGCTTTACGTATGTAAACAGTTTGGGTTAGAACAATATACTGAGTGTTTTTCAATGGGAAAATTGGGTAAGTGTGTGTGTGCTTTGCAAAGTAAGGTTCCGTAGGTGTTCTTAATAATATAATAAGTTTATTCATCAAAAAGTAAAAATACAATGTGACGGATTCGGTGAGCCACAAACTAAGCATCGCTTGTATCTTGTGGCTAAATTATATCAGCTTCTCGTACCAGAGTATAAAAAATCATTTGTAGTTCTCATACACAGATAAAATATAGACCTCTGAATGTTAGAAAGAATGGACAATGTTCCCCTTTATTCATAATCGTTGCTTAAAATTAAGCAGTGATTAGCGACTGCTTAACCATACAGTTTTGACGTTTAAACGTCACTTAACTTTAACGTTTATTGTTTTTAACGTTTTCAAACACACCTCCTAGTGTTTTATAAGAAGGATTCATAAAATAAAACAAAAAAATAGCTCTTTATTTCATGCAAACTTACTATACTTATAATGCAATAATATTAAACAATAAGAGGATTGGTTAAAAAAAAAGCAAATGCAATGTTACATTTGGGACACATTTTTGTGACAAGTGAGATAAGCAAGACCCGCTGAAACCTCCATATTTCAACACGGAACCCTAAAAAAGTAAAATATTCGGAAGACGCTACATTTCGCGTCTTCTTCTTCTGCGAATTATTAATATATTTAACAAGAATCCATTCTTTTATCGTATTCGCCTTTGAAGTTAGCGGCCATATTATTGTTAATATGAAGGATATGACGTATTAGACAGAATAAGTAATTTCTCTCCCTAGAAAGAGATCAAAGGGAAACTGAATTTGTTTTTCTTCGCGT
This sequence comes from Luperina testacea, assembly GCA_927399505.1. NCBI lineage: Eukaryota > Metazoa > Arthropoda > Insecta > Lepidoptera > Noctuidae > Luperina > Luperina testacea. Next base: position 2,072,640 of record OV656780.1, read on the forward strand.
TGGAAAAGCCTTGATTTGTGAGACGCTTAAGAGGAAATGCGTGTGGTCTATTCTCCATAGAAACACTCTCACCCGTTTCCTTTATGACCAATATTTTTTTTACAAAATAATAAATATTAACTACTTCTATGTCCCTATGTTTTCCTTTTTGAAGTTTCATTATTTTTATAAGCACTAGAACCGTCAAATAATGCTGATTTAAACCGCTGTAAACAGAGGCCTAGTGTAAAATAAATATCAATAATTTCATACACCACTAAGATGTGTTTGCTTAGAATTTTACGATCCCCCTTCTAAGCAACTATAGGCCGACCGCTTAACTGAGACGTTGCCTGAGGTAGCAGCGCGGTGCGGGAGGGGTGTGGTGACGTGATGCGAGAGCCCAGTGATTCGTCAACTTGTGACAACTGTCACCCCAACTGTCCCCTGTCATTTAGTAAAAGACATCTTGTAGTCAAGATGTCTTTTACTAAATAGATATTTGAGGTAAGCGATTCTAATTCGCACTAAGCGTTTTCAAATGTCCTTTATAATATGCACAACAAAAGAGTGAAACTCTCTACCTGCGTCTGTGTTATAGCATATCCGAGCGCACACAACCCGAATGTCTTCAAATTAAGAGTGAACAGGCTCTGGGTAAGCTCACTTCATCGTCGACTTTATCTCTGTCACCTCTGACCTAGACTAGAGTCAAGAGTAAACCTATTTCAATTGAAAAAAAACGTATATACGGTACATAAATCAAAAACGGTAGGTACTTATGTCTGTTTGTTTATTTCGTCTAATTTCCGAAACGACTGGACCGGGTTTGATGAGACTTTCAGATAGCTGATGAGGAGTAACTTATTTTTATTTTATAATATTTTATTATATTAGAGTCATTCCTAAAATTCGCATCTAAAACGCAATTTACAAATGACTTCTTCAAAACATCTCCGCCATTCCTTTCCCGCCTTGCCGAGCATGTCAAAACTTGGCAATCTGACGTGACATTAATCACCGCATCACCAGTCAGCCATTATAAACAGCAACACATGGCGATTACTCTAGTAAGTAATTAAAATTCTTACAACGAGGAAATACTTCCTTTGATAAATAAACTAAGAGAATCATTATTTTTAAAGTAACGTAAACGACTATCAACACAAGGGAAATTGAACTTTAACTCGCAAAGAGTAGAGTTGTTTTTCAGTTGTTTCAGTGTTATAGGGCTGCCTATTTTTGAAGTGGCGTAAATGATTTTCAGCGCAAAGAAAATGTAACTTTAACTCCTAAAGATAGAGTTGGATTTCGGTTGTTCTGTTAAAGGGCTTCCTTGAACTTACAAGAAATGGGCTAATGGAAACATATGGCGTTGTATTGCGCGCGTTCAAGATCGTTTTAATATCGAAAGTTTTGTTTTGTTTTCGAAGTGTACACGTGTTTCGGCGACATTCATTTTGTGGTATTGATTGGAGTAGGTACTCTGTTTTATTTTGTGTAAGTATATTTAGGTAAATGGGTCATATAGGGGTAGAAGGGTGACTGCTGGTGTATATTGGTTGTTTTACATACAAAGGGGAGTATTTTATTAATATTTCTGTCTTTGCTTTAGTTAACCGCCACTTAGGTAAATCATCATCTGCCTAGCCTTTTCCCAACTATCTCGGGATCGGCTTCCAGTCTAACCGGATGCAGCTGAATACCAGTATTTTACATGGAGCGACTGCCTATCTGACCTCCACAACCCAGTTACTGGGTAATACGATACCCCTTGGTAAGACTGGTTGTCAGACTTTCGGGTTTGCGACTACCCGTAACGACTGTCAAAGATCCACGAATGACAGCCGGGACCAACGGCGTAACGTGCTTTCCAAGGTACGAAGGGATGTCGGTATGTAAAGATGGTCACCCATCCACAGACCAACCGCGGCAAGTGCAGCTTAACCTGATCGATCGACCTGTGCGGCTGTTATTATTTAGCCACGGCCTCTCCTTTTGTTTACTAAGTATTGATCTCATTTGACTGCAACAGGTAAAGCATACATTAATAAAAAGCGGGTTTTGTAAGAATTCATCCAAAATTTCTTCTATTTCCACAACAGAAAAATTAAACTTTTTTGAAAAAAGAAATAGGTAAGTATGCATATATGAAAATATGCATAACATAACAGTATGTATGTGTGTGTGTGTGTATTTTTACAGTGTGTGTTGTGTGGTGTAGGTAGATAAGTACCTATGTTTTGAAGAATATAAAAATATGCTTGTAAAAAAATAAAAAGCACAGAAAATCAGATAATCAAGCAACCGCTCTATAACTACAATCATTGTTCATTCTATTTTACGATGCCGATAGATATCATAAAGATGAATGATCAAAGTTTTACAATAGGGACGCGACGGCACAAAATGGCCGACTGACGGAGTTTACCGTCTAATTGCAATACTTCGGGAATTATGGCGAGATTATTAATTACTAGGCAAGCCTGCGGCTCCGCTTGGGTGGAAATTCATTTTCTGGGTTTAAAATTACAGTAAAAGCCAATGGCTAAACCTGATTTCACCATGAATTTTAATGTTTCCTTTCTCATGTATCCCCCGAGGGAGAGGTAGTACCCAGAGTACCCAGAGTTCCCAGAGGTGTATCTATAGAACACCCACAATCCGCCAGTTACGTTTAACTAGCTGCGCCCCGCGGTTTCATCCGCATAAGTGTCAATCTCGTGAGAATATCGGGATAAAAAGTAGCTTATATGTTAATCCAGGGTGAATATCGGGATAAAAACTATCCTATGTCCTTTCCCGGGACTCAAACTATTTTTATAACAAATTTCATCTAAATCGGTTCAGCGGTTTAAGCGTGAAGAGGTAACAGAGAGACAGACAGACACACTTTCGCATTTATAATATTAGTATGGATAGGAAAAGATTAAACTAAAGCTTTTCGGTCGGCCTGCACGTAGACCGCAAACAAAAACACGAAAACGAGAATAGACTTAGCAAAAGTTACTATTATAAAAATTTAATATTAAAAAAGTATATGAAGTTAAAAACAACACAGATGCACATCAAATCTAAATTGGATAAAATATTTGCATGCTTCCGCCCGCGGCTTTGCCCGCAAGGTATGTCGATTAACACTATCCTATGTCCTTCCCCGGGATGTAATCTATCTCTCTGCCAAATTTTATCGAAATCCGTTCAGTGGTTTAGGCGTGAAAAGGTAACATACAGACATACAGAGTTACTTTGGAATTTATAATACTCGTATTATCATGGATAATAACTAAAAAAGAGACTTCATCAAGATAATTTAAAAACTCCTACTCCGTACTTAATTAACTTAATAAATAGGAAAGTAGTTATGTGTCTGTATGTCTTTTACCTTTTCACGCTTTAACGATGAAGTTTGAAGGTCAGTTAGACCATGACCTGACCCTGACCTTAGACATAGAATACTTTCATCCTGTAGAATAATATAATCAAAAGCTAGAATGACAGTTCAAACATATACACCAAACCACAGGAAATTAATAATACGAAATTAAAAACAAAGTTCAGTTACAACTCCACAAGTGCTCAGAAACAAAATAACAGCAAGCAAGCAGCAAGTGAGGATAGATTCAGTTGCCGGGTCAGCGAGATTGACCGAAAGGGTTACCGCTGGCCCGGAACATAAAGGGCTAAGGAAGGAAAAAGGGTGGGTTTTAGTCAGTAAGAGTCTGACACTCCCTTCCGCTCCACCCAGAGCGGGAGGGGTCATTTGATGATTTACCATGCAGAAAGAAAAGGATAGATTTAGTTGTTCAGTACAGACGTGCATAGTCGTTGATGTTTTCATAGCTTCTCCCCTTCGCAGTTTTTCAGACGCATATATTTCCGCTAATGCGCTTTTACTATTAGCGTGGGATAGTCTCGGTTGTGTTGCTTTAAACTCAAACCAAAAGCATTTATTTCAATTAAACCATCCACAGAACACAGGCACACGACAACCAGGTGATAATATACGGGTACTTTTGAATTGTTTGGGCGCGCTCCCACTATGTCGTAACGACAGATTATAGTGTCGTATAAAGCGTCGTGGCTTGTGTATTTAAATGGAGATTTTTACATATTTCGTCCAAAATTTTTTTCGCAGTGACGACATATTGTCAAGTCAATGGGAACGGCTAGCACGACAATCGTAAAACGATAAAAAACGTCACGACTTATGGTGACGACAAAGCATGTGTCGTTATTGTGACTATATATCGTAGCGACGTATCACACATACGTACATAGGTACCACTACTGATTTTCAAAAGAACGTAGAGACAACTAATGTGCAAACGACAAGACGACTGCTGTGAACAGTAAAAATGTCGTCACGATCCAATGGCAACAGCTAGATACGACAGTCGTGGAACGATAAAATATTTTGACGACACAGTAACGATAAACAGTCGATATAATGAGAACAGCTAGAGACGACAGTCGTCCAACGATAAATTAATCGTCACGACATAGTGGGAACGCGCAGGAATCGTTCAGTCAGAAATATAAAGTATAAACAATCTAATAGTTTCGGAAATAGATGTTTATTTTAAAAGCGCAAACGAACGCAGTTTTATCTGTATTCGTTTAAGAATTGGTAGTAATTGGACAAATTATTTGTAATATATTTGGCGCAAATGGCCAATATGTTTGGTTTTGTAAGTGAAGAAGGATTTATTATAAACACAACGATTTCTTTAATAACAGCTTGCATTAAAACAGAAATGATTGCGTTCATTTTCCTTTTGTTATACATTGACAAGTTGACAGGTGAAAAAGAGCAGAAAAATTAATAAAAAATGATTTTAAAAGTTTTAAATAGTTTGGAGAAACATTGACAGATTCAGACATTAAATTTTTTTATTTTTTTTCAAAAGGAAATATACAGCTACAATATAAAACATAGAAATACGAAATATACAAAACTTATACACAATATTGCAGCCCACAAAGCTGTTCACAGATTAACTATTAGATACATAACAGTAAAATAATAACTTAATTCGACTTTGTATATAACCCCCAAAACGATGATATTAAAAAGTATAGGTATAATGTTGGGACAAGCGGTTAACTACCTCGTTTTCTGCATAATATTGCTTCATTTCATAGGTTCATTTATTTATTTAATACTTCAAGCACATAAATGTACAGAGGCGGACTTAAGGCCATAGGCATTTTCTACCAGTCAACCTTTGGGTGATGCAGAGACAAACAGTGGTGGTTCATTCACTTTTGACTTTCGATACATTTTGATCATTAATTATATTGTTACACGTAAATAAAACAACATTTTGTGAAAATAAAAGTAAATACTATGGTGAATAACTAAGGTACCAGCAGGTAGTCACCTTAGTTATTTAACATAGTGTTTACCTTACACCAAAATATCTTACTAGATTAATCATCTAGCTCTCTAACTCTTATATACTTTAGACATAGGCTTCTTGATAATTAATCTATAGTAGGTCTATGACCAACTAGACTAAACTCTTTGATTTTTAAAAGAGGTAGACTGCGGAGGTGCAGGAGGACTGCACTGCAGAGGGTCCATCTCAAAAAACTCAAAACTCATAGCTTTTATTTCAATAAAACCATTTAACACCCTCACGGAGAGGAGGTCTGTCAGTGTCTCATCAGTGGGAACAGCCCGTCGATTCTGTAAAAATCTCACCGTGAAAACTTAGGTGATGTGAGTTTGTTTTTCTAGGAATTGACACTATTGACAGCTCACTCCACGCTTACTTCACCTAAGTTTTCACGGTGAGATGGTTACAGAATCGCACTACAGTATACGATAGATTTCGTAAACTATTCACAGGCACTTTTGAATTGTCAAGTCAGTCAGTCAGAAAAGCTAGTTGTCCATTTTAAAGTGTACTAAGTACGTATGGAGAAGAACAGGCTAGAAGCTCTAACAATAGTCGAGGAAACTCTAAAAAAAACCACTGTTTATTAAAAAAATGCATAACATTTGCAATCCAATAGATTTAGACCCCAATTTAAAACAATCATCCACGCCACGCATGATCTTCAAATCTCCATTTGTTTTAATAAAAAGAAAACAAATAATCATTTTAAAATATGGGTTGGGCCATTAATTTATGGGCAAAGTTATTTATGGGAAAAGAATTATTGCATCATACCCACGCAAGTGTCGGTTTGGGCAAACTTGTATTTTATCAGTCATAAATAATAGGAAAGCATTACTTATTGTGTAAATATGAATCTGGGAATATTGGATTCGAGCATTGGTTTCGTCAAAATGAGTTTGATTTATGAGCTCATGCATTTGGTTTAAATCATAGATTCGTTAGATTCGCTCTACCGCGTCAAAATATAGTTGAGTTACTGTTTCGTTTGAACACCTCTGACACATAGTAATGCAGTGACTTGACTTGATTGTCATGGAAACGCTATTTAATAATGTGTGAGCTTACTCATCTACTGTTTCACGTGACTAAGTAGGGTGAGGGCAAATCTAGTGATTTAAATCAAAACCCGTGTCAAGGTATAGTAACTATATGGCACGCCACGATAGTGGCGATAAGACCCCTCTTTGAGGAATGGCTAGAGAGGCGTCACGGCACCCTCACCTACCGCCTGAAGCAGGTCCTCACCGGACACGGATGTTTCGGGAGGTTTCTGCACATAATCAGGCGGGAGGAAACGCCCGGGTGTCACCATTGCCAGGATCGCCCAGAGAACACAGTGGAGCATACAGTGGAGGTCTGCCCCGCTTGGGCGGAGCACCGTCGTGTCCTCGTAGAGGCGATCGGCAGCGGCGGCGACCTCTCGCATGCGAGCCTGGTTCAAGCTATGGTCCGGAGCGAGAGGGAGTGGGAGGCAGTCGCCTCCTTCTGCGAAGCAGTCATGTTATAGCAAGGGAGGTGTCGGGATGGCTGAGGGAGAGAGCCTCCCGTCACAGCCGCCGCTGGAGACGAATAATATAACGAGCGTAGTCCTATCGATACTTGTCATAATTAATTTAAAATAAGTCTATCATTGAATAATAAAAAGAACAACACCAAAACACATTCGTACCGGATGCGGCATTCTATAATTCAGCACATCTCCTATTCCCGTTTATTTTATTAGTAAACACAAACAATGTCAAAAGTTATACGCCACACTACCGCCTCAATTTCCCTCCCGTATGTCCCCTCGCAATGAACTCCAAGAATGTTGAAACTTTAATGTGTATAATGCAAAGAGCAAAACGTACGAAACCGTCGACAAAATAACTCCCGTAGGTACTTAGTTCTCGTCAGGGTCAGTATGTTGACGATGAAACGAAACGAAAGCGCGAAAGTAAAGGTCAGCGGGATTGTTCGGTCAGCGGGATTGTCCGGTCAGCGGGATTGTCCGAAAGGCTGGCTCGGAACATAAAGGGCTAAGGAAGGAACACGGGTGGGTTAAAGTAAGAGTCTGACACTCCCTTCCGCTCCACCCAGAGCGGGAGTGGTCATTAGATGATTTCCCAACATCGAAAAAAAAAGCGCAAAAGTGGAGAAGTTTCGGGTGTTTTAAACAAAGTTGTGATCAGTGCTCCTGTTTCAATTTGAACCTTTACATTGTCCTTAATCATTTGCAGAATAGTCGACATCGGCTTTGCATGCCATTTATTAAAAATAGAATAGAATCATAATCATTTATTCGTCAGAATATGGAACAGACGCCAGCACATCAAGCCAAACGAAACTGTCAAAATTTCCCAATCAACCTTGAACCTTATGCAGCAGCGATAAAGTAATCCACCACGCGGGCCCGGTGCGGGTTGGCAGATGTCACATGTCTTCGAATTTTTGGTTCTAGGACATGCCGGTTTCCTCACGATGTTTTCCTTCACCGTTTTGAGAGCAGTGGTGATGAAATAATTTACACAAAGTAAAGCGCCTATCTGGGTTCGAACCTACGACCTACAACTCGTAAGTCGCGGCCGTGCTGTGCGTCTGTACATTATTATGGTCTTAAGATTAGTCAATGGTATCATCACATTCGGCCAAGTGTGGCGTGCAAATATATGGTACATCCATATTTTATTACAGAACAGTGATTATTAGGTTAATAATAGTGATTGCATAATTACTAATTGAAATTACTCACGTCACTGCGTACTTCGAAAGCAAACGTTTCAAAAGTAAATTATCGCGGATTCATATCACGAATCCGTTCAAAGGACTACCATCATAAACTATTACATTACTACCAAGCAGCATTGTTCAGGGAATTACTTATATGACTTGCGTAAAGTCCTATTTTCACGTTGCAAGTTTATTGCTTCTGGCATACCATAAAATTAAAGCAACAATTGACTGGCACCATCTGAACACCACTTACAAATGTTACACGATACAGGCATCTTAGTTGCCATTCAAAACTGGTATAGGTGTAAACAGTATCTATACTACAATACTATACTATATAATATTATAAAGCTGAAGAATTTGTTTGTTTGTTTGGTTGAACGCGCTAATCTCTAGAACGACCAGTCGGATTTGAAAAATTCTTTTTGCATTTGATAGCCCAATTCTTGAGGAAGGCTATAGGTTATTTAACATCACGCTATGACCTTTAGGAGCCGAGCAAAAAGAAAAAAAGTCCGAAAGAACGCTAAGCAAAAACGAAGTAATAGCACGGGCAGGCGATGAGATGCGACGGGGTGAGTTGGAGTAACAAGAAATTTCACGCGGACGAGTCGCGGGCAGAACCTAGTGTTACAATAAAATCGCATTCAATTTCTGGTATGATAATTTTAGCCACCCCCTTTTTTGCTATATCATCTTACACACAAGCCATCTATTGTATCTTTTAAGCTTGTAATTTTGGTTCTTATGAGCGTTTGGCGTAAACGCTCTTATGAGTTTACGCCCGGCTTTTTATGTAACTTTGTGATTTTCCTGTGTGACTCTTTTAATACAAGTGTTAACACAAGTACACACTGTTAATACAAGTACAATGTGCCATGATTTAAGAGCGTTTACGACGTACGGCATTTCATACAAACTTTCAAGCACTTGTTTTTCGAAATTAATGAACCCATTTTATTGAAACTACACACGCGTAAGTAGGATACAAACGTCTAAAAAGTTAGTAGAGAACATTTTCGTAATGTTTTATTTAGAAAAAGATTAACTGGAAATCTGGAAAGTTTCATTAAAATCGGTTCATTCATTTCGAAAAATAAGGGCTTGAAAGTTTGTATGAAATTCCGTACGGCGTCAACGCTCTTATAGCCATTCTCATTCGTACTCAAAACTTTCTTCACGACATTCTCCTCATATTGTCTACTTATTATAACGAATCACTCACCAATCAATCTGCCTAACCTCTTCCCAACAATGTTGGGGTCGGCTTCCAGTCTAACCCAGTTTCTGGGTAATACGGTACCCCTTGGTAACACTGGTTGTCAGATTTTCGGGTCGTCAGAGTTCTGATGACCCGTAACGACTATCAAAGATTTACAAATAACAGCCGGGACCAACTGCTTCATGTGTTTTCCGAGTCCCGGGGAGTTTTCGGTTCATAAATATGGTCACCTATCCACGGATCAACCTCGGCAAGCGTAGCTTAACCTTATCGATCAGCCCGAGCGGCTGTTATGACATAGCCACAAGCCGCAAATTATTTACTAAATCACATAGAAAACATTCAAATTAGTACCAAAACCGTGATCACACAAAAGCCATTCCACAAATAGTTTGCAACAATACGTAGGTTATTCACCGTCTAGGCACCAAATTAGTCTTTATAGGCCGGTCGGAGGTGTGGCCGAGTTAAATCTGGACTCGTCAGCTGTCAAACTGTCTGCTGGAGGTGTATTGCAGTGTCTGAATAGATTGGGCTTGAAATAAACCATTTTACAATGGCTGAATAAGTTTATTGATGGTTTTATTCAATTACAATGACATTATGTGGAAGAAAATTTAAAACATACATATATACGTAAGTCAAAACTCAAACTCAAAACATTTATTTCAATTAAACCATTTACAGGCACTTTTGAATTGTCAAGAAGTAGGTCAGTCAGAAAATATGAAGCTAGTTGCCCATTCCAAAGCGTAGGTATCTACCTATGGAGAAGAACGGGCAAGAAACTCCATGGACACTCTTTTTAAATTACATTTTACAAAAATATTAGTTACATCATTGCATTTGATTTTAAAATTATATAATGTGAGAACGATGTAAAAAATTAAGAAAGACGTACGCGTTAAAAGCGTCCAGTTAAGCTCACGCCTTCTCCCCATGGGGGTAGGCAGAAACTACAGAACGCCACCTGCCGCGATCCCTACATACTCCTTTTGCATCGTCACACATTGGTTGTTGGTTTGGTGGTTGGTTGGTTGGTTTTCATTCATACATTGGTCATACACGCACCCCTGTTGCGAGTAGGTACTACGCACCTGACATTTCTGAAGAACTCGAAGAAAGAGGATTATATTTAAAACAAAATACTTGCAAACATGCTGGTGTAAAATACTATCAAGTAATGTGGCAGTCGGAAAAATGAATATGTGTAGGAAGTCTTGAGGAATAATATGAATTGTTGTTTGAATAACATCATTAAACATGGTAAGTGAAAATTCATTGATTTTTTTTTGTAAAACTCTTTCTTTTCATTCTTAACACAATCTATTCAACTTTTGCCTTTACTCTCCCTCTCCACCCATCAACACTCTTCATCACTCATCTCCTCTCTCCTCATCACATATTCACGATACTCCTGAAGATACAAAATAAGAGAATTAATATCTATACAGATACGATACTTGTTACGGATTCCCAGAAAATTAATAATCTGCTCATTACAGAATTAATTAAAGCGAAACATGTAATAATTAGCTATACACATTGTTAATGGGTTATCCATCGGTCTTTAAGCCATTAATTAATATGTCCATATGTAATGAATTGGCTTCTTATCGTTAATTCTAGTCAATAGCTCTTAGTCCTGCATAATGGGATATTTGATTAGGAGTTGAGTTTTCTGGTTATTTTTTGCCAATTTCATTAGGTAGGCGGTTGGTTTTGTTGTATGTCGGTTTTTCAAATTAAAATTTATTTATTTGTGTTACACTATGTGTAATGTAGTTGTCATCTGCTTAGCCTTTTTCCCAACTATGTTGGGGTCGGCTTCCAGTCTAACTGGATGAAGCTGAATACCAGTATGACATGGAGCAACTGCCTATCTGACCTCCACAACCCAGTTACTGGGTAAAACTGGTTGTCAGACTTTCGGGCTTTTGACTACCCGTAATATCTGTTAAAGATCCATGAATGACAGCCGGGACCAACGGCTTAACGTTCTTTCCGAGGCACGGAGGGGTCTCGGTATGTAAATGACCATCTTTACATCCACAGACCAACCGCGGCAAGCGTGCCTAGCGCCAGCGCTCACGCTCACCCAGCCAGCAGTACACAGAACTGAGCGCGAAAGTAGCGGCTTACGATTTTTGTACGTAAGCTGGTGCGATTTTTGGCACGCGAAGACTACTTCGCGTTAATATAATCGCAAGAGCAACTATGCTCTTGCGTTAGTAGCGGCTTACGATTTTTGTACGTAAGCTGGTGCGATTTTTGGCACGCGAAGACTACTTCGCGTTAATTTAATCGCAAGAGCAACTATGCTATACTATGCAGGAACTTGAGGGCAGACTTAGTTCCCTTTATATTAAATATGTGGGGTCTCAGAACCAAATTAAAGAACACATTCTTGCTGCTAATGAGTTAGTTAAGTGTCAGTGTACTTGTCAGAGAGTTCCCCACACTGTCGCTGTCCAGCCTGAGGTAACGGAGGACCCATCCCAGGCTGAGAGTTTGTCTCAAGAGTGTATCCTTAACCAGGATGTATCTGATATAGTACAAGATCTTTCTCAATTGGAACAGTTTGAGACTGGTAGTTCTCCATCTTTCAGTAGTCATGATTGTTATGATTCAGTTATGTTCTCGGATAGTATAGGAAGAGGGTTAGGTAAATTAATTAGTAACAATCTGAGTTATTCTACTCAAAATAATTGTATGCCAGGGTCAACCTACAAACAAATAATGGCATCAGTAACAGGAAATGTATTTAATCCTAAAACTAACATTACTGTATTTGTAGGTAACAGTTCTAAGGTCAAAAAATATGAAATAACTGACTGTGTAACTGAGTTGTTAAAGTTAAATTGTAAGAAAATAATATTGTGTGCTTTCCCATATTTTAGAAAATTAACAAATAGACAAAACAATTATATTCATACGCTTAATAAGCATATGCACTTTTTAGTTAGTCATTACAGTGACAAGCTGGTATATTTTGATACCAACAGTTTTGTAGAAACTTTAAAGTCGACTAGGGATACTGTGTATCTGCCTGTTAGTTTTAGACACATAATAGCAAGGCTATTAGCTTTTTATATAAACTCAGACATAAGTATTATGTCGAAGTCTTGTATTATTAACACCACAACAGTTAGTAATAATACTAATAATAAGGTGGTTTGCCTGAATGAATGTAGCTCGAATGCTATAAATATTTTTACAAATTGTACGAAGGAGGTTTCATTTCCCTCACGCACTATGAGCTCACTGCCTGGTGATGACATTGAAGTCTTGGGATTAACTCCGGATAATCATTTAAACTAGTTTGTAAGACAACAGAAGGTACCAGTAATAATATTCTTATACCTAACAACAACAAGGTATCTTCTTGCTCTAAAATACTTAAATATCAAAAAGGAGATCAGCAGAATGCCTTGACATTATTTCATCAAAATATTCAAGAAATGTCTTCCAAATTATTAGAAATTGAAATGTTTTTAGAAAAAACAAAGTTTGACATTGTTTGTTGTACTGAACATTGGTTAAAGGATTACCAAATGTTAATTAATTTTGAGAACTATAGTGTGGGCAGTTGTTTTAACCGTAAATCTATGTTGCGTGGTGGTTCTCTAATCTTGATAAAAAATTGTTTAAAATCCAAGCAACGAAATGACATAGTGGGTTTATCAATTGAACATTGCATCGAACTGTCCTGTGTTGAGCTAGATAAGCATGTTATAGTGTGCGTTTACAGACCCCCTAATTATCAGAACTTTTCTGTATTTGAGTCAATAATGGAAGATGTCCTAGCGAAACTTGCATCCAATAACAAAGCCGCAATTATTTGTGGTGATTTTAATATTAATATTTTGGAAAATAATTCAAATAGCAGTAGATTATTAAGCCTTTTTAAATCGTTTAATCTATTTAATGTTTTTACAGAACCGACTAGAATAACTCCAACTTCTGCTACTTGTATTGATAATGTCTTTTGCGATTGTGATTATTTAGATAAAACCATCGTTAATTGTCTGCCGTCTGATCATAGTGGACAAACGGTATCATTTAAGTTTAAAACACCTTTGCAAAAAGTGCAAATACAATTTAGACCAATAACGACTGGTAAACTAAATAGATTCAATAGCACCCTAAATAATAAGTTGAATGATCTGGGCTATCATATGGATGATGCAAATAAATTGTACGAGGATTTCTTTTCAATAGTGCACACTCAATTCAATATAACTTTTGAAAAGAAAACAAAAAACATTTGCCCTAATTTTTTATTTAGTGACTGGGCAACTAGAGGTATTAGGAAAAGTAGGGAAAGACTGTTCGAGCTGTATGGCCTTAAGCCTTACATCAATACTGAAACTTTCAGCAAGTATGTTGCTACATATTCCAAAATTTTTAGAAATACTTGTAAAATAGCCAAATCCCTGTACATTAGCAATAAAATCAAATCAGCAGAAAATAAAATAAAAACTGTTTGGAAAATTATAAATAACGAAACTAGTAGGAATAAAAAACGAAACACTGATTACTCATTGGAGACTTCACGTGGTGCCATAAGCTCTAACTTAGAAATAGCTCAGGAATTTGTAAATTTCTTCACTAATATTCCATCAAAAACGACGGAAGCCTTAGATTCCTCATCAGACGTATCAATTGATTTATTAAGAGTGAACTTTCCAGCCTGCCCGGTTGAATTTCAATTTAAACATATTAACCCCATAGTAGTAATAAAAGCTTTTAAGCAAATTAAAATCAAATTGACCGAAGATCTTTGGGGAATGTCCATTAAAGTCTGTACCTCTATAATTGAGACTATTTCACCTTACTTAGCCTTAGTATTTAATTCGTGTGTTGATCAAGGAGTCTTTCCCGATTTAATGAAATACAGTAAGGTAATACCACTTTACAAATCCGGGGACAGTAAGGACACCAATAATTATAGACCCGTATCCGTTTTGCCGGTTTTCAGCAAGGTGTTTGAAAAGATAATGCTTAATCAAATGCTCAATCATTTTAACACGAATAAAATCTTACACGATCAACAGTATGGTTTCACCAAAGGACGTTGTACGACCGACGCTGGTGTAACTTTATTAAAACACATTTTTAACGCGTGGGAAGAGGCCCAAGACGCCATAGGAATCTTTTGTGACCTCTCCAAGGCATTTGATTGCGTCGATCACGAAACCTTGCTTTTGAAACTTGAGCATTACGGACTTGGAAAACTTGCGCTCAGTTTAGTTAGTTCTTATTTAAATGATAGACAACAGCAAGTTCAAATAAATGGTGTCAATTCGAATGGTTTAACAGTAAAAATGGGTGTGCCACAAGGCTCGATATTGGGTCCTTTCCTCTTTTTAGTGTATGTTAATGATCTACTCCATTTATTAAAAAATCAACCACAAATGGTGTTATTTGCTGATGACACTTCCTTAATTTTTAAGGTAAATAGACGTGCTACAAATTTTGACGACGTAAATAACGCCCTACTGCAGGTCCAAAATTGGTTCACTGCTAATAATTTAGTATTAAATGGGAAAAAAACTAAGTGCATAAGATTTTCTTTACCAAATGTCAAGAGTAGTGATTGTGAGATAATATTGAATCAAGAGAAACTAGAATTCGTCGATGAAACTGTATTCCTAGGGATCACGCTCGACTCAAGGCTACAATGGGGTCCTCATTTAACATCTCTTGCAGGACGGCTAAGTTCAGCAGCTTATGCTGTCAGAAAAATCCGTCAATTTACTGATGTAGATACCGCGAGACTAGTCTACTTTAGTTACTTTCATAGTATCATGTCTTACGGTATTTTACTTTGGGGACGGGCTGCAGACATCGATTCTATTTTTATTCTGCAGAAAAGAGCTATCAGAGCCATTTATATTCTCTGCAGGCGCGATTCTCTAAGGGAACTGTTTAAGGAAATTAACATCATGACGGTGCCTTGTCAATATATCTACGAAAATATCATGTATGTAAGAAAAAACTTACATCTTTTTGGTAAAAGAGGTGAAAGACATAATTATAGTACTAGAAATAGGGACCTATTAGTTCAACCAGGTTTCAGACTGGCTAAAGTAGACTCATCTTTTATGGGGTACTGTTTAAAATGTTATAATAAAATACCTCCCCACATTCTTGAAATGAATGAGACGAAATTCAAGTCTTGTATAAAACGCACACTATGCAGTCAGGCATATTATAAGTTAGGGGATTACATCGCTGATAAAAATGCCTGGCTCAAGGCTGGTCCTGCTCCACAACCACAACTAATTGATTAACACTTTAAGATTCTGTTGGAGCTGCTGAAGATTGTACGACTATCTTTGCATTGTATAAACTCAATTTCCTTTGTATTGTATAATTGCATAGCACAGATGTGAGTTCTATGTATATACTATACACTATGTACCATTTACCGGGTAATGTGTCTTTCATTGACTTGAATGTGCCCTGGCGGCTGATAGTATGTCATGCTCACACAAATGTCTCGCTGACGGTGGCGTGTGTGTTGGATCATTTAGCTCCCTTCAAAATGGTTGAGCTGAATGGTGCCGATCTATGCGTCATGTTCGTGAACGGGCGCCGTCAGTTGGGGCTGGTCATATCACTTAGCTGCCTCGGCATATTTTTAATTATTTTAATATTGAATTGTTGTTTTCTTGCCATTTGTTGTACTCTGGACACTTAACGCGTACATCTTTTGGACATCGTTCTCACATATAATTATAAATTCACATTATTGATGTAACTAATATATTTGTACAACTATAATTTAAAAGAGTGTCCATGGAGTTTCTTGCCCGTTCTTCTCCATAGGTACCTACGCTTTGGAATGGGCAACTAGCTTCATATTTTCTGACTGACCGACTTTTTGACAATTCAAAAGTGCCTGTAAATGGTTTAATTGAAATAAATGTTTTGAGTTTGAGTTTGAGTTTGCTCTTGCGTTATCTAGGTGTATCTACATAATTATATATGTAGCTAAGCTTTCTGTATCAGGAACCTATGGATTGTTTTTTAAAAGTATATAAGTCTTTTGAAGCTTTTATCGACTTTGGTACCTAGTTTGTTGAATATTTTTAGAGCCATAGGGATTGTTTATTTTTCTGGTATTTTAGAAGGGTTCATCAGCCCGTGGCTAGATTAAATTGTGCGTGCGATTGCTTGTGGCAAATTGTTACAAAAAAAAAAATTGAAAATACTCATGGGATAAGGAGAAGAGAATGGTAATGACGATACTTCGGTAAAACAACAACTGAATGCAGTCTCCCGTTTTTTGAAGACGCTAAAATAGTACAGCAGAGTACCTACCTAAACTAAAATTAAAATTACTTAAAAAAAAATTGGTCAAATGCGAGTCAGACTCCCGCACCGAGGGTTCCGTACAAATTTGTAGGAATGTAAATAGTTTATCACGGGTTTAATTTTTTAATGTAACTACAAATTTATGGTTTTCGGGTTTTTTTCCATTACTTGTGCTACATGACCTTGTTTTTTGCCAAATTTCATGATTCTAGGTCAACGGGAAGTACCCTATAAATTTTGATTCCCTTGAGAAATATTCCCTTGTCGAAATATACGTTTTTTGCGGCATAAATGGCCGTATCTTTTTTTACGTTAATTTAGAAGTTTGATTTTTTCACAGCTTCAAGGGACTGAAGACCCGAGTATATGGTTTTAATTCCTCCACGCGTTCCTGAGATAAATGGTCTTGACAGACAGACAGACGGGCAACAAAGTGACCTTATAAGAGTTCCCTTTTTTCCTTTTGAGGCACGGAACCCTAAAAAATATAAAATAAAACCATTCGCCTGTCACTATAGACATTTTTTGAGACAAAATGGAAGCCTGTATCAGAAACTTCATGGCTGCACTATTAGTACCAGACTCAAACATAAAGCAAAGACGTACAAAAAGAAAAAAAGACACCACCGCAGCTCTTTCCGCCCGTTATTAGGTTTCGCTTGACTTTCAACCGTTACCTTTCTTCGTAATATTGGATTTCTAGTTTTCTTCAATCGGAGTGAATGCCGATTAAATGTTGCAATATTGTGCAAGATATTAATAGGGTATTTTGTCATGAAAACCAAGAACAGAACTTTTATGTAAAAATGTAACAGCAATATTGGCATATGAAACGAAAACGGTATTCAAACCGAAGTTACAAACAAGTATAGCTAACTCATTGTCACATCAAATTTTTCCAAAATCTTTTTGACGTGACAACGTCTAATAAATCGATGAAGCTGGCTGCACTCACGAAAAAACATGACTCATGTAGCGTTACCTCGCGGCCTTGCTCTGTAGCGTTCCATGGCGGCTTGAAGTGCAAGCGAAAATTAACAAATGCAATGCAACTATTCCATCAGTATTTTCTTATGACGTTGTCACGTTCAACTATCGTCAGTAAACCGACTTTACAGACAACCGATTTTTTTTTTATCAATAACTAGCTGCTCCCGCGGCTTCCCCTACATAAGTCTTGATCTCGTCGAAATATCGGGTTAATAAGTAATCCTATGTCCTAATCTATGTGCCAAATTTCATCCACATGCATCCTGCTGTTTTAGCGTGAAAGCATAACAACCAAACATCCAAAAAATCAAATCTTTCCTCTTATAACATTAGTTTAAATTTAGAAAGTGCGAAGCATTGCATTCGTATAATATTATTAGATTATCTTGACCCTTCCAAATAATCCATACGCACACGCTTCCAACCTCACTCCTTCGCTTCGCATCCTCTCGCTTTTATTTCATGTGGGTCGGAAGAGAATATTAAACGTTACGTGCTTTCCTACATGTTTTGCAGTCATAATATTTTTAGCTACGTCCACGTTCATATTAGAACGTATGCGGAGGACTAGTACATCATCAGCTTACAGCAGTTCGCGGCTGGATATAGGCCTCTCCAATTGCACACCATTCAGCTCTGTTCTAGGGAACTCTCATCCAGCTGCTACCAGCCACCCTGCGAAGATTGCCACTGCACCGAGCCTGAGGGCGTTCTACCATACGTTCGTCGATTCGCGGCCTTTAAACAAAAACGCATCTACCCCAACGGTCATCGATTCTACGGCTAATATGGCCGGTACATTGCCACTTCAGCTTGCTAAGGACTTGTAAATTGCACATAAACCTTTTGGACAAGACCAACCTTCCACCCATCTACTGATGGCGCTCTAGAGAAAAGGGCCTCCTTCAAATGTGTCAAAGAGCATCGCTTTCCCCATCAAGCCCTTCAACCGAAAAAGAGCCTCTTGAACGCCCCTTGGCTATTAGGTTATTGACAGTAATGGCTATCGGCATAATGTGTGCAGGGTCCACGCCCAATATGTCTAAATTTTTTCTGGTTAATAATATTTTTTATTTGTTTTTTGAGATCATGAGATTTGACATTTTTGTGGGACAATTCTCGTATTTTGAAGAACGTTCTCATTCTAATCTAAATACATATGTCATAAAAAAAAACCTCTAACTACAACAGCACCAACCTTTTTGACATTTTACTTTCGACGAGACTAGATTTTGAACATTTTTATACACGGGAATTATAAACCTGAAAGTCTAGATTTCTGAGTTTTAATAATTTTGTTAGCCTTGTTATTAAGTATCAGTAAACTTTTGATGAGAGAAGCACAGAAATGATCGGTGCTTGGGGGAGGCCTATGTCCAGCAGTGGACGTATTTCGGCTGAAATAATGATTATGCTGAAAGGCAAAATAATATACTTTAATTAAACCATTTATTTACCGGAGATCAAACGCACGTAAAGACATTTTATCATTACTTAACAATATAACTTAGTAAAATTTCTCAATATTATGATGTTATATTTATGTAATTATATGCATACTAAAATATATCGTAACAGTATCATAAACACGATCTGAAACTAATTTTATATCTCACACATTGACAGCTATTTCCGCTACAGTGCGCGCAATATTTCATCGGGTTACACAATCTTGCGCGCGCGCATAAACTCGGTTATAAAGGATTTACGCTAAAAGCTTTTGACGGAAAGACTATAAAATACTTTACAAACGATGTGTTTTGCGATATAAATATGACTTTTTTTTTGGCGTAACAGTTAATATGAACGTTTTGTGATGTTTATTGATGGTTTGTCAAATGGTGATCAGGTTGGTTGTCAGGAATGAAATTATCCGGAAAATAACCGGAGTTACCGACATAGCTTGCAGAGTAAGCAAACTAAAGTGGCAGTGAGCTAGCCATGTATGTCGAAGAACCGATGGCAGGTGGAGCAGACGAGTCCTGGAGTGGAGATCGCGTATCGGCAAGCGTAGTGTGGGACGCCCCCCAGCTAGATGGATGGACGACCTAAAGAAGGTGGCTGGGATAGACTGAATGCGGCAGGTGGAGGACAGGGTGTTTTGACGCAGCCTGGGAGAGGCCTATCTCCAGCAGTGAACAGCAATAGACTGAGTTGATTGATTGCTTGATTGATCAGTTCAATGGCAAAATATGATGGCAAGATGTGGCCTTATCCTTTGTTCGGTTAAAGTTTTTCATAACAAAACTTCACGCCTGGTATCCCACAAGGGTTAGATCGGCTATCCCATTTCAAAACCTTGTAAGGGACACTTTTTACAAAAATCGTTTTATTGCATAATCTTGCTAACCTAGAAGGTCTCTACCAAATACAAAAACACCAGCGTTTTAAACGTACATAAAAGGAGATATATTAAAGCATCGATACCTAGTAAGTGCACCTTTCACTCCCTAGTGACCATTTTAAAACCTAGTAAGTCACTTTAACCAATTCAAAAAATGAATACCAGTATTTTAGTTGGAGCGACTGCTTATCTGACCTCCATAACAAAGTTACTGGGTAATACGATACCCCTTGGTAAGACTGGTGGTCAGACTTTCGGGCTTCTGACTACTTGTAACGCTTGTCAAAGACCCACGAACGACAGCCGGGACCAACGGCTTAACGTGCTTTCCGAGGCATGGACTCGGTATGTAAAGATGGTCACCTATCCACAGACCAAGCGCGGCAAGCGTAGCTTAACCTGATCGATCGACCGGTTCGGCTGTTATTATGACCTCAATTAATAGTGGCAATACTTCCACCATTTTTCAGTTATTACCCCAAATATTCAACTATATTATCCACAGTCTCAACTCCCTCAAATTATCACCCAAACATTAAACCTTATCTTCTCTTCTTCCTCAGTTACGGTGACATGGTGCCAGGCACGATAGCAGGCAAGATCGTGGGAGGAGTGTGCTCCCTCTCCGGAGTGTTGGTCATCGCCCTCCCGGTGCCCGTCATTGTCTCCAACTTCTCCAGGATCTACCACCAGAACCAACGGGCTGATAAGAGGAAGGCTCAAAGGGTAAGAGTTTGTAGCTGTATCTACAACGCCACATGCGAACAACGCGTCATACTGACGTCACGCAAAATCCTGCATCCCGCAAGCAGAGTTTACCGCGCAACTAGCATAGATACAACGGCCCGACATGAATCATCGGGCAGTTGCACGCCATAAACAACACCCGTCTGGTCGGAGGATCCTCCCTATTCTATAGAGTATGAGTGAACTTTACTCCGTGTTCCTCATAGCTCTATAAGTTTTTCAGTAATAAGACATTGTGTACTCCACAAAGCCCAGAATCGCCGCGCCGGCAGAATTTAGGAACGGCAGTACTAATACTGATACTAATACCCGCACTGACGGCCCCGTTGGCCTCGTGGTCGCAAGCACGACTGCTGAGCGTGAGGTCCTGGGTTCAATTCCCAGGTCGAGCAGTTTTATTGGGTTTTTCCATTAGGATTTTTTTAGTAACAGCCCGGAGGTTGGGAGTTGGCGATACCCGTGTCTCGGAAAGCACGTTAAGCCGTTGGTCCTGCGCCTGATCTATCCCCGGGCGTGTCGGATTGTGTGCCGTCCCATCAGGACTATGAGGGTAGGGAGAGTGTACCTGTGTCTAGGCACACACTTTTGCAGTGTAATATCTCCCGCGCCGTTGGCTTGTCTCCATTGAGATTTGCCGCCATGCCCGAAATTCGGTCTGGAGGACTATTATTATATGCTGAATTGCTTATATGGAAATAGATTGCCACAATGCGACTAAACTGCACAAAAAAAAGTAAATAGACGACTACTTTTTACTAATAATATTCGTGCCTCGGAAAGCACGTCAAGCCGTTGGTCCCAGCTGTCATTCGTGGATCCTTGACAGTCGTTACGGGTAGTCAGAAGTCTGAAAGTCTGACAACCAGTCTTACCAAGGGGTATCGTATTACCTAGTAACTGGGTTGTGGAGGTCAGATAGGCAGTCGCTCCATGTAAAATACTGGTATTAAGCTGCACCTGGTTAGACTGGAAGCTGACCCCAACAGAGTTGGGAAAAGGGTAGGCAGATTATGAAAAAAATTCGCCGCCCAAAGAATTTTATGAGTATAAAATGGCCGCTCTAGCAGCCGACGAGACGTCCCAGTGCTCCTTTACCCTATTTCGTTATTTAAAGCTTAGATGACAGTTTAAGATGAATGGTGGATTATCGTAAAAAATCGCGATGTTTTCCTAATAAATTACTTATTTAAAAAAAGGCTCGTGGAAAGTAAGGCCTTAAGCACACGGCGTATTTTAAACGCACAGACGATGCGCGTTTTAGGATCACGCGTTTTCGGCGCCGTAGATGCTGATTGTTTTGGATTCGAATCTCGTTTGAAGCGCGTATACGCGAGTCATCTGCATGTCGTCTGCGCGTTTAAAAATACGACGAGTGCTTACAGCCTAAGGGTCTGATCTAAAAAAATACATAGATTTGGAAAATAATATGCAGAATAGTGAACATTGGCGAAAGAATACTTTAACTTTTCTAAAGTATTTTATTTGTTAAATTGTCAGTCATTCTGATATGAAAATAAAGATCTAAGTACCACAATGGAAAAACGTAAGCAAAATCTTAAAAAAAGTATTTAGGTAGGTATCTATTTAAAAAAGAGCTCTAAATATTAAAATCTATCTTTAAAAGTAAGGGTTTGTTCTAAAAAAATATATAGACATTGAAAATGACTTGCAAATTAGTGGACATTGAAGAAAAATGGCTTCATCTTTTCTATTATTTGATAATTTTTCATTTTTGTTATTTTGGCATACAAATAAAGATATACCCACAAAAGAAAGACGTAAACCGATACTGCCCGGTACTTGCACATTCACAATCTGATCGATTTCTTTTGTAGAAGACTTTCTTATTTCCCCAGTTTCGGTGGCATTTTTCAATCCCTGTTTTCCATAACAAAGTAAATTCACCACATACTACATAACACGCTCCCTTCCACAAAAGAGTGTTATAATTTTACGAGCGCCGCCGTGTTTGAAGCGAGCGTGTCAAGATTCCCCGGCGTTTGCCGCCAGCGTGACACTTGATACAATCTTTGTGTGAATTCCATGGTAAAATGCGATGGTAGAGTGACTGCTGGAGGTAAAATATGTAACCTACTTTGCATTATCATCGAGAGTTACACAGCGTGGCGCTTTAATGGTGACATTGATTGAACACACTTATATACGCGTTTTCGTTTTATGACCATAAATTTTAATTTCATTAACTTTATCATTGGGGGAGACCCATAGGCCTCCCCCAATGATAAAGTTAAAAAAAAAAAAAAAAAAAAAAAACACAAAAAAAAAAAGCCACAACCAGCCAACCAGCCAACCAGCCTTGTGCTTTGTGTTAAAAATATCCACTGCTGGTCATAACCAGCAGTGGATATTTTTTCGGCTGAAATGATGATGATGATGGAAAGTTATTATTTATTTACAACGAGCTGCGCCCCGCGGTTTCACCCGCAAAAATCTCGATCTCGTGATTTCTAATAAATATATAATTCAATCAGGATTCGAAAGACACGTGGCGCCATCTATTATCCATAATAACGTTATTGTTGTTTTCCTCGAGACAACACTTTTTTCGGGATGAAAGGTCGGTATGTCCGTTTCTGTACACCTGACAACTTATATGCATAATTCTAGGATGATCGGTTCAGTGGTTTAGGCGTGATACTTTCGCATTTATAATATTAGTTAGGATTTTATAAAATAGAATCTTGCAGCAACCTGTACTTGTTTGAATTGTAGCGCAGGGGTACACGAGGTCACGAATCATAACATTGTATCAATGAAATTAAAATGCAAAGAGTAGTCGAATTGAAGGAAAGAGAGAGCCCTATGTCGGCGAGCGGCGCAGGCGGTAGTTTTCAAATTACGGATGAGTTTTTTATGTTGTTACTAGCTTCTGCTCGCGACTTCGTCCGCGTGAAATTTCACCCTCTTAGAAAGGGAATTTCAAAAAACCCTTTCTTAGTAGACAACCTACTATTCACAAGGAACACACCCTCCAAATGTCATGTCTTTAGGACTAGCGGTTTAGGCTGTGCGTTGATATATCAGTCAGTCAGGACTTTGAATTTTATATATATAGATAACTAGCTGACCCGGCCACGCGTTGCTGTGGCTAACGTTTTTGTGCAATAAAATAATATTGCGATTATAAATGGAGATGTGAGCTATCCTATCTTTCAAGTTGGATCAAACTGCTGCACACGGTGTACAAATTTGATTAAAATCGGTTAAGTAGTTTAGGAGTCACGTAATTTATATATATTAAGATACAGATATATATTATTATTATTTATCTATATACCTATATGTATATTTAGTATAGATAAATAATGGCCCACTCCCACCCGTGTGTTATATTAATGTCGCCATTGTAGTGGTACATTTTATATTCTAAATTCTTCTCCTTGTGTGCAATCATTGTACATAAGAAAAGTAGCCATAACCAACATCGCATGTCACCGCTCCTCCATAACAGCCCTTTAACTTTGATGGCCGTAGACGTGTTTAGAAGGGAGCGTGTCAAGATTGCTCGGCGTGTTGCAGCAGCGTGACACTCGATAAGTTTTTATTACAATCCAATAATACGAAGGGATATAAAAACTGTTACGAGCTTGGGGTTCGTGACAATAAAAACTGCCGATTTAATAACCAAAAAATGACACTTAAATCAACAACACTAATAACAACTCAACACACTAATAATAAAACACAATTGCACTACTATCACTCTTAAGTCGCAATTGAAGTTCGCTTTCGATGTATTCGCTTGTATCGCTTATCCAACTGTGTCCGGCTCGCGGCCCACACCAGCCTTATATAGTGCCTCAGAGAGTTCTAGAACCTTCTACTGTAGAAACATCTAGAATGTTCGAGTACATACCGATCCCGAAGTTCTAGCATCGAACTTTCTAGAACGATCTTGACTCTACTAGTTCTGCTACCCAAAACTAGATGGCGCTAGTGGTAACTAAGGTCACCATGTACCCGGCATTAATTGTGGCGCCTAACAATACATTCTGTGTAAGGATGTGGTTCTTGGAGATGTGGTCAGATTTATTCATGCATACTTAAGAAATTCCTAACTAAGCACGATCCGATCCAGCCTGTCTCTTGCTGCCTTCCCCCAGCGACGCCCTGAGCCCTAAGTTCGTACCCCTCAGGGAGTGCCCTTAGGGTGTAGTCGCTTTGTTTAGAAGTCTTAGCTGGCTTGCGGCCTTAATTTATTAGGGCATCCACAGGATAGCCCTGTTAATTACCCGACAATCTCTCAGGTCCCACCACCTGTAAAATGCCATACACAAGAAAGAAAAGCTTCTTCAAGAAGTTATAATTACACAGCTATAAATTTACATAAATAAAACGACATGAAAAGAACCTTCACAAATGTGGCAACGGCGCGGCGCGGCGTAGGGAATACACATTACACAATCGTAGCACAGTGTCTGCTACGCCGTAGCTTGCTGCGTAGCGGGGTCTACGAGCACGCAAAAAAGTAGTTTATTTTTCTTTAGATTTTATTTTTAGAAACTATTTTACATAATATTAATTTAAAATCACTTGTTCAATCATTGGATTAAATCTAGGAAAGGAAACCAGAAACCTTTTCAGTATAACAATTATTATAATATTGCTAACTTGCTATTTGTTTATACGAGTATATGTAAATCATACGTCTTTGCACGCGACGGTAAACGTACTTACATAATTCATACAATCTGGACGTTTAAAAAAATGTCCGTTAATTAGCACAGGGGGGACCCTTATATCGGACGCGTATATTAATTTGTTGTTTGATGAAGTTATGTTTGTTTTACATGAACATGGGGTGCTATTAAACTTCTTTAGGTTTTCACCTTCATGCGAATTTAAACTACCCGTTTGTACCTATTCAAAATATTTTATTTCATAAAAACCTACATGGACACTTATGAAACGTCTAAAGCTAGATGCGCGGTTCCAATTGGTTGTTTCCTATGGAGAAGAGCCGGCAAGAAACTCCACGGTTACTCGTTTAAAAATAATTGGCATTTACAATGTTTTGAAATGACAATCTTAATAGGCATGGGAGGACAATCTAGACCTGTTAACAAGTACCAGTTATTTCATCATCTGCCTAGCCTTTTCCCAACTACGTTGGGGTAGCCCTCCAGTCTTACCAGATGCAGCTGAATACCAGTATTTTACATGGAGCGACTGCCTATCTGACCTCCACAACCCAGTAACTGGGTAATACATACCCCTTGGTAAGACTGGTTGTCAGGTTGACGGTTCTGACGACCCGTAACGACTGTCAAAGATCCACGAATGACAGCCAGCACCAACGGTTTAACGTGATTTCCGAGGATTTATTCCGGTCTGATCCCCTGAACTCCACCCCCCCCCCCCCCCTTCCTCAATCCCTTGCTAGTTCGTCTTCTGTTTTAATCTCTGGGCACGGAGAGGTCTTGATATGTAAAGATGGTCCACGGACCAACCACGGCAAGCGTAGCTTAACCTGATTAATCGACTCGTGTGGCTGTTATTACTTAGCCTATAAGCCTCTCTAAAAGTTGAAGCAGTCATGCTAGCGAAGGAGGCGGTGGGACGGCTGAGGGAGAGAGCCTCCCGTCCCAGCCGCCGCGGGAGACGCTCCGGGCGTCGGGAGCCGCGCGACGACTCCCGGCCACCGTAGGCGCGGGCCTGCGGGCGGAGAGTAATGGGTAGCTCACCGTCCGATCAGGACCAGGCCCGTGCCGGAGGGCGCGTACGTGAGCCACGCGCGCCTCAAAGAGATGTCAGCATCATCAGAAGGACCCGTCAGGGCCGAAACCTGCCGGGTCAGCGGGATTGTCCGAAAGGGTTACCGCTAGCTCGGAACATAAAGGGCTAAGGAAGGAACACGGGTGGATTTTAGTCAGTAAGAGTCTGACACTCCCTTCCGCTCCACCCAGAGCGGTAGGGGTCATTTGATTATTTCCCATCCTGAAAAAAAAAGCCTCTCTAAAATTTTTAAACATCTATGATTCATTACACAGTGTGGCTTTAATGGCGACATTAATTTAACACACGTACACGGTTTCACTTTTGCGTTTTATGAACAAATTTTAATTTAATTAAACGATACTCGCGCAAAGTCTTGACTGACTGACATATCAACGCACGGTCTAAACCACTGGTTCTAGAGACATTAAATTTGGAGGGTGTGTTCTTTGTGAAGGATAGGTATCCATTAAGAAAGGGTTTTCGACTATCCACTAAGAAAGGGTTATCCACTAAGAAAGGTTTTTAGGTCGAAGTCGCGGGCAGAAGCTAGTTTATTTATATATTTATAATAATAGGATCTTGGAGCAACCTGCACCGCGATTCTGTAAGTATATTACCGTGAAAACTTAGGTGAAGTGAAAACTCACGTTTTTGCTAAGAATTTACACTATTGACACCGCGATTCTGTAAAAATCTCACCGTGAAAACTTAGGTGAAGTGAGTTTGTTTTTGCTAAGAATTTACACTATTGACAGCTCACTCCACGCTAACTTCACCTAAGTTTTCACTGTGAGATTTTTACAGAATTGCACCGCTGTACAAGAACCGTAGTGATGGGGTTATTTGCTGCGGTCACGAATCATAACATCGCAGAAATTAAGGAAAGAGAGAGAACCTTATGTGGGCGAGCGGCGCAGGCGATAGTTTTCAAATTACGAATTATTTTATGTTGTTATAATTTCTATGATTACTGCCCTTCCTGTGTGTTAGATTAATGTCGCCATTGTAGCGACGCATTGTATGCCTCTAATACGTGTTTGGTGCTATTTTGTAGATAATGACAAAAATATACGCGTCGATTTGAGAACCTCCTCAGTTTTTTCGTCGGTTAAAAAAGCAAATAGCTTATGTGGCTCAAAGCCCGCCACCTTAACCCTCATACTCGCCTGTTCACAAATATCAAGGATAACACTGTAACTTCATCTGAGTCATTGTTTCTACCACAGCCTCCGGAAGCTATGGATGCCCAAATATTCGAGTACAGTCTACGCAACTACATTCTACAGGTTATTTTGTGGCTAGGAGTTAGATTCGTTCAGTATGCTTGTGGGTTTGAAAGCTTAACTGTGATGTACTTAAATCCATACTCGTATGTTCGATATTAGAGCATTATTTTATGAGCATATTACATTCGTCATGTGAGTATTGTTGTATATTGGTACTTGGTACATTACTGTGCAATCTCGATTACGTCTTTGGTTTTAAGGAAATAACATCCCTTATAAGTTTTTAAATATGATGATATGTCACCGTATACCTAATTATGAACATCGTGAGTTCTATCTGAGATTAGAAACTATTGAAAATGTATATGTCATATTGTAAGCAGTAGGTACACAATTTATCGACAGTTTACAATCTCGCGAGATAGATTATAAACTAACGATGGTCAAAATTATACTATGCCATATTTTAACAAATTGTGTTTCCTTAGTGCGTTTGTTTGTGTATTTAGTAACGGTAATGATATAAAACTCTTGAAATGTTGGTTGAACAAGACTGTCTTTGTTGATTATTGTTAGTTATGTTCGGTATCTGTGGTGTTCTTGCTTATTCTATTAAATTCATCGTAGAATCCAAGAATATTTTCTTAAAATTAGGATCCTAAAATCCGTCTTCTCTCTTGTTGAAAATTTTACTCGGGATCCTGGGGTCCTGGAGTTTTAGAAGGCATATGAGGGGCCAAAGCCAACGCGCAGAGGCCCGTTAGACATTTTTAATTATATAACGCATCAACTGACGATTATCACTGTATGCACTATGCAAATGCACCCAAGTACAACCTCCGGTTGGTGTATAGAACTATGGGAAGACTATGGCACCTACCTGACAAATGTTTTATATAAAATACACAAATAAAATGGCACAATCAAACTGTGAGTTGCACACTCAATAATGGGCTCTCGAAAACGGTCGCTAGCACATTGTTAACTTTATTATTTCAGTGTTGGTAGCTTCACCAAAAACGGGAAGTAGTTGCTCTTTCTACGAACCATATTTTTATCAGCCTTAATTTAACACCGAAAACCATCCATTTCCAGAAAGCCCGCCTCGCCCGCATCCGCATCGCCAAAGCCTCATCAGGGGCCGCATTCGTGTCAAAGAAGAAAGCGGCGGAGGCCCGCCTAGCTGCTCAAGAGTCGGGCGTAGAGCTCGACGACGCTGGGAGAGACGAAGACATTTTCGAATTGCAACACCACCACCTACTGCGATGTCTAGAGCGCACTACGGTGGGTGAAGTTAGGACCTTTAATTACTATGCTTCGGTTTTGTGGCATGTTCTTGTGACTTATCGGTCATGTATATGTGGTGTTGTGTCGTGTAGTATAGTTTATTTTACTCTCTGAGAGCCATTAGCATAGCCCAACCTCTGATTGTTTAGTTAAAGTGTTACCTGGATTTGTTGTGAGTATGATTTTTGCGGTGATTTGTTTTTTTGAGATGTGTTGTATTGTGTCAGCCGTGTGTCCGTGATGTGTTTTTTAGTTTTACTTTTTAAGAAAACGGCAGTCTTTCTCTGAAATAGGTTTTTTACAAATTTGAAGACTACAGTCCCAAGTCTCTAAACCATGACCTTTCGTTAAGTTGAATTTATATTTTACAGTAATCATTGGCAAAGCAGGTTTTGAGTTAGTCGGTTCTCCAGCAAATTCAAAGCCAAGTTTCGGCCGGTTTTAACTGTGCCTTTTACTTTTACTTTAATTTTTACTTCTCCCCGAAATAGGGCCTTAACACATAACCCTACCTACAGGATCGTGAGTTTGTGGAGATGGAGAATCCTTTCAACGGGGCTGCTAAGCGCGCTGGCTCGCCCTCCCCATTGGCGTCGCCTGCGCACTCGGGACGTGCGCCCGCGCTGCTTGCGTGCTGCGCGCGTTGTGGTTGCTGTCCACAGAAATACCAGGTACCTGTTATGTAGTTGGTTTGTTTGTGTGTGTCTTGTGATTTCGTGCTAAAAGGGGGGTAAGGGATGGTGGTGACTATCACTTACGCCTTTTTGAGTGTAAATTAGGGTTAGAAGAATGACTAGTATTTGAATTTAGTTTAGAATTAGTCTTGACTAAAATTTGGGAATTGGTAATTATCGAATTAGCAAATGTTTCAAAATAAAGAAACACTAATCGAAAAAAAAATGCTAATGGTTTACAATTTGAGAGGAAATACATATGAATTACATAATTAAATTTTTCTACACTAAAAAAAACAGATGACACGTTCTGGTTTTTTTTTTGAGTTCGAGCAACAGACAAACCTTGTTGCGACACTTTTTGCGAAAATGAATAGTAAAGTTATGACAATTTACATTAATAAGCTTAGGCTCAATATAAAAACCTGTAAAATATTAAGGGAGCCTGAAATACCGTTTGGATTAAGTGAAACAAGCAAAGCATGGGTATGTCTTTAGCGTTTTCGAATTAAATACTTCCTAATTAATTCCTGAATAAAAATCTGTGCTGATTCCTAACTCACTTTCCATTCTAATTTGAAATCTTTTTGAAACGCATTGATAATAGCATGACTTAGAGTTTTTCATTAGTTTTTGCAAGTGACACATTAAGCGGCTGGGTTATTTTTCAAAGCAAATTGTACCTACAAGATTTTTATTAAATAGTGTTGTACCTGAAAAGGGGTCTATTGTACTAAATCAAAATCAAATATCATTTATTCAACTTTTCGAATGTCAGTATTACAAAAAAAGTCTCCCAAAACGCCCGCCCTTCACCACTTCCCAATGCTTTCGCTGAGGAGAAGAAGTGGCGCAAAAAACTTCCCAGCAGTACAGCTGTCTATTCAGTTAGAAAATACTTGATTGTATACAATACTAGATATGCAAATTAATTAACATAACAGGACACAGAACATTAAATTAAATTATTTGTCATAATGTTAGTTACTCATCATTATGAACAACTTTACCCTAAAATCAGCTGCTCCATACATTTCTGTTCGCATAACTCGAAAAAATGTAGGCATCAGCTGATTTTATTCACTACTTCCCATTGGGTAGGTCCCATACAAAAAATTGTTAAAAATGATGAGTGCAATGACCACTTTTCAGGTCCAACACCAATGGGGGTTTTCGTGATTTACGACACCAGTTGGCACCACTTTGACAAGAGGTCTTCCATTTCGACAATGAATATAAAACATATGATGACGTTCATCATTCGTTTCATTCATTTGTTCATCATTCAGTCATGACTAAAGAAAATATAGGCTCTTTGACAGATGCCTGGACCTGACGTGTCAGTGCTGCCACCTAGCGAACGTCATTTCAGAAAACCCTCATTAAGTTACACCTTGTATATATATATGATGATGATTCAGTTATTATCATTGGTTCAGACAAGGAACATTAAGATTACAAAAGGATCCCAGACCTGCATAAGATCATCATCCGGAAGCCTGGCTACTTAAATGTGTCACTTGCCTAATTTTTTTTCCTACTCTAGGTTTTCTCTCTCTTTCTATTAGATATTGTCTTATTTTTTATAATGATACCTATTGTAATATTTACAATAACCTCCTTTTGAAAGAAGGTGGTGTAGGGATGTGTTAATTTTTAATTTAATAAAAATTATGAAAAGTGCAACGATGTGACAAAAATGTACTAAAAAATTTTAGAGATAATTTTTACAATTTTATTTGAACTGACGGTCGAATAAATATAATTGTGTTCATCATATTCGTGCGACCACTAAATGGCATAAAAATTATTATACGTTCGATAGTTAAAAAAAATAAATAGTGAACATTGTTACATCGTTGTTATTTTTACAGTTTTTTTAAAGCAAGCCGTTCTCGTTTACCTCGTATAATGTATAATTCATTGGTAAATAACATTATCACAAAATTCAAATACATTTTTTAAAAGATAAGCAATTTTGTTTCCAATGACATTTACTTGTTTCCTTTTTTAAATTATTTTAGCAAATTCGTATTACAAAAAACATGATGTAGATTTTTTAATTTGAAACCTGAGAATGTGCACAACAATGTATTTCAAATTTTTAACTGCACTGATTTTACTATTAAAATGTTTGTCCCTTATTTTTGGCGATTTTACATTGTAGTTTTTTTGTTTTAATTTAAATATGTTCTCCTTTTCACCGATATCTTCATAATGGGCCAACGAGAACGTCTTTGCTTAGTTTTTCCAAATTACTATCTTTTAGATTATGATGGTAATTATTGGTAACAGAAGCGCCACCGTTCTGTGCGCTGCATCAGTCCGATAGAGTTCGCGCCCAATAGAAGAGAGGTACTTATCGTGCTACTGGGCTACTGTCACTCGCATTGTTGCCTTGGTACTGACTCTTTGGTGGGTGGGTGTTGTTGTCAATGTAAAAAAACCCGTTCCGGTTCCGGTTCCAGTTCCGGTTTTTCTAAGAGAGAAATATGTAGAATCAATTTGAAAATGAAATGGAATCAATTCTAAAAGAAATAGAATCAATTAGAAAAGTAAATGAAGAAAACATCTTTTTCATTGTTGTATATTAAGAGAAATATGGAAAAATGAATAAAAAATAGTGTCTTATTTTACTGGTCCGTTATGGGACCAATAAAAATAAAAATAACGAGATTATTTTGACAACTGTCTTACAAATAATATTTAGTGATACATAAATTGTTTTGACTGCATATCCATCCCACCTTGAGTTAAAGCTAAATTATTTTTATAGTCGTCCATATTTTCACGGTATTCTATAGAAATAAAAAGGATCCTTGTATTGTGGCTTCCAACGCAAAGTGTGGCTAGAAAAATGTGACAAAAGCTATATGTCGTCTGCCAGAAACGCTTGGCAGAAATACTTCTAATTTCTATATAATTATGATAAATATTTAGCTTTGCCTATTCTCTATAATTCTGTGATATGAAATAATTTTATAAGCTATAATGTATTTATTAATTATGTCAGTTTATATTGCCAGGGTCTTATTAAGAGGGTGTGTGTGTAGTAGGAACAGAAAAATGTTGTGGTGATCTAAAAAGTAGGCTAGACAATGTTTATTTAGGCAGATGAGAAAATACAGGTAAGTATCAATTATTAAAAGAATTGCATTTATTAGGAAAGCTGCTCGATGTATATTTTTTGTATTTGCTAGATATTAAAATAATATTAATACATATGAACCATATTTATTATATTAATTCTGGGAATAAGATGATAACTATGTATTTTATTTTAAATTATATTTTGCTGGTCAGTCTACATTAAGTTAAACATTCTATTTAATTTACTTTTTACTATAAACCTACACTTTAACAAAATTATTTTTATTTCCAACTAAAAAGACACAAAATTAACACTATTTCTTTTCAAACAAATTAAAATTTCGAAAAATTTAGTTTTTATTTGTTTATATTTACTGAAATTTCTGTCTTTGCACACTTTTTAATTACCAAATTGCCTGTTAACATTTTTTTTTAAATTCCATAATTATAACTCCTTTTCCAAAATCACGAAATTTTTTTTAAAAATATCCCTATTTATTTTTACTTTTGTGTCGAAAGCTCAGTCTCAAATTGGCTATGACAGGTCCTGCTATTAGATACGAGTAGGAAGGGAAGGAAGGGCGGCAGGCGGTATACTGCGACCTCACGACCGTCCGATACTTCGGTGTCCGCTGCGCCCAGCGAAGACCCATTACCAGTACGTGACTGCGACGTTAACATACAGCGATGACGGGCCGAGAATAGCCCGCTTTAATTGTCTTAATAATATCATTCGCAAAACTGTTCATGAGTTTTTTTTAATTGACTTGTTTTCTAAGTGTTTACCCCGCTAAACAAATGGAAAGGTAAAACAGATTTATTTGTTAGTAGTTAATAATTCAGCATGTTAAATTAAAATTTAGAAAAATATTTATACGAGTTTTACAAAAAAAAAAAATTAGATAAAATTATACAGGAAACATATTTATATTTTGCATTTTTTATTATTTTGGTCAGTCTTCGTAAAGTCGCTGTGTGGTAACGTCAGCAAATCCAAAGGATAAATAAATATATGAGGCTTTAAATGTCTGCAGGGTGTTGGCTGTTATAAACTGTTGCTTTATAAATATGGTCCTGTTGTATCTTGTTAAATGTTGTATCATTGTTTATAGGCTTGCGCTATGGTGCTACCGTGTTGTCAATTATTTTATATAAAATTATTTATGTACGTATAAAATATCTTTATGTCCGTATATTTTGTAAAATAAATCGCTTTATTCTTTCACATTTTTTACTTAAGGATAAGGTGATAACCCGCAGTAGATCCAAGTGTTGTAAATGTATATTAAAAAGGATGTCGCCGTGTTTTTTTATGCTGTTATATGTTGAACAGAACATACGGTTTGATCAAATGCCAACACACTGCACACATTTTAATTGAAAATTATTTTAATTGGCAATAAAGGAGATCAGTTTTTAAAAGCCAAAATTTTGTTGCTAATCAGCCCTCAAATCGACCTCACAAAAACAATTTTGGGTAAATTTTGAATTACCTACAAATCCTTCAAATTTTTTAAATCATTAAAATCGAATAACATTTTAATTACTTACCTATCAAGATCAAAGTGTTTAATAAGACTCATAGGAATCAAACGCCATCTATCCATGAAACTAAAAACTCACAAAATAACATTCTACTGAAACAACAAAATCATGATCATTTACATTATTTGACTGAGGTGACCTTATAGAAAAATAAAACAATTGTGTATTTTAATTAAAGTGCATTATTTTAATTTTAACTCGATTTTTAAATATTAATTTTGTTTAAAAACAAAATTATTGTTGGATTTATTTAATAATCTTTCAATTCGAACATTTTCTATGATAACCTCAGGAAAATCTATACATTTTACATTACACATTGGGTCTACATACAAAACTCTATTTTCTTCTGTAAATTGGCATGAATGGCACACACATTTACTCACACCACATCAATGCTAGCAAACTGTCACATATTTTATTATTTTTAAATACTTCTCGGTGTTTTTTATTATAATTATTATTCGTTTGATGTGTCTGTGTTTTTGGTTCCGCAGGTTTTCGGAGATTGCTTGTTATTGTTGTTAAAGCTTGATATATGTCAGTGTAGATAGATTTAGGTAGGAAGGCGTATACTATCTATGTAAAAATATATGGAAGTAAGATGTGTTTATATTTATTGTAGTTAATTAGATATATATCGGTGTTTTATTTATATGGTATTCTATGTTGTTTTAAATGTAGGTATTGTAACTAATACGTATATATATGTGTATGGTATGATATATGTTGTTATTTAGTTTCGCTCAGCAAGGAGGTTTAGGTAAGGCAGAAAACTGCTAAAATATTTTTATTTTACTAATGATTATAAGTAAGTTCCCGTCATTTTAATCGTCTGACGCTGAGTTAAAGAATAATTTAAATCTGCCAGTTATTATTTCACTTATAAAGTAGGTAAAACATTGCCTTCTGTACTGTAAATGCTAAGCTAAAACTTGGATGAAAGAAATCCGTTCAATATTTTTAAGTATTCACAATTCAAACACAAAATTTCTGATTACAGCAAGCGTGTGGCAAATACATTCCTGCCGGGAGCACAGTGCAAGGGAACCAGACCGGTGTTGCAATGGACGGGACTTACTTAGTGGAAGCATCTTTCTAGGACCCGTCCACCAGCCACATGGAAACCTATGTATAACCATGCAAGTGAAAATATCACGGACATGAAAGACTAGTTACTACTAGCAACAAATGACGCCACGTCGAAACGACGTACCAAAACAACAATTATTAGAATTATGAATCTGTGTAACTTAATGTTCTAAGTCTAACACGATACTGCCTAACATTAAAAAAATATCAGATTTGTATTTTGCAAGATTTTGGAGTGTGAGTTATGGACAAAGAGGTTTTACACTGTGATTTTTAAAATGGAATAGTCCATTTCTTGTTCCATTCCATTTTTAAAAGACTTCTGTAGTGCCATTCCAAGTTTCGATTATCGGAATGCGCTCAGGAATGGGAGAAACGTTTGGAAATGGAATGCATTTCTGGATTGTGACATGAAAGAGCGGAAAGATTCTGGATTGTGGTCTTTGTCTCTTGAACGTAATGTTCTTTCGCGTCCTCTCCGTGTAGTTTCTTTTATCCGTATTAGTAATAAAAACAGTATTAATTAAGATTTTAAATGTTAATAATGAACGGATAGAATCTCGCTTCTTATAACAACGAGGTAAAATTATGTGAAAATGGTATCGTCTTTAGACAATCTTGCGAGAGGCGTTTTTAGAAAAGACAACTAGTTTCAAATTTCAATATAGTCAATAGTTATTCGAGTCATATCAATATTAGGCAGTTTTTTAGAGGTACATGGTATGTTATGAATAATCTGTTCATAGTTGAAGTCATTTCTGGGGGTCCTATGTTATCATTAGAGTGTAAACAATAGAATTTTGAAATTCTAGTTGCGTATGAAAAAAAAATGTAACACTAACGCAACGTGTTTTTTTGTTGGTATTTTTCGCATTGCGTAGGTACATCTCGGCATTTTCAAAAGATGCAATTTCTAGTCAAAAGTCAATGTGATTAACATTTAAAAAAATGTAATTAAATTATTTATTTCTTTGCATTTTTAATTTTAAGTTGTAATGCAACGGTGTAACATCGAATGTTTTTTTTTAATTTTAATTATTAATTTTAAGGTTATATAATTTTAATTTAATATATGTATAATTAGGAGTTCTTAATGGTTTTCGAAAAACATGAAGCTGAAACCATTATCTCTGACTGTTTTATTAATCCGTTTTTTAAATTCCTTTACTAATAATATTTTTTTAAATCTTAATTTTTTTCCCGATATTAAATAAAATAATTTCCTGGTATTTTTTAAAGCAGGACCTTCCGATGACTTTGATTGTGGACATGCTCTTGAGGTCCCAACTTATAAAATGTTTTTTATTTACTCACTAGAACTCTAGTGCCTTCAATATCTTTTATTTTCATAAAATCGTTGCTCCGTGTTAGTGAAGCATAGTGTGTAAAGTAATGGATTATAACGTCCCTGAGACGTAGTGCTGTGTAAATGTAGGTAATGGACTTATACGTCGCGGCGACGACGTAGTGATGCGTGTGTGTATGTGAAACGGGTTGATTACGTCGTCAGGACGCAGTGCTGGAATATGAATTGTGTCACAGTATTTTATTGCACAGTGAAATGTATTTAGCAGTAGTACCAATGTGATGATTTTAGTTTTTATTAAATATTTCATTTAATGTAAAAGTGACATTATGTTAAATATTTTCTGGTTGAATGGGACAATCAGCTACTGATCAGACATCTTGACATGTCGATTAGCAGTGTATTGAATGTCACGATTATTCTAAGTGCTTTGACAGCTCAAAATTCATAATAATCACATTATTTCGTACTGCTTTAAAAATTCATTTCACTGTGTAATGAAATTCTTTCCATACACATGATCAAAAGTAATGACATTTCCGTATGTCACCAGTAGTGAGACCCCCTATCATAGAATCAGTCTTATGATTGCATTAGTATGAAAATAATGTTATAATTAGATAGAGAATTTATGTGGTTACCTTAGAGATTTATTTAATTATATGTTAATAATAGTATTAAGACGAATAGTGTTTAAGTAAAAAT
Organism: Luperina testacea; assembly: GCA_927399505.1. NCBI lineage: Eukaryota > Metazoa > Arthropoda > Insecta > Lepidoptera > Noctuidae > Luperina > Luperina testacea. Next base: position 2,110,029 of record OV656780.1, read on the forward strand.
TTATTGCATTGAATGCATGATTTTAAAATTGTAGATACGTATTTTTTTCACCATGCTTTCTTTCCAAATGTGTCTTTTAACGTTATCGATAAAAATAATAATTGAACATTTTGTGTCGTGATTCACGTCACTACGCGTTGGACAACGCTTCAATTTTTTAAATTAAAATTTATTCATCAGTATACTATGTAAATTGTTTCTTACAAATTAAATTTTAATAAAATTTTACTTCAATTTACTGAAGTATAAAATCGCTTGCCAGATTTAAGGTCTAAAACTAAACGTGGAAGACAGACTTCCGATTTCTTTAAAGTAATTCCTATGTAGTCTACTTAAAATTACTAGTAGACATAAGCGTTATTTAAAATACCTATTCTTATACGACCATGGGTTATAAAGTGGTGCCTCCAATTGATCGCGGACCATTAAATCCAAGAATAAACTTTCAAAACACGCGAAGAAAGCATGGTTTTTTAAACAAAATCTTTTTGTTTTTGATATATATCGTAGTATTTATGAAACCGAATTCGATGTTAAAAAAATGTTTCTTCCAAAGTATTGCCACGATTTCTACTAAAGTATAATGAGAAAATGTGTAATATTCAATAATAAATTTGGTAATATCGTAAGTATGTTAGGAGTCAAGTAAATAAATATTAAATTTTTCTTTTTCTGTAACGTTTGGATAAAGTGGAAGCTGATAATAATTTGTGGTAAATAGAAAAGGGGTTCGAATTGCAAGATATTTAATAATTTATAAAGAATCAATAATATGCGAAAGGGTTTCCATTCGAACGAAGAAAGACTTATATAATAACAGCTGAATATTGCTACGCCATTATGATGAAAAAAAGACTAACTTAAAATAGCGTAATTTTAAATTTCACTTATATTAAACAATTTAGAACTAAGATTATAGGGTTGGGACTGAATACAAATTCTGTAATGTATAGCGTTCTATTTTAGTTTGGTACATCCTTATAATCTTGGGTTCTAATTTGCGTAATATAATACTTATAATTTATATTATGAAACTCAGAAATATCTTGCAATTTAAACCCAAAAACTCATGAATATATATTATAATTGTAATCCACATCCCTGTGATTCTATGGCTGTTTTACCATTTAATTGTTTCGGTTTCAATTTCAATATTTGCTGAAGTGATAATGATTTTTATAAAATCTTCAACATTGAAGCTAAATAAACATTACTTATCGTCGTTACTGCCCCCGGTTAAGTACCTAATTGTGATGGATTCGAATTTAAGTTCCATTAAAATACAGTTTACTTAATAAACTTCTGTCCATGTCAATATATTGAAGCTGATAGAGATTGACTTATTTAGATACCAACTTGACCATAATTTTTTATGTATAATTGCAATTCAGTCTTAGTTGAAGTTAATAACTTTAATAGCTTTGATGTTATCAGAGCTGTAGATAGGCCCTTGATTAATAAATAATTATTAGAACTTCACTTTAATTCTTAATTTTTTTTACTTTGAGATTCTTTATTCCTTCATTTAAGAGGATGCACTCTGAAAGCTGGTAATTTCATGAATATTTCATCGTTTTTGTTTGTATTAATTTGTTAATATTACTAAATAATCATTACCATCTGCCTAGCCTTTTCCCACCTATGTTTAGTTCGGCTTTCAGTCTAACCGGATGCAACTGAATACCAGTATTGTACATGGAGCAACTGCCTATCTGACCTCCACAACCCAGTTACTGGGTAAAACGATACCCAATATTACTAAATGAAATGATGAAGTATCGCACTGTACTGCACTAATACATTCATGATGAATTGCAATAATTAATATCGTAACACTGAATATTTAGTTTAAAAAAATTTTTACAACTAATTCAATGATAATACTTATTGTAATTTATAATTAATATTTTAGTGCACTAGAGAGCGATATTTCATCCTTAAATTTATTAATATTGATTGAATGGCGAAATCTATAATAGTATACACACTACTACATTACTTACTACATTACTTTCGAATTTATAATATTAGTATGGATAGCCACACTAATATTATAAATTCGAAAGTAATGTAGTAACTGTCGGTAGGCTATTATTTTATTATTGTTGACTAATCTTAAAGATGTTAAATTGTATTACCTATACCTATTGCCTTTTATCAATATAATATTCCAGTCACATCGTTTTCCTTAAAATTGGTTTCATGAAAATCATTTCACTTCAGCATCATACGATAAAAAGTTTTATTTGATAGATTGCATTGAAAAACAGGTTTTATAAATATTAAAATCTTGTTTTACAATAAAATCTTATCAATTCCTTTGTTATTTTTTTAGTATTCTGTCTTTGTTTTGTTTTTAAAAATATATTTCAAATCACTGTTTCAGATAACAGTTCAAAATTGAGATAATTTTTTTATAAAAGTGTTACTATGGTGTGGTTTTTGGATATTTGATTATAATGACTATTAATTATCAACACAGTCCCTATTTAAACCAATGGCGTGTTCTGATTACTAAAAAATCACGAAATTCTCTATTTTAACGGCCCTACGGAGTAACACTTTTACAAAATAAAATATTTTGAAAATAATTCACCATAGGTATTTTAACTGTGTGTTTTCAAGACTGTGTTGTTTAAGTAATTATATCTATTTAAAAGAAAGATGGGCATGCTCGGATAAATAAAATTATTAAAAAAATCATTTATTACTGTGTAGCCTCTGTTGGCGATCCAATAAAATAAAATAAATTACTATTTTTTAAAATTTTAGTTTAACTAAAAACTCGAAAAATGCACAAAATAAGGCCTTTCCTTATGAATTATGAAACAATATTAGGCTATTCATTTGTGCTTCAATATTAAAACTTCGCAAAATGTTTTTGGGTATGTTTTTTACTCAAATATGAAAATAAATTAACATAAAATTTTGCTACTACCAGGGGGCCTAAAAAGGCCACTTTGGCAGAATCATAAACGGATAACATTATGAATCATAATATGGCGAAGACAGTCAGTGTTTTTCGTTTTTTCGCTGCACTACGTAGGTATAATCAAAGAGATTGGAATTGGATTTGGATTGGATTTATTGGTATTTTAGCATAGACAAAAAAAATAACTGTAAAATCCTTCACCAATGGGATTTGATAGGATTAACTTATCAGTTAACTGTCCATTATGATTCATAATGTTATCCTTTTATCGTTCTGCCAAAGTTGCCTTTTTAGGTCCCCAGATATCAGTTTGATAACAAAATTTTGGTTACTAGCTATATTATACTTAGCTCAATCCTATAACTTTACCTAACCATCAGTCGATCCTGTGGAAATCCACTCCCCAGGAGTTGATTATTGCCCAAGCAACAGCTACTCCTGGCTAAATATGGGCTAGTAACTAAATAGGTGATCAAAAATCAATTTCTTTTACATCACCATCAAAATACTCTGCTCATGCATTTCTACCCACAAAAGATGGCGGCAATCCGAGCATGGCCCATCAAAATTGTTGTGAGTTACATGAAAGAAAGAATGATGTGTCGTTGGACCAAAATGGGAAACTTCGAGTGTTTAGATTCTAGTCTAGTGAACGATCTTAGGAATATACAGGAGATTGTAAGGCTTTAAAATCGCTGAAAACTGTTCAGCAAACATCACTGATTTACCTGGATTAAGGCTCACTTGCACCTCAAATTACTAAAGGCTCTATTCCATTTCTGTCACCTTTGGAAAACTGTTCCTTTCCTGTATGTGAAGACACCTTTGCCGTGCCGTGGGGTAGTTATAATTTTGATATTATAAATAACTGAAGTGTTAAGATTAAGATCACGTTTTCTGGAAGCCTATAATTTAAACTATTGTCAAATTTCATGTCGGCCTGTTATTGTTGATAATATTTTTACTCTCTGCCAGCATCTGTGTTTCCTTCCACAGATAAACAGTTAGCTTGTAAAGCAAGAGTGAACACTCTTGCTTTACAGGCTAACTGTTTATCTATGGAGGCTTGTTCAATCATCTTCTGGGCTCACTCATTTCACTGTAGACATCCTTCGCTTTCCATTAGGCGGGATCGCGTTCTGGGGCAGACCCATTCCAAAAATCAACCAATTACAACCACTTAGGTATATGAGATTTGAGAGCAGTTTACTGATTCTCGCCATCTTTGAATCTGAACCTAGACAAGTCAAATTTAATTAGGATGTTGAAGTTGATGCGAATATGCATTCGAATTAAATTCGATTCGATTTTAAATTTTGAAATTTCGAGAATGCACGCTGGCTTTTAGAAGTAATAAGAAATGAAGAAAAATACCTAATATCTTTAGGTCCATTTGCACCACAAATCATTGAAGACGTTTAGCGTAAAACATTTTAAACATCGTCCCATCTCTCTCATCTTCAAACGATTGACAGAAGCAGAATGATGTTTTAAATTTGTTTAGAGCTTAACGTATTTAGTGATTTTTAGTGGAAACGGGCCTTAGTAACAGGCCATACCTACTGATCAAAGACTTGATTATCTGGCTAACTCTCTAGTTCAAAATAAAATCGAATTTATCTCAAATTGACACGTATATACAGGGTCCCATTAAAATAGATGGACAAATTTTAACACAGCGCTCAGTACGTCTAACTAAAGATATCAAAGCAAAAAAAAAAACCACTGATTAAAGTGATTTTATTTTGACCTAAAATAATAAATTGCCGGCACATTAGTGTATTTTCGTTAGATGATTATTTTTCTTGTAAGTATCTATGCGTTTTTTCGTACCTATATATTTTTTTTACATCGTCCTTATTTTGGTGGTCTGAATGATTTCTAAAAGTTGTCCATCTAATTTAATGGAACCTTGTATATCGATCTTATGTCTGTCAGTTTGACAATCATTCGAATCGCATTCGATTCTAGTAACTCGAATGAATTGAGGAAGCATGCTGACTCTTATAAAATCCCGGAGATTGATTTAACTGATTTTCATGCATAAAGTGAAAGATAATAAAATTATACGATAAAATGATGGCATACTATCTCCTGTATAATATTTTCTAAGTTAACGAGTGGTCGATTTGTTTTATAATTTGTACCTAGCTATCGATTGTCGAAAATTTAAACAATGTTTTAAGGCTCTCGGTTCTGAACCCTTAGCTTAATTCTTTGTTATTTTGAGAAAAAAATAAAGATAATTGTATATAATATAATGTTTTGTGTTGTTTATTCACCCTGTGGTAGGAACCTGCTCCTGATATGCCAAGTATAGAGGTATGAGGAACAGGGTGTAAAGTTCACCCATTCTCCATAGAAAAGTTAGGATCCTCTGACAAGACGGGTGTTGTGTCTGGCGGGCAACTGCCGAATAATTCATTTCGGGCCGTTGTACATGGCAGTTGCGAGGTAAACTCTGCTTGCGAGATGCAGGAATTTGTGTGACGTCAGTATGACGCATAGTTCGCATGTGGCGTTGTAGATACCGCTACAACAAGACTATTTTATGCGTTGGGGTGTGATCATCAGTCTTGGCTGTTGGACGAATATCCAAAGCAGTTTTTAGTCAGGTCGATCGCTAGAAGCCTGAATGTCTGACTACCTAATGGATTAATCACACTAGTGGTATACAGGGTCAAATCAAATTATCTAGCGAAATTCAGCAGACGTGACGTGATGGGAATCGATAGGTATCTAAACAAAAAAAAAAATATTTTATGATAATTTATTTTGGGGTCAACAACCACTGGTAGTGTTGTTACATGAAAAAAAAAAAATAAAAAAAAAACAAAAATCAAAAAAAATAAATGGTGAAAATCATAAATTGAGAAAATATGTTTTATTTGTGTTTAGATATCGATTCCCGTCACGATTAACAATTAATCCAATCCAAATCTCTGTGATTATACCTACGTAGTGCAGCGAAAAAAATAAAAACACGGACTGTCTTCGCCACCTATTATAATTCATAATGTTATCCTTTTATGATTTTGAGGGAGGCCTATATCCAGCAGTGGACGTCTTTCGGCTGAAATAATGATGATGATGATGATAAATCTGCCAAAGTGGCCTCTTTAGGCCGCCACGTCTCCATCAATAAACATTTTAAACGAAAAGCTAAGAAAAAATAACTACAAAATGTTGTAAGTTTGTTGAAAAGAGCTGAAAGAATGAAATATGCTCTATGATGATATTCAGCTGCATCCGGTTAGACTGGAAGCTGACCCAAACATTATGTATTTGTAGTTGGGGGAAAAAACTAAGCAGATTGAGTGCCATCTAGTGACTCAAACAGGTTACTAAACAGTTTTGGTGAAGGCGCCATCTAGCAGTTAATCTTTTAACTACATGCACTGACAGTGGGCCTCTCATACAATTTTAGAACAGCGTCATCTATATTTATCTACTTAAACCGTTCACGACACTACAAGATCGTTTGTTGTTTAATTTTGAAAACAGATGGCGATGTTATAGATGCACGAGAAAGCATCATTTAAAAATGTTTCTTTTTTTGGTCAACGTAGGATTTTTTTTTTTGCACTTCACCATACCAGTCCGATGTCGACAACATATATATTAAATCTCAGAAACAAATTCCAACCAGAGGTAAAAACTGCAGCGTGGTCCATTTGGCGAACGTTATAAATATTGAGAAGCATTTCCCGTATTTTTAAGTAACATTCGCAGTCTCAATTTGTTTCTAAAAACCTCTAATTCACCTACTTTTTGACCATTTTTTGACATTTGATTCTAACTAAGAGAAGATTGCAACTTCAATTTGAACGCTTTTTAAGTACGAGAATTGGCCATTTTCTACGGTCTACAAACAAGAAGGCGCTACAAACATTATTTGCCAAAACAATAAATACTTAATCAAAGACTCGTTTCACTCATAAAGTCCGACTTCCAATTAGCTGCAGTAAAAAGACACTTCATAATAGCTCATTTCGGACTCAGTTTAGAGATATGCATGTCAAATAAGTATCATTTGTTACACTATTCTTTACTAGAAAGACAAGATTTCCGTTGATGGCCGTGAAAAAATAAAAAGGCGCCAATTTCAGTCATTTAAGTAACGCATAAGCTGTCATTTTACTGCAGCTAATTATTAAAAGTCCGACTATAGTGCGAGTGTGGTCTTTCGGATCAGGAGGCCTAAAAAAGCCACTTTGGCAGAATCATAAAAGGATAACATTGTGAATCATATGGCAAAGACAGTCCATGTTTTTTTTTTGCTGCACTACGTAATCACAGAAATTGGGATTGGATTTGGATTGGATTGATTGGTATTTTAGCACAGACAAAAAAAAAATAACTGAAAAATCCTCCACCAATGAGATTTAATAGAAAGAAGAAAGAAAATACGTTTATTTGCGGCAAACATGACGCATAGGTTCAAATAAAAAACACAAACAACAGAAAAACAAAAGTACAATTTGGGAGAAAATATGCGTCACATCTACGCAAAACGGCCAACGCTCAGCATAATGCTAAGACCCGATACGATTAACTTAACAGTTAACTGTCCATTATGATTCATAATATTATCCTTTTATGATTCTGCCAAAGTGGCCTCTTTAGGCCCCCTGAACCAGTTGCCCCATTGTCTAAAGTACCTATCTGCTTCTGTATTTTTATACCCTAACGACGACGACGACGAGATCATGGCAAGAGTGCCACTGAGGCCGTAATTATCATGGCCTCTTACTGGTCTTTTTAGACCAGTAAGTAATCATCGCAGCTGCTCTATGTGAACTACTGGTATTCAGGTGCATCTGGTTAGACTGGAAGCCGACCCCAATAGTTGGGAAAAGGCTTGGTTGCTAGGCAGATGAACCCATGGCAGTATGTAGTCCTGTCGAGTTTAAACAGTGTGGCAGTAACATCTCTGCCGAACCCCTTTAGGAATATAGCCGTTCTGTAATGTCATGAATTTCTTTAACTTGCTGATCTTGTTGTAAGTTGATTACAGGCCCACTTAGTAGTATCGCGCGACGACTCCCGGCCACCGTAGGCGCGGGCCTGCGGGCGGAGAGTACCTAATGGGTAGCTCACCGTCCGATCAGGACCAGGCCCGTGCCGGACGGCGCGTAGGTACGTGTTCCACGCGCGCCTCAAAGAGATGTCAGCATCAACCGAAGGGGCCCGTCAGGGCCGAAGCCTGCCGGGTCAGCGGGATTGTCTGAAAGGGTTACCGCTGCCCCGGAACATAAAGGGCTAAGGAAGGAACACGGGTGGGTTTTAGTCAGTAAGAGTCTGACACTCCCTTCCGCTCCACCCAGAGCGGGACGGGTCATTTGATGATTTCCCATCCTGAAAAAAAAAGGCCCACTTAGTATGTATTATTGTTAATTATTGACTACTAGAGGAGTATAATGCAAAAAATACGATACAGTATAATGCATGTATCCTGCAAGAAAGTATTAAAGCTATAAAACAGTAAATAAATTACCTATCTTTAGTTTCCGACAAGAAAATTGGTCATAGAATAAATTTTACACTTCATACAGACACGCAAATAGGTATAATCATTTCGTAATGGTACTCACTGAAGAAATTAATCACGAAGGTAATCGGTTGCCGGTTCGGTTGGTTCGGTTGGGGGGGCTGGTTATTGATAGGACCCAGAGATTCTTATCTCTGGGTCCTATCAATAACCAGCCCCCCCCCCCCCCCCGATAATGTTATTGAGTCAACTACATCTTCGTAGCCTGAGGTTAAGCCAACATGTAGTTTTTATTTATTTATTTTACCACTTGCCCGCGACTTCGTCTACCGATCCTGGATGAAAACCTATGAACCCAAAACCCTAATTCCGTAACACATTATCCATCTCAATCTGAATAATTTTTTAAGATATTGCTAAACCATTGCTTCATACGTTCGAAAAATGCGTCTGCTCAACAACGTAAAAAACGCAATGAATGTTGTTGAACTGTCAAAATGAAATCCATTGCTACTGATAGTGAGTTACGCATTAATCCCGCAGGTCATGGTCCATCTGAGGGCTAAATTTCATCCAAATCCGTTCAGCCATGAAAGCGTAACAAACAAACAAATTCACTTTCCCATTTACCACTTACCCACCACCACCACTTACCACTACCACCACCACCACCACCAAAACTAAAAAATTATACTTTTAAAAACAAAGTCAAGTCAAAGTCAAAGCATTTATTTCAAATAGGCACATAAAAGACACTTTTGAACGTCAAAAATTACAATAAAATAGATTTGATTCTAGTCGTCCCTTCCAAAATGTAGTATTCGTATGGAAAAGAATGGGCAAGAAACTCTCCCAGAGTCCACCAGAGTCTAATAAGTCTAATAGTCTAGTCTATAAGGCAAGCATTGCTTTAATCTAGTTATATCTAATCAAATAGCTTAAACTAGTTTTAAATAATGATTGAATCCTGAGTGACGTTCTATAACAAAAGCCTAAAGAGTTTTTGAGTTTTTTAAACATCGAATCCCTTGAATTAAATTTTTTCTAGTCAATGCGGGTGGTCGTTTCTCCATAGAAACGCTCTCGCCTGTTTTCTTTCTGGTTAATGACCATAAAGCAATGATTTTTTACAGAATAATAAATATGAACTACTTGTATGTTCCTGTGTTTTCCTTTTTAATGAAACATTATTTTTATAAGCAGTAGAACCCTCAAAAAATGCTCAAAATTGCCGATGTAAACCGCTGTCAACAGAGGCCTAGTGTACAAATTTGACAAGTATTAATGAAAAAAAAAAGATAGGGACACAGTATAAATCCTCTTATTCAGTTTATGAAATATCTTTTAAACTGGTGCAATATTGGAGGAGGAAATGGGCGAGAGCCAAACCTCGAATTATGACTTTTTACTTAGGCTTTTTCGAAAGTCTCTCCGACCGCATTTGCTCAGACTAAACTAAGTACCACACCACCTAAACAAAACCACCAAAGCACCAAACACTTAAACACCTTGAAACTGTGTATTATGATACAATTTCATTAGCATTTTCCGAAACGTAGGCATGTAGGCAGGCAGGCATGCATGCGGTAGGCATGTTATTAAAAATATTATAGCAAATAGTCTGTTCTACAAATTTACACTACTAGTCTTAGCAACTCGGAACCGGCAGGAAAAATAACGCGGCGTGGGCGCATACTAATAGTCTGTTTTGATGCCCCAATGCGCTCAGGATGATATTATATCGATCGTTCATATCGATCGATAAAGGAGAGGTTAATAACATCAATTGGAATAGATAATGATTGGCATATGTCTGGAGTTAGTTTAGCTTGAAGTAGAGCTGTTTGTGAAAGAAAGTACCTACCTATTTTTCTACCCGAAGGTAAATTGCTATACCTACATGTACCGTTGGGTAATTGCGTAACAAACTGTCAGAAGCAATGGTTTTAATTTTAACAGATCAACAGCATTCATTGCGTCATTGACTTTGTTTAGCAGACAAATCTTATCTCGAACATAAAAAAAACACCCAAAAAAAAAAAAGTAATTTATAAATTGTTCAGAACAAACAACAACAATTGTTCAGTTGTTGTTGTTGTTTATAGATTGTTCTTATCTCGAACATAACTAAAAACACACGAAAAAAAAAAAATAATTTATAAATTGTTCAGATTGAGATTGATGCGTTATGGAATAAGGGTGCTGTTTGTTAAAGAGGTGTATTCTGATAACAACCCGATGGTAAATTGCTACCTATATACGAGTTTTCAAACAGGATATATGTATATCCTGTTTGAAAATACCCTCAACAACGTAAATCATCATATGCCTAGCGCAACTACCCCGGGGGGTTCGATGAAAGAATTTTTGGAAAAGGTTTCTGAAATTGACGTAATACGACGCCTTGTATCCTCGAAGAGTTAGACGTGTACCTACAGTGTGGCAAGGACATTGACGCGCAAACTGAACCCAAGAATTCAGCACAATCATGATTCAAGACGTAGCGTAAATAAGAACTTGCTGTTCCATTCATTTTGACCGCATAGGTATTGCATTCTTCTCTGAAACCTTTGAAAAATTTAAACGCAAGATAGTTCAGAATCATGTACTGAATCCACGGTGCCACCCTGTAGGTCTGCCTACTCCTTCATAGACACTAAGCGTCATGTAAGTTATGTTAATTTCAGAAACCCTTTCCAAAACACATTAAATGATACCAACACACCATTAACATTGCTCAAACACATCACAATTTGAGCAACACTAGACGCGATCAAACCACCGTTTCTTAACTAAACCATCTTCAAAAATAAACTATTTTGTAATGAGGCCCGCAATTTTCAAAAGTAGTTTTTAACAATATCTTTAAGAATTACTGTTATCGTTGTTTTAAGTTTGTCTGTGTGTAGAAAGAACTAGAGTTTAAAACAGTTCTTTTGAGTTAAAGACAAAAAATGAGAATGGATAAAGCAGGTATTAAAGAATTCTTGGTGAAAAGATTAATTCGGGAAAGTATCTTAGGTGTAGGTAACCATTTTCAACCAGATGGATCGTTGGCCTGTTTGCCAAAAGAGAGGACTCAACTTGAAAAACAACTTGTATGAGACACTGAAACCTAGACTGGTTTAGAAGACAAAAATGCTCACAACATGTTTGGAAGTCATATAGCCCAATTAAACCTCCCAAAGACCTAGCACATAAGGATACGAAAACCCCCAAGTAAACCCAAGTCGAAAGCCAGTACATAATGCAATAGTAACAGTAAACACGCACACATGCACGTGACCATAGTTTTCACGACACGTGTACACATACACACACACGTGCAGAGTAATTGTGGAGAGAATATAAAAAAATTGCGCTAAGTGTGCCTTACTTGCGCGCGGCGAGGCGCGTACACCTGAGAGCAGTTGTGGTTATAGAAGGATTATTTTTCCTTTCCTGGATCGTGAGTGGTGAAGGAAAAAATAAACAAGATTTCAATCAGGATAAAATTATCGATTTTTACAATATTTTTCGCAATGTGTCCCATTCCTTTAATTTCTTCCTTACTAAGAAATGTTGACATAAAAAAAGTAACAGTCAATAACAATTTATTTCCTTAAATAAATAATAAAGGCCTTCTCTAAAAAAAAAGTCTAAAATGAGCGAATCGTCTCTCACTTCAGGCTTACTTTTTGCGGCGGTAGAATGTGGCGCCCTGGAGCTTCTTGAATCTGTGCTGTTTCTCCTCAGTTGTCGAGCCCTACCTATTAGAGTACAATTTTCTCCCACCTTCAAAAAAGCATCAAACAAAACAATTTTACCGTTTATTGAGGTATGACAAGAGTGTAAACCTACATATTTCTCATACATCACATTTCCTCATACAACGCGCCACTTTACCCTGCACGTGTGCATAGCGGGCGGCCGTTCCGTCTGGCCACAGTTGGCCGGCAGAGCGAGAAGTTCAAATCTCCCGCTCGTAATTGATAAATAAACGTGGCACGTGCGGGTCAACACACCTGATGACGAGCCATGAGCTTGCTCTTTATGTGGCCTGGATTTTCCTAGCTAAAAATCTTGTAGAAATTTGACATAATGCTGAAGATATAGGGAATTATACAAGAGATTGGTGATTTATATGAGAAAAGTTGAGGTAAAACAATAAATTTTCTTCATTTCTGTTAAAAGCAGGGAGAGCCAATTACCAGTAAGGCAGTCACATTCTGAAACAAGCAGAACAAAAGGAGCCAGCTCCTCATAACGTCAGTTATCGCTGGTCGATATAATCCCCAATGAACACGACATGCAATGTAATTACTATAGGTATGATCCAGGCTGATGAACTGCATCCTTGGTGTAAATTTATAGGCACTGACGTTATCAATGAGGCTATCTATAAAGAGCGAGAAGTTCATGAAGTAATTGATAAATAAACATCAACACCTGATGACGTTGGCTTTATGTGGCCTGGATTTTTCTTGGTGAAATCTCGGGGAAAATGCTATGGAATATCTATGGAAATCCAGCCAAAGGAACAAAAGTGGGTGAAGAGAACAAAATTTCGCGCGATGTTATATATTTGCAAGTGTTGCAACTCGATAAATTTTCGTAAACGCATGAATAATAGGATACTTATAAGAATATATCCAGGGTATTACAACGCTCAAAACTTACGTCTTAATTGAAGAAACACTTATGTTTTTGCGAAGTAAATCTATATTATAAAATTCAAAGTCCTGACTGACTGATATATCAACGCACAGCTGCTGTCCTAGAGACATGAAATTTGGAGGGTGTGTTCTTTGTGAAGAGTATGTATCTACTAAGAAAGGGTTTTTCGAAATTCCACAGAGGGTGAAATTTTTACCCTCCACCCAGGGTAAAAATTTCACGCGGACAAAGTCGCGGGCAGAAGCTAGTCTTATACATTACGGCCGCAGGAGACGCTTGTTACGAACAACCATGGATCGTAACTCTTAACTCTAAAACTAACACAGAAAAGCATTCATAATTAAGTTTGAGGGAATTAGAAGCTCTTTCGAGCTTCAAACCTGTTATCACTCATCATCGATACGTATAGTCCGTTTGTTCTCAATTTCGTTAGCAATATTTCAAATATCCTGTCCATTAATAGTCCATTACCACTATCGTGCTCATCTACAAATTGTGACCGGTTGTGACCGTCTTGAACCCTTTTGAAACCTGTCACCCTCAAGTAACCCCTTGTAACGCGCATAATTATGACCACCTGACTTTATGCGCGTTTGAAGAAAAAAATATTAACGAGAAAATAACGTATATTTCCTTACTTCATGTGTAAGAAATTGTTAGAAATTACATGAATAGGTTTAAATGTAAGTAAGGAATTATTTCTATAGGTATCTATAATAATGATTATTATATATTAATAAAACTCGGTATATTATATTAAATACTTTGTTTTAATTTTTGTGAGGCACACGTTATTACACAAAAGAATTAGAGAGTCATAGAGTATCCAAAACACAGTGTCACAGATAACAAATGCAGATATTAAAGTAAAGACTACAGCAGACCACGGACCAAGTAATTACATCTAACCTTACCGTTCCAATTCTCACAATGATAAAAATGAATGTTGGTGAATAGAGCTGGGACATCGACTCGCAAACTGTACTTAAGCATGAATTCAGCACATGATTTTAGACCCCCCCCCCCTAGCGTAGAAATTATTAGTCGGTAATCAAAAAACGATCTGCTGTTTCACAGAAAAGTCCAATGCCTACACGGTTAAAATTCGTTACTAAAGTGATTCTAAATCAACCTGAGATACTGAATTACAGTGCATGAAATCTGAACCGAATGATTTGAAATCACTAACAAGCTGTGAGAAAGCGTGGTGATCCGGGCACAATTTTATTTCAAACTACGTTCGTATTTTTACTTAGAGAAATTAGTTGGTCTGAATCTGATTTATTTATTCATTAAAACTTTATGCACAAGTAAAAAAAATACCGTACAAAGACCGGACTTAATACCTGAGGCATTTTCTACCAGTCAACCTTAGGGCGATGCAAAGAGAAAACATGGCATGGTGCAACACAAGGGATAGATAATACGAAAATAATAATTATACGATACAAGAATAAGTATATAGAGGTATGACGAACAGGGTGTAAAGTTCACTCAACCTCCATAGAAAAGGGAGGATCCTCCGACCAGACGGGTGTTGTGTCTGGCGGGCAACTGCCCGATGATTCATGTCGGGCCGTTGTATCTATGCTAGTTGCGCGGTAAACTCTGCTTGCGCGATGCAGGATTGGCGTGACGTCAGTATCACGCGTTGTTTGCTTGTGGCGTTGTAGATACCGCTACAAGTACATGATTTAACTGTAAACTAATCCCAAGCTTTATAGAATCTGTATTTTCTAGCCTTTTCTTAGTGGTGATCTCTTTTTCTGGATGTAATTGCCAGGTTCGACGAACGGCAGAAACACAAAAGATACAAATTAATGGTTTGTGATCCTGGTAAAAGAGCTTGCCCTAGTATAAAGTACTTCCACCATAACCATTTCTTTGCTATCAGCATTACCTACTGTATTTCAACTTATAGGGCATAGGTATTCATGGGACATTTCAAAATCTCCAAGTAACATGAGAAGAAAACTCGTTGGTTTTAGAAAGCAATAATATATATCGGCGGTAACCGCTTTCCACTAATGCAGCAATGGTCTTTTGGCTTTGCAACCAACCTTTTAGGCTAATTAAAGTAAGGACAAAAAATGCTTTATGCGCAACAACATATTATACGTAGCACCAATTATTATTATACATTTATCTCTGTCAAAACCTCACCAATTATGAACTTACAAAATCTCTTTACAAGCCGACAAAACCCTAATCATTTTCATATCAATTTTAACATCGAAAGATAATTGATGCGGCTTCTATCAAGCAATTTAGAGATTAGGATCCACCTTGGTATTGTCATAGTATATATAAATCAGAAACACTAGAAGTTTCCGTTACCACATACGCACACACACAAACTCATTCGTACACAAGAAATACGCACACAAAAACGGAAACACATGTGTGAGTATGTGAGAGTGTGTGAGTCAAATAAAAAGTCGGCGCGTGCGCTCACTTACGACACATAACAGATGACTGTTGCTGTCTCGTTTTTACTTGTAAAGTTTTTATGGCTGTCTCGCTCTCACATGAAGTATGTAATTATAGTTGGTACATTACTGGTTGGTTCCGTTCTTTATACCTACAGTGATTGTATCGTACTTATATGTACCTATGTTTGTTCGTCGTTCTAATCTCGGGAAATTATTGCTTTTTATTGCTCAGATTCTGTTCAGTGTTTTAAAATATAATGAGGTATTTTTACAGAGCTTGCGTTTGTACTGGCTTTTAGGTTAATGAAAATAATAAGAAGATATATTTTATTTTATCGTTATTTTCATTTATTGCTTTTATATTTTATTTAATCGTACATACGTAGATACATTTTATTTAGAAATATATTTTTTCTTACTGTTACTATTCTATTAAAGCCCATTTGAAGCAGATATTTAACTGTACTTCAAAAAATTTGCTCAAGATTAAAATGAGTTTATTTCACATAATTCCCAAGGGGAATAATTTACCTAAAACAAATAAAACTTTAAGACAAAGAAATAAAAAATAAAAGAAAAGGAATTACAAAAACAACACTGCTTGCATTAAGTATAAATAGTTTTATCGACGTCAATTATGAGAACAGAAATAAATTATTCAAAATTAATGTATTTTATTTAAAACATAACATCCTTCATAAAACCCCTAATAACGTTTTATGCGTAGGTATATTTATAAGATAAAGTTTGTGGCTAAGTAACTACAGCCGCACAAGTCGATCGATCAGGTTAAGCTACGCTTGCCGCGGTTGGTCCGTGGATGGGTGACCATCTTTGCATACCAAGACCGAGGGGTCTTGGTATGCAAAGATGGTCACATTAAGCCGTAGGTCCCGGCTGGTCATTCGTGGATCTTTGACAGTCGTAACTAGAGTTGCCGCGAATAGTGTTTATAGCGAATAGTCGAATACCGATTAATCGCCATTCACTTTGGCGAATAGTCGAATAACTCGACATTATTATTCGACATAAAAAAAAACATTAAACACATTAAAAATATTTCTAATTTCTTCTAAGGTTGTGAGAAAAGAAAACAACAAAGTTAAAGAAATCTGTTTCATGTTATACATACCTACATATACATATGTAGTAAATTTAATTTTCCATTTTTAAATGCTGGCAACCCTTTTCTTGTACAAGTCTTTCTCTTTAGTTTACGGGGAATACCCCGTTTTGTATAACCCAGCGATTATTATTATTACTGAAGAGCAACCCAAGAATGCCACTGCTGAAGAAATCGCCAACTACATCGCATTAGCAAAGGCTGACAGAAAAATAAACCCATATGAATGGTGGGCTTTGAGTACCAATAAGAATAGATTTCCTATTTTAAGTAAGCTTGCTAAACGATACTTAATCACACCAGCAAGCTCTGTTTATTCAGAAAGACTATTTTCCGAGGCAGGTTTAATTTACGAGGAAAAACGAAACCGACTTGCTCCAGAACGTGCAGAAAAAATCGTTTTTTTGCACCACAATCTGCCTCTGTTGGATTTTAAATGTTAATTAAAAAGCCTTACTAATTTAATTTCATGAATATGATAGGCACAGGCACATATTACAGATAATAATAGATATTGTGTATTGTTTTATTAAGGAAAATAATTTAAAAAATGATTATTTTTAACTCATAAGTTATTTTGTTCGTTAAAAGTTTATTTTCGACGACTATTCGCCGAAAGCCGAATAATACTAGCCATTATTCGGTATTCGACGAATATCAAAAAAATGACGAGTAATGCCGAATACCGAATAATAGCGAGTATTCGCGGCAACTCTAGTCGTAACGGTTCGTCAGAAGCCCGAAAGTCTGACAACCAGTCTTGCCAAGGGGTTTCGTATTACCCAGTAACTGGGCTGTAGGAGTTTGATAAGCAGTCGCTCCATGTAAAATATTGGTATTCAACTGCATCCGGTTAGACTGGAAGCTGACCCCAACATAGTTGGGAAAAGGCTAGGCAGATGATGGTGATGATTTATAAGATACCTAAACATAAGTCACCTTTAATAACAACATATAGCATACCATCACACCTGAGATTCTTGAAAGGTGAGGCAGAGGAGTACCTACCTACTTATAGTACATACACCCACATTCCGCCAGATGTGTTTAAGTCTCATGTACAAAGGGGGAACCCAGATGGCAATAGCCATCAATCGGGCAGAACTCTACACTCTAAGCTGCTACTGAGAAATTCCAAATGCAAAAACACAATAGTACTGCCCAATCTGGGAATTGAAACCCAGACCTCATCCGTGCCGGACGGCGCGTACGTGTTCCACGCGCGCCTCCAAGAGATGTCAGCATCAACCGAAGGGGCCCGTCAGGGCCGAAGCCTGCCGAGTCAGCGGCATTGTCCGAAAGGGTTACCGCTGGCCCGGAACATAAAAGGCTAAGGAAGGAACACGGGTGGGTTTTTAGTCAGTAAGAGTCAGACACTCCCTTCCGCTCTACCCAGGGCGGGAGGGGTCATTTGATGATTTCTCATGCTGAAAAAAAAACCCTAGACCTCATGCTCCGCAGTAGCGCTTGCGACCAGTAGACGAATCCATAATGAGCCTATAATGTTCCCACTGCTGGGACACAGGCCTCCTCTCTGTCAGAATGAGTGGGCCGTAATCCACCACGCGGACCCAGTGCGCGTCTCTAAAGGCACCGTCTACAGGATACTTAGTCTGAGATGCAAACCCATATTTTAAAAATTATATTTTTATTGGGTATATAAATATATTAAATTGTCAAACCGGGTGCGATTAATTGACAGAGACGAAAATGTGGAGTCGTTGTTCCTCAATACTAACATACATGTGTCGAATAAGAGTTACGAACGTATGTATTTCAATAAACCCTGTAGCCTGTACCTATAAGTATATTTTGTTGCTGACGATCCGTCAGGAATAAAAACAAAAGAAAAAAGGGGATCAAACCGGAATCAAAGTGTAGAGAACCGCGCTTACTACCTATCGTAGAGATTTGTTTTTATTAATACCATAGCGTGACTAGTAGTAAAAAAATACAGACTAGACATTATCTTTTTTTTTACTTAAGTAATCGTCCATTTTACTTACAACATTACTGTCTTCAATTCCGTTCCCACCTTACCTTTCTGCTCACCCCAATAAGGGCTCTAACTTATAATTCCGTTTCGTAGTGTTAGCCGTTACGAGCCACGACGGTTATACTTTCTTCGTCTCGCTCCAGCGCAGGCGCGGGGTTGGGCCAGTGATGTGCAAGTATCGATACGATACGTTGCATCACTAGCCCACGTAATTGTTATGTAAAATGATTTGTGTGGTTGTTAATTCTTGTTGATGGTTTGATAAAGTTTTAACTATGTTATGTGTTTGTTATTTAAAAAGTAATTTATTTTTATCATGTTTCCTGAAAGCTTTGTAAGAGGTTATAAAATATGTTTTTATTGATACTAGATCGTCTGTCTATAAATCACGTTTTTATAATTATTACCTACAGTCTATAATTTCTGTAGTGTAAGCAAAAGGCTCTTCTCACAAAATGAAGTATCAAGAATACCAGCCAGCTACCAGCTTACCTATACACTCAGCATATGGCGTTCCACTGTTTAACCATAGGCCTCTACAATGCTGCGCCACAACACCCCGTCCTCCACCTTCGACATCCAGTCCTTCCCAGCCACCTTCTTAAGGGGCATTTTTTTCAGGATGGGAAATCATCAAATGACCGCTCTGGGTAGAGCGAAAGGGAGTGTCAGACTCTTACTGACTAAAACCCACCCGTGTTCCTTCCTTAGCCCTTTATGCTCCGGGCCAGCGGTAACCTTTTCGGACAATCCCGCTGACCTTCTCTTACATGACCAAAAGCGCGGTCATCCACTTTATCTAGGTAACTCTTTTTGACAGGTATATCAAGAGAAAATAAACGTTTCATGTTTTACAAAATTAAATAAAGCTCCTCGTCTTGTGCGATCTCTGGCCATGATGACGTTTGCAGGGCCAACCCTGCAAACGTCACGGCAGATAGTCACACCACATTCGCCGTTGTCTACCTCGAAATCGATGTCCTCCCATCAGGCGTCCAGTAAGTTACGATCTTTGCCCATGGTTTGAACTTTTAATTTTCAGACTTCGGTTTTCCCTAGAAGTATTGCTTTACCTTTAAGCAGTGGTAACTAACAGAAGCAAATATTTACTTACAGCTAATAATGTTCTCACCATGACGCCCAGGCTTCCTTCTCAGTCAAAGAGGCTGTTTCGTAAACTACAACATACATATTCACAAATTAGTAGGAAACTATTTTTGGGGTCGGCTTCCAGTCTAATAGGATGCAGCTGAATACCAGTATTTTACGTGGTGCGCCTATCTCACCTCCACAACCCGGTTACTTGGTAACACGATAACTCTTGATAAAACTGGTTGTCAGACTGTCGGGCTTCTGACGACCCGTATTGACTGTCAAACAACCATGAATACCAGCCGGGACTAACAGCTTTACGTGCTTTCCGAAGTACGGATGGGTCACGGTAAGTAATGATGGTCACTCATCCACAGACTGACCGCGGCACGCATAGCTTAACCTGATTGATCGACCCGTGCAGCTGTTATCACTTAGCCCCGAGCTCCTCGGGTACGTACCTATTACTATTTCAATAATTACCAAAGTCAAAAATTAATTAGATAACAAAAAATTGTGTTAATATTTTATAATCTTTATAGCCAACCTTCATTTTTTGCCAATCTTTGTATGAAGCAGTTAATAAATGTGTTCATCAAGAATTCATAGAGCACTTGAAGATTTTAATTGTTTTTGTACGTTAATGTTCGATTTAGCTATGCATATTAGGTTTTTTTCTTTTTGCATTTATTTTAACAATTACTTTAATTACGTTGCTCCTAATTAAAAACATTGATTTTTGCGTGATTAATGAATATAATTAGTAAGGAAACAAAATCTAAAACTGAGATCGTTTTTTTTATTTTAATGGTTTTGCTCTTGACTCTAGTCTAGGTCAGAAGTGACAGAGACAAAGTCAATCGTAGTAAAGAGGAACTGTTATTGGCATTGAAAGACAATTGGTTTACCTAATTATAATCAGAAAATGCTGACATTATAGAAGATGTTGCTGTTTATCCTCTGCTCGGATATTACTATTATATTATATTGTTAAAAAAGTGTGTATTATTATTTCTGAAGTCAAGATTTAATAATCAATCTATTATTGTGAAAAAAAAAGCAAAAATTATAGGGTCTTACCACAAAAACTTAAGCACTTGTTCAATGTGTGTTTAAGCACACATTGAACAAGTGCTTAAGTTTTTGTGGTAAGACCCTATAATTTTTGCTTTAACACTGAAATTAATTTCAGTGTTACGTCAAAGTCCATATAAATATGTCGTGTTTAAAAGGTGTTTAGAAAGAAAGAAAGAAAATACGTTTATTTGCGGCAAACATGACGCATAAAAATAAAAACACAAACAAAAAAAAAAAAAATAACAATTTGGGAGAAAGTATGCGTTACATCACATTTAGCTTAAACAAATGATAAACACTGTTTTGTGATAATAAGGATAATGTTTAAAATATTCCATAGCCTCGTAGAATAAGTAGTCAGTCAATAAGAATGTTCCTGCTCACAATAGTTTTATCGATGTCGATGCAAGCACTTCCCGCGTCCCATCCCTACGCTCCCAGGGCGGAAGTAGTATAATTGTGGCGCGTCTTCCCCTCACCGGCCAGTCCCGAACGAAAAAGTTCACTTTACTGACTTGTTTCTTACTTTTCATAATATTATTACCTTACTTGCTTCTTTATCAACTATCGAGTTGTTTATGGAAGAACGGTAGGAAAGTTTGTTGCTAATGATGGAAAGAGGACAATAATCCAAGTGATGTTTGTTAGGAATTCAGATTTCGTCGCCAAATCTTTTGCAATCTTGGTAAAAAAAAAAAAGCGATTGGATGTAGTTGATTGATGGATTTATTACGGTCTGATCCCTGAAGTGATTTTCCTGGACATAAAATGGGGTTGTCGTTGGTGCAAATATTATGCATACAATAGGTACACTAAAATAGATAGACCTAGATATTATATACATATCCAAAATTATAGATACATACATACTAAATATAATAAGCTACGAAAATAATATAAAAAGACTGTAGATGATTGCAGTTAGGGCAACAAGATCACAACGACAAGTACAATTTGAACACAAGCAACGACTTCTCGCGTTTTATTTCAACTGACAATGCATTGCACAAACGAGCGGCCTGGACAGTAAAGGATTTATCAAGGAAAGTTGTGGAATGCATAAGCAGCTGAGTACCAGTATTTTACATGGAGCGACTGCCTATCTGAACTCCATAACCAAGTTACTGGTTAATGCGAAACCCCTTGGTAAGACTGGTTGACTATCTGTAACTACAACCATTACTTACAGATCATATTACTAAGTAAATCGGAACCAATGTGCCCTTCAGTTTTAAGGGGTCCTTAAATCGGCTTATCGCAATCTATTGCTGGACATAGGCCTCTCCTAGGCTTTTTTTTTATCGTGGAGAAATGCTCATGCATACTGCACTACCACGGGGAGATAGTGCAGTTATGTGGGACTCTAACCCACTAAAACTCCACGGTGTCCTCCTCTGCCGCTTACGGCGGGAACACGGGCACGCGTTAGCACTCATCCGTGAACCCGCCGCGGCTGTCCGTTACCGGACCCTCCTCTGGGGAGTACTCCCCATCACCGGTGCACCAGAACACAAAGCACGCCATGACCACCCCAGGGACAGGCCTCTCCTAGGCTGTGCCAATACCTTGTCCTCCACCTCCCGCATGCAGTCTGTCTCAACCACCTTTTTAAGTTTATCGCTCCACCTAGCTAAAGGGCGTCCATAACGAGTGGGTTCTTGATACAAAAGCATAATTAGCCTATTATTTCCCACTACTGGGACACAGGCCTCCTCTCTGTGGGAATGAGTGGCCGTAATTCACCACGCGGGCTTAGTGTGGGACGGTGGAATTTCACATGTCTTCGAATTTATTGGTTCTAGAACATGCCGGTTTCCTCACAATGTTTTATTTATCATTTTGAGACCATTGGTGATGAAATAAAATACATAAAGTAGAGTACCTGCTTGGGTCTTGATAGGTAAGAACTATTTATAAATCGTCGTGTTCATCAACTTCTCAGATTGATCAATATTGATTAGGTAGGTATTATTACCCACGCAACTTTTATTTAAAAAATAAAAATATTTTATTAGGGACACGCACACGAAATACAAACAGTAAAAAATAATGAAAGAGAAGAAGCATTTAAAACTAACAAAATTAGCATTAAAAAACAACCAAAAAAATTAACATGAAAAAAAGACTTGTGCGAGTTCAAAAAAGGCTCTCAGCATAATGCTGCGATATAAAAACAAAAATAAATAATTATTAACCCCTTAATTCATAAATATTGCTCAATATTAAGTAATGATTAGCGACTGTTTGAACATGCATTTCTGACGTTTGAAAGTCACTTAACTTAAATCATCGTTTACAAATAAACCCCATAGCGACTTGCCTCTCCAATCTAAAGTAATTATCATGACACAGTTCCCTTCGACTTTTTACGTCACTATTGATAGATTTTTAAGCAAAACACCGAAAAAAAAAACCACTAAACCTATTGGTTGCTTTAGTACTAGAAACTGAAAAATAATGAAGTTCCGTTGCATGTTGTTTCTGAGAATTTGTGGTAAAAACTGGTGTTCTACTTAATGTACAAGAGTTAGTAAAACTACCGCGCGTGCGCCAAGTAGCTCTTTGTTAGAGACGAGCGGTTGTCAAAGATTTTTCTTATTAGTGCTTTTAAGAAAGTATATTTAGCTATCGAGAATTGTTGCAATGTCACTCCACCTGCCCTTTTTATTAAGTCCCCCTTAATAAAAAGGGCAGGTGGAGTGACATTAGCGGACAGATTACGTATTTTGCAATTTGCAGGAAAATCAGCGCTGTGCTGTGGGTCCCCAATAGCATAGCATTATGCTGAGTGGAAGCCTTCTTGTCACAGTTATGACGTGCAGCCGTCGATTATTTCTGTTTTCTGCTCGTGATTATAGTTATATTTTATTTTTATTTTTCCTTATTATTAGAATTAATTATCTTTTTGTATGCACGTGTTTCCGTGAGAAATAAACCTATTTTTCTTTCTCTCTTTCATCATTTGCAAGTTTCATGAAATAGCCATTCAATTGGGTTATATGAACTTAGACAGTTGTATTGATGATTTTAATTCTGTAAATACACACTTGTTACTGTCGCGAATTATATTTTGATCAACATACAACCTGACACTGACCTGCAAATTACAAAAAACATAAGAACGTTTGAATTTTGCGGGCTACCCTGGAGCTTCCCCCTTAAGAGGAAATCTTCACGAAAAGTATGTTTGAAAATATGTTTAAAGGCGAGGGTCCGTCGTACTTCTCCCTGAATCCGCTAGCAGCTCTCATCGCTGAATTCTACGTGTTTTTTTTTAGAAAGGTGACGCCAAGCTATGCTTCTAGCACGTCCAGGGAAATTAAGACGTTACCCCCAAAATCCTTGTTGTCCAGGTCACGTCATGCCCACTGATCACTAAAAACTGTGGTGCTCTCCAGAATTTAATGCTTCTGAAGCCTCAATTCTCAGAACTTAGCAAAAAAATTACAGACAATATTTATCAATCGACACAAAAGAACTTTAGGAAAACCTAACGGTCTCTAATAGTTAAGAGGACTGCCTTGACCAGAGGCTACCATACAACGTGGCAATGCCGCCAGTTTCTTAGGTACGTTACCAGTCGACAGCGATGCGGAGGAATTTTTCGATGTCATATTTTAGTTTGTTAATAGTTTTATTTAGGTTAGTCTATTATATTTTTATTTTAATAGTTTGTTAGTTTATTTAGTATTTGATGTTTATCCAGTGTAGGTATATATTTTTATCCTACTAAATAACAAGTATGTGACACCATTATTTTAACTAGTCCTGTATTAATTTAATGTGATATTCAAAATTGGAATTCAATTATAACTTTTTCCTACACTTTGAGAAACACAACTAAACAAAAGTCAGTTACGACAATCGTCCGTTACAGTTTGTCCATCAACACGGTCTTCCGGTGAAGGAGACAGCTATATGCATCAACTAGTAAGTTAGAGCGAGACGGCAACATTTCCACCTGTCTCGGACACTTTTTGTTCTACAAAAGTTTTAATTACAAATTGTGGTGAAATGGTGCAATACCAGTCTTAGAGTTACTACTTGGGTTATTTGAATATAGGTTGAATTCAAGCAATATCACGCAATTAAAATTGTCTGACTTGTTTTTCGAGAACTATGCTGCCCTGCCTGTTCAAAACTTGGCAAATGGCTCTTTATAAACCTTCGTCGAATTTGCAAGTTAGTAGAAAAATATCGTGAAATATGACTGGCTTCTGCCCGCCACTTCACCCTTCACCTATTCACCCTCTTAGGGGTGGTATTTCGAAAAACCCTTTCTTAGTGGATACCTACTCTTCACAAAGAACACACCCTTTAAATTTCATGTATCTAGGACCAGCGGCTTAGGCTGTGCGTTGATATGTCAGTTAGTCAGGACTTTGAATTTTATATGTAAAGATTTTGCCAACACTTAGGTAGGGCATTCCTGGCAATCTTTGCTCATTCGTTCTCTGTATTTGATGAAGTCTTTACTCTGTAGTACGTCTCATTTGTCTGGTCTCATTTACTTTTACCTATAAATAGTCGGGAAGCCTTTAGTTAGGAAAGAAAGAAAAAGTATTTATTGCGACTCATACTGGAAGACCACATAACGTAAGAAAAAGAAAAATGAAAGAGAAAGTCCTATACGAGGCCAAAAGGTTCCTATCTCAGCATGATGCTGCGACATTTTAAAAACTCAAAACTCAAACTCAAAGCATTTATTTCAATAAAACCATTTACAGGCACTTTTGAATTGTCAAGAAGTCGGTCAGTCAGAAAATATGAAGCATTCCAAAGTGTAGGTACCTATGGAGAAGAACGGGCAAGAAACTCCATGGACACTCTTTTAAAATTATATTTTACATAAATATTAGTTACCTACATCATTACTTTTGATTTTAAAATTATATAATGTGAGAACGACGTAAAAAATTAAGAAAGACGTATACGTGTTAAAGGCGTCCATAGTACAACCAATAGTACTTAACAAACTACAATCCAAAAATAAATGCACATAGTATTAGGCACATAGTACGTTATACTATGTGCCTAATACTATAGAAAATACAATGATGCTGATCAGGGGCCTAAAAAGGCCACTTTGGCAGAATCAATATCAAAAAACATTATCGTATCAAATCCCATTGGTGAAGTATTTTTCAGTTAATTTTTTTTTTGGCTGTGCTAAAAAACCAACCAATCCAATCCAAATCCAATCCCAATCTCTTCGATTATACCTACGTAGTGCAGCGAAAAAAAGAAAAACACGGACCGTTTTCGCCATATTATGATTCATAAAGTTTTACGGCTCTGCCAAAGTGGCCTTTTTAGGCCTCCAGGTCTTGTGTACATGGTGTGACCGGGTTTTGAAGACCAAAGGATAATGCTCAAAAAAAAACCCAGGCCCCGGCGCAAACGGTACATATCTCAAATTCTTAGTATAAAAAAATAGTAGTTTCATACTAAAAAAAAATATAGCCAAAAATTCGTTTTTAAACGTAATATTTTGCTAATCCCTTTTTCGTGAAAGTAATTTTTAAATAGAATTATTTAAATAAAATATGTATATACAATAATATAATATAATAATGTATATAATTATGTATATATATGTCATTTATAGAATAAGAGTAAAGAAAGAAATAATTTAAAAAAAATCACATTTTTGAAGCTCCTTACATAAAACAACTAGCAAATTATGACATTTAAAAAAAGATTTTGGTAATGCCCCCTACTGAATATTATGTCACATATAAATACTTAAAATCTGAGATACATTTCATTTGCGCCGGGCCTGGGTTTTTTCCCCATACATTGTGAGCATTGTCCTTTGGTTTTGCAAGCCATCAGAGAGTTCACGAAAGAAATAAAAATTAGTCCAGGTCGCTGTCACAGGATACAGTGAAGAGGACTACGAGTATATACATAATTATATAGTAGGGTAACTGTATGACTCACAGAACGAAAGTTCATTTTAAATCACTGAAGATACAAGCATTATGTCTATAATTCACCATAAAAAGTTTCACAACTCTACAGGATGAAATTGGAAACTTGCGGCAAATCGAAATAGGAGGTGCAGTAAGTGTTACATAACATTTTCCAAATCTAAATGCTTGGTAAAAAAAATTATAATAATATCGCCATAGATAGTGCAAACTAAGTCATTAATGCCTTCAAGTGGACACGAATTATCGTCGTTCCATTTTTTGTCAAAATTGTGAAAACCATTAATAAAATTAAAGTATAAATTTTAGCGCGCGTCCAATAAATAATCCATTCATATCGCTTAATTCACAATATGAAGCAAGTTGGCAACGCGTTGAACTAGCGGAATTTACCTAATTTTGACCGTTTCTACGAAAAAAAGGGCGCGCGACGACGTTGCCAAATCTCACCCAATTTCACGTAGTGGTCGTGTCAAAAAATGCCTCTCTTAATCAAGGTCGCCCCCTAATTGCGAACTGGACGGACGCCCCACAATTGCGAATTGAACCAATTGCGAACTGGACCAATTGCGAACTAGACCAATTGCGAACTGGACCAATTACGAACTGGACCAATTGCGAACTGGACAAATTGAGAATTGGACAGTTGGACGTAATGCGCCCAAAGGATCGCTCGCCTTCGGGCACGTCGTGCATCCCTTTCCTTAATGACATGCTCTAAATTTACTTTATAACACGTTGAATTAGATATATTTAATTTGTCGCACCTTTTAAATTTCACCCTGAATAAAACTGTAGTTTGCAAAATTCACACCCTTAAGGATTGTATGGTGTTAAAGTTTTTATATCACAGGAAGAAGTTAGTAAACCCTCAAGATTTACAAACGCAACTGAACTGAGTCTACGAGTACATCAGCTGTTAACGCCCCACCACCCCTCACCCCTGTAAGTTCAACTAGGGTTGTAGAGGGATGCGCAGACACCTGTCTCAAATTATACGATACTGATCTCTGAACCTGTTACACGTGGATTGTAGGCTTGTGCGGTGGATAGGAAAGCTTTGAAATGGTCAATCTGTTGTGTTGAAACTAATTGAAGGAAGGTTTTTTTTTATAATTTTTGCGGTGTATTTGCGATGGGAATTAGAGGAGGTTGATTGGAAAGGTATCAAATGGATTAGTAGGTAGATCGGTGTTTTAGATTGATGATTATCTTTGAAAATAATGAACCACGTTTTTACTTATGATTGTCTTTTGAAAAAATGAGTGTTGGGTAGGTAATTACGAGGGGGTTTATGTATATGTCGCAGGTTTTTCATAAAATTAGGTTTTTGATGAAAAACCTAGGTTTTTGATGAAAAACCGGAAGATGACACATTTCAAACTCAATTTCATCATAAACCTCTACCAATCCAGATTTTTGATCAAAAACCTGAACTAGTTTGGGTTTATGATAAAATATAAGCGCTGGTCAAATCAAATCATTTATTTTTTGCCAACATGGTAGAGGGTAGGGGTATAAATGTTATATATGTTACGGCTAAAGGTAGGTGTGAGCATAAAATTAAGATTAGCCGGTTAAACCTAGGTTTATCTTCGACGAGGTGTTAATGTTAGTTTCTTCTATCTTTTTCCGACTAAACTTAAGTGTAACTGCAGGCCCTTGGCTAAAAATGTAGAAGGAAATCGGTCGACGTCAGGGGCACCCCGAGGTTCGGTTTGGTTAGGTTCCTTTAAACCCTGCAGACAGAAATAGGAGCCCCGCGCAGCGGGGCTCCGTCGACCTGACATTTTTTATCATAAAACTAATACAGTCTAGGTTTTTGATAAAAAAAAACTGGATTTTCTCAGGCTTATGATAACATAAAGTAATAATTTTGTCATCTTCCGGTTTTTCATCAAAAACCTAGGTTTTTCATCAAAAACCTAATTTTATGAAAAACCTGCGACATATAGACCTTCCTTGAAGTCAAGTAATGATTCGCGACTGTTTGACCATACATGTATTTTGTGACGTTTAAACGTATCTTATGTAACTTGAAGCATCATTTATAAAAATATAGTTATTTGTCAATACAAAAGATGTTTAGTAGTTGTAGAATAAAGCTCATGCATATTTTTAATATCTGTAAACTCTGTTGAACTAGTTGAATGGGTGTGACTGTCTTTCAAACTCATCATCTACCAGCCTTTTCCCAACTATGTTGGGGTCGGTTTCCAGTCTAACAGGATGCAGCTGAATACCAGTATTTTACATGGAGCGACTGCTTATCTGATCTCTACAACTTAGAGCTTTCTTCTCGTTTGCTTTCTTCTCTCTCTTTGTTTGCCGCAAATAAACGTATTTTCTTTCTTTCTTTCTTTCTTTTAGATACTGGGTAAAACGATACCCTTTGGTAAGACTGATTGTCAGACTTTCAGGCTTCTGACTACCCGTAACGACTGTCAAAGATCCACGAATGACAGCCGGGACCAACGGCTTAACGTGCTTTCCGAGGCACGGAGGGGTCTTGGTCTATACAGATGGTCACCCATCCACGGACCAACCACGACAAGCGTAGCTTAGCCTGTTCCATCAATTCGTGCGGCTGTTATTACTGTCTGACAACCAGTCTTGACAAGGGATATCGTATTACCCGGTAACTGGGTTATGGAGTTCATATAGGCAGTCGTTCCATGTAAAATACTGGTATTCAGCTGCATCCGGTTAGACTGGAAGCCGACCCCAACAAAGTTGGGAAATGGCTAGGTAGATGATGACTTGTTATACTAACTTTTGAATAATTTGTTTTTTTTTTCAATGTTTTCTGAAAATGAAGGGGCCGTGGAATATATTATTATATTGTATCTTCTTGCCTAAGTAATTTCATACGATACTTGTTATAACTTACTTATCTCTAAATAATGCTCATTTCAGTAGCTTTGATAAATGATCCAATTAGAAATAATTCCTCACTCAATGCTTTGAGTTTCAAAGCATTTATTTCAATTAAACCTTGTACAGGCACTTTTGAATTGTCAAAATTTAAATAGTCTGTCAGTTGGTCAGAAAGTTGAAGCTTGTTGCCCATTCCAAAACGTAGATGTCTATGGAGTAGAACGGGCAAGAAACTTCACTAAAAATGGAACACCGTAGAAGCATTAAAATTGGTAAAATAACACTACATTAATACACAGCAATAATATATTAATATTTAACATACATTATTATCATCGTTTTTATTTACTTTACTTATTTAATAAAATTTTTAAATATTTCTTAAAATATAAAAATAAGTATAAAAAACACTTTAAAAATATAAAAAAATAGTTGTCCGCCGGTGTCGGGACCAGGGCCCAAGCTACCGGTGGTTAGGGCTCCAGAGACAGGAACCTCTTCACAATGCGAGCCGTATCGAGGAGTACTGCCTTCTGAATCAGGCCCTTGATCCAACCGCCTAACGAGAGCCTCGATAGATGTTGATCGAGGCTTTCGGCTATAAGACCATTGGCCGATATGACAATCGGCACAATGATAGCCGAGCTCACATTCCACATGTCAACAACCTCGTGTGCTAAGTCGAGATATTTAATTTGTTCCTTTTCTCAGCTTTCACGAGGTTCCCGTCATGTGGAATGGTAACATCGACAATCATTGTGCGGTGAGCTAATCGATCTATCACCACTCTATCAGGCACATTATTATTATTATGAGCCTGTGTTGTCCCACTGCAGGGTAGGCCTCCCTTCCCTCTTTCCACTTTTCCCGGTCTACTGCGATTGTAAGCTGGTCTTTTAAGAAGGAGTCCAGGTCATCCTGCCATCTCTTTCTGGGCCTGCCGTGAAGTCATATTAACATACATACACATAGCGATGCCTTAGAGTGAAAACCTCGTAAGTGTAAAAGAAGTAACTGGTCGGGAGGAAGAAAGAACTGCGTGCTGTAAATATTTTGTACGGCGTCTTTTATGTTTTTTTTTTACCGACTTCAAAAAAGGCGGTTCTGTATTGTTATTAATTAATATGGAAAATCAACCCACTTTAATATCCAGACCTGTTCGATACTATAAGATTATCCGAAATGCATAAAACGCTACTTACATTCCCGAGGTTTTCACTCTAAGGCGACGATAGGTACTTTTATACATTTTTAAATTTACTGAACATATTACAGAAACTTACCAAACAATAGCCACAAAGACTAATGCATCCAGGTCTACCAGAACTTAAAAGCCTAATAAAACGTTATTTTATAGTAAAACGTAATTTTTGAGAAATTCATTATTTTCTTCAACTTTCTTTGAGAAAGTGTGGCGCGCGTTGATGTCTTTACAGTACAAAACTTTTACTACCAGACTACGATTCATATTTTCAATATTTTGTTGATTGTTTTTTGACCAATATTCACAAATTATTATTTTAATTGGTGTTAGAGGTACCTAAAAATGCAATGGTGGATTTATATTTGTGGCAATATGAAATTTGGTATAGATATATAGTTTGAGTCCCGAGAAAGAACATAGGATAGTTTTATCCCGATATTACCACGGAATCGACACTTATGCAGGTGAAACCACGCGGCGCTGCTAGTATAATATAACCAAATGGTGTGGGTACATGAATTATTTAAATTAAAGTATTTATAAGTTATAATTACTTAGTAATCATTAAGGAGTGTTCTTATAACGGATGTGAGTACCAATACAAACTATTTCTGGTTTAATGGTACAAAACAAACATAGACCTTTATTAAGACTGTATGCATAAATAATTAAAAATAAATTAAAAAAAAAACAAATGAAATAGCAAAAATTTTCAAGCAAAGGTTATCCTTAAATAACCAGAACATTATGGTAAATAATAAGTTAAATAATGAATTACTTTTTATACCGTAACTTAATTATAACTTAAGATAATTACAATTAACGGCGGAAGGCTGATGGCACGCTTGAAGTAACATAAAACGGCGGTTTTTTTTGTGATATTCGTTAAAATCCCAACTGAATCTCAGTTGTGGTAATATTAAGATCATAAAGCACATGATTAAGTACACCTAAGTATAACATACCTTTGTTAAGTTATTTTTTTAAGTAACTTGAACGGACTGCCTCGTTGGTCTAGTGCTCACTTAAAGCTCACCATAAAGTCCTGGGTTCGATCCACAGTTCGGACAAAGCGTCACTGGAGTTTTTTTTTTTGTTTCTTTTTTTTTTTTTTGAGGATGGGAAATCATCAAATGACTCCTCCCGCTCCGGGTGGAGCGGAAGGGAGTGTCAGACTCTTACTGACTAAAACCCACCCGTGTTCTTTCCTTCGCCCTTTATGTTCCGGGCCAGCGGTAACCCTTTCGGACAATCCCGCTGAAAGCGTCACTGGAGTTATCCATGAATAAATTCTCAGTAGCAGCCCGGATTTTGGATTTGTGCCCTAATTTTCAATTTTTTTAAATTTATTCTTTAGCGATAAAGTTGAAAATCTATTAAAGAAATTTGGTAGATTGTAGTAGCTTGATGTGCTGGCGTCTGTACCATGATGAATACTGCCATTTACTATTCTAGTAGGTACTTTGATCGTACCTTGTAGAGGTCATTGACAAGCCCGTGCTCAGACTCGTATTACCTATAATGTATTATATTGTGTTACTGTTGTCGCCATGTACATCGCTTTATCCAAACCTACATACTTTAAATCTTTTTTATTTGTTTTTTACCCGACTAACCCAAAAGAAGGGTAAATATTTTAACTTTTATTAGAATGTGGCGGTAGTTTCCTTCCTTCCTATTCATTCCTGCAGCGTCTACCATAGGTCAGAGCGAAACAGCAATACAAGGCTGGAAGAAGACCGAATGGTGGCCGACGCCATATTGGAGTTAATATTGTTAGTCTACTCCGCCGCCGCGAAAGCACCTCTCCAGGGCTTTACCGCAAATAAATCTAGATTTAGTGATAAATCCAGGTTTTCGGGTCTATAATTCAAATTAGATCCACCAAAATATCAAGCTACAGTGATTTGAAGTGTTGTGTAAGGAAAGGAATCTTTTATCTGCGGAACCACGCTGGCCGCCGCGTGGTTAACCTGTACATCGAGGACGTGCAAGGCCCTTACACCAGGAAGGCGACTCCAGACTTCTGCAAAAAGGTAAGACGCTGCATCCTGTGTCCTTTCATTGTTCCTGTTTATCCATACCAAAAAATAACCTCCTTCAAATCAATGTATGCTGCCACATAAAGTTTATTACAGTCCACAAAACCGCCGATTCTCATAGCAAGGCTTTGAATCACCGCTCCAGGCTTTTAGAAGCCTGGAAAGAGCTGTTTAGACAGTTCTTCTTTTCATAGTAAATTCCCCGCACCCCCACGTTAGCGTTTAAAGGTTTCCAAAAGGCTTATAGCGTTAACATTTGGTCCCACGAGCCGGATTTATTTTCTATTAAGTTTTATTTTTTATTAGTGTATTAAAATACACTATTAGACGAGCTTCATTTTATTCTTTATTTAACCCCGCACTCGGATCTGAATTCTTTCAGATTTGCCAGATTAATTACATTCGTGTCATTAAATTCATCTAATAATAAAACAAAACCATAGATTAGTTATAAAAATACGTATGATTGTTGTATCTTACTAACAGCCATACGTATACATAACTTCATTCACAGTTGCATTGTATTTTAGCACAAAGTACCTACGCATTCCTTTATAAAGAACCGGTTTTTAATATTATCAGTTTATACATTAGCTGCTTGTTACCGTGCGCGCATTATAGTTATTGAATATAGGTTGTTTACGCTAGTTTTGAGAGCTCACTCTGTGCATTCCGATCTACTTACTTGAACAGTTTTATAACCTACCTACTTCATTGTAATAAATCAAGATGCCTCGACCTGCCGCTGATGATAAGGATTACAAAACTGATGAATCCGCCTCATCGCATTTAAATTCAGAATTTATTCTTGTAGAAGCAAAACGAAATGCCCTTTTCGAAACAATCCAAATCGTATTCGAAAAGGCGCAAAAGGCCCGCATTAAAAGCGAAATGGTGGAGAGTTTTCTGGATTCAGTCGAGACTATTGATGAAACTCGATCTGAATTTAGGGATCTCGTCAGCGAGCACAATAGGCTACTTTTAGAAATTAATCCATCCGCGAAGCCTAACTATCAACCATTGATTTCCTTTGATGATCTTTTTTGCCGTATCAAACGTGTGTTGAAGCAGGTTGAGCCAGTGCCTTCGCGGGTTAACGCTGACGCTTCTGGTCAGTATGATGATCAGAAAGTCATTAGGTCTAAACGGCCTTCTTTAGCGCCAATCGAAATTGTGTCATTTGACGGTGACATTCGCAATTGGCCCTTATTCTATGAAAGTTACAAGTCTACAATACACGAAAATCCATCGTTGACAGACGCTGAGAGACTGTACTATTTGATAGGAAAGCTTTCTACTAAAGCGCAAGCGGTATTTTCAGGCATCGCGCCGTGTCCTGAAAACTATCAAGTAATCGTGAAGTGTCTTGTGGATAGGTATCAAGATAAACGCATACTCGCTTCTACGTATCTAGATCAAATGATCAATCTTAAAATAAATGGCCCCGCTTCTGCATCTAATATGCAAACTTTTATGGACCAGTATGTCACTGCGGCAAACGCAATTAAAATTCTGGGAATAGATGACTTGACAGATTTTGTATTTTTGCACATAGCACTCAAAAAATTAGACGGAGAAACGATACGTGCTTTCGAGTCACAATATCGTGAAGTTTCGTTGCCGACTTTTAGTCAGCTGACCGAGTTCATTAGGAGTCAACACAGAATTTATCAAAACACACAGCCTAGCACAGCTGGTGTTTCCAAGCGTAGTTCTGTTAAGTCTCGCAATAATGTACCGAACCCGCAGAGTTATGTAGCCATCGCGCCTGCTAGCAAAAAATGCCTATGTGACAATATTGTGCACGATCACTTTTTCAAGTGTCAAAAATTCGCTGAGATGTCACCGTCTGAACGTTTTAAATGCGTGAAAGATAACGGTGCATGTGTTAATTGTTTAAGCATTAAACATAAGTCTCGCGATTGTAATTCAACGCTCAAATGCCGCAACTGTCATCAAAAACACCACTCCTTATTGCATTTTAATAAGGTTCCTAATCAAACCGCCACACAATCTCATAACAGTGGATCGATGCCGGTATCCAGAATCGAACCCGCGATACCTAGCGAGTGCGCCACGCCGCCGCAGGCGGCGCCGTCCACACCGATACCGGCGCCTGCTGCGAGCGAGCCGAGAGTATCGTCCTTGCACACATCCATTGCTGCGCCTTTGCAGTTTAATAATAATGAAGGCGATCGCGCCGCGCGATGTATTCGTCCCGCAACGATATTGCTATCGACCGCTCAAGTTGTTATTCGCGATCGTAACGGACAGAGCCATATTGTAAAATGCCTATTAGATTCTGGATCGCAGAGTAATTTTATAAGTACAGAATGCTGTAACCGGTTAGGTTTGAATTATAATAAAAATACGCAAATGATTGTTAGAGGGTTTGGTGGTTCAGAAAAACCTATCAAAGGTTCCACTGACTTTAAAATATTTTCTCGCTTTGACAAAAACGTTTCTTTCGATGTATCGGGATTTGTCGTAGATCGCATCACGGATAACCTGCCCACAGTTCCCGTGGACGAAGCTGCCTTTACCCACATCGTATCATTGCCACTCGCGGACAGTACGTTCGCCACTCCCACCGCTGTTGATGTACTGCTCGGTGCATCTATTTTTCCGCACCTGTTGATGCCGAATACGGTACATAGCAGCATGCATGGAATACCGCCCGCCATAGAAACAGTGTTGGGCTACATTATAATGGGTTCCGCGCCCGCACTGCTTTTATCTAAGTCTACCGCCGCATGTTGCGCTATAGGAGAAGGCGATTTAGACCACCTCCTTAAGCGTTTTTGGGAACTCGAGGAAATTTCCGCTCCAACCCCCACCAGTCAAGATGACATTGAATGTGAAATTCATTTCCGCACTACTACTACGCGTGATTCTAGTGGTAGATACACCGTTGCGTTTCCATTTCGCGACGATGTTTATAAATTGGGAGATTCTTTCTCCACAGCGCGTCGACGTTTTTTGTGCTTAGAAAAGAAGTTGGAGTCATCGAGCTTTCTACGCACTGCCTATGACAATATCATTCGTGAATATATTGAGAAGGGTTATGTAACGGAAGTAGGGCCCATTGACAGTAATGAGGTAATATCCACCCACGCCGCTTCCTACTTTGTACCACATCATTGTGTTCAGCGTCTAGATAAGACATCCACAAAGGTCCGCATGGTTTTAGACGCTAGTTGTAAAACTAGCACAGGTTTTTCCTTGAATGATGTTCTTCATTCAGGCCCTAATTTACAGGGTGACTTGAATAACATTTTATTGACTTTTCGGTTATTCAAAATCGCTGTTTCAGCAGATTGTAGACAAATGTTTCTTCAATTGGGAATGTTAGAGCGAGACCGCAAATATCAAAGATTCATTTATCGCTTCCATCCGGAAGATAAATTGACGGTTTTTGAACTGGCACGTGTTGCGTTCGGTATGAAGTCGTCCGTATTTCACGCAATCCGCGTTATTCATCAGCTGATTGCTGATGAAGGTCAGAGATTCCCAACTGCAGCTGCCATAGCATTGGTTTCCACGTACATGGATGACGTCTGCTACAGCATTATGTCAAATGATTCAGCGCAGGAAGACGAGAATGTCGCTATCAATTCATGTATCGAACTTATACAATTATTTAAATGTGGTCAGTTCGACCTCGTGAAATGGACAAGTAACTCGGACGCTGTCCTTCGCGCTATTCCCGCCTCGCATCGAGCTTCGTCAGATCTCGAGATTGATAAAGATGTACCTGACAAGGTTCTAGGTACACATTGGGACAAATCCGATGACGTTTTCAAATTCAAGGTTGCAGAGCCAGGCTCAAGCTGTACCAAGCGCAGTATCTTGTCCGTCGTGGCACGCTTATGGGACAATCTAGGGCTGGTGGCCCCCGTCATACTTTATGCCAAGCTCCTGATTCAGGAATTATGGTTATTGAAGTGCGACTGGGACGATGCCCCCCCGCAACGCATCGTAAATCTCTGGAGTCTGTTTTGTAGCGAACTTCCCACGCTCAACGAGATACGCGTTCCGCGGCATCTCGGGGTAGTGCAGGGTTGTGTAGCAAACCTCTTAGGATTCGCAGATGCAAGTGAGCGTGCTTACGGCGCCGTTGTGTACTTGCATGTCAAACATAACGCCAATACGACCGTTAGGCTTGTGTGTTCAAAATCGAAAGTTTCGCCGCTTAAAACTATTTCAATTGCTCGCTTAGAATTGTGTGCTACAGTCTTATTATCTACGCTTATGCGTAATGTGTTAAACAATTTTGACCCAAGGTACAAAATTTCAAATATCTTCGCGTTTACCGACTCGAAAGTCGTTCTTTGTTGGATCAATTCTTCTCCGCACCGCTGGCAAACTTTTGTGGCAAATCGCGTCGCAAAAGTTGTCGATAATATTCCCGCAAGTTGTTTTCATCACGTGGCAGGCATTGAAAACCCTGCTGATTGTTTATCGCGAGGTTTATCACCCGCGCTACTTGTCAATCACCCTCTGTGGTTTACCGGACCCCCATGGGCATCTAGGCATCCATCAGAGTGGCCTATTTCTGAGTTCGATCGCGAAGACGTCAGTGAAGTGCCAGAGCTGAAGGCTTCTGCGCACGCTATAACAGTAGGTGAATCAACATCGCCTATTTATGAGCTCGCTCAACGTGTTTCTTCATGGTCGAAGTTACTCCGCATAATTGTCTATATGTACCGCTTTTCAAAATTATTATCGCGCAGATCTTACATTAACAAATGTGATTTAGATTTTGCTGAAACTAAAATAATATCCGCATTACAACAAGTTCACTTTATTGACGATATAAATAAATTAAAAAACAGTAAGAACTGTTCCCCCGCTATGCAAAGACTTAAACCGTTTTTAGACGCAAACGGTGTTATCCGCGTCGGCGGTCGGTTGACTTACGCAAAAATCAATTACGCACAGAAACACCCCTATGTATTACCTAGGCATGATCACGTGATTGATATCTTAATCGATTATTACCATCGAAAGCATTTACACGCCGGCCCCGAATTGCTCATGTCCATACTTAGGAATCAGTATTGGATACTGGCAGCGCGACGTGTCATTCGCCATCGTATCCATAAGTGCAATACGTGCTTCAGAGCAAAGCCACGCCCATCTTTTCCAATCATGTCAGATTTGCCCGAGTTCCGCGTCACCCAAGTTGACAAGCCATTCACGCATACTGGATGTGATTATGCTGGCCCTCTCCAGTATACACCGGTTCGTGGAAGAGGTATTAGAAGCCGCAAGGCTTGGCTCTGTATTTTTACGTGTCTGACCACCAGGTGTTTGCATATAGAAATCGCTTCGGAGTTAAGTACCGCCAATTTCCTTGCTGCTCTGAAGCGATTCCTAGCGCGTCGCGGCCCTGTTCAGTGTATTTACACTGACAATGGTACTAATTTTGTCGGATGTAGTTCTTACCTTCGCGATCTTTATAGGTTCCTCGATAAGCATCGCGCGCATCTTGAATATGAGCTTTCAGAAAGTCGCATAGAGATGAAACGCATAACACCTCAATCGCCTCATATGGGAGGTTGCTGGGAGAGCATGGTAAAGGTGGTAAAATCTCATTTGTTCAAGATTATCGGTCAACAAATATTATCTTACGAAGAGCTGTTGACGGTGCTAACGCAAATCGAGGCACTTGTAAATTCGCGTCCGCTGACCGCTATGAGTAGCGACCCTTCAGAGCCATCGGCTCTCACGCCGGCTCATTTTCTTAATACTGCGCCCCTCTGCTCTCTGCCAGCTCCCCAAGTAGAGAACTCTAGTTTGCTGGACAGACATTCTCTCTTACAGAAGATGGTAGAGTCTTTCTGGCAGCGATGGCGGGTAGAATATTTGCATCAATTGCAATCTAGATCCAAGTGGAATACTCCATCCACTTCAATCCCATTGGGATCAGTAGTTATATTGATTGTCGATAATGCTCCACCATTTGCTTGGCCTCTAGGTGTGGTGGAGGCTGTTCATACCTCGAAAGATGGCACAACGCGGTCTCTTACCGTTAGAACGTCTAAAGGTAGCCTGGTCCGCCCAGTGGTCCGTGTGTGCCTTTTACCGAGCCAGTGAGAGTGCAACTCTCATTACCTTAGGTTAGCTTAGAGATAGGTTTATTACAAATAGGTAAATTTAGGTTAAATTCTCTGATTCCTTTTAGAGCAGACAATCCCGCGAATAAATTATTAAAACTGACTCTGTGTGGATCAGATCTTATCGCTTAGTTATTTATAGTACATTTGTAAATCTTAGGGTATACGTCGTTAAAGGCAACCCTTTAAGGTCGGGAGAATGTTGTCGCCATGTACATCGCTTTATCCAAACCTACATACTTTAAATCTTTTTTATTTGTTTTTTACCCGACTAACCCAAAAGAAGGGTAAATATTTTAACTTTTATTAGAATGTGGCGGTAGTTTCCTTCCTTCCTATTCATTCCTGCAGCGTCTACCATAGGTCAGAGCGAAACAGCAATACAAGGCTGGAAGAAGACCGAATGGTGGCCGACGCCATATTGGAGTTAATATTGTTAGTCTACTCCGCCGCCGCGAAAGCACCTCTCCAGGGCTTTACCGCAAATAAATCTAGATTTAGTGATAAATCCAGGTTTTCGGGTCTATAATTCAAATTAGATCCACCAAAATATCAAGCTACAGTGATTTGAAGTGTTGTGTAAGGAAAGGAATCTTTTATCTGCGGAACCACGCTGGCCGCCGCGTGGTTAACCTGTACATCGAGGACGTGCAAGGCCCTTACACCAGGAAGGCGACTCCAGACTTCTGCAAAAAGGTAAGACGCTGCATCCTGTGTCCTTTCATTGTTCCTGTTTATCCATACCAAAAAATAACCTCCTTCAAATCAATGTATGCTGCCACATAAAGTTTATTACAGTCCACAAAACCGCCGATTCTCATAGCAAGGCTTTGAATCACCGCTCCAGGCTTTTAGAAGCCTGGAAAGAGCTGTTTAGACAGTTCTTCTTTTCATAGTAAATTCCCCGCACCCCCACGTTAGCGTTTAAAGGTTTCCAAAAGGCTTATAGCGTTAACAGTTACAATGTGCACCTCCTATAACTTTTTAGCTAGGTACCGAGATATGATTTGTCTGTCATCAAGGTTGGTACAAAATCATAACATCACCGCATGTTTTTCGCGTGAGCTATAGTGATATGGGCAAGTCCATAGTTTAGATCGGCGAGCCTATTATATGGTCATCGGGCTTAGAATACTGCAAAACTACTACTACGAAATTCCTGATGGAAAAACTGAGGCACGATTTTTCTATTATTGTGCAGTCTCTGATAAAGATTATTTTTAATTCTCTCTGTGCACTCTATAGATACAATCATATCGCATAAACTCAAACTCAAAGCATTTATTTCTATTAAACAATTTACAGACACTTTTAAGTTGTTCTGTTAGTCAGAATGTTGCCCATTCCAAAACGTAGAACTCTATGGAGAATAACGTGCAAAAAACTCCGAGGACACTCTTTTAAATCAAGATAACATTACAAAATCCTGGGTACATTATTCTTGTTGCTTCTGAATGTGAGAACAAACACTCCATCTTCTAAATAGGATAAACAAAGGTAAGTTGAACATTGAATTCACTTGCAATACTGCTTGAGTACATACTGATGATGATAATGGAATTTAGAGCTTGCTACTAAAACAAATCTAGATTTCTTGACTGTTAAAACTTCAGACATTACAAATGATTAATAACCAAATTATCTCTTCTTTACCGTGCCTATTTAGCAAGCAATTAATCATTTGAACAGACAGACAAAAAGGTTAAATAAGTTTTATTCCTATTAGATGATTGTAGTGCGCAATGATGATACATTCAAATAGTAGATAACAATTTAATGTAAGGGCTTCTGCAAAAAGGCGCGACGTTTGACGCAAATCCCGCGCGACTCAAAGGCACCGCTCGTTGTGCGACTTGCGGTGCCTTTGTGTCGCGCGCGATTTTATCGCGTGTCGCGCCTGTTTGAAGGAGCTTTATTATAAAAAGTAAGTGAGTGTACTTTTAGTCAAAGTTACTCTTGCCATGATAAGATCTTTAGTGTAAGTTGATCAGCATACAGCGTTCCCACAGCTGTGACTACCGGGCTTCCTCTCTGAGAGAAGGAGAGCTCTAATCCACCACGCGGGACCTGTACGGTACATGCCTTTGAATGGGCGAATTTTTGGTTCTAGGACTTACCAGTTTCCTTATGATGTTTACGTTCTTCATTTTTTACTGCTGAATGGGCCCGCTCTTGACCTCGACCACGCCTGATGGAAAGCGATCGATGAGGTCTATGGAACGAGCGTGCCCAGAAGATGCCTAAGGCACTGGAACTCCCACTCATCAACGAAACACAGCAGGCTGCTTGACGTCGGACTCCGGTGGGAGGGTGGTCGCAAACCAGGCGGGAGTTAGCCCTACCACCGCATGGGAAGAATTGGCCAGTCAAATAAGGTGTTGGGTGTGACTGTCCAGAATGCGCCGAGCGCTCGGCTCAGTTGAGTAACTGGCGGAACAGACTGCCCTACACGAGCTGGCTTCTACATTCATCCCACACGTGGAGGCTTCTTCATGCATCCCAAACATTCATCGTTTTAGGAGCACAAAAGGCCTTTGATACTATTGGTCATTTCTAACAGCTACTCGTGTCTTGGAGCGCGCAAGTTATACCGTGGGCCCCGAAACTTTGATAAACTATGGCAACCGGGCAACTGGCCAATGGTCACAAACATGGCAATGCTCAGGATTAATTTTATTACTAGCTAGTAACGATGCTTTTTTAAACGTTAGTATTTCTATGAAAGTA
The DNA here is from genome assembly GCA_927399505.1 of Luperina testacea. Lineage (NCBI taxonomy): Eukaryota > Metazoa > Arthropoda > Insecta > Lepidoptera > Noctuidae > Luperina > Luperina testacea. Next base: position 2,151,730 of record OV656780.1, read on the forward strand.
AGTTACAAAGAACTTACCAGCGTTTGACGAGTTAAGCTGAATAGCAATAAAAAGTCACGCGATCTGCCTCAACTATTTTTAATTACCAATATACCTCAAGTACACAATAAAAGTCTATAATTACAAGTATATCCAAAGATTCTTCGTACAGGAAAACCTCGTGAGGATAACCACACACATGACATCCTTAAAACAAAACCTATTATAACTATAATGGCTGATGACAGAGCCACGAAAATTCACAGTAATAACAGTTTTCCGTCCTCCAAATAATATACCAGCGTTTTACATAAGGACGGCTTACATAAGGCTGTATTAACATATGTGTGCGTGCGCAGGCTAGTCGCGAGTCGCTGCGCCGGAGTCGGTTATGTTCCACTCAATCGCATTTGAGTCGTGGCCATCGGCGCGAGCGGACGCGCGGACGCTGTAAAGAAAAAACAATAAAAAAACAGTGCTTGTGAGTGCCTGTGGAACACGAGTGTTAGAAAGTTCTGTTTTACCAAGTTTTTTACACGCAAATATATTTTTAATTTACATTTTTTTTTCAACAATCTGGAAAAAGCTAGTTACGTGAATCTGGTTCGCCCGTTTTTCCGGTGCAGGTACGTTTTTTGTTGTAACTGAATTCCGCTTAGTTTTTTACTTGTTATGAAAGGTTTTTTTTAAGTGTTTCAGATTGTTATATGTAAATATTATCTCGCTTTATGAATGTGTTACTAAAAAGTTGTATGCATTTAACGGTTGTGACTTTTGCGTGTATTTGTGTTGAATTGTTTGTAAAAACTAGAGTTCAGAAACTGCTTTTTGTTTTAGATCTTTTTTAAAAGTTATTTCCTAAATCTTGGTTTTCCTCTGCAAAAGTTGACGTGTTTAATCACAAGACAGTTTTAACATAAGGTGTTTCAATCATTTAACTGTTCTTAATCATGATAAAACTTATTTTACCTAACAAAAATTACTTAAATCGTACTAAAACTATAAATTTAAGTAACAAGATTCTTATTTGTTGTAAAGCTATGTCTGATTCATCGGCGAAACTCAAGGCTTTTGATCTTGAAAGTTATCGTAATCAAGTTTCTTGTTTGTAAGTGATAAGCAGAAGTCTTGGTAAAACTATTGGGCAAACAAAGTTACGGCACGGTAAAAAAAAGTCCAATGATAATCGCTTTTTAAAAGCTTCAGCGAATGTTATGTTAATCAAATTGTAATTGGGTAACCAATAAGAAGAAAATCTCCGTATAGGAAAGAAAATTATATTTCCTATAAGATGGAAAATCTAAAAAATCTGTCTAAGTGATGACATGACTATTTGTAACAATATCGTTAAAAAAGACAAAACTAGGTATACCAGAGTTAACAAAATCGTTCTCAAAGCTTGCAAACTTACCAAAACTTCGAGAATGGAAGGGACAAGGGAAGTATCCCTTGCTAATAAAAACAAAGTTCATAGTAACTTCAAAAGAAACCTTTTGATTCTAACATACATGGCTACTTCAGGATCATCCATGATGCTCGTAGATCAGATCTATACATTAAAGTGTCCACAATACCTTTATAAACAAGACTACAATATCAATTAAATATGGATACTGAACTAACAAACCCCGATAAAGAAAGCAAGACTCCAGTAACACCAGTAAATGCTTCGCAGTTGATATCAAAAGAAACGAAATAGACTGATACGAATGTTTCAATTGAATACCAAGTTTATCGTAGCCAAAGCAGATTAATAAAATTTAAATGAGATTTCAATTCTCAAATAATCCGGTGAAAAGCAATAATTTCAATTATTTCATTCATTAATCAATGAAATATATTTCGAACTCTTAGGTAACTTTACTGCAACGGTTTACGTAAACCTTCATCATAATATTTTTTATCCGACGGCGAACGGTTTCTTGCACAAAATGTCTGGCACTACTCGATTGTGGAATGTTCGGGAAAAATTCTGCTCTTTTTTTATCTATTTGGATTGTTAATTATTTGTTGTTTATGTTAACTAAATCAGAAATAAGTTGGATGACAGGGAAAACATAAGGAACCAACAGTTTCTGTATATGTATGACTATATACCATCCTCACTATATAACCGCGTCGGTGAATATATTGCCTTAGCAATCATAGACGTTCAGTCAATAGGTAATTTAGTAGCTGCTTCTCCATTATGCTTAGTTTACAATACTAAAACTGTGCAGCAAACGCAAACTGTTCCTACAGCACAATTTGCTGTAGGTACAGTATCAGTATTGTAATTGGACTCTGCTATATCTCCATCAATAATAACTTAGCTATAAAAAGCTTTAAGTATATCTTTTTCTTTGACTTTGCTGTTATTTTATTTTAATAACCCATGACTGAAATTAATAGATCCTTTGGTAGCTTCAGTCTTAATCCATTAGCTAAGGAATAAGGTTATAATGGGAATGTCATTATGACCAAATTCTGCTACAGCAGTCGGCTCTCTGGTTTCTGCATTACTCTTGCTGGAAGCGATATCAAATCTATACTTCTATACTAATATCATAAAGAGACTACGCTATGACCCTTAGGAGTCCAGTAAAAGGAAAAAAAAGTCAGAAATACCGCTAACCGAAAACAAAGTAGTAGCACGGGCGAGCGATGGGTGCGACGCGATGGGTCGCGGACCGACATTTCACGTGAACGACATCGCGGGCAGAAGCTAGTTTTAAATATTTTCAGCTCATTTACATCAATAACCCGCCAAAAACTCACTGACCATCAGAATTCTTAATAATCTTACATAAGTAAGCAAGTGAAAACATTTTTTTATCTAATGTTTCAAGTGTGGGAGCCATTGTCGCAGGTTCTAGGTTAAAAGTCTTTGTTTTAAGTTACGTGTGGTTCCCATAGCTTACTGGTGTGCTGTTTACTCATAATTGTTTTATTAAAAGCAAAAATGTTTGTTGGATTTACGGAAATTTTTGATTATTTTTGTGTTAAGTTTTTGTTGTGGGTTTTATGCGGATCTTGGGGTTTTGAGTTTGGTTTTGTGCTCGGTTAGTCGCAATAGACTTGCCCCCTTCAAAGAGAGTCTTCAGAGAGCTCACGAAAGGTAATAAATTGAGTTTAGGTGGCTGTCGTCAGACATTGTGAAGAAGACTATACATGTGATTTTACATGTGATTTTCGTAACATAACTATGGCGAAATAGTACACCTCTGCCTAAGCCAACGCACACACACACACCCACACACACCCTCAAACACACACACACAGGCACAGGCGTGATGTTATGTTATGTGGGTTTTAACTAACCTACTCGTACGATTATAACTTAAAGTGTTGCTTATTTTATTGGAAAAGCTCTTAAGTAATATTACCTTGAGTATTTTAAAAACATGCATAGCTAAAGTTCACTGATATCAGAGTCTCCATAAACTTTATCTTTTTCTCCTTGCTGTCGACAGTAAATCATAACTTGTTTGCCCATAACTTCACCTCGTCCAAGGCGTTGTCAGTGGCAGTGCAGAGGTCACTTTGACTGCATGTTTTGGGACACAGAGGGCAGGATAGGAGGTAGAGCATGGTTTGTGACGTCCACAACCTACTGCCGTTCCGTCGAGGCAGTTGGAGCTACATCTTCCCGCTTGAAAACCAAATTTTAATAGTTATGCTAGTTCGCAATGCTATGAAAGAGACATGTTCAATATTGTACATGATTCTGATTTGAAAGTATTTATTCTCGAGAAAGTATTTATTATTTATTAGTATTTATGTCGAGTCTTACCTGAAACAGTTCACATAATCAGAAAAAAGGCTAGCACTTATATTTCCATTTTTATATATAACCTTTGACTTTACAGAAATGAAACCTTTCCTTACTTTTAAATCACGTAATATTTTTTAGCAAAACTAAATTCTTTTCTACAAAACTGTGAAATATTTTTAGAATATTATACAATAGTTTTAATCTTCGTATTTTAAAAGGAGATACCTATACCTACCTAGATTTATTTTAGATTATTTTTTACTTGACATTTTTTCGTTGTGAGGCAATGAGTCTATTTTAATCCCAGTTACTAACAGCTAAACATTAGAAAAAAGTCAATCCAAGTTTGGCTTTTTTAGTCTTGACATTCTTATATTTTTATAATTATGCTTTATGAGAAGATGGTTATTTAAAGAAGTTTGCAGGAGAAAACGCTTGAGTCTAAAATAGTGATTGATATAAGAAAATAAGAGATGGAATGCCTGTGTGGGGAAGGATATGAAACAGAAGGGGGTAGATGATAGCGTGACTGTTGACAGAGGAGAATGGAAAGAGAAAATGTGTTGCACCGACCATACCCATGTAACATGGGACAAGCGCAGGGAAAAACATGTACAGTTTCAAAATTGTACAATTCACATAAATTCAATATTAAAACGTTATTTTGCTTTTGCAGTCATTACGGGTCCTCAAAAGCCCAAAAGTCTGACCAAGGGGTATCGTATTACCCAATAACTGGATTGTGGAGGTCAGATAGGCAGTCGCTCCATGTAAAATACCGGTATTCAGCTGCATCTGGTCTGAGTGGAAGCTGACCCCAACATATTTGGGAAAAGGCTAGGTAGACGATGATTTTGCTTTTGGAAGTGCAGATAAACTGCCTTCGGTTTTTACTATATTTTCTGTCCCATAAAAAACTGTTTATAACTCCAAAGTACAGACGCCAGCACATCAAGCTACAACAATCAGTCAAATTTCTTTAATAGATTTTCAACTTTATCGCTAAAGCATACGGTTCAAAGTTGATGGGGAAAATTTTATAGTTTCGGGTAGCTTGACTACTATTATTGAATTTTCCTTTTGATTGTTTAGTGTTTCCACAATTCATCCTTTTGATCCTCAAGCTACTTTTACATAATCATGATCATCAGCCTTATTCCCCACTGTTGAGTCCTTCCTCCCTTTCGTACCATGCTTCCCTGGTCTGCTAGTCTTATCCATGTCTTCCCCGCGATCTTCTGTAGGTCGTCTACCCACCTGGCTATTGGTCTGCCAACGCTGCTTCTACTGTTTTCCGGCAACCATTGAGTTAGGGTTCTGCTCCATCTGCCATCACCATGTCTAGCCAAGTCTCCCGCTCACCCATTTCAAAACCGCTACCCATAGTTCCTTAGTCCTATGGCGGATTTTTGAGTTACGAGTTATTATTTATATAATACTAGCTTCCGCACGCGGCTTCGCCCGCGAAGTATGTCGATAAAAACTATCCTATGTCCTTTCTCGGGATACAATCAATCTGTCTGCCAAATTTTATCGAAATCTGTTCAGTGGTTTAGGCGTGAGAAGGTAACATACATACATACATACAGACAGACAGACAGACAGAGGGACAGAGTTACTTTCCAATTTATAATATTAGTATGGATTGGGGTTTCTTTATAAACGTTCTTTTAAACGTGAAGTGATGATTAACGCCTGTATAACTATACATTTTTTAACGTTCTTTGAGCAAAATTTAATGTCTACTGATATTAATTCGTGTGCTTTTTATATCAACATCATCTTTAACACACATTAAAATCATTACTTACTTCAAAAATAATCTAACATTTCTTCAATAGCTTGTCAAGTGACAGTAGCACCTTTCGTCAATACTTTTTACTAGTAAAAGATAGAAAAAAAAAAACAGCAAAAAGTACAATGGACGGTAGCACTTTCTAAAATGATCGGCGACGGGCGCGCGCGCCGTCGGCCAGTAGCGAATATTGTAAACAGCGGTTTTAGATCTGTTGTGATCGTTTGATACTGGTTTTGATAATGTTGGTTCATTCGATGTTAAAGAATTTAATATTGTTTTATTTATTTTGGTTTTATCAGTATCATAATAATAGTTAATTGTTTAGAATCTTGATGTTTGTATTTGCTAAATGGATATCTTCCTTTCTAATTATTTTATTATGTTTATTAAAAACTTTTTATATGTTTTGTTACTCTACCAAGAAGGGTTTAGTTAAGTTTCTTTAGGTGAGTACCTACGCTATCAGAGATTACTTTGATTTAAGTTAAAAAAACATTTTCTGATTGGTTCTTGATATGCCGAAAGTGGTTTCTAAAAGATTACCGTTTGCTGCCAGTTTATTTAGACCATTAATTTAAATTCTTTTGAAAACAGTTGTTGTTACTTTTTCTGTTTCAAATAAACCGTCCCCATGTCAAATTTCGAAGAATATAACGCTGTAAGATGTACCACCACTGCAGCGTTACATTATTCGAAATTGTAGCTATCGCTAAAATCATCATTTTACTTGAATACTTAATTTTATTTGGTCTACATCATGAAACTAAATTAAATTTACTAAAATACATTTATGAATCAGGTTTTAATTAAAAGTCTTTCAGGTACTTAATTATCGCAATTAAACTGAGTACTCGCATTATAAATAATTATAACAGACTTACATATATGGACTGTACCCTTTTCTTTTTGCTGACTTTTATAGAATGTTTTATAGCTACACGATTATGGGGATGGTGAAACCCACAACTAATTTAACTGAATTTTTAAAAGAAATTTGCGAAGGAACACTTATAACTTTATAAGCCACAGCCTCAAGTAAAGACCAAGATCATTAATATTTTTAATAAATAGTACCGACGCCAGCACATCAAGCTACTACAATCTGTCAAACTTGAATAGATTTTCTACTTTATCGTTAAAGCATAAGGTTCAAAGTTGATTGGGGAAAAGAAGAATGATCATTTTTCACCTGACTATGTATAGAAATGAAATAAATCTTAAAATTCAGCTAATTTAATTGTATATTAATTTTGCTAATCACAATGTTAAAAGAAACGCAGGAAAAAAAGAAATTCCTATAAGTTTACTCTACGTCAAGGGTAAACTTTTACCATGTTTTGAACGCATCTCAATTACCCTGAACGCACCTCAACTATAATACCCATTTTTTATGACGTTCCATTTTACACACTGCTACTTGACTTTATTCAACTCTGTTTCTGACTTTTATACATTATTTTACGTTTTATTTTATCAGTAAGTACTTTTTTATTAGTCTGTGTATAATACAGATTAATTAAAAATAACAAAATAAATTAATAAATTGATCATGCAGTATCTATTTGTGTTCGCACGATTGAAACGGATTTTTTTTTTTGACATTTGACAGGTCTGTTATTGGCAAACGGCGCAGTCCTTCCTTGTTGCGCTTGCGTCTCGTTGTGTACTGTGCTATTTTGTGTGTGTTACTACGAGAAATTAACAAAGTAAAAAAATGCTTTACCATAGCTAGTTAAATGATTCTATTTTAGACTAAACTCCGAGCGTTAATAATTAGTTCTAGGACATTTATTTCTTTATTACCTATTTGGTAACGGAAAATCCTAACCTCAAAAGTAACTTTAATATTTTTTGGTCTTCGTAGCGTTTAAATCGTTTACATGACTACATGACATTATTGTATACACTTACAGGTAGTATTTCTACTATACCCTATAACTATACATTAACTTTCATCATCAGGTTTTTTAATGTATAGGAAGTGGGCATTGTTCTTTACAGTTTCAGGTAGGTTGATGTGCTGGCGTCTGTACCAGCCTAGAGCAGTGGTGGCCCAGTGGTAACGGCCGCGATTTATGAGTAGATCGTTGAGTGGATCGTAGGTTCAAACTAAGGCGCTTTCATTTGTGTAAATTATTTCATCACAACTGCTCTCAAAACGGTGAAGGAATATATTGTGAGGAAACCGGCATGTCCTAGAACTAAAAAGTTCCAAGACATGTGACATCTATTAACCCGCACTGGGCCCGCGTGGTGGATTATGGCCCACTCCCTGTCACCGAAAGGAAGTGAGCCGATATAATAATTACACAGGACTAGCCATAAGAATTTAATAAGCGCAACATCATCAACACATCAACTCGATTATAAATTAACTGTTAATAGCACGTTGATCAAAACACAGGCCATGGCATGCTGAGACAGACCCCAGAGGTCTAATTGTGTGCTTTGTTTAAGTATAAGAACAATAATAATAGGCATGAAACATACCATCAAAATACCAAACACCAATGACATACTGAACAGGGCACCGGTGACTGAACACGGCATTCGGCGCTACGTCATCCGACACACCAAACAGTTCGGCACCGCCACCCATGCGTTGCCAGCTGAACTTGACTTACAAACAGCTGCTCATCCTGTACGAAATAACTGTAATAGGTGAGGCAAAAGGAACAGACGTAAGGAACGGAAAAATAGAAAGAAAGGCAGATTATAATGGATTGTGAGATCGAAACTATAGAAAACGTATGATGGACACACAGGGGCCTCTAAAAGATGGTTGACATTTTTCCACTTCAGCTGTGATGCTACATTATGCTACATATATTTAAAATAAAACAATAATCAAGTACTCCTAAGGGACTAAGTACTTGATTATTTTTTTACTAGCTGCGCCCCGCTGTTTTACCTGCATAAGTGTCGATTCCGTAAGAATATCGGGATAAAAAGTATCCTATGTGTTAATCTAGGAAATGGTCTATCTATGTGCCGATTTTCATCCAAATCTGTTCAACGATTTACGCGTGATTAAGTAACAAACATCCAAACATCTTCACAAACTTTCACATTTATAATATTAGTAGGATTATACGAGTAAGTCTAAGGGCTGATTTTTCCAACGCCAGGTAATTTTATTCGACAAATAGTTTTGAATTTTTGACAGTTTTTCCATATAAAATCTGTCAGACGTCAATTTTATTCTACGAACAAAAATTATCTGTCGATTGAAAAATCATCCATAAGATACCTAGTTAAATTAATCAATAAAAACTTTGTAGCAGTTCAAACATTTGGATCACTAGAATTTTAAATCATAATATGGTGTGTTGCAGCTGAAGTAAAAAATGAAAAAACTAACTTAGGAGGCCACTGGATTTTTCAGCACTGGGTAAATAAGTGGAAATGTACACAATTTTGAAGAAGAATGAAATGCATTATGGAAATAGTAGTTCTTTACCGACTGCAGCAGGAAGTTAATTATTGTTATTGGGCAGACGACTTGATAATATTACCTCTCTGCTCGAACCTCTTTCTCATACAACACTACAACCACATACACACCCGCTTACTAATAAACGTTGTATAGGTCTGTATACTTACACAGCGCTTTGTCTTCTTCTTTCAAAAGTGAAATTACTGAAGACTGAAAGAGAGAAATCCGTATGTAACTATTCATCTGATATAATATGTACGTTTATTAGTAAGGGAGTTATTCAAAAGTATTTGTCGTCATCACCTGCCTAGCCTTTTCCCAACTATGTTAGGGTCGGCTTCTGGTCTAACCGTGTGCAGCTGAAATATTTTTAACATAAAGCGACTGTATATGTATAAGTATTTGTCATCTAAACTAATATTATAAAGAGAAAAGATTGGATATTTTTGTAGGATTTTTTTTTAACGCTTTCACATTAAAACGGCTGCTCGGGCCCGGAAAAGCACATACGCTACGTTTCATCCTGGATTGCAGAAAAAGTCGCAGGCAATAATAAGTTAATACATAAAGAGTTTGTGTGCCATTTAGTCTGGCCAAATCAATGTATTTTCTTCTTTCTCTATCTTTCAAACTTTATCGACTCCTAAAAGACTTTCGAAGTACGTAACCATAGTTGTAGAAAAGCTTCAAAATGGACTGTTTTCATCCAATACTAATGAAAGCGACACATTCCACCGCTGACCGGCGATCCGGCGCGTGAGCACCCCGCTTCGCGAATCATTGCACCAGGATCATTACGTCATATAAACATGCCAATGTCTTTGTTGTGAATGAAATGCATAAAAGTAATAGTAGATTTTAGTGATACATAGAAACAAAGCAGCTTTTGAAGCTGCTTAAGATGTACCCACAAGACTATACTCAAGTTGCTAAACATACTCATGATTCAGCGACTTTCAAAACAAAATCAAGAAACCATAAAATTACTAAAAGTATGAAAATTAAATCATGAATACAACGAAGAAGAAGTGGTGAAAATGAACTACATACTTTCACAAAACCCGATGTACAGACGCCAGCACATCAAGCTACCCCATACGGTCAAATTTTCTCAATCAACTTTGAGCCTTATATTAAAGCGATAAAGTTGAAAATCTATTAAAGAAATATGACAGATTGTAGTAGCTTGATGTGCTGGCGTCTGTACAATAAAATAGCAGCAGTACGTCAGCACAGCTGTCGCTGAAAACCAGCGCTGGGGCTCTGTCTCGGACAGGGTCGCAGCATTATGCTGGGCGATGACCGTTTTGCGTGGATGTGACCCATATTTTCCCCCAACTCGTTCTTTTTTGTGTTTGTGTTCTTTCTCTGCATCATGGTTACCGCAAATAATAGTTTTTTTCGTTTTAGCATCATAATTAGACCTACAAAAAGATACCAAAACAAAGCTCCTCAAACCAAAATCTCCAATGCCGTTTCTTAAATACTTGTTCACTGTACTACACCTCTGCCAACCTCATTTGCGATAGAAAACACAGGCGTGATGATGTTACCTAAATATTCAGTCTCACATGAACTCATTCTGACAACTCATAATGACATCATCATCAAAGATGACGCCAGTCTCGTTGACTGCACACCAGTGATCCTGATGCGGCATGCGCTAGCCGGTTGATGCTCCGGTGATACTCAGTCAAATGCATCGCGTTTTTACCGATTGGATTTAGTAGATTGTTGAGTCTGTCATATGGAAGGTAATAATCGTTTACTATATTGTGTGTGCTTTACTGGTCGAGGAAGATGTAGTTGATAATGATATAATTATGTAATGGATAATTGTAATAATCGCAACATATTGGTAGTATTAGCATTGGCGTAGCTAGGGGTTTTATCTATGGTGGCAGACGTCCAGCTGAATTTACCATAGCCATCAAATGAGAGATCATAAATGACGCCTCGTAATAAATAATCCCACCAAAAAATTTCATGTAAAATAGGGTGCCAAAACTTTAAATAACGCTTTTACTGTTTAAAAAATATCACAAACCTGACATCTTGGTCAAATGTGCGACTCTAATAAAAACTTTAATAAAAAGCAATTAAATAGTAAGTAATTCTTCAATACATTCACATTCAGATCTTACTAGTCATTTTTAGGTTGAATAGCCAAAGTTTCTTCATTTTCTGAAATAATAGCAGCTAATTCTCACTAACTACTCAAGCTGAAATGTTTTCTACTAGGTAGATTTTCATTTACTTTGTGCAAGAGTCTATCTTGCTATCGTTTTATTATAAATCTCAGTATCATGCCTACAATATCATTATCTCTAAGCCACTATTGTTAACACGCTAACACCGCGTACGTGATGACAATGCTAGCATGAAAAAAAAAAAAAAAAAAAAAAAAAAAAAAAAAAAAAACCTCCCAAAAAATCCGTCCGAAGTTTCAACACAAAAGGCACCAAAAATGCTACCCAATTCACGTCCAAGACTCGTCCGTTGACGTTTACTAGCGTTTCTACTGACCACAGCACACCGCTCGCCGTAAACGCTGACGCAGTCATCGAGCGAAACACAACAGTCCTGAGTGCTTCTCTTGCTTCAGTGGAGCATGGCCCACGTGGAGCCACTGGAGCAAATATGGCAGCGATTGAAGAGCTCTTCCTCCTAGTCTTGGTTTAACATTTCTTTGTTGGGTCGACAATTGAAAATCTGTTTAAGATTTGTTTTTTTATCCAGAGCGTTACGTTGCAAGACTCCTGTTGCTTCCTTAGATCATAAAATCTTGAGAGATTTTTCACCTATATTTCATTCATTGCTCTAAAATAGTATGGGCAGTCATCGAGCGAAACACAACAGTCCTGTGTGCTTCATTTGCTTCAGTGGAGCATGGCCCACGTGGGGGCAGTCGAGCAAGTATGGCCATTGAAGAGCTCCTTAATAAAAATTAATTTTCTATTTTGGTGGTCTCTCTTGAATTGTCAGGGCATATGCAGCTTCTATAGTAAAGAACAAGCAAATAGGACTAATTTCGTTTCTCAAATTTGAGTTTTTTCGAAACTCGTCAGTGTTAAGCAATCTTGGTTAACATTTTTATTTGAGGGCGTCCTGTACAGGAATTAGTTAAAAAGAAAGTAATTTTAACCTTATCTAATCTTTCTCAGCTTAGCTTTAGACCGAATAATGTCTGTCACAGCTCTAGGTCTCTTTTTGGCAAAAGCAGTATTGATTTTATAGATTCTAATAACTTCATTAAATCAATTTTTCTTAGGACCTCATCATAATTATTAAACCAACAGTTATTCGATAAAAAAACAGTTTTAAAGACACACAAAACAGTATGAGCAGTCACCGAGCGAATCAAACAAGCGTCCTGCATGTATGCTTCAGTGGAGCATGGCCCACGTGGAGCCACTCGACCAAACGTGGCCGCCACGCTGGGATGTGGTCATTTCATGCTTCAAGTTTGGCATCCTTCAATGATTTGCTTTTGATGTATGAAAATCATCTGTTGTGGTGACGTCTGGCGCAGACTAACTTTCAAGTCTTCGTGTGTCATGAATATTGCTGACATGGCACAGTGCTTCTAACCTACAGTGGTTTATACACCCCATACATTTGAAAGGATTTAGACTGTGTAGGTTGGGACATATATGTTCTCCCCTTCGCCAGTCAAACCCAGCACAGTTGCTCTACTGAAAAGCCTGCGTATTCCGACTATAAGAACTTAATATAGGTAGAATGTTGCTATAAACTTTGTATCCAGTAGTTCAGACTATGCGTTACCCCTCAATCAATCTATCGATCACAGTACCGTTTTATCATTATACCCACCATGGTTCATGGTCAATCTAGATTGACATGGAAATGACATCAAGAGGAAGTGGTTCATAGCATTAGGTTCATTGCTACTATCATTGTATTGTATAGCAGTCTTCATTAGTGGCCTGTTTAATACACAAACGTTCTATAGGTATATGCTCTACTGACGTGTATACCACGAAGTTCAATCGGTCAAAGATGATTGGCAACTTGGCAGTGAATTCATTTAATGTTCTTTTCTCTTAATTTTAAGTCCTGTAACATGTTTTGAGGAAACATTAGGTGTTTCCCCTTTAATATAGCCCAGGTGTTAGCGGTGCAAGGGTCTTGCAATGACAGCCCTGCTCGCTTCGAATTTTGGATTGTAGCTTCTAATCACAGCTGTTTTGAGCAACGTTATGGAACGTTAGTATTCAAACTTTTATGAAGCGTTATGGCAGTCATCGAGCAAAACAAACAGGCGTCCTATATGCTCCACTGAAGCATCTACCACGTGGGGTTACTCGACCACGAGCTACTGGCAACAGACTGAGGCATTGGAAGAAATAGTTTCTCTTTGAGCACATGTCTTTTGATAGGGTTTCTTCATAAATTTCAGATGTTTTTAGAGTGGTGGCAGTCAGTGGGTCGCTTTTGAAAGATGTCAACAGCAAGTTACCAGGACCAATCGTGGTCGTAGTCCTTCGAGCCGGATACATACAGAATGTTGTTTGTGCACAAGGCTATACGTGTGTGCTTGAGTTTTTTAGATAGGTACCTGTCTATTTATTTTTTTCATTCAGTTTAGAGTTTCTCAACGGTATGAGCAGTCATTGAGCGAAACAAACAGGCGTCCTGTATGCTCCACTGAAGCATCCACCACGTGGGTCCACTCGACCACGGATCGGTGAAGACGTGTTGGTCAATGGGCATGGACGTGACGTGACGGAGTATTGACGTATCATGCTTATACTAGTCTGTGGGTCAGCAGAGTTAGAAAAAACCATTTTCGACTTTAGTTTTAATATAATAAAATCTTTATTATTATACACCAGTGATAAGAGACTGATCTAACAGAAATATTTAAATCAAACAGAAAAAAATTGCTGCTAGAATTTGTCTTTGGTTTTGTTGGGATTTGGTTGATTTTTGCGGTTAGGCACTTATGTAATGATCGTCATCGGCCAATACTGAGAACTCTCTATAATATTACCAAGGCAACAAACATTATCACCAACGGTAACTCCGACGCAAAATTCATTGATACAAAAAAAATCTGAACATAATGACACAATAATACACTAATAAACTAGGCTAAACCCAAACCAATCAAGTCATGGTTATACCCTACTCTAAATCTTATGATAATTTACTGACCCTAATAGTATCGATAAAAAATATGACCATCGCAGAACATCCCTGGCTTATCGACAAAAACTTCGGAGGTCGGTTGACTAACGATTTTTTGTCAATATCGACAAGGTTACAACCTTATTGTCTGCGCAACTACGCCCTGAAACTGTTTGTAGTGCAAACAAATTGTTGCTCGATTTGTAATATTATAAATCCATGGTTATGGAAGTGTTAAGCAAGATTTTTTATAATCATTATCCACGTTGATAGCTAATGCCTTAAGATTTTATTATACAAGATGTAATAGAATACCTAAATGCAATTCTTGAAAATAGTTTGTTCATAATTGATTAGGTATTGAATGGATTTCAGTAACTTTTAATAGAGGTACTATTATCAAAAATTATATATTTTTATTTTGCCATCCTGATCCCCGATTGAGCCAAGAAAATTCAATTTTATTTCAAGGCAATAAGACTCAATTTTAAATTACTTACTACTACTATTACTTATGATTACTTTATGCATTTAAAATTGAGTCTTATTGCTACGATTTTCTTCATTATATTATGCTTTTAACTCAATATTCTAATTGGGGTGTATGAGGTCTTGCGTAAATTATGTTACATATTGCATACATAGAAAAAATTACCAAATCTATATAAATAAAACAAAGTCGGGTTAGACACACCATTTATAACTCAAGAAAGGCTGGACTGATTTTTATGATCATTGATTTTTTTGGATTTGTCTCCGCCTCGAATGGCAGAATAACTATTAAAACATGGGAAAACATTCACGAAAAAAATAATAATGAAGATAATAAATTTTCTCATACATTCGTTATTGATTCAGAGGCGGTACAAATTTCGCCTGTTTAACTAGTTGTTCATAAAATAGAGTGTTTTCACGACAGCTTTAAGACCCAATAAGAGGATAACGATTCACGTTAGAAAAGATTCAACTTAGGATGAGGAGAAAGCGACTAATCTCCTTAAAAACATTATACATAGATCAGTAATTATAATATTAGTATGTATATGGATTTTGTACAACAGCTTTTCTACTATAATCCCACACTATTGCGATTATCAACAGACCGTTCACATTTATTTTACGTTTGAGAGCAGCAACCAAATAGTAATCTTATTGCCACGAAAATAAAGACCATTGATTTTGACAGACTTAGCAATGGCATGGAGAAAGACAGAGGATAGATGCATTCGAAATGTGGTGTTGGAGGCGGATGCTCCGAATACCATGGACAGCCAAACGCACAAATGTGTCTATCCTTTCCCAACTCGATGTCAAGACTCGATTGTCTACAATATGCCTACAGCGTATTCTGACCTATTTCGGCCACATAATGCGAAGGGGGGATAGCAGCCTTGAAAAGCTGGTTATTGTTGGCAATACCGAAGGAAAGAGAGCACAAGGCCGGTCGCCAACACTATGCTCCGACCAAGTGAAAGAAACTACGTCCTCAGGAAATTTCCAGCAGGTGGTGATGGCAACTTTGGACCGGAGTAGATGGAGGCAGATTATCCGCTTAAAAGGGTCCAGTGACCACGATCCTCAGTAATGAGGGACCGATTGAAGAAGGAGCAATGGCAGCAAGCCAATAGCAACCTTATTGCCACGAGAATAAAGATCATTGTGATTTTGCCAATGATGCAAAATCAAAGGTGAAATAACTGTCAACGGATACAGTCTGTTCACAGCCTTAGTAAATAACTTTTTGAAGTCGGGATCCATAAAATTAATTTCATCGGCTCAACAAGGACTCTATCAGCAAATAAGATGGCGGATTCACATGATAATAAAGAGCTAAGAAGATGACAGGACAGCAAAACCGAATTATTAATATTAGGGGAAAGAAAATGAAACTCAAAATTATACTTGACATACTTGAATAAGAACACAAACTGAATTATCATAAGAACTTGTTGACAGTATTGTCAATAGAACTACGACCGCTGAAACTGTATCCTCAATAACATTATCCGAATCTAAATCACTATGAATACCTCCAAAACTTCCAACAATAATTACAAAATATACCTTTGCCACTCTATTTTCACTCTTACCACCTTAAGAATAGCGGAGAATACCAGTCAAATTCGTCTGATCGACCGTAAAATTATTAGCTCATTGTAATCACGACTTTTAATGTAATAGAGCAATGTGACAATCAATTAGTTAATTTTGTACAGTGTTTTTATTTTCCGAATCGGCGCGCGCTTTACTTGTGGTAATCAAGTGTACAATATATACATATATACGCTGTGAATATATGCGTGAAGATGAGTAGCGTCAGCACAACACACACACACTCACACTTCCCACTTCGTAATTGTCTCGCACGGTACCGAGAGCTCCCACGCTTACACACACATTCACAAGCTGTTTGTACACTTGGAAAGCTCAAGTAAAGCGCGCGTCGCTTCGTGAGTTAGAAATACTATTCGGTCAATTATCGAAGTCATTGGACGAAAATTAGTGTGAAATTTTAATGCTCAATTCATAGTATTTATTTCAATGTTAAATAAAGACTTTCTTTAACTTTGATATTATTGTCGTTGTTTTTACAACTTACTTCATCTCTTGTATTTGTATAGGTACAAACTATAATATATGAGGATAGATTATGCCGTGGATAGAACATTGGTAGCTCAGAGAAAACGGCCGCGACTAACGAGTCGTATGTTCAAACCCAGGCATCTTTACTTTGTGCAAATGATTTAATTACCACTGCTCTCAAAAAAGGGAATGAAAACATCGTGGGGAAAACTAAAAATGCGAAAACATGTGATATCTACCAACCCGCACTGGTCCCGGGTGGATTACAGCCCACTCCTTCTCACAGAGACGAGGCCTGTTTCTCAGCAGTGGGAACGCTATAAGCTGATTGTACAGACGCCAGAACATCAAGCTACCCGAAACTGTCAAATTTTCCCAATCAACTAAGAACCTTATGCTGTAGTGATAAAGTTGAAAATCTATTAAAGAAATTTGACAGATTGTAGTAGCTTGATGTGCTAGCGTCTGTACTACGTGACGATCAAGAAAATGACGACATAAATGACGCAGTGACGGAACGCAACGCTTTAGAAGGGCTCAATTCTTGCACCGTGCGTGACTAAATATCAAACTGACCTATAGAATGATCGATCCCAAGACTTGTATTTGTAAATCTATGATACAAGGATACTTGAAATCATGATTGACTTGGTAAATAAAATTGAAGTAAAATTGTATTGCATATAAATAAAATTGGAGTGTCTTTTTGTAATCTCAAAATAACAGCTCTTTACTAAATGCATATAAAAGTGTGTGTTTATAACAAAACCACAATTTTTTAAATTGTCTTACTCTCTGTTTGTTCCGGCTTATTTCCGAAACGGCTGAACCGATTTTGATGAAATTTGGTATGGGGATACTTTGAACCCTAGGAAAGGACAAAAAGTACTTTTATCGACATGCCATGCGGGCAAAAGCTAGTTCTTAGCAACAAAACATAGATCTAAAGTAGACTTTACCATGACTGTTTTCAAGACGAAAATGACACAATTTACGCATTGAAAATCTTTGATTAACACATAATATCACGCCTGTAATACAACGTTTTTTTTTAAAAAAAAAAAGAAAGAATCTTCGAAGAGTAAAGGCTCCTTCAAACAGGCGCGATACGCGATAAAATAGCACGCGACGCAAAGGCACCGCAAGTCGCGCAACGAGCGGTGCCTTTGCGTCGCGTGCGGCCCCTGTTTGCAGGAGCCTTAAGGCAGAGGTGTAGGTTACGCCAGCACATCAAGCTACCCGAAACTGTCAAAATTTCCCGATCAATTTTGAACCTTATGCTTTAGCGATAAAGTTGAATATCTATTAAATAAATTTGACAGATTGTAGTAGCTTTATGTGCTGGCGTCTGTACCTATAGTACACTTACATTTTGCCAGTTAAGTGAAGTAAGTCCTATGTACCTAACAGGGGGCGAGCCTTTTGTCATCGACCAGGCACAAATCTTGACTGCAGGCTACTACTGAGAAGACGGGATTATCATTTATTTATGTTTGATTAACAAGTAACAATGTACTCAAATATGTTAGTAACAATGTTTTTTAACGACTACGTTAGTAAACTTAAAGTCAAAGTCAAAGTCAAACCATTTATTTCAAATAGGCACATTAAAGGCACTTTTGAACGTCAAAACTTACAGTAAAATTGAATTGATTCTAGTCGCCCCTTCCAAAAGGTTGTTTTCGTATAGAGAATAATGGGCAAGAAACTCCACCGTTACTCTTTTAAAATGTTTTATAAGGTTTCGTATACATAATATAATTATATTTGAAGACGATGCACCTGCAATAAAAGAAGTCTACCCCAAAAAAAAATAACAAGAATTTAAAATAAACCAATTACAGGTAAATCAATTATGTGATAGATACATGGTGCTCACATATTTACAAATATTGGAAAATTAGATCATTTTTCTAGAATTTTAACAAGTGTGTGAGTTACTGTAGTCACAGATTGTAAAAATCAAAGTCATAAAAATTTTAAAAATATAAATTACTATATAACTTAACCAAACACTGCCATAGTTAGTGAGAATCCCTGCTGCAAACTCAACACTGATGTGGAAAGATTGCAGCAGCGATTCACATACAAACAGTACAGTGTGCTCGCGATACACCGAAGTATAATGTTGGGGCTGGCCCGCACCCGGCTCACCAAGAAGGCGCATCCATTTCGCATCGTAGCGTAGAAGCAGTCGACACGAATTAATTATTATTATTTAATGAATGTTATAAGTAATTAAATAATCTTCACATACTTTTCGAATACTCAAGAACATTTAACAACCCCACCTTGAATCTGTTAATAAGTCACAGCTCATCAGCAACCTATAACCGTTTTAATTTGGTTGCTAGTAACCTTAGCACCGAGGTGAGGTCAAGTTTAGTTCAACGTGCGAAGGTCACGATTTGATACGGTTTACTGAAGTTTTTACTAACTGCAGATTTTGTTACATCATTATTTTTGTGTAAATATTTATGAATTTGTTGTGGAGGGAAAATCATTCGGATGCCCTTTTCCTTCAATGACTCTTATATTTTTTTTTCTCAATGGCAATCGGCACTCATGGTTACTTAGCTTTGTCTATGGAACATACACAATACACATTATTTTTCCGCTTCTTTCGTAGTCATGTTTCGTTTATAACCATAAATAAGACAAATCGCCTGTAGCTGGCGTTTGGGTACTGTTTTTTTTTAAGTAATTCTAAATACCTAATTGAATAGTATTAGTATATGTTAGGTCATAGAAATAAAACAAAAAGATTCGGCTTTACTCTGTGACTGTACTAATGATGAAATTGGGCAGTGGGTCCAGTCGACCTATTCAAAATGTGATTAGGTTAACCCGCGGGTCCAGTTCGAGTGGGACCAGTTGACCAAAGACTCGTATGTCAATATCAGTAAATCTTAGCGCATTACTAAAATCTGTGTATGTTTCAAAAATGTTATGTTAAGAAAACTGCTTTGTTGGTCCAGCGGTCGCAAGCGCTAATGTTAAAAGTAATAGATATATATTTACAGAATTATAGTCATTAGAATCATCATCCCTTTAAGTTAGATTTGTTCCATAAGAAATTTGTTCTTACGGAACAAATCTAACTTAGAAAGATGTATTAATGATTCTAATGATTATTCTGTAAATACGTACCTGTTATAGTCGCGAATCATTATTTTGATCAAGATACAATCCTGACACGGACCTGAAAATTGCAAAAAAACGTATGAACAATTGGATTTCGCGAGCTGCAACTGCACATTCACCTTAAGACCAAAATTTAGTTCATACATAATATAAACTCGCGCATCCTTCCATGGGGGCAAGCAAAAACTAAGAGAAGTTCAATGTCCTTTAAAATATAATCGCTATATGGTTTGCTGACAAACTATCACATCACACTAATATTATAAAGGCGAAAGTTTGTGTGTGTGTGTGTGTTTATATGTTTGTTACTTCTTCACGCTCAAACGGCTGCACCAATTTTGATAAACTTTTGTATGGAGGTAGCTGACACCCTGGTTTAATATAAAGGATACTTTTTATCTCGATATTCCCACGGGATCAACATTTACGCGGGTGAAACCGCGGGGCGCAGCTAGTTTTAAATAAAGTGGACATTAGTATCAATGTCGATCATTTTGACGGAATAGAAAGTTTACATTGCAATACATCAGTACAGCAATATTTTATGACACCAATACAAAGTGAAAACAAATTGTTTGGTGCTCTAACAATAGCAACTGTTTGAGTTTAATATTGTATACTCCGGGGGGTATATCAAATGACGATTTAAATTTACAAGAATCTACTTTTACTTAAAAAAAAAATACAAGCATGATTGCTAGATGTTAAATTTATTTATATTCCTAGTGTTAAATCTTAGTCCAAATAGAGCGATTTTCCAATTTTTTTTGAAGTATATTCATCAAAAGAGATGAGTATGCAAGCTCGTCGGATATAGCTGAAGTTTAGTAAGAAAACGATGGATGCTGTCGACTGAAATTTAATTTGATAAATAAGCTGTTTGTTTTCTATTAACAAAATAAAATTTTATTCGAGAACATCCATCGGTTTCTTATTAAACTTCAACCATATCCGACGATCCTGCATACTTATCTCTTTTTTTGACTGTACATGCATACGTGAATTCCCGCCTCTTTCCCATGAGGATAAGAACACTGTACGAACGCCACTTACTACGATGCTTCCTCTTTTTGCTTCGTTATGTTTATTAATAACATTTGTTAAGCTAGAGGGTAAACTAGCACCCTAAGGGTAAGCACAGACAAAACGAAGCGCAGCGGAGAGGATTTTATTAACGCACTTGAAAATAAACTTTATAATGATTACAATAAAGTGCATAAATGCTTGAACCTGACAAAAATGCTCGCGCGTCCTCAAAGATATGGGGGAATCCCAAGCTCGAGCATACGCCATCCGTAAAGACTCGTACACACAGGCGCGACGCGACACGCGACACAAAGGCACCGCAAGTCGCGCAACGAGCGGTGCCTTTGTGTCGCGTGTCGCGTCGCGCCTGTGTGTACAAGCCTTAAAGAAAATGCCCGAGACCGCGCGGGGATTATTCCTCTCTGTCTGTGCTGACCCTAATTGCGTAACACAATAACCCTCCTTCTGGCGCAGTCGGGTAAATATCAAATACAATACTGCTATTCCATTGCTTCCTAATCCAAAAGTTTCGACTCCACAAAATGAATCCTCCCTCGGCTGCTCGTTATTCTTCCGTGGCTCAGAGGTTCAAAGGTCACAGTGGCGTCGTACAAGGTGACCCAAGAGGAATGTATGTATGTTCGAAAAAGTCTACTCAACAACGTAAATACCGCAATGAAAGTCGTTCATCATCATTACCTGCCTAGCCTTTTCCCTCATTAACTATGTTGGGGTCGGCTTGCAGACTAACCGGTTGAAGCTGAATACCAGTATTTTATATGCAGCGACTGCCTATCTGACCTCCACAACCTACTGGGTAATACGATACCCCTTGGCAAGTCTGGTTGTCAGACTTTCGGGCTTCTGACTACCCGTAACGACTGTCAAAGGTCCACGAATGACAGCCGGAACCAACGGCTTAACGTGCTTTCCGGGGCGCGGAGGGGTCACGGTATGTAAAGATGGTCACCCATCCACAGATCAACCGCGGCAAGTGTAGTAACCTGATCGATCGACCTGTGTGATTGACGCAATGAATGTCGTTGAACTTTCAAAATGAAAGCCAATCCTGCTGTTAGTCTGTTACGCAATTACCCCACAGGCCTTACTTTTGACAGTCAAGGGAGGAAACCAATTAATCCCACCAAAAACACAGCAACGACAAATCACAAAAAGCTAAACAAAACCAATACTTTAATTCTCAAATAATTTCCTACGGGAAACAAAATTTTACATGCCCCCATTTCCCATGGAGCCGACAATAGCCAGAGAGGCGCAGACGCCGTCGGCAACATGGCGGCGGTGACGTCACACCGGAAATGGCTCCGTTTTGAATTTGGAACGGTCGAGCGAGCAATGGCGGAACATCCGGCGCGCGAAGACGTTACAATGAGTGCGCGTGCGACGTTAAAAATGTTCTATGTAGATCTATTGATCATTGATCTTTATTGTCGATCTTGATCTTTACTGTTTTATTTGTTTTAAAGGTTGTTTGTCTTTAAATATTTGAGAACTATTGAGTAGTTATACCATCGGTTATTCTGGAATGAGTGATTGATTACCCTTTATATAAAATGTAGGGCAAAATACAGGGTGATAAGTTTTATAAACTTTAACGCAGTGACAGATGCTTTACATAATTTTATTGCTATAATATATTTTGAAATTAGCCAAGCTTTGCATGATTACTGACAAATGCATGTACTAACTGGATATGTCACCCAAGCTGTGTAGTTCTTTCATCAAAAGACCATTTCAGACACCAATCTACATGGTCTTCAGTAGTCTTCACATTATTTGACCAAGATTATATCTGGACTTTAAAAGCTACTGCGACCTCTGAGTTTGTCTCGGCCTTTCTTCTCAGAGTAGTCAGATACATTTACTAGATTTTAAAACATGATTGACGTGTATGTGTTTGTATAAACTTACATAAAGAAATAAAATTATTTAGTAATAATCTTCTTCTCTCATGCCATGATGAACTCACGTTCTGTTTGGCAAATGAAATGTTTCTCAAATCGTTGAAATCATATTAAAGTAAAGTCTTACAATGCCACCTCTACAAATATTTGAAACTCTTCTAACAAAACTGAAGACCACACGCAACACTGCTAGAGATTCCAATAGTCTTAATAGAGTAATCAAATTATCGACTACGTAAACTTTTTCTTTTGCAATTCATCAGTAATATGTTTGTCAGTAATAAGTTTGGTGGTATAGTAACCGAACCCGGAAGATGATATAAAAAACCGGTCTATTCGACTACTGCGTATGTGGTGTGTATTTATTTTATTTATTTGTAAGGTAGACGCAGCATTAAGGCTGATAATTTTGTGGTTACGACTAGTGATGGGACACGTTCACCGTCTTTATTGAAAACATTCTATCTAGCAACTTGCAATTTTATACATTTAAAATTTTTGTCCAGTGTTAGACCATATTGTCAGGCGGTCGGCACTCTTAATAATGTTTGAAGTTGACGTTCAAGTGCCTTAAAAGTGCCTATTTGAAATAAATTATTTGACTTTGAATCTTTTGGCAATGAATACGTTGGAACGAAAAAAAAAGCTTCAGAAAAAATTGCAAAGTTTTAAACATTTTATTGTTATACTGAGTCTATCTTTTGATTGGATACGACCTTTTAATATAATTGGGTTTTATATTTACCACTTTTAACATGACTGGATAAAAAAATCTTGAATTACAATTAGTATGATTGTGTACCAACAACTATGGCTCACTTAAAGCTGGCAAAAAAAATCGATAAATTTTAATCAACGGGTTTCTCATCGATGACAACACTAGTCCTGACTGCTACTATCTCGATACAATATTAGTTTTCGATATTTCGTTTCTTAATAATTCTATTAGCAAAAAAATTATTTTCGTCTAACTTTTTGTTATACATTCCATCATTTGTTGCGCACACATAAATGCATCAGTATATATTGAATATAATTTGAAACTTCATCTTGTCAGAGCTGTTTTTATTAACCATGCTTTTGTCAACCTACAAAACTTAATATTTCAAATGAACAAAAAGATCAAAAGCAAAAGTGATAATATTTTTAGGCTGAGAATCGACACTTTCTGAATGTCTAAATTATATTAGCAATTCCTCCAGAACGGGCCGCCCTTCACCAGCACCTAATGTTTTAGCTGGAAAAAAGGAGTGGCCTAGTAAACTCCCCAGCAACACACCTGTCTGTTGAGTTGGAAGAACTTGATTCCATACGATTATATACACAATATATAAATTTGGAACGATATATTGGATATTAAGATGAAGACCAAAGAAACAATGAATGTACTGTGTGAAAGTCATCTTTCTAATAGAGAAGTATGGAAGAAGAAGACCCCAAATAAATTGGGACATGGCCACGAGAATGATGATTTTGGACATTCTTTTTTGATAGCCTATATTGTTTCCCACTGCTGGGCAAATGCCTCCCCTTTTTACTTCTAAATCTCCCTGTATTCAGCGATCTCTGGCCATTAAGTTACGATAATGTCTTCGAAATGCTAGATATTTTCTTATACAGTATAAGTGTAGGCAGCGCTAGCATCGACTATCACTAACACATTACACATGTCAAGAATTTATTACTAACCAACAGCTATTAGTAGGTCGAATGCGGGTTTCGTTGTCAACTAAAGCATTTTCTTCATCCAGTTGAACTTGCTGATAATGATTACTCGGTCTGACTTGTAACAGTCCTATTGTTACTTTAACTAAGCTGTATTTCTTATTGGTTTTACTGATACCTTTTGTTTTTGTTACAGTATGTTCATTTTTATCGTTCTTGACTTCATCAAAGCCATCTGTTAACGTCCGTTTTGCAACTTAATCTTCTTTGGCTACTCCTTTATTATGTGATAACTATTTGTGGAAAAGTCATGGTTACTACATAAAAAAATATCTGGCGATATACGTATTCTGTAAAAATCTTACCGTCAAGACAAAAAAACAAAAGCTCACTTTATCTAAGTTGTCACGGTAAGTTTTTTATAGAATAGACTAGCTGATTTGGGAAATATTAAAAGTTATGCTACTATTGACACTACTGATGAAAACCTTAGTTTGTAAGCCAGGGGATGTCTTTGGGATTAGGAAAAGTCCCATTTTATTATATTCCATCAGTGATCTCTAAGTACCCATAATAAGACTTTAGCTATCTATTGCTGCACTATTCAAGTTCAACGCAAGACTTATCCATACCAACCATTACTGTATTATTATTTGTATCTATAAAGAGGTCGAAAAGACAGGTGACTAGAGTGAACTCCGTCACGCCAGTGACTTTGAGGGGTCAGAAAAAGGTGCACTTATAACAGACAAGCATGTTATTGAAATTATTTGATAATAATAAGAAACTTTTAATGTCCATCAAGGAGTCAAAGACTTTGGAGGGTATTGTTGCAAAGATCATCACCATTATGTTTTATATCCATTCCATGTAGTTTTGTCTTCTTTGTATGATGAATTAGCAGAGCAATTGTTTGCGGCTTGCGGCCCCCTGCTTTGAGTTTTTTAGATAAATTCTCTATATCATTGGATTCATATCAAGTGCAAATGTGAGAGCCGTGGTGGCGCAGTGATAACGGTCCCGACTTAAGAGTTGTACGTAATGGGTTCGAACCCAGCTAGGCAAGTACTTTACTTTGTGTAATTCTTACAAATTTCATCGCTGCTCTCAAAACAGTGTAGGAAAACATCGTGAGGAAACCAGTATGTTCTACAACAAAAAATTCGAAGACATGACGTACCAACTGGGCCTGCGTGGTAGATTATAGCCCATTCCCTCTCGAAGAGAGGAGGCCTGTCATGGCAGTGGAAACATTATAAGCTGATTATGCTATGGTTATGTGCCAAGTTATCAAACTAATATCGGCCTATATTCTATATAACAGTTACTATAACAGTTAATAAATATATATATATTAACTGTTTAGTATGGCTGGCAGCATAACAGTTCTTTTGAAGCCCTTCAGCAATCATCTGACTTCAATATTCCAGTAGCAATGTAACTGCCTGATGATCGGCCACTAGTAAAGGTCACAGCCTCTACGGAAGCGGTTGCGGTCGCACCTGCCGATGACCGGTTCTTATTAGCTCTGATTGTTTTCTATTCCAAGTGTTCGCCAATATTAGGGATTTGGTTTCCTGTTGGTTTTCATTTTGTTGTAGATTGTAGTGAGTTTGTGTTAACTGGGTTTTTAAACGTGGTTAGGTTTTTGCGTCCTGTTATGTTTTATTAGCGTGTTATTGATTTTTTTGTTTTTACATCAAGAGTTTCATCTATTAGATCTGACATTTTATGCTGTACCTGATGCTGATTCAGTTTTAGGGACGGTGTGATCAGTGTCCAGTGCGAAATTTGGGATGTCAAATTTTTTTCTACGTGCATTTAAGCAGTATGAATTTTGCATTGAATGGATTCATTATCGGTTCCTGCCGCTTTTAACGCGTATATCTTTTTTACATCGTTCTCACATATAATTATAAATTCAACATTAATGATGTAACTAATATTTTTGTTAAAATATAATTTAAACGAGTGTCCATGGAGTTTCTTGCCCATTCTTCTCCATAGGTACCTACGCTTTGGAAAAAGCTTCATATTTTCTGACTGACCGACTTCTTTACAATTCAAAATTGTAAGTGGTTTAATTCAAATAAATGCTTTGAGTTTGAGTTTCTGCCAACATGCACATAGAATTTAACAACGACACAACGTCTTTTTCTGCAATTCTTTTCATGTATTAAAATATGTAGATTTTTATACATCAAAAGATTTAAAAATATATCTTAAATCAAACTAAAATTATATACATTTTCTAGGGAACCTACCTAGAAAATGCAGAAATATTATGGAGTCTACATCATTGTCATAGATTTTAGGCCGTACGATTCAAGCTGGGGTCCGAAACTAGTATACAATAAGGCCATAAAGAAGACGTCAGACAGCAAGCCTTAGGCTCAGTCTAGACCGCAATCCAGTTAGCCTAGATTATGTCCTAGTGCAGGGCTGGCAAACTTATTATGGTAGGCGAAGTAGAATCGGCAAACAAAACCAAAAATGTTATGAAAAACACGTTCCCTATAATTATATCCAGATTTTTTATGTGGTAGTGGAAAAAGCCTCCACGTCTAATTGTACTAATGTAGGTATTTATAAGTATGAATGGTTTTTAGGTACCTTATAAGTACGAAACAGACAGTTTTTGCCTTTTTTTATTAATCGCAAATCATGTCAATGATACTAAAAATGGTAATAGGGTGATAGTAGGGTTTCAGGTTCTTGGCTCGGGTGTTCGCTTATCTGCTTAATTCCTAGGCTTCGATATAATATATCAAACGAAATATTTAGTTTCGTTACCAATTCTGAAAAAAAATTTGCTGCGTAGTTTTTATTATGACGTGTAAAAGTGATGTCCAGGAAACGAGTGGATGGCAAGCGGTCACGCGGTCGGTCACCTACGCGTTGGACAGACCATAACAAAGCGTCAACACAAACCTCCATAGTTCAGAATTTCCGAGACGCTGAAGATCGGAATAAGTGGAGGAGCATCACGAGGGCTGCTTTGGCCAAAGAACATGCAGAGCCATCAACCACGACCACTCTGTCAAGAGTGAATTACTAAGGAGGAGGTAAAAGTGATCCAGATATCCTATTTAGGGCTAATTTTTCATTAGACAGATAACTTTTATTCGTGGAATAAAATTGACGTCTGACAGATTTTGTGTGGAAGAACTATCAAACAATCAAAATTATTCCTCAGATAAAATTATCTGGCGTTGGAAAAGTCAGCCTTCAGACAAGTTAACCATTTCATTTCATATGAAACCATCGCTTGTAGTAGGTACTTAGTTTATTGTTATTCCAGAAGGAATAAATGATAAATGATTTTATTTTTGTAAGTAGGTTTGCACAAACACTTTTACACGTCCATCATATATTTTTTAAACTAGATGAGGTCGGCGTTTCCTATCTGACTACTCTGAGAAGAAAGGCCGAAACAAACTCAGAGGTCATAGTCTCTTTTAAAATCCAGACATAATCTTGGTCAGGTTATATGAAGACCATGTAGGTCGCTGTCCAGTCAGTGCACGCATTTGTCAGAAATCGTGCAGCTCAACTCAAGACTTAAGGAGCTATCAATATCTATGAGAAACGAAAATGACCCCTACTTATATATCAGCCTTAATTGTTCCCACAGTTGGGGCCTCCTCTCGGTGAGAGAAGTGGGCTGTAATCCAATGTCCGGGTTGGTCCAATGGTTTCAACTTACCTCTACTTATTTGATTTGAAATATTCTTAAAGGTTTAGCCATCCCTAACCTAGATGATGTCCTAGTACAAACACACCTAAGGCGACTTTCTTTTACTTATTATTGAGTTAAGCTCCAATGGTTTCAACTTTGAAAGTTATAATAATAATAAACGTTTTGTGGTCAAGTGATATGGCGGGTACTTTTGTTTTGTTTTTATTATTGTGAAAATTATAGTAATAATGTGAGGTTCCCATGGTTGTTATTTGAGGCATGTTGTGTTATTTGCAGTATCATCTCTAGAAGTTATTAGAGCTCAATAAAAAGGCTTTGGCCTCGCCAAAACTCGTCTTTTCCATACGACTAATGGATGGTGTGAAGTGGATGGGCAGCAGTGTCCTCCTGTCTGCTAATATCAACAAACTGGGGTCACCAATCCCACTTCCAAATGGGATAATTTCTAGCGGAGATTTTAGAAATCATTGAGATACTTAGCTATTTTAAGGAGTAGGTACAGACGCCAGCACATTAAGCTACGCGTAACTGTTAAATTTCCCAATCAACTTTGAACCGTTTGCTTTAGCGATAAAGTTGAAAATCTATTAAAGAAACTTGACATATTGTAGTAGCTTGATGTGCTGGCGTCTGTACAGCAGGCGAGGCTGAATGCCCAGGGTTATTCGATCGCAGGTGTCCTTACATAAGTATTTTCTAGGTTTTTTGAAAATATCCATACTAATATTATAAATGCGAAAGTGGTCTGTCTCTGTTACCTCTTCACGCTTAAATCGCTGAACTGATTTAGATGAAATTTAATACAGTACCCGGCGATAAATATTGCACATCGACATTTGGAAATTGGTGTATTTTATACAAAGAATAAAAATAATTATCAAAAGAAGCAAATCATAATTGTTTTAACAGCTCCTAATAGATACCGGACTGTTTGTATTTCGTGCGACAGAGATAACGCTCTACGAAGCCGAAATTAGCCGATTGTCTCTTTCCAAAGGTCGATGTGCAATATTTATCGCCGGGTACTGTAAGTAATATTATAAATGCGAAAGTGTGTCTGTCTCTGTTACCTCTTCACGCTTAAGCCGCTAAACCGATTTAGTTGAAATTTGGCATAGAGATAGTTTGACTCCCGGGAAAGGACATAGAATAGTATTTATCCCGATATTGCCACAGGATCGACACTTATGCGGGTAAAACAGCGGGGCGCTGCTAGTCATTAATACTCGTAAATCACTCTGCGCTAACAACTGTCCCTTAACTCTATTTGCTTGTCCCGTGGCCGCGTCTAGCCGGAAAGATAGGTAACTGTTCAGGACGATCACTGTAATCTTGTCTAGACTACAGTTAAAATGTGGGCCGAAGTACAGATACACCGCTTATGTTTACATTTTGTCGATGTTTATTAAAGTTTATTATTTTTGTTGACATATTTCGACTTTGAAGCGTTTACAGATTGGTTATAAATGACCTCACGTAATGAAAACACCAACAATGGTCACTGGTGGTACTGATGGCTTGTGATTTTTGCACGTTGTTATGTATTTCCGTTAAGGGGCTTACATGACCTAAAGTGCGGTCACTGTCGGACTGCATGGAAAAGAAAGAGAAGCGCGATGACACAATGCTGGTGATTTATTGAAAAATATGAAGCAATTATCTATTAAAAAATCAATTGTTTGGATTAAAAAATTAAAACACTAGTGCTTTTGTATGTTGCTTGTAGAATAATCTGACAAAAAATCAGAATGATTGTATGTATATTAGTGTGGTTGTTATTGTAAAAAGAAAGTTTTAGATGTATCTCCATGATTTTTTTCTATCGTATCAAATTAGTTGTATTATGTTTTTAACTCACTATTTGCCTAGCATATATCCTAAAGAATATCATATCTATCTGATTTTTTTACTGTAGTCGATCATATACTATTATTGCTTCTAAAACTTGCGTTTTTGCGTTTAGGTCCTGTAATCCCCTTAATATCGACAGCTAAATGTGAGGAAATCTAAGACCATATAATGGTCTAGGGAGGATGCAGATGCCATACTACGGGCCGCAATAATTACGTAGGTATAGCGGGAATTATAATTAATTTATCGAATCGATAAGCTAGATTTGTACAATTACATAGTCCCGCTGGTTTAAAGTAGCCTTTATATCAAATATTCAGATAAAAGATACTTTTGAACGTCAACAGTACCTTTTTTTTTGAGGATGGGAAATCATCAAATGACCCCTCCCGCTCTGGGTGGAGCGGAAGGGATTGTCAGACTCTTACTGACTAAAACCCACCCGTGTTCCTTCCTTAGCCCTTTATGTTCCGGGCCAGCGGTAACCCTTTCGGACAATCCCGCTGACCCGGCAGGTAACAGTACATATTCTGTCAATCTTGATGCAGGAAAAGACAACCTCTCTAAAATAAGCTGCGTTCCTAAATAGACAGAGATAGAGATAGAGTCTAGGTTCTATCCCACAGCTGGGTAAAAATCTCTCAAAGTTTTTCCACGATAGTCTGATACGAATCTGCGTCATTTCGAACTTACCTATAGCAATCTAGAAGAGAGTGAAAGTGACGCTCTCACTCTTGACCATTTTGAAAGTAGGTACCTACCTACCCCATCACTTATCACTGCCCTTTGCCGACCCCTCAGAGTTCGTTTAACCCTGTGCAAGCGGCGACAGGTGACTACATTAGTCTTCCGTTACAATTATAAAAACACACCCTTAAGGACTGTTAGTAAAGAAAAAAAAACTTTAAAATGCATTTCCTATCAGCTGGGTTGAAACCAAGTTATTGAATGCTACTGAGAAATTGCATTGGCAATACTTAATAAGATAAAAATAAGGTCGAATTTCAGTTACAAAACTTTGACAACAACTGCAAAATAAAACAGCTTTGTTATGCGGCCAGTAAAATTGTCTGTTATTTATTTCATGAACAATAAGGTTCAATGTCGTTTGTGGTTTTAGTAATTGGAGTGTTTTCGTAAGGTTGTTTTTTTGTGGCTAGGAAGTCTGAAGATTGGTTAGTTCCTAGTTTCTTTAAAGTAAGTTATTTTAGTAATAAATAGACAAGGTACCGTCTTTGCATTAATATTTAACTGTTTTATGCACATTGAACGGTAGTATTAGGGTTCCGTACCAAAATGGTAAAACGGAACCCTTATGGCTTAGTCTGTCTGTCTGTCATAGCTGGATATCTCAAGAATTACTAATGCTATCAACTTGAAATTTGGAATAGTTTTAGATGACGTTGGCCTAACTATTTTGCAAATAAGAAATAAATAAAAATATATGTACATTTTTGCAACAGGGACTGAAAGGGGGTCTGAAAAATTCGAAGTGGGGCTACTGGGCATGTGAAGATGTAGAATCAAGAAATAAGAACAAGGTGGTCAGCGCCCTTAGCTCTGCGCTGGCGTATGGGCAACCACTTTAGAGGCGACCGATGCGCAGAGACATGATCATATTTACGCAGATTGAAAACGAATCGAATGCAGTTATTGAGAAGACGGTCAAGTTTGTTGAGGAGATCTGCATTCAGGTCATAGTAGCATACATCACCATAATTGATGATAGGGAAAATAAGGGACTGCACAAGCATTGTCTTCGTAGTTGATGGTAATAAATTTTTCAAACTATACAGAGCCCGTTAAGCCTTTGATCCCGGCTGTCATTCGTGGATATTTGACAATCATTACGGGTAGTCAGAAGCCCGAAAGTCTGAAAACCAGTCTTACCAAAGGTTATCGTATTACCCAGTAACTGGGTTGTGGAGGTCAGATAGGCAGTCGCTCCATGTAAAATATTGGTATTCAGCTGCATCCGGTTAAACTGAAATCCGACCCCAACATAGTTGGGAAAAGGCTAGGCAGATGATGATGATTACGGAGCCTGCAGCGTTCCAGTAACCTTCTGGCTCACCCTAGCGACTTGAGTCCGCCAGTTCAGGGTACAATCAATGTATCAGGTCCTTCACGTCAGTACCAAAAGGAACGATCGTACCATTGAAGAGAACTGGCAAAAGTGTTGTGCGTTGACTTAGAAGTTTTACTTTTTCACAGCTTTAAGGGATTGCAGCCTTGAGTACAATGCGTGCCACGAAAGATGAGACTTGGCCCCGCCTCCCCCGCTCTTTCCGCCGCCCCTATGACGTCCGGTCCCGTCCCGCACTCAGACCTCATACCGCTAAAGATACCTAAAATCGTGTACTGTGCATGTCAAACCACGTGGTGTGTCAAGTCTCATCTTTCGTGGCACGCATTGTACCTATTTGATATTAATTTAAACTTGATAACTCCACGCGTTCCTGAGAAAAAGGATCTTGACAGAGGGACAGACGATCCGATCTCATAAGGGTTTCGTTTTTCCTTTTTAGGTACGGAACACTAAAATGGAAAAATAATATATAAGGCCTAACATAATTAGTTAGAGTTGCAGCCAATACATAAGCTAACTTAATATCTTGTAATTATATCTATGGGTAGCTATAATATATTATATTAATGTGTGTGAGCAAATGAAACTCATTTTTAGCTGAATTGGTAGAAGGATGAGACGAAAACTGGCTTTCGAAAAACCTTACTTGTGTCTCTTAGATCCATAAGCTTATGAAATGCTATCGATGGCGATTTAAAAGACGTTTCTTTATAACAATCAATTTCAAAATCATCATCATCCATGCTCAAAAAATATCAATCCAACTATTATCAAACACCCCACCGTTACGTAATTATACAGGATGCTACATTTCGATATCATTGTCATCGGAAATGACTTCACCCTTATAATAGGTACGCACGTGCCATAGATCAGAAAAAAGTAAAAAGTTCGTTAAAGCATGTGTTGGTAATGCTTTTAAATTGTTATTTTTATGAATATTTAGAGAGCAACCTGTTGTTTTGTTGTTGATTTTTGGGTTTTATCCGTCGCGGCTGTCACACGCAGCATTAAAGCGGGAATAGACCAAAAATTGAGGCACAGCTAATTGCGAGTAAGCCGGTCGATTCTGTAATAATCTCACCGTGAAAGTTTAGGTGATGTGAGTTTGTTTTTGCTAGGAATTGACACTATTGACAGCTCACTCCACGCTCACTTCACCTAAGTTTTCACGGTGAGATGGTTACAGAATCGCACTGCTGATAGTCGTAAGTTCCATTCCTATTTGTTGTATTGAGGGAACCCACTACCACATATTTAGGATTTATTCAAATTTACGTTTCGAATTTTATGTTATTTCAAGTCAAACAAATATCAACATTATTTCAGTGGTAGTTAAGTCGATTTCAGAGTGACAAGCATTATTTAACAAGCCTTAAAAATGTTTGAAGTTGTAGCGTAAACTGAACTTTATAGTGAAGGAATAACAGTTATTTTTCCAATAAATCATATTTGTTTACATGTTTGGCAAGTTAATCGTGAACGCAGATTAGCTAGATTGGATGGGTTGACAAAAATATAATCAGGGCTTGTTCAATGAAATCTACAAACGGCTGGTTGACACTTCCCGTGACCCAAGGGCTGGCTTTTACCTTGACCAGAGGATAAGTATTGCCATACAACGTGGCAATGCCGCCAGTCTCTTGGTTACATTGACAGTCGACAGCGATGCGGAGGAATATTTCGACACCATATATTTTTGTCTGTTAATAGTTTTGGTTAGGTTAGGATATTATATTTTTATTTTAATAGTTCTTGTGTTTATTTAGTATTAGAAGTAGACCACCTTTCATGGAGATATTTAAATAGTCTAGCCCTGCAAATTAATGCCCCATAAAAAAAAAAACGCTAATAAAATCGCATCACTCTATCTATTAACAATAACCCGCCGAGCATCGAACCTGTTGACCAGCGATGACATTTAGCACCGCAAAAAAATCACGAATAGCACGTGGCAACGCACCTGCTGAACCCTTAGGGATGTCACGCGTGTCGTGTGTACATAGTGAAAAATTAAAGATATTTATTATAAAGGCCATGTCTTTTGTCCAATTTTAGGGTTACAATTGTTTGTACTTAAAGAGCTGTCAATTCCCTAAAGGTTGAACATCATTTTGAGTAGTATTTTATTAACTCACTCACGCACTCCTGCGCACAAAACAATAAAATAACAGTTAACAACACAAGCATTGTTTAAATTAAAAATAATTATGTGTCTTTTTTAATGCTTTTGGTATCTCTATATGTCAATTAGAGCACAATTTTAGGCAAATTCTATAAATCTATCAAAAAAGTGTGGTTATACAGCTTTTACTTCGCTTTTTAGATAATTATTTACAAAAATTTAAGTAACATATTAAGCCTAGAATGTTCCCACTGCTGGGACACAGGCCTCCTCTCCGCGAGAGGGTGCAGATTGGTAGATGTCACATGTCTTCGAATTTTTGGTTCCAGGACATTTTCTTCACAATGTTTTCCTTCACCGTTTTGAGAGTAGTGGTGATGAAATAATTTACACAAAATAAAGTGTTAGTCTGGGTTCGAACTAAGACCTCGAACAGAGACTCGTAAGTCATTTCCATTACCACTGTTCTCAAAATTTCAATAGCAATTTTTCCAAATAAAAATATTGTTCGCTAGATAGAACCCAGACACCGTTAAAAATAGACTCCAATGAAAATATTCAAGTGACAACCCTTAACTAATATTATCGTGATGCAGTGCAATTATATTAAGGGTTGCGGCTTTTTAATTTAAGACTTCCAAAGGTCAGACGGCATCGATGGGGTTAAAAAAGATTTAGTACATTTACTGGTCGTTGTGGTTTCAAGAATGGGGTTGGTATAAACCTAGGTCTGTTTTTCTTTTTATTATTTTACTACACGTTTTATATTGTTCAATTACTATGCCTATCCATTTAAAATAACTAGCGCAGCTTTTATAGATACTAGTATTATATTTCATTAAAATGGTAACTTAACGTCTGCCTTAAAAAAAAAGTCTGTTTTTGTACCTTTTTTGTGTGCGAAAAGTTTATATAAATAACCATAACAACAATAAATCCAAAATGACTAATCTAAATAACCAGTCTTACCTAGCGGTATCGTGTTACTCAGTAACTGGGTTGTGGAGGTCAGATAGACAGTAGGTCCATGTAAAATACTGGTATTCTGCTGCATCCGGTTAGACAGAAAGCCCAAACATTGTTGGGAAAACGAAGATGATGGTGATGACTATAGGCTGACCGCTTAACTGAGACGTTTCCTGAGGTAGCAGCGCGGTGCGGGGGGGTGTGATGACGTGATGCGAGAGCTCAGTGATTCATGAACTTGTGACAACTATCACCCCTCCCGCACCGCGCAGCTATCTCAGGTAAATGTCTCAGTTAAGCGGTCGGCCATAATCTAATTAATATTATTATTAAAATGCACCAAATATAACAACCGTTTTTATTAAAATCATTAATCAAAAGCGCAAAAGTTCAAAATTAGAATAAATACCGAATAAAAAAATAATGTAATGTCCCCTACACGCTAGGGCTGTGCGACTTGCGTCATTTGAATGTTAAATATTCACTGTTTTAACAACAGGTGCTCAATTTATGTGGGAATTGTTAGTTATTTGCATACCAATGTAATGGTTGTCTGTCGGTATGTTGGTATCTGGTAAGTAGGTACTTAATTGTAACTTAGTTTGTGAGTAATTGCTGCAATTTTGTGAGAATGTAGTTTTAGATACCTACCCAATTATTTGTTTCAGTAGTCAAAAATAATTATAATATTTTTTATAAAAACGCACAGAGATAAGTAACCTTTTTTCTTTAATTACGGTTAATATCTAAATGTCCCAAGTATATCGCCGTGTAAGAATAAGTAAGTTCTCTGATTTTTTTTTTAAAAAGACAAGAAAAAATAAATAAAAATTTCTCTATCAAAGGTAATATATCCGTATTCTCATCAGATTTATGCTCTATTAATATCCACACAAAAATATAAATATAAAAGAAAACACAGCATGAGAACAATCGGTATTACGTACCTACTTACTTGAAACTAAAACAAATTACTCTCTACTTGACTTAAACTACCCTAATTTACATCAAAATAAATCACTTAACACAGCCCTAACGTCTTTCGGCGAGAAGGGCGGCGCGTGCGCTGGATTCCGTTACGTCAGGTGATCCCATCAATTAGATTAATTAACCAACATACCTGTTGCTAGCGTGTACTGAGAACTTCGACATAAAGCTAGGTTTCTAGTTTTATAAATTTTAATTTGATAGATATTAATTATTATGAAATATTTTAATGAAGAATCTAGGTAGATTAATCTAGCCAATAATGCTAGTGCTGGCATATGAACCGAAGTTCGGCCCATGCCAAAGAACAGTGTACCGAATTTTAGTCCGTCACTAGTATTTTATGATAGTAATTACATGTTGTTGGAAACTCTAATTTGTTCCTACAACTTAGCATTTTCCCGCCATTTTTGTTAAAGGGGTAAAAATATTTAATTCATTCATTCAGCTAATAATAACCGGGTAGTCTAGTCTGGAAGCCGTTATCCGCATGCGCGTTATGTACTTTTTCCAAGAATATTGAAACCAGTGACAGCATATTATATGAGGAAACACGACTACTGAAAAGGATGAAACAAGAAGGTATCTTCCCGTGGTCGCATGCCGCTGTACTAACATACATTATAAGCTATGGTAGCATGCGACCACGGGAAGGTACTTTCTTGTTTCATTCTTTTCTGTAGTCGGGTTTTAGTTTATAAACTAATTTTTTATTTAATTGTTTTGGGGATTATTTAGTAATATTAATATTTTTGAAATGGTGGAAGCGCTAAGGTAGCCCGCGAAATTCAAATTTTCTTACGTTTTTTGCAATTTGCTGGTCAGCATTAAGTTGTACGTTGATTAATATATGAATCGCGGCCGTAAGAAATATGTGTTTACAGAATTATAATCATTAAAGTCATCAACACAACTCTCTAAGACCACGTAAGTCCAAAGAATGATGATTTCATGAAATAGGTATTCTTGAGACTTACGTGGTCTTAGAGAGTTGTGTTGATGACTTTAATGATTATAATTCTGTAAACACATATTTCTTACGGCCGCGATTCATATATTAATCAACGTAAAACTTAATACTGACCAGCAAATTCCAAAAAACCTAAAAAAATTGAATTTCGCGGGCTACCCTGGCGCTTTCGCCTTAGGTAAGTCCTTTCATTTGATACACGCCATGACTAAAAAAATTTTTTAGATCTTGACTTTATATCCGCTAGAGGGCGCCATATTCAATTTAATGTGACGTCACATAGCCTATAACCAGCGGACGATCAAGACTCTTCCAACGATACCGAATTTGTCAAATTATGAGTAGGAGTTTAGAAGATATGAGGGAACAGATGGACGTAACAAATATCGGTCAAACTCATAACACTTCTTTTTGCTTCGCCGTAGTCGGGTAATAATAGACATACTCGTATCTTTCAAAGTTCAGTTAAAAAAACCAAATCTCCTTTTCATCACAACTAAAAATGCACCCTAAATCAAACCTTTTCACACCTCTAGACAGATAGACGTCACTTAAAAACCGTCTCAATAAATCACAAGCCACCTCGAACGTGTTTTGGCGGCAAGACGATAGTCGCGTGCGCAGGATTCCGTTAGCGCGTCAGGTGTCCCGCAGGTGGGTATAACGACCTTAGGGTAGTCACCCCTACGATTTGAGTACGTTTTTTTAGATGATACAGGCTTGTAACGAACGTTTTGTAGGTTGAAGAACTCTGGTGATAGGGAGATAAGGAGATCTTTAATTAGAGGTAATTAGGAAAAAAATACCTTATTATCATAAAGTATTATTATTTTAAAAACATATTTTGAAAACAGACTTAGATATCAATGTAAAGTGCCAGCTAAAAATGCTTTTTTTTTTAAATCGTCTAGATTTTAAAAGCATAATTATTGTAGGTATGATGTCATTCCTGTCTATAATGTTGCCACCGTCTTGAACAGCATTACGAGGTATATGAAAGAAGACATAAACTCAGCAACTTTATATTGATCTTTTTTTTTCTGTGGCGGAAGATCCTCATGGATGTCCTCCGCCCTGGGGCGGGCGGAAGGGTCTGCCATACTCATGCTGGCTAAAAACCACCCCGGTGTTCCATCTTACACCTACGCTGACGATCGCGGGAACGTACAATCCTTCCGCAATCCCCGACTGGAGCTTTGTATTGATCTACCCCAACAGACGGCACTGATGGAATGGTTGTTTTAAAACTTTACCATATTTTAAGGACGTCAATCACCAAACGCCAAGATATAATATAATGCTAAAATATCCAATGATATTTGAAGGTTCTTTTCTATGCAAATGACAACGCTAAAATCACTAAAGCTATGGTCTCCGCGACATAGTGTCCACAATTTACCGGCGAATGACGTCACTAAAACGTTATTATGAAAGTGAGTTGGTGTGTTTTCTTGGGGTATTCCTCGAAACGCACCAAATGAAACGTCTTTCGATATGATTTATTACGAATTCTTCATGCTCTTCTTCTTCTCTATGTTTCATTGTTGACGCATTTCGAGGAATAAAATTATAATATTTTTATTTCGTATTTTTTTTTTCAAGGAATACTTTTGGTGCGTTTCAAAGTTGGTGCATTTCGAGGAATACCCCGTTTTCTTATATGTAGTATATTTTTGACACCGTACAGTCAAACCCCGTTGCCATCAATTTCACGACAGCCGTCATGGCTACGGTCGACACGTGGGAACGGGTAAGTTAAGATTTCCTTGAAGAGCAGTTCTCTTCTAGAAAATCTTAATTTTACTCGTCCCGTGCGTGCAAGCAAATACAAACAATTGATAAGAAAAAAACTGATAGGCAGTTGTCATCATTATATTATAGGTTCATCGACCTCAATTAACACCATCATTACAAGACAATGGGACAAAAACGATCACTGATGACTGAATAATTACCACTAAGAGAAAAAACACTATTCATTTTCCTTTCCTTTTACTTTGAGGAAATAAGTGAGTGATGAGTTTATAGAGGTATTAAGAACAGGGTGTAAAGTTCATTCACTCTCCATAGAAAAGGAAGGATTTCCGATCAGACGGTCGCGCGTCGGGCCGTTGCTAGTTGCGCGGTAAACTCTGCTTGCGCGATGTAGGATTTTGGGTGACGTCAGCATGATGCGTTGTTTGCATGTAGTGATGTAGATGCTGCTACAAGTTTGTCCTTTGGAAAGGAACTCTAATAGTTTAACATGTCGTTATGAAAACCCTTGTGAAAGATTTCGTAAGAAGTATTGCCATCAGCAGAGCAGTCGTAGCCCATTGTTAGCAGCCCCGACTTCCGAGTTGCAGGTCGTGTGTTCGAACCCAGTCTAAAAATAAACCATCTTATGTCCTATCCCGGGATGCAATCTATCTCTCTGCCAAATTTTATCGAAATTCGCTCAGTGATTTAGGCGTAAAAAGGTAACATACATACAGACAGACAGAGTTTTTTCGTATTTATAATATTAGTATGGATTAGGTTATATAGGTTCGATCCCAGACAGGCGCTTTACATTGTGTCATTTATTTCATCGCCACTGCTCTCAAAATGGTGAAGGATAACTTTGCGAGGAAACCGGCATATCCTAGAACCAAAAATTTAAAGACATGTGACATGCTATCAACCCGTACTGGGCCCGTGTGGTGGACTTCGGCCCACTCCCTCTTACAGTGAGGAGGCCTCTGTTCCACGAATGACAGCCGGGACCAACGGCTTAAAGTGCTTTCCGAGGCTCGGTGGGGCCTCGGCATGTAATAGATAGTCGGGCCACGTACCGAACACGGAATGCGTAGCTTACCTAACTTGCGAGAGAACCCTTAACCAGTAAGTTTGACATGTTATTTAAAAAACCCTTTAAAATAGGTACCTACGTTCGGGGGTAGAATTTACGTTTTCTGCCAAGCTTATTAGCTGTTTATCGTAGTTTAAAAAAAGTACAGACATAGATTCCGTTCACGTAGCGTAAATTTTACAACCTTATATTTTTTTATATCAGTGACATTTACCTAAATTTAATTACCTAACTATTCTTCTAACCCCCTTAGCGTGATGTCGAAGATTAGGTCCTCATGTAAGATGGTAATTTCTCCACAAGCGGTTAAAGTTAATTGCAATGTAAGAAGTCTCCCCTCAGTAACGTTTCCTGTGTTATCGGACAATGTAAGCATATAACTGACTTTGAAGAAGTGCTGTGTCGTTAGTCATTTTGTTACGTTAGGCAGACGGTGTATCAAATTAAAGTTGACTGCGGAGCGTGGGGTCCTAGATTTAATCCCCACGTTGGAAAAAGTGAGTTTGGGTTATTTTATTAGGAATTTCTCAGTGGCAGCTCAGTCAGTATTTGTGCCAGTTTTTAACCGACTTCAAAAATAAATAAAAATATTTTACTGGCAGGCATCGTAGGCCCATAGCATGTTAGTATTAAAAGTAACTTAAAGATCTATGTTAGTAGTAGATAAAAAATTAGGCATACGAATAGATATCTTAAAAACATTTTAAAAAACATAACATAAAGTACCCAATTACAGGAAGGTTCATCAAGCCCCATGTCTGGTAGTGAGAGGTGCATCAAGTGAAG
The DNA here is from genome assembly GCA_927399505.1 of Luperina testacea. NCBI lineage: Eukaryota > Metazoa > Arthropoda > Insecta > Lepidoptera > Noctuidae > Luperina > Luperina testacea. The sequence continues at coordinate 2,192,495 of OV656780.1, forward strand.
GGGGGGCCGAAGCCTGCCGGGTCAGCGGGGTTGTCCGAAAGGGTTACCGCTGGCCCGGAACATAAAGGGCTAAGGAAGGAACACGGGTGGGTTTTAGTCAGTAAGAGTCTGACACTCCCTTCCGCTCCACCCAGAGCGGGAGGGGTTATTTGATGATTTCCCATCCTGAAAAAAAAAAGCCCCATGTCTGGCATGTAGCTTGATAAACCTATCCATTGTAAGCCCTTCTAACCTTTCAGAAAATACCTTCAGGATGCTATTGAGGAGGCAATTGTGGATCAGTTTCAAAAATTATTTTTTTAATGTATATATGGTATACGTCAGGGGCGGTTTCGTATAAATTTGATTAATTTTGCTTGGGTAATATTTGAGTTAGCTTCGATAACACGTATTTAATCCACTTCGTGTATCTTGATGATGTTGTCAGAGTTGTTTACATAGCAACTAAAGGTATACGAATTAGTGTTGGGTAAGTACCATAATTAAAAAAGGGAAAAATATACTACTTTTTTACTACACACAATAAATCAACCGACTTCTAAAAAAAAAAGCAAGTCCAAAGACACCGACTTTTGAAATTAAAGTAATTTTTCACTTTGTAGTTGTTTTGGAAGTCGATTTTTTTTTATTTGACATAAAACTTGTATCAATCCAGGTGAAAATATGCGATAGTGCCTACAAAACATCTCTGATTAGGTACTTATTTATGAAATGCAAGTGTGATGTTATGAGAACAAGCTATTTTTACTAATTTATTTAGTTTTTAAACTGAAGCCACACGGCCAGTGATCCGCGCGGTGAGTGTCCTTGACGCACCTCTCCTAATCACTTTATGTGTGTACTTATTGTTGGCAGACTAGTCATAGATTCTTCATGTATTACTACATGTTGTAAGGTAGGCAGAGTAACCGTAATAGTAGTGTTTATTTATTTTATAATTTATGTACACACAGTAAAATGCATAGATAGGGATATGAAATAATTATAATTTGAATACAAAGGTACAGACTCCAGCACATCAAGCTACCCGAATTTGTAAAATTTTCCCAAACAACTTTGAACTTTATGCTTTAGCAATAAAGTTGAAAATCTATTAAAAAATTTTTGACAAATTGTAGTAACTTGATGTGCTGGCGTCTGTACAAAGGTTTATGTTTTAGTTCAGAATGATTGAAATAAATTCGTTACAAAAATCAATCTAATTACTACTTCTATAGAGGTATGAGGAACAGGGTGTAAAGTTCACTCAACCTCCATAGAAGAGGGAGGATCTCCGACCAGACGGTCGCGCATCGGGCCGTTGTTAGTTGCGCGGTAAACTCTGCTTGCGCGATGTCTTGTGTCTGGTGGGCAACTGCCCGATGATTCACGTCGGGCTGTTTTATCTATGCTAGTTACGCTGTAAACTCTGCTTGCGAGATGCAGAATTTTGCGTGACGTCAGTATGACGTTGACGTTGTTCACATGTGGCGTTGTAGATACCGCTACACTTCTAATGGTAGTTTCTTCTTTTTTCTGCTATCACAAAATTGATAATGTTGGCCTGATTGTCAGCACAGTTCTTTCAAGAGCTTGGGCATTGCGATTATTAAGCGGGGTGTGTGGATTACAGTCACATCCTAAAAATAGCCACAGAAATGTGTAACCGGGGCAGTCTGGGTATAGTCAACTCCGCTACCATCAGGCTGCCTGGGTGGTAGTTTACCCTGTGTCACACCCTAGTTCTGGCCAATATGGCTAAATGATTTTATTTCTCTAAGTAGGTTTGTACAAATACTTCAATCATAGTTTAAAAATTAGATGAGGTCGTCGTTTCCTATCTGACTACTCTCAGAAGAAAGGTCGAAACAAACTCGAGAGGTCAAAGTCTCTTTTAAAGTCCAGACATAATCTTGGTCAGATCATGTGAAGACTATGTAGTGTCTGAAATGGTCTTTTGAGGAAAGAGCCACACAGATTGAGTGGACCTGTCCAGTCAGTGGACGCAATTGTCAGTAAACTCAGCCAGCATTTAGTGGAGTTCAATAGTTTAGTTTATTTTCTATACTAGCTGTGCCCCGCGGTTTCACCCGCATAAGTGTCGATCCCTTGGGAATATCAGGATAAAAAGTAGCCTATATGTTAATCCAGCGTGTCAGCTACCTCAATTCAAAATTTTATCAAAATTGATTAAACCGTTTGAGCGTGAAGAAGTAACAAACATATAAACATCCGCACAGACACACTCACAAACTTTCGCCTTCATAATATTAGTGTGACGAGATCCCTTTTTCTCTACAGTAAGAAAATACATAACAGGCTGGTAGCGTGTTACAAAAATTACATGACTTTTATGCAACCAAAGTTCAAGAACAGTTCTAGGTCATAATCTCACACACACATTTTTTCAACCACTTTGAACCACAGTCTAGTAATCGAGACTAACCCACAAACCAACAATGTAAGTGCCAATTCACACGAGCGTTCCCACGCGTCAATGTCTAGGGCGCGCGTGTGAAACACCTTAACAATGACGTAATGTTATGTCATGAGCGCGAAAGGAAAAATACTTTTACTTTGACCTTTATTGGTTATGGAAGACGAGGTTATGTCATGAAAGAAAAAAAAAAATTACAAAACTATTGTTTTCAGCACTTTTTACACGCAAAACTGTGGTCGGAGAGGTATTACTTCAATGTACCCATAAATAAATTGTATTACTTTATCTCATTAACCAGCTTCTGCCCGCGACTTCGTTGACGTGAAATTTCACCCTCCCCCCATTCATTTCAAAAATCATTTCTTAGTGGATCCCTATTATAATCTTCACAAAGAACACAACCTCCAAATTTCATGTCTCTAGGACCAGCGGTTTAGGCTGTGCGTTGATATATCAGTCAGTCAGGTCTTTGAATTTTATTTATAATAGATAATAAATAATCACCATCATCATCTGCCTAGCCTTTTCCCAACTATGTTGGGGTCGACTTCCAGTCTAACCAGATGCAGCTGAATACCAGTATTTTACATGGAGCAACTGCCTATCTGACCTCCAAAACTCCGTTACTGGGTAATACGATGGCTTAACGTACTTTCCAAGGCACGGAGGGGTCTTGGTATGTGAAGATGGTCACCCATCCACAGACCAACCGCGGCAAGCGGAGCTTAACCTGATCGATCAACCCATGCAGCTGTTATTATTTAGCCACAAGCCCCATTATTAATAAATGATTATAAAATTTTAAATTATTAGAAAGAAGAAAGAAAGAAAGAAAATACCCTAACCCCCCCCCTATTAACCTTACTTTGTAAACCATCTGGGTTGTCTAATTGTATGGCATTCCATATAAAATACTGGTATTCAGCCGCATTCACTTAGAATGGAAGCCGACTCCTGCATATGTAGTTGGAAAAGGACTTCGTAAACAAGCGACACGTTATTTTAATCTGTAATATTAAACCATAATAAACTATTCAATCTGCATTATTAAAATGCAAGTTTTCCCAAAATCATAAAACCAAACAAATCCAGGAAACAACCATTTGAATACCGACACGGGAATTGAACTCTGAACCTACCCTCTTTTAATTATTACAATCGTTTGCACTCACGCGAACCTAGGGTGTATGACCATTGACCATTGACCATTGGAATGCAAGCGTAGGTAACCCTTGTAACTAAATAATATGATGGTAAATGGTGTAATTTGAATAAGGGTGGAAATTACCAATTAACTTCTAAATAGGTGGGAATTTGTTACTATTTGTTTTTTTAATTGTATTAAAAATGGGGTGAGTTTTGGGTGAGATATTGGGAATTATTTATGAAAAAGCTACATTTGGAAAAAAAACGCAATTTTTGTGGTTTTTCGTCACAATAACAAATAAGCACTTTAACTATAAACTATAATGTTCAGTGGCCGGAGATTAGGATTCTCACAGAAGATTTGTTTTTTATTAATTTAACAACGAGAAATAATATGACTACCAGTTCAGTTTTTACCTAAGGATACAAAGAATTAACCCTTTACATACACTTAAAACTCCATCGTAACTAATCGTTACATTTAATTAACCTCTGGCTTAATAAAAAAGAAAAAAAAAACATACCAAAAGCGAGTTTCTAACTAGAAAACCCTCGTACAACAAAGGGGAAACCAATTACAACCATTTTTTCACTAGGCTGCGCTTACGCAGGGGTTCGACGCAAATCTACCGGAAAATTACTATTGTTTACAAAATAACTCATTTTTACATTTTATTTTATTTTTGACGACTCGCTCTAGTGACGATTGGAGGCTTGCGAAAAATATAATATTGTTTAAGAACATTTTTTTTTGTAAAATATTATGATTTAGGTTACCTAAGTTGCGTTTAGATAATAGTTTAGATACAGTACAGCAGTTTTGTTGGATTGGTGAAATTATTTGTTACATCTACATTAAATTATCCAGTGTTACCAAAGGGTACCGTGTTACCCAGTAACTGGATTGTGGAGTTCAGATAGGCACGGCTGCCTACCTGACCCCATTGAAAATACTGGTATCCAGCTACTATCCGGTTAGACTGGAAGCCGAACTCAACATGGTTGGAACAAGGCAAAGCTGATGATGCTGACTTGAAACAGCAATCGCCTAATAGCTCTGGGAATAAAACTGGCAATAGACTCGTCACCTATTAACCTCATGGGCAAGTCACCAGATTCTCAACTCACCAGATTCGCAACTCACCAGATTAGCAACTCACCAGATTCGCAACTCACCAGATTCGCAACTCACCAGATTCGCAACTCACCAGATTCGCAACTGATCAGATAATGTACCTACTATCAACAATAAAGTAGTTATATAACTTTCAAATAAATTATTACGACTATTTCACTAACAGACAACTTCATTACATAAACTACATGGGACTAAAATTATGAATGTCCTCCTCTGCCTAACCCATCAGGAAATACAGGCGTGAAGTTACGTTATATTGAATGAAATATCTGCCAGATAACTTAGTCAGAACTTATCAGGATGTGATGAAACATGCCATCTTTAAATATAGAATTCAAAGTCCTGACTGACTGATATATCAACGCACAACCTAAACCGCTGGTCCTAGAGAAATGAAATTTGGAGGGTGTGTTCTTTGTGAAGAGGTATCCACTAAGAAAGGGTTTTTCGAAATTCCACCCCTAAGAGGGTGAATGAGGGGAGGGTGAGGACGAAGTCGCGGACAGAAGCTATTCAGTCTACAAAATTCAATGCCAATTAGACAAAACAAGTTTTCCTTTGTTATAAAACAACAAAAGAGTTTCGAGAAATCATTTTCGGATAAGCGATGTTATCGCGACATGTCCTTGGGTTTTCTGTCCGTATTTACATACATACATAGTTTTATATATAGGTGTTGTGTGATACATAGTGCTACACGTTAGACTTGGCAGATATTGGGATGTCTATATAAACGTATGTATTTATTTATTGAAGTTAAAACATCTTTAGGCGTTTTTTGAGATGGGAAAAGCCATTGAACTCGCGCCACTGTTACCGTAAGCGACACCGAGCGTGTTTTGTTTATAAGACGATTAAAAAATACCCGCTTCGGATGTGTTCGGCTGTCCTCGGGATGTAGGATGTAGAAGATCCACGAATGACAGCCGGGACCAACGGCTTAACGTCCTTTCCGAGGCACGGAAGGGTCTTGGCAAAGACTATATCTCGGTATGTAAAGATGGTCACCCATCTATGGACGAACCGCGGCAAACGTAGCTTAACCTGATTGTTCGAACTGTGCGGCTGTTATTTCTTAGGCACCAGCCCCTCCAGTCCATAGATTAGTATACCACTTTAAACAAGCATTCTGTAGTCCTTCTCTAAATAGCATAAACCTCAAACAAATCGCTTCGACTCAGCCTGATGGAATTTTGTTCAAACAGTCCGTCTAAAATCATCCTAAACGGTTGTCGCCCTACACATAATTAAACATACCTTTGTCTCGTTAGTTCAACAACTATTTTGTCGGTTCAATGTCGCAGTTTTTTCGTACATACGTCATTCATATATTCGACGCCATTTACAGCCGCCATGTTGGATTTTTACAAATTTTATGAGTCATTTTATGTTCGGTTGTTTGTTAAATGATAATGTTTTACAATAATTTGCGAGTTTGGCCCAAAATGGTCGAATCAATCTGTACTGCAGAACAGGAAATTCTTGCATTTTTACTAGTCATTTCAATTATTTTGATATAAATATAAATAATTAAATACATTTAACTTAGGTTCGGCGGTTTTGTTGCAATCGAAAGCAAACAAGCGGTTATAGGTAAACTAAACAATGCAAATTACTGTTAGACTCTATCCAATTCCATTGATAGCCAAAGGCGTCACCTCATGAGTTTCAGCTCTTTCGATCCAGGGCTAAAGTGGACCACTGCTCGTTTGTTTTTCCAGCTTGTCCCGCTGAAGCGGAAGTGGGACTAGAGGCCGTTAGGGCCGTATGCCGAATAAGCTGTGGGCCATAATAACACTACGTGAAATCCTGACAAAGCCAGAAGGCGTCGCAGCAGACATTGTAGAAACAATGCAAATTAGTCATTCAAAAAACAAACGGGTCGAATCGAGAAACACCTCCTTTTTTGAAGTCGGACCATTAAATCGATGCACAAAGACGATGATACACACCACTGATTTTTACCTAATTCCTCACATTTGTCAGGTTTGAATTGAATCATCCACCCATACTACAGTTTCATAGTTTTACACGATAACAAGTAACAACTGCTAGTAACAAGGTCTAAAAAAACTTTTTTATTTTAAACCTATCTTCATCTTTTTGCCCATTCAACCTAAACCAGTGTGAACCTCACAAACCGATCACGTTAACACGATTACGACCTCACCAAAATTAACATCAAAAACCAAACATATAATCAAATAGCAGTCACTACTGGATTTGTTAAAAAACAAAGTTAATAATGACACTTATATACGTGGGAATCTGTCGACACCTCCATTGAGCTTAACTATACAATAATAATGTGTAATCTTATGAAAAAAAAACGTAGAAGTTAAGGTTTTGGGGACACTGTTCTTTGGTTTGATAGGTTTTATTGCTTTTATTAAAATACTCGCTGACCCGACGGGCGTCTTCCTGTCCATATTTCAATCATTCAAACAAAAATTCCATGGAAAAATTACTATCAATATTCCCGAAATATTCCATATTTCCGGTCAATTTTACCAATTTTTCTCTCTCTAAAAACATTTTCGGACTATATGAAAATTAAAAAAAAAACCAAATCGGTCCAGCCGTTCTTAAGTGATACGGGACGATTAAAAACCCTTTTTCTAAATTAAGGTTTTACCTACATAGGTATGCATAAAATTACCAGTTTTAAGTACCTATGCAAATAATCCACGTGTAACGGCTAAATTTTATAAGTAAATTGATAATAAGGAAACGTTTGGCGTTTTAACTAATTCCAAGGCTTCTTTATCTATGATACTACGGGGTTAGTAAAACTTCAGTGTTAATGTCAAGTTCGTTTCTATAGTCTCCAAGGAAATACAAGGAACAATGACTCCATAGAGCGTCTGGTGTGCAGGGTAGAGTGGAATGTAATAGCGCATGAGGTCCACGATGAGGACCAATCAAATTAAATTCACGATCGGAAGTTCTGTTAATGAGGGGCTTGTGGCTGTTATAATAGCCGCACGGCTCAATTGATCAGGTTAAGCTATGCTTACCGCGGTTGGTCCGTGGATGGGTGACCATCTACCAGATACATACTTGGCACGGAGGGCCGTGCCTCCAAAAGCAAGTCAAGCACGTCCCGGCTGTCATTCGTGGATCTTAGGCAGTCGTTACGGGTCGTTAGAAGGCCGAAAATCTGACAACCAGTCTTACTATTAACCAGTTACTGGGTTGTGGAGGTCAGGTAAGCAGTCGCTCCATGTAAAATACTGGCATTCAGCTGCATTCGGTTAGACTGGATGCCGAGCCAGATGATGGTCCTGTTAAGAAAATGCCCCAGGCTGTCATCTACTTTCAAGGAAATTCCTAATCCTTTGCATGATAGGTTTGAAAACTTCTTCTGGTCAACAACGTAAATAACGCAACTAATGTGACTGGACTTCAACATAACTGGTGAAATATGGGTGAAGGCACTATAGGGTGCACCTCTTGCAGGAAGGCGAAACCTGAGGGCCAAATTGACTTATTTATTAAAACTTTATGCACAAGAAAAAAAATACTTTAAAAAGGTGGACTTAATGCCTGAGGCATTTTCTACCAGTCAACCTTAGGGTGATGCAGATACAAAATATGGCAGGTGCAACATACGGAAAAATAGCTAGGAAATTACTATAAAACATAAGAATAAATCCTAATACATGGATAGAATCCCTATATACTTAAAAACAAAATAAACTGTCAAAAGAAAAAAATTATTGGTAGAGGAGAGGAAACGAATCCAGCATATCAGCGCTGGGATATTACGGCCAACTTCTGACTGATATAAAATGCAAGAATGATAAAGTTTAGGCCTTAAGGGGCTTACATGACCTAAAGCGCGGTCACTGTCGGACTGCATGGAAAAGAAAGAGAAGCGCAATAACACACCGCTGGTAATTTATTGCAAAATACCTATGAAGCAATTATCTATTTACAAAAAATCTATTGTTTGGACTAAAATTAAAACACTAGTGCTTTAGTATGTTGCTTATAGAATAATCTGACAAAAAAACAAAATGATTGTATGTATATTAGTATGGTTTTAATTGTAAAAAGAAAGTTTGTAGAGGTATCTTCATGATTTTTTTCTATAATATCAAGTTAGTTGTATTATGTTTTTAACACACTATCTACCTAGCATGTATCCTGAAGAATACCATATATTTAGGTGATTTAGTTTACTGCAGTCGATCATATTATATTTTTATTGCTTCTAAAACTTGCGTTTTCTGCGTTTCGGTCCTGTGATCGCCTTAATCAAGGGACAGTAGTTATCAAGGCTTTTGCAGTAGTAGGTATTATAATTAAAACACCTGGCAACAGACAGCGTGATGTTGCACTTTTGTACGAAACAGCTGTAGGGATGCATGGATAAGCCTCCTCGTGTAGCGCAGTTTGTTCCAACAGTTACTCAACTGAACGTTCGGCGCAATCAGGATAATCACACCCAACACCGTATTTGACTGGCCAATTCTTCCCTTGCGGTGGCCAACGCCTGTCTGGTTTGCGACCACCCTGCCACCGGAGTCCGGCGTCAAGCAGCCTGCTGTGTTTCGTCGGTGCATGGGAGTTCCAATGCCTTAGGCATCTTCTGGGCACGCTCGTTCCATCATCGACCTCATTCATCGCTTTGCATTAAGCTTGATCGAGGTCAAGAGCGGGCCAATTCAGCAATAAAAAAAGCAGATTTCTTTGTTAATAACTGACTAAAATTTTCAACGAAGGGGTTATGATGTACTGCCTCCATGGTAACAGGTACAGATGTTCTATGTCACGAAGTCCGTTTGGCTATGAATGTTGTCATTGTCAAGCGTGCACATGCACATTGTGATCAACAGAGACTCAACAATGGGTGAAGTAAAACGGTACACATTCGCGGAAATAGCCTCATGCGACGGCAGCAAGGGGCAGCCGCTGTGGGAGCGCGCTTGTCGGGATACGTCACTACTACAATCAAAGCCTAACGGACTTCGTGAAATAGAATATCTGTAATGCGGCAATGTCCCTGCTACCCTGTACCTCCTCATTTAAAAATGAATTTAATAATTGTTCTCTTTTGGGAAAGCGCTATCTACAGGGGAACGCCATTTCAGCAATGATCAAAGCATTTCGTGTGTAAATTGAAAAACCAAAGAAAATAAAATTATTTGAACACAAAACTTAAAAATCATCACATCCTCGATTGACGTCATCCAGTGATTCATTAGGTAAAACATAAGCAAATAAATAACTTTGTAAATGAGATAAGTATCGTCGGATACGTGTGAATAAATTGTGGGAAGTTGTGCTACACATGAGGTGTTGAGATGTGTCTGAGTCTGAAGATATGGATGATCGCGTTTCTGTGGTTTGTTTAATAGCCGTCAGTCTCTTGCTTCCACAAATAGGGAAACTTAAAACGTTTTTGTGTACATTTATTTTGCAGTTTTCAGTTCCAAAAAAGCGTAGGTAGGGTAGGGCGGGGCTAGTTGAGCAATTTTTTACTTGATCGTTCATTGCTCCTTAAAGATAGGTCCAAATTGCTGGTAATTTGTACTTATAGGTAAGTAATTTATTCCTTCATAAAGTCTTCATAGTAATTTATTATCAAGATATAGCATTTAAAAGTTACTCCCGTTTAAGCGCAAAAAGTCAGATATGCTCAACGTGCCCCATGGGTGGGGTACATTGAGCAGTTAGAAATTCTAGTCTAACCAAGGTTTCTAAAAAAGAAATAACAATTGTATTTGATAATCAACTGTTTATTTATTAATCTCTAAACTAAATCTCTTAGTGAAACAAAACTTAAAATTCTTTTGAAGGTATTTTTAACATAAAAATAGAATCAACAAAACCGCAACATATTATTAGATTAATTTTTGGATTAGATTCAGCCTTTCCACTTAAAGACTTTTTTTAGGAACTTTTGACAGGAATTATTATTAATAGTGACTAAAACTAGTCTACATCTTCATCGGAATTGCAATTGATGCAAATGAAATGAAGGCCAGTAACTTGGACACATTTATTATGTGCCCATTCTTTACATTCTTCGCATTGGATCCATTTCTCTCCTGGAATGCTGTCAGACCAAATTTCGCCACAAACCAAGCAAATACATTCTTCTTTGTCACTTTCATCACTTGACTGAAGTATTTGTTTGCGACAGGGATGTTAGGGAGCTCCGTAACCGTAACCGAAACTATCGGATATCCGATATAAAAAATTATCCGTAACCGTAACCGAATCCGAAATAAAAGTTTCGGATAATATCGGATAGGGGCGGAGCCTAATTTAGACACAAGATAAAGATAGCTATGATTGTTATGTTAAACTTAAATCATAGTAAATAAATATGTGCAATGTGCATTCTAAATTTAAATCTAATTTTAATATTTTCTTTGAATACGAAATTACTAAATAAGTATAAGTAATAATTTTATTATTACATTTTCATTTTAGGTAGATTAGATAACACTCAACATTTATTTATAATCATTTTTAATTTAACACGTTCCCTGTCCCAGTACAAAAATTAAAAAAAATATTCGTACGTCCATCGATCATACGTACGTCCATTTTCTTATAAGTTGACAATAATTTTTTAAGGGTTTACATCTATACTAATATCAGTTAAAAAATTGTATATTTTTCAGACCAAAACTGAAAAATAAATTTATGACTCCACAAGGAGTCAAGGACGTGTGAACTAAAAATTGTGTGACTCCTTATGGAGTCATGGACGTACGAGTTTGGCACAAACGTGACTCTTTTGGAGTCATTGGACAGGGAACGTGTTAAATAGCTGTAATAACTCACAGACTGATTGTAATTCCTACCAAATAGTTACATATAAATAAAACTATTTTACTAACTATTTGTATTGTACTTTTGAAATTCCTAAAAAAATTAATAACCGTAACCGAAATTATCCGAAACTAACGGATAATCCGAAATAATTTCATATCCGTATCCGTATCCGTATCCGGTATAATAATCATTCCTATATCCGTAATTAATCCGTATCCGAAATTTCATATCCATAACATCCCTAGTTTGCGAACACTCTTTTTTCTTTTTTTTTCAATGTTATTCTTTGGCTTCTTAACTTTTTTATTACATTTATTTTGTTGTTCTTGCAACGCGTTTTTCTCAGGGGTATCTGTGAGTATTGCAGCTTTTCTCTTTCTTCGGTTAGTTGTAGTCTATCTTGCAGTTTTCCTTTTATAAGTTCGCATTCTAAAACGAAAAAAAAAACTTACGTCATTATCATATTAAATCGCGGGGTAAGTTGAGCAACAGTTGCTCAACATTCCCCAACCCGAATATTTGAGTTAAAAGTGAGGTTATAAAAAAACTGTATTAGATCAAACAAAATCCTCATTAGATATCAAAAATACATCAAATTAATGAACTTTTAACACTTACCTGATTTAAAATGGATAACATTTGAGTCGTACAGACGAAATATACACAGCAACGATTTTTTTACTTTTTGGGCGCAAAATAAATAAAACGCGCGTGTAATTTACTCGTTCGTCAATTCGCCACTAGCGGTGGCGTGATCATTTCCCCTCCCGCGCCCCCTCGTTTCCCTCATTTGACGTGCTAGCGTTTGATGTATAGTTTCGGAGATATTTTAATTGCCCAACTTACCCCTATGCTCAACTAGCCCCGCTCTACCCTACTATTTGAGAAGAAGACCGATTTTTCTAACATACGTTTTACGGATAAAACTATGGAATTAACATAAAAATAACATTTTTATAAAATTTTTTCTTCAGATATTGTCTAATTTTCAGGTATTCCGATGATGAAATTTGGTACTACATACCTATACATTAAATGCATACAATTTTAGTTATTGACAAAAACTTTTAGTTAATCTTAAATTGAAGTTTTAGGGCCTCAAATCGGCTATCAATCAAAAGTGTCTTCTACTTCTCCCAGGAATATTAAAAGCAAGCCTATCCTCAGAAATATCCCACACAAAATAACCGCATGCGTAACACACAGTATTGTATTGTCAAATTAATTCCCACAGCCTTGCGCGTGCGCTTCGCCTTTTTGTGAACAAGCAGATAGACGCTACCTTCATGTTGCTTCAAGTTTAAACAAGTTGGGATCGGGAGTTGTGTGTTATTTAATATTTAATTACATAGGAGGTTGGGCACATTTTACTTAATGGTAGACATAAAATATATTTATTTTATACTACACTTGCTTAGTAAGTGTATCAATACTACCCCACTAAAAAGGCTTCAAAGCTGTTTATTAAAACTTCTCAAAAATCTAGGCAGTTATATTGTATGGAATTTCATTACTGCCCTGAAAATCAGGGTAGTAATGCGTTCATTACTAACGCGTTTTGTTTTTTTTTTAAGTCTTGATGACGTTGGCAATCAAACGATTTAATTGTACCATAAAAAGTACTGGCCACTAGAACTTTTTAAGCAGGTAGCATAATTTTAATAAAATGCTTTGTTTGATATTTTGTCTTTTACTTCTTTGTGCTTAAGTGTAGTATAAAGCAGTATATCACTCGAGGATAAGTACAGATTACTCCCCTTGGTGAATAAATAGCTATTACCTACTTTATAAAGAAGGAGGTAGATTCTAGTAGTTTGAACCATCCCTTAGCTCATTTTGATGTTCTTCATCGTAGGTCATTAATAGTGTTTATTGGAAATATTTGGAAGAGGGGCCCGTGGCTAAATAATAACAGCCGTACAGGTCGATCGATCAGGTTAAGCTACGCTTGCCGCGGTTGTTCTGTGGATGGGTGACCATCTTTACATACCGAGACCCCTCCGTGTCTCGGAAAGCACGTTAAGCCATTTGTCCCTGCTGTCATTCGTGGATCTTTGACAGTCGTTACGGGTAGTCAGAAGCCCGAAAGTCTGACAACCAGTTTTACCAAGGGGTATTATCCAGTTACTGGGTTGTGTAGGTCAGATAGGCAGTCGCTCCATGTAAAATACTGGTATTCAGCTGCATCCGGTTAGACTAGAAGCCGACCCCAACATAGTTGGGAAAAGGCTAGGCAGATGGTCATAATGGAAATATTTGGGAAAAGCCAAGTACTAATATGTAAGAGAAATGGTGACCCAGTGTTAACGGCCGCAACTTACGAGCTTTGGTTGTAGGTTTGAACCCAGACAGGCACCTTACTTTTTGTAAATTATTTCACCATCATTGCTCACAAAACGCTGAAGAAAAACATCGTGAGGAAACTGTCATGTCCTAGAATCAAAAATTTGAAGACATATGACATCTACCAACCCGCACTGGGCCCGCGTGGTGGATTACGGCCCAGTCCTCACTAAGAGTAGGCCTGTGTCCCAGCAGTGGCCACATTATACTCCAATTATACCTAAGTAACTAGCTGCGCCTCGCGGCTTCACCCGCGTAAATGTCGATTCCGTGGGAATATTGGGATAAAAAGAAGTCTGTATGATAATCCAGGGTATCAGCTACCTTCATACAAAATTTTATCAAAATTGGTCCAGTCGTTTGAGCGTGAAGAAGTAACAAACACACACACTCACAAACTTTCGCCTTTATAATATTAGTGTGATAATAAAACTTGCAGGAAAACCTCAACAGTTTTGGGAAAGCTAGGATGGTTACGTTCTATAAATATAGAAGAAAACCCCATAAATAACCATTATACTGACCAATAGGTTTCTTGGAATCTCTTTTTCTGATCCTTCTGTAACAAACAAAGAAACACAATATGAGTCAGTTTTTTTCACACGAAACCAAAAGATGGGCACTTAAATTCAATATCATGTCCAACCAAAACCAGTTTTCTTGGTACCAGACCCGAGTTTGTACCTAAATTAAGAAACTGGTTTATTTTAGGCACCTCACTATAAAGGCTCCTGCAAACAGGCGCGACGCGCGACGCGAATCGCGCGCGACACAAAGGCACCGCTTGTTGCGCGACTTGCGGTGCCTTTGTGTCGCGTGTCGTGTCGCGCCTGTTTGTAGGACTAATTTTATTCTAGGTGCATCGTCATATACAAAACCTTGTAAAACATTTTAAAAGAGTAACGGTGGAGTTTCTTGCACATTCTTCTCCATACGAACACTACCTTTTGGAAGGGGCGACTAGAATCAATTCAAGAGAAAAGGACATCAAAAATAATATATTAGCTAAGTATTATGTAATTTTAACCTTTAGTTTTAAAATGTCTGGTCTAGTTTAATGGAGGTTTCTTTTTTTAGGTCTTATCACATGGTTTGTCGATGTTAGTCTTTGTAATTTAAATTTATCGACTACTTACGTTTTATGTTTTGTGCTGTCTTATATCTTATATTCAGGTACGACGTAAATTGTTCATAAATAAATTGAATTGAATTGAATATCGTTTGGTCCCTTTGTAAAAGCGGGAAATTTTTGCTCTAGTTAGGGACAACGGGACAGACGGCCTGAAAGTGGGACTGTCCCGCCCAAAGCGGGACGAATGGTCACATTAGGCATACAGCGACCTACACGCTCAATATAATAATGCACTGAGAGTACTGCTGCGGATGCCATGGCGTTGCAGTAAATCAAGGGCTTATTAATTACCAAAGTTTCATCACAATCGGTCGAGCATTTTCGAGTTTTGGCGAGACTAACGAAAAGCATTTGAATTTTATGTATTTATAACTAGCTGCGCTCCGCGGTTTCATCCGCATAAATTTCGAACCCGTGAGAATATTGGGATAAAAAGTAGCTTATATGTTAATCTAGTGCGTCAGCTACCTCCATGCCAAATTTTATCAAAATTGGTCCAGTCGTTTGAGCGTGAAGAAGTAACAAACATATAAACACACACGCACACACACTCACAAATTTTCGCCTTTATAATATCAGTGTGATGATTTCTTTCAAACTTGGTTTAATTTAGAAGGCCTCCCACAAGGTGGTCCGACGACCTTGTGAAAGCCGCAGGAACCTGTTGGATGCGAGAAGCACAGAACCGGTCGAAGTGGAGGTGCTTGGGGGAGGCCTATGTCCAGCAGTGGACGTCTTTCGTCTGAAATGATGATGACGATGGTTTAATTTGAGTCCTAATGTGAAACATCAAACAAAAAGCCCAGGAATGCGGACGCTAAAACAGCAAACATTCTCAACTAGAAGAATTTATCATTTGAATATTAAAATTGAAACAAACGCGGTGAAAATATTAGTTTAACAACAAAAGGTATCCTGTAGGAGCGCTCGCAATGAGAAACGTTCTGCCGCCATGTTGGATAGGGAGATATGAAAGACTTTGTGATGGATGTGCCAACTGACCGTTTATTATGTTAAAATCTCACCGAGAAAACTTAAGTGAAGTGAGCTGTCATGGATTGACACTACTGACAGCTAACTTCAAGCTCACTTCGTAAGTTTTTACAGTGAGATTTTCAATAGTGTCAATCCCTAGGATCAGGTGGAGTGACAGGTCACTTCACCTAAGTATTCACGGTGAAATTTTTATAGGATAACCTGGCTGAAACGTATAATTTTGACATAGCATAAAATGAGGATAATAACTCGAATACCTTGATTTTTATACATATGTATATGATATACATTACAACAACGTTTCTGTGCGTTTTTCTAACGTTGTCTTTAGACTTAATAAAAGCAAGTTTCAGTTATAACTCATTTGACATTTGTTTTTACTTCCATTTCTTCCTAGTTCTATTTGCAAGCAAAAATTACAATCCATACTTAATATTATAAATGCGAAAGTGTCTGTCTGTCCGTTACCTTTTCACGCTTAAACCGCTGAACGGATTGAGATGAAACTTGGTAAAGAGATAGTTTGAGTCTCGGGAAAGGACATAGAATAGTTTTTATCCCGATATTCTTACGGGATCGAAACTTATGCAGGTGAAACCGCGGGGCGTAGCTAGTGATAAATAGTTTAGGTTCTGCTTTTGCACAACCTATATCAAGTGCAGGCAATACTAGTCTTTTTAACGTCAACTAAAATACAACTTCCCTCTCTTTCCTTTTTTGACAATTTATGCTTTTTCGTGTACATTATGCCGCGTCTATTCGCTCTCATTTCCCACTTTCCTGACAGCACGAAACAATAGCGAACCCGAGCACGAACCCGGCGTTTTAAATAATACATAGATACACATTTTATTTGCAAAACGGAAACCACGTGATTTATCTGTGTGTCCACTTAATCGGTAGTTTAGCCAATGTACTGTGGTTGCATGTTGTATTAAAAATACTTTAAATCTACGGACACATTTAACTGGTACCATAACATATGAACTAAGCTAAAGTTTGATAATGATGTAGTATTTTCCAATTTAATTTAGGCCAAGATCTAAAAACGAATGTCACTTGCTGTTTCTGGTGAAGTGTTCAGGATCAGATTTTTGCTCTGTTATAATTGAAATATTTTCAGCTCACATTAATTTTACACAGTTTTTTTTTAATTTCCCAATCTAATACAATGTGTTTTTATCCACAGGTACAAAGATGATAAAACGGCAGAAAATCCGCAAGAAAATCCGGTGAGACCGTCCCTGGTCGACGTAACGATGTGAAAATACTGACACACAGTTATAACATACTAAAAATACTCCCAAATAATTCTCTTCACATTCTCCTAATTTAGATTTTAGTCACAAAACTTAGTGCCAATAAAAGTGAAAAAAAAAACCACAGAGTAATAAAAAAAACAGAGGTGACATCGAACTTTTGATGCAACGATATTAACAGTGCCACATTATCAACTGCCACTACCAAACATTCTAAATTAAAAACAAAAGAAAAACAATTCATACAGAATATAAAATTAGTGAAAAAAATTGGAACTCAGTGAATTTGAATAGTGCAGAACAAAAAAGTGACGTTAAAAATTGGACAAAAAAAGTGATGTGCTAAGAATGGATCTCCACGCTCCTCAATTGGTAGTACATTCCTATGAGCCTCATGCCCCTCTCCTGGAGGTTGAAGGTCTGGATCCGCACAGTCCTCAACAGAAGGTGCTGATCCATGCTCCAACGTTACAGAGTCAGGAGTTGATGAGCAGCGAGCACCGCAACGGAGGTGAGCAGAGCTATGGTAATGATTTGACCTTTTTTATTTACTTAGTTAATTTTTTTTCCTGTAGTCAGATTGCATCATTATTAGCAAGGTAATACCTATGTATTACCTTGCTAAAACATGAACAGGCACTTAGCAGTTATACAATTATTGGTACTTGTAAAGATCAAGTTAAATTTTAATTTAAAATAGAACACAAATTGCTCATTTGGAGAAACATCGAGGAAACTGTTTTTTTACCTTAACTTGCTTTGTCTTAACTCATTTTTGGGAAAAAATACGTCTAATAATAATAATTTTATTTAAAGTTTATTTACGTCGATGTTTCTCCAAATGTGCGAAATGTCAACCAAAATCATTTGTAGTCATAATACCTATATTTTTAATTAAATTGTTTTGACTATAATTATTGGTTACCTACTTGAATCAGTTCCAATTGAATTATAATTATTATTTTAATTTAATTCAATATCAAAGACTGCCTAGTCTAGTAGTCCAAAGCGCGACGCCTGAGCGCCCGCGACTCCTTAGGTTCGATTCCCAGGAGAGGCTGACATTGATGTTTTTTTATTGTATGTAGACAATAGCCTCGATACATGATTATTGAGAGCAGATGTGTCTGATCTGACGTAGAGTACGACTTTACAGATGAGCAGTACCACGCGCACAGCAGCAACCAGAGTGGAGACGGTGAGTCACATTATAACAGTTAATTTAGTTTTTAAGAACAATCATTTGATGTATTTATAACGGGTACAGCGATGGCGGGCATAAAAGACTTTAGGTACAGACGCCAGCACATCAAGCTACTACAATAATAATATGTCAAATTTCTTTAATAGATTTTCAACTTTATCGCTAAAGTATAAGGTTCAATGTTGATTGGGAAAATTTGACAGTTTCGGGTAGCTATCTTTACATCATTATGTATGGCTGGCTCCAATAATTGGCTACCTCAAAATCAACATACTATTTTATTTCACATAAACCTACATGGGCACTTATGAAACGTCAGAAGCTAGGTGGACGGTTCCAATTGGTCGTTTCGTATGGAGAAGAACCGACAAGAAACTCCACGGTCACTCTTTAAAAAAGGCTTTTACAATGTTTTCAAATTACAGTAGGTATGGACAGCGTAGGCCTGTCAACAAGTACCAAGTACTTAATAAAAAAAATGGTTTACTGGTCTAAAGTCTACAAGGCCTTAAAACAGTGTCCATGGAGTTTCTTGCCCGTTTTTCCCCATAGGTACAGACGCCAGCACATCAAGCTACCCGAAACTGTCAAATTTTGCCAATCAACTGTGACCCTTAGGCTTTAGCGATAAAGTTAAAAATCTATTAAAGAAATTTGACAGATTGTAGTAGCTTGATGTGCTGGCGTCTGTACGGTCTACGCTTTGGAATGGCCAACTAGCTTCATATTTTCTGACTGACCGACTTTTTGACAATTCAAAAGTGCCTGTAAATGGTTTAATTGAAACAAATGCTTTGAGTTTGAGTTTAAAAGTCCTCACATTTACAAAATATAAAATAATCTATCAAAAGGATAAATAAAATATAAAAAAGTTGTTTAAATTAAATTATAAGGATCATTTTAATGTTTATAAAAGACTGATGCAGTGGTGACTGTGATGTTAAATAGAGCTTTCCCATCATATCCCATCATTTGAATAATTAAACCTACATTAGATACTGAAAAAAAAAAAACTAACTCGCCAAGATTGACAATAATTATTTTGTCCTGTCTATCCATACATAGCTCTGTACCAAACTCATTCCATTTGCATTTCCCGCATCACGTAACAAATACTTTTAAAGAACTATATAATTCCATTTAATTTCTTAGACTCGCTTGACTATTCGGTCTAACTTTTTGCGTCTAACATTCTAGCTAGACTGGAAAAAAAAAAGATAGACCTGTCACCTGTCACGTTGTAATAGAGAGTTTTCAGACTGTGTGTCGATTCGTCAGGCTGTAATTTTCAGTGGGTATTGGCTGTTGGAGATTTCAATTCTCGATTTGCAACACCAACATTAAATGTAAAACATCATGTAAATAGTGGCAACACTATCCCCTTCCATCTGCGACACTGGTACAATATAGACGTGTATTACTTGTCTCGTCTCAATTATTTATCTTCCTCGGCCCCAACATACCAGCACCTCATACTCATCAACCAGCTACCATCCACCTACAAGCTGCACATCAGTCCTCCGACAGGCCCGGTTCCTAATTTACTAAGCGCCCGTTATAAGTTTCTTCTATCTCTCGTGTGATATCGATGCATATGTACTTATTTTTCTTTTATTTTTACTTACCTATTTATATCTATACATATTCCTTATTTTCACAATTTCTTATTTAACTATTTACCTAGTGTATTAAATTAAAAGAATTAACTAACTAAATAAATAAATACAAAAAATAAAGGATATTTAGGAGTCGGAAAAGGTACTCGTCCGCATCGCTGGCATCCGGACACGTGCCCAGAAGACTGGCAGCGTTCAAAATTTCAATGCTAATTCTTTGGCCAAAGAACGACCCAGCCCTCTGGTCACGTGAAGTGTCGATCAGCCGGTGAGAAATTTCTTTAAAAAGGAGACGCGCACTCGAGCCCCATGACTCGAGCGTTTCGACTCCAAACGGCTCAAAGCTGTAGTTACCCATAAGATTACAGTGATTGCGCCACTTGAGGGTCTCTGCAGCAGCAGCAGCGGCGCCAGCACAGCCCGCCGTGCTAAGAATATGAGATGGCGCAAGGGTAAGGACACAGGTTGCGTCCCATACCAGCCTACCCACCTTCCAAGGCAACAACGTCATGCAGCCTGGTCTCTTCCCATCGTCACGTACCAAGCGGTTTGGTAGCCGTTTCTATGCATATTATAAGTTAAAATCGCTTTTCGTCTCTGTCTGTATGACCGGGTTGTGTTCTTCTAAACTACGCATCGGATTTTGATGCGGATTTCACCTAACTAACTTAGAAATTTTATTGCGGAAGGTTTGAATTTAAATTCAACTTACATCTATTAAAGAAATTTAATGAAAAGTTAAAAATAGTTTTGCTAAGTTGTCTTCTTCTCTTCGTTTAATGGCTTTTGCGGAAAAAGCTAAGTTTTGCTAAGTTGTCAAAACCGTGCGAAGAAGGGGCCGATCAGTAGGTAGGCAAAAAACTTAGCTTACAAAGTTTTTAATTTATAATATATAATATAATAATAAATTTATTAAGGCAAATAACGTACATTTGGAAGTATTATGTTTTTCATGTAGGTAACCTACCTATTTTTAGAGGTCAGTAGATTGTTTTTGTTACAACATCTATCTGTCTCAGTAAAAACAAAATATTCTCCATTTGACTCATCATTTCTGAAACTATTTAATTAATGTGACCAGGGGGCCCAAAAAGGCCACTTTGGCAGAATCATAAAAGGAAAACATTATGAATCATAATGGACGAAATCCCATTGGTGACGGATTTTTCAGTAATTTTTTTCTCGATCTCGTTGATTATACCAACGTAGTGCAGCGAAAAAAGAAAAACACGGACTGTCTTCGCCAATTATTATGATTTATAATGATAATTCCTTTTATGATTCTGCTAAAGTGGCCTTTTTAGGCCCCCAGAGGGCTTGTCTATATTTATTATGCTAATAAGCCAATAACGCCAATTATATCACTACATTTTTATCATTACACTCATTACACAGTGATAATTTCTCTTTAGGTATATTCATTTCGCTTTCAGGAAAACCACTTTATCACAATAAGTTTATCATATTTAATTTCAACAATGGAATTATTTCAGTAGATTACTTTCTCAAAATAAATAATAATAAAACCGTGAAATACTATGATCTTTAATCCGTAACTCGTCTACAAAATAATACTTAAGTAAAAGAGAACCTAAAATATTTCTCGCTATCCATACTAATATTATAAATTCGAAAGTAACTCTGTCTGTCTGTCTGTATGTTACCTTTTCACGCCTAAACTACTGAACGGATTTCGTTAAAATTTGGCAGAGAGATAGATTGCATCCCGGGGAAGGACATAGGATAGCTTTTATCCCGATATTCCCACGGGATCGACACTTATGCGGGTAAAACCGCGGGGCGCTGCTAGTTGACATTATATATAGCCTAATTTTTGGCATTTCGCTCGTAAACTTTTAATTCCAGGGCTACTCAAATCCAGGTTACCACTTCACTTTTGAGATTCTGATCGGTCAGAAATCAGTGGCCTTAGTGTGAGTTTTTTCGACTCACGTTTGATTGCGAGCGCGTTAGAATTTTGTATGGGAAATTAGGTTTCTCCTAGTGACCACCAGGTGGAGCTATAACTTTTTCCCATATAAAATTCTAAAGCGATCGCAATCGGATGTGAGTGAAAAAACTCATACTTAAGCCTCAGAAAGTAGAAGCTAGTTAAAATTATGATAGGTACATTTTCAAAGAGAAATACAAACTTTTATCAAACTGTCTCCAATTCAAAAGATTGTGGAAAAAGTGTGGAGGATCGAGGAGTTTTTTTTTTCAATGGCACTCACACAGAGACGGATGTTGTTCACACGATGTTGTTTTGTTTGTGTGTGTGTATAAGTTTTAGGTGGGGTGTGGCCCCAGTGTTGTTATGAGCGGAGCAACTGCAGGAGCGTAGTGGATTTATTTTTAAAGTGGCTGCAGTGAAAGTTTATTTTTACCGACTTAAAAAAGAAGGAGGTTATCAATTCGACACGTATGTATGTAAATATTATTGGAACTGCATTATCACTCTAATATTAGATTGTCATATGTGAATACTAGCTGCGCCCCGCGGTTTCACCCGCGTAAATGTCGATTCCATGAGAATATCGGGATAAATAGTAGCTGATATATTAATCCGGGGTGTCAGTTATTTCCATACAAAATTTTATCAAAATTGGTTTAGCTGTTTGAGCGTGAAGAAGTAACAAACATAATATAAACACTCATACACACACTCACACACTTACAAACTTTCGCTTTTATAATATTATAGTGTGTTAGTGTGATTAAAAAGGTTGTAGGTATTCTATAATTTTATAGTACTGTAGCTTGTGACTCTGACTCGTCAAATGACAGACTGGCTCCTTAGTTAGAGACAGACTGGCTCCATAGTTCGAGTCAGACTGGCTCCATAGTTAGAGACAGACTGGCTCCATAGTTAGAGACAGACTGGCTCCTTAGTTAGAGACAGACTGGCTCCATAGAGACAGACTGGCTCCTTACTTAGAGTCAGACTGGCTCCTTAGTTAGACTTACGGTTGCAAACAAGACTGCTAAGCGTAGGGTCTAGGTTCGATCCCCGGGTCAAAGAAACGGTTTTCCCTGCAGCCCGAAGTCTAGATTTTTACCCGGGTAATCGCATAGGCTCCATTCCTATTACAATTCCGGAAGTCGGTGTCAAAAACGAAAATGCGGAACCAACGACACCGACTTCCGAAATTAAAGTTATTTTTAAATTTGTAGTGTTTTTTTTTTGAAGTCGGTTGTTTTATTTTTTGTTGTAAAAACGTTTTATTACTTCTATATAATTACCTATTTGCATGCTTTGTCATACCACGTTACACATAGATACATAAACTGACAACTTTCCATGGTGATAGGCAGAAAATACAGAACGCCACCCGCTACGATCCATACTCCTTTTGTCTCGTTTACGTTCTTAAGGCTCCGCAAACAGGCGCGACACGCGATAAAATCGCGCGCGACACAAAGCCACCGCAAGTCGTGCAACGAGCGATGCCTTTGCGTCGCGCGACGCGCCTGTTTGCAGGAGCCTTTAAATCTGCATACACGCACGCCGGTTGCGAGTACTACGTACCTGACCATTCTTAAGAACATCACCATTATGTTCACTATAATTATGTCCATCTAGGGCGCACCCTCCTTACATCTTACCTTTTTGGCTCTTATCCGCTACCACTTGACGCCCACCCAACGTACACGCGGGTCGACTGTTCCAACTAATTTCACACTGATTTAGTCAAGTGTACTCGCGACAAAAAACGTCCCATTCACTGTGCCGATGTGACCGGCAGACGTGGCCTGACAGTGAAATTTCAATGAATGAGTTTGAATTTCATCGCGCATCACGGTATTTTTGATAAAGGTTTTGGTTTGGTGGGGTAAGCAGAGACCTTAAACAGTTACTTCACAGACAGCTAGGCAACGAAAAGTCTCCATTGAAGGTATAAACACAAATACTTAACGGAGTAAAGTGCACCTTTCCGTTATAAATGGCCTAAAATGTTTCCAATCCTGGGACACAGGCTTCGGAGCAAGCGTAATCCACCACGCGAGTCCGGTCATGGTTTGAAGTTGTTTTTAGGGTTCCGTATCCAAAGGGTAAAAACGGGACCCTATTACTAAGACTCTACTGTCCGTCTGTCACCAGGCTGTATCTCCTGAACCGTGATAGCTAGACAGTTGAAATTTTCACAGATGATGTATTTCTGTTGCCGCTATAACAACAAATACTAAAAACAGAATACAATAAATATTTAAGGAGGGCTCCCATACAACAAACGTGTTTTTTCGGCGTTTTTGCCTTGCGGTACGGATCCCTTCGTATGCGAGTCTGACTCGCACTTTTTTAATTTTAAGGACATGCCCCAGCTCCTCTGTTTCTTTTATTTCTAACCGTTCTTAATTCTCAGGGCTTATTCCACCTCACTGAATTCAGACGTCCTAAATGATTCAGTAACTAAATTCAGTCAAGTGAAATAGCATTTAGGAAGTTAGAATCCTAATTAGCCTCCTAAATCGGAAGAAGTGAGGCTTCTTACTGACTAATTCATTTAGAAAGCCATTTAGGAAGGTGGAATAGCGTTCAGATGCGTTAGTCGCACCGCACCCGCCACTGCGAGAGGAGAGGACGTGCAATTTTTGTATTTTTTTAATTTGTTGGTACGAGAGTATATGATGTCGACGCCGAAAGAAAAAGAAATTATAATTGATATAATAGAATTGTATAAAGGAACAAAACAAAAATGATAAAAACTATTCAAATAAAAATATAAAAATGGAAGGATGGAAAGTGCTTTTTTTTATTGTTATTGAGCCAACGGCCAGGCCTATGAGAAGACCAATTTTTTGATGCTTTGACAGGAATGGAGCCATCACGCAATACGTCAGCCGCGCGCTCGCAACTGAATTAGTAACTAAATAAGTCAAGTGTAATCAGAAGCTTCTAATTAGCCTTCTTTTTAGGATCCTAATTTAGACGTCTGAATTCAGTGAGGTGGAATAAGCCCTTAAAGCGAGGGTAATCTAGTTGAAGTTTGTTGGATGCAATCTAAATCGAGTCAAGGGTAAACATCAGTTAGTCAAAATAAGAAACCACCAAAAATCCTAACTAACATTATAAACCCAAATGCCAATTAATGCCAAATGCTAATTATTATGCCTAAGGCATTAAGTCCGCCTTTGTACCTTTTTGTGCGAAAAGTTTAAATAAATAAATAAATAAATAAATAAACGCGAAAGCATGTTTGCTTGTTTGTTTGTTACCTTTTCACGCCTAAACCACTGAACTGGACATCCTGAAATTTTGCAAATACATTGTCAGGTGTACAGAAACGGATATAGGGTACCTTTCATCCCGAAAAAGAGTTCTGTTCCCGAGGAAAACAATAATACTTAATGTTATTATGATAAGATGGCGCCACGTGTCTTTCGAACGGGATCGACATATATGCGGGTGAACCGCGGGGCACTGCTAGTATGTAATAAAAAGAAATGAATTAGTATATCGCAAATCATAGACTTACACTAATCAGATATCCATCAAAGTTTCTCCCAAATATTCCCAAAGACAATTAAATACTAATCAACATCATCACCTACAAAATCCCAATTCTTAACCTCAACAAAAACTCTATAAAAGTGAATAGTTCGATCGGCCATTGCTCACGCGCCGATCGAAAGCGAAACTGCCAAGCTGTTACAAAAACTGACCGAAAAAATCTCGACCAGATGTTTAGCGTCGCCTGGACAGCCTGCAGCGTTACGTATTTTCATCTGATATCTTTGTATCAATCAATTGAGTACTTACATCAGTCGATTGCATTTGTGAATCAATTAGGAAGTAATTATGTTGTGTTTATTAAAGTGTTCGAGGGGCTTGTGGCAAAGAAATAACAGCCGCATGGCTCGATAGATCAGGTTAAGCTACGCCTGCCGCGGTTGGTCCGTGGATGGGTGACCATCTTCACATACCAAGACCCCTCCGTGCCTCGGAAAGCATGTTAAGCCGTTGGTCCCGGCTGACCGGTTGACAGTCGTTATACGGGTCGTCAGAAGCCCGAAAGTCTGACAACCAGTCTTACCAAGGCGTATCGTATTACCCAGTAACTGGATTGCGGAGGTCCGATAGACAGTCACTTTATGTAAAATACTGGAATTCAGCTGCATCCGGTTAGACTGGAAGCCGACCCCAACATTGTTGGAAAAAGTCTAGGCAGGTAATGACTCAGTAGTAGAGTACTTTTGAGACCATTTAGGGAAGTAGCTACTTCCGTTTGGTAGGTCTATTTCAGTTCATAAGCATTGCTGTATTTTTTGGTTACCTCCTAGTTACAAGTAATACTCTGGATGCTGTAAGTATGGCAGACTAATTCTGGAGCCCAAGTCTTCTTGTTTTCTCATATCGTCATAGTGTTGTAGCAAAGTAGCTAGCGCATTCTGGAGCCCAAGTCTTCTTGTTTTCTCATATCGTCATAGTGTTGTAGCAAAGTAGCTAGCGCTGTAGTTAATGGATATTCGAAGTCTTTAGCGGAACTAAGCATCGTTACTCATCTTTGATACTTCCAAAATTCCAAGTGACTCATTATACAGTATGGAAACCACATATATGCAATAAATTATACCACATAGGTACTTGTTATTGCCTTTTCTGATGATATAAAAAAATGAATGAAATCGGTCGCGAAAGAAAATCAACTGTTCTCTACATTTTGACGAGATGCGAACAAATGTAGGAAACAGCTGATTTTTTTTTCGCGACCGATTTCGTTCATTTTTTATACATATATCATCAGAAAATGTGATAACAAGTAGCTATGTGGTATAATTTATTGCACATACCTATGTGGTTTCCATACTGTATAACCCTTAGATCAATTGCAATAACAACTATCTTTGAACGGAAATGGGTCACCCACCACATCTCCCCTCTCCTTAATCACTATATCTCAGACGTGCGCCTGCGCCTGTAACAGATACGTCTCGCAGTCAACCGCAGCCACTTCCTTGGGAACCTGCTAGGTGGATAGTCGACTTTTTTGTTTGGTTTGTGAATGAAAGGTGTACTATTTGTCTAGTGAATGGGGGAGATGATAAGTGATATTGTTGTCAAGGTAGTATTTTGTATTGGGAAAAAGGATTTTAATTGTTAGACTGATGCTGCTGTGAACAAACCAAAATAAAATATTCATTTAAATAAAATGACACTTATTACCTTCAGCGGGATTGTCCGAAAGGGTTACCGTTGGCCTGAACATAAAGAGCTAAGGAAGGAACACGGGTGGGTTTTAGTCAGTAAGAGTCTGACACTCCCTTGAGCTCCACCCAGAGCGAGAGGCGTCATTTGATGATTACCCACCCTGAAAAAAAATTATTATATCCCTAGTTTTGTCTTAGCTGTATTTTCAAGTTTCATGTCAAGTAGATAAAAATCTGAAAGACAGATCAAGTCATCAGTAAATGTGCTGCCAAATATACTCACAATAGCTGGCTGGGTCTCATATTTTTGGTTCACCAAAAAAGGACAAACTCAAAGGACAATTTAGAACATGATAAATGATTTTATTTTTGTAAGTAGGTTTGTACAAACACTTTTACACGTCAATCATAATGTTTTTTTTAAAACTAGATGAGGACGACGTTTCCAATCTGACTACTCTGAGAAGAAAGGCCGAAACAGACTTAGAAGTCACAGACTCTTTTAAAGTCCAGACATAATCTTGGTCAGGTTATATGAAGACAATGTAGATCGATGTCTGAGATGGTCTTTTGAGGAAAGAACCACACAGATTGAGAGGACCTGTTCAGTCAGTGCACGCATTTGTCAGAAATCATGCAGCTCAACTCAAGACTTAAGGAGCTCAACGATTTGACGAACAGTACCAAAAAAAGGACATCTGGTTGTAAAGTTCATTCATCCTCTATAGAAAAAGGAGGATCCTCCGACCAGACGGCTGTTGTGTCTGGCAGGCAACTGCCCGATGTTTCATCTTGGGCCGTTGTATATTTGTTAGTTGTGCAGTGAAGCTTGCGAGATGCAGGATTTTTCGTAGTTCGCATGGGGCGTTGTAGATAGCGCTACAGCTTCTTCAATTCTTTCTTCTTCTGTCTGTCTGGACAGTCAGGTCACTATAACAAATTCATAAGCATCATCAGCTTATAATGTTCCCATTCCTGGGACACAGGCCTCCCCTTTGTGAGAGGCTGTAATCCACCACGCGGGTCCAGTGTGGGTTGGTGGAAGCCGCATGTCTTCGAATTTTTGGTTCTAGGACATGCCGGTTTCTCACGATGTTTTCCTTCACCGTTTTGAGAGCAATGGTGATGTGCCTGAACCTCTTGGATACGAGAAGCACGGAACCGGTCGAAGTGGAGGTGCTTGGAGGCCTATGTCCAGCAGTGGACGTCTTTCGGATGATGATGATGATGAAGAAAGTGCCTGCTTGGGTTGGAACCCACGAAGTAAGTCGTGTCGAGTCGTGTCGTGTCGTGTCGAGTCGTGTCGTGTCGTGTCGTGTCGTCGTCGTGTCTTCGTTCGTAAGTCGTGGTCGTTACAACTGGGCCATGACTGCTCCTAAATCTCCCTATCCTTCTGTATTCTTATAAACTTATAATTTCTCACAAACTGTTACATTAACGGCTGATTTATCAATCGACCGTTAATTTTTGTTCGTGGAATAAAATTGACGTCTGACGGTTTTTGTATGGAAGAACTGTCAAAAATTCAAATTTATTCTTCCGATAAAATTATCTGGCGTTAGAAAAATCAGCTCTAAGTTATTTACCTATACCAACGGTTAAAAACCACGTGGTCAGACGATTACTTACTAAACTTACACTTAAACTTTTAACTTACTTTCTCACAATCCAACGATACCCCATACTTACAAACCGGTCGCGTTGTCGAGTCATCGCCATTAGTTCCGCCCCGGGAATCGAACCCGCGACCTGCTATAGACGGAAGTTGATGTTTTTTGACAAATTGTCGGGTTTTTGATGTTTGATAGGTTTTAATTGAGTGGGAATTTGTTTATGATGATGTAGTTTCATATTCAAATTATTGTTGTTATAAGTTTTTCTATTTTGAAAGAGTTTTCCAAATGACAACTCTGACTTCGTATTTTTAAATAAATAATCGTTTTTGTGACTTCGTATAGATAAAGATTTAATCATGAAAAATCTTTTTTTTTAGACTTCCTCAGTCATAACTTCGTATTAATGATCCCTTGTTAGTATATTTATTGGCCAGAAGTGCAAACTGCTGAGGATCCCGGATTTAATTCCCAGTTCAGGAAATATTCTCACTAACAGCCCCTATATTGGTCATTACCTACATCTGGGGAAATGACATTTTGTAGAGCATTCAAGGGGCTTACAAGACCTAAACACAAAAAAAACGCAAGTTTTAGAAACAATATAAGTAGGTACCTATATGATCGACTACAGTAAACAAAATCAAAAAAATACATGATATTCTTCAGGATATATGCTAGGTAGATAGTGTGTTGAAAACATAATACAACTAATCTGATATGATAGAAAAAAATCATGAAGATACCTCTAAAAACTTTCTTTTTACAATAAAAACCATACTAATATACATACTGATTTTTTGTCAGATTATTCTACAAGCAACATACTAAATTACTAGTGTTTTAATTTTTTAGTCTAAACTATAGATTTTTTGTAATTAAATAATTGCTTCATATTTTGCAATAGATTACCAGCGTTGTGTCATCGTGCTTCTCTTTATTTTCTATGCAGTACGACAGTGACCGCGCTTTAGGTCATGTAAGCCAGGACGTACTTACACCTCTACCCATCTACCGTTTCGGAAATAGAGGGTGATATTTAGGTATCTAACTCTGTATTATTTATTTTTTAAAAAAACGTTGTCCCACACTAGGAATTTCTCCTGTATTTTGGGTGCGTTTACAAACATTTAAACTCACATACACAAACAGCCAGACCCGGAACAACTACTTGTAGGTCATACAAAATATTTGTTCCGTGCGGGAATCGAACCCGCGACACGTACCGGAGCAGTCAATCGCTTAACCACTGCGCCAACCGTGCCGACAATTTATCTGTATTCCTGTAATTTGCCTGTATTCCTGATGTCTTAAATTTCTGCCTCTTGATGGTCCAGTCCAGGTACCTACATGTTTGTAAAAAAAAACTTAACTCCACGGTATTGGAAAAAAAACACATAATTATTCAATCCTATCGTAACTCTAGGCTCAAACAAATCTAATTTACCTATTTTTTTATAAATCAAATTACCTAGTCAAAACATTTAAAATAAAATGTAGGGAACCACCACTAAACTGACCATTGACTCACAGTACCCCAAAATCTTCGGTGCGAAAGAGACAAACATATAGACCACGTTCCGCTCGATTAGAACCGCCTTGTTCGAATTTTGACAGCAACCAATCAGAATAAATTTGTCCGCGCACACTAATTGATAATCCAAAGTCAAAAGATCTTATAGCTACAAACTGTCATAGTAATCTCAATCTTATGTAGATGATTTAAGGTTCTGTTTCAATTGTGGTGTGAAACTGATGTATAGTAGTCAGAAAAGCCTACGTTGATAATAAAGCGTTCGAATAACAGCCTTATTTCAAAGTGTTAACGTAAGTTTTTCCGTGTTGCACTAAAGATTTTTTTTCGTTTTTAACAATCGTTTGACTGGACGGAAACTGGTGACATGTATAGAATTAAGATTTTTGTGTAATGAGTTTGTGCGTGACTATGTAATTAGGTATGTCATTAGGTATGTGGAGGCATTAATTATTTCTAACATTGTGATTTCGACACATCCGTTATATTATGCCAGTACTTTTCAAAGGGGTAAGCAGAAATACTCTCGTGCGAGCTGCTTTTTTGGTAGTTCAGTAACTAGTTACCTACCTAAGTACCTACAGTAAACCAATCCTAACTACGAGAATCACTTTCGTTCAACTTCGATTCTTAATAAAAATTTCATTGAACAGCATCATTTTATTCCAGAACAATTCTACTTTTGCTATCGAATACATAAACTTATTTTTTTTTTTCGTTTATTGTATTTTTGCTTTCGTATTACATAGCTAATCTATAAGATATTTATCTATTTGCCTAGCCTTTTCCCAGCTATGTTGGGGTCAGCTTCCAGTCTAACCAGATGCAGCTGAATACCAGTATTTTACATGGAGCGACTGCCTATCTGACCTCCACAACCCAGTTACTGGATAATACGATACGAAGACTGGTTGTCAGACTTTCGGGCTTCTGGCTTCTGACTACCCGTAACGACTGTCAAAGTTCCACGAATGACAGCCGGGACCAATGGCTTACTGTGCTTTCCGAGGTACGGAGGGGTCTCTGCATGTAAAGATGGTAACCCATCCACAGACCAACCGCGGCAAGCGTAGCTTAACCTGATCGATCGACCTGTGCGGCCTGTTATTATTTAGCCACAGACCTCTCAAGATAATCTATAACATGTGTTTATAGAATATGCTGCTGGCCATTCTTATTTCAACAATCCTCTAGGTAGTCGACCCTCATGATACCGAAGACTTCCCGAGAATAAAGGCGTGGAGTGGTATATTATTTGCCAAGAATAAAACGGTATATAAACTTCGTGTTATAATTATAAATGAAATCCTTATAAAAACACTGCCTCTCTAAATAAAACTTTAATAATGTTAAAATTACCATTTTATCACTTACACCTCTTTCCTATGTAGCAACAAAGATAATAAGATGATCAGTATGTTAAGCCAACCAACACAAAGCAATATGAATCTTATTTCGCACAGCTTTAAAGTTCAATTCTCAATAACTTTCCTCTGACAAAGGTATCAATGAATATCGGAGAAGATTGCTTACGCAGTGAATCGAACCTTATTTCTTGTAAGTTAAGGTTGATATTGTACCGTGGAGAATTTTATTACTTTTTTTTGGTTTTTAATTAAACGGAAGAGATTGTTTTGGACGAATGAAGGCTGTACCTTGAAGTAGGTACGTACCTACCCAACTTTAACAATGTACCTATAGATATTATCGTGGCGATTTCAGTACAGTACCTACCCGGCGATAAATATTGCACATCGACCTTTTTACACAAAACCATTTTATACAAAGAATAAAAATAATTATCAAAAGAAGCAAATCATAATTGTTGTAACAGCTCCTAATAGATACCGGACTGTTTGTATTTCGTGCGACAGAGATAACGCTCTACGAAGCCGAAATTAGCCGATTGTCTCTTTCCAAAGGTCGATGTGCAATATTTATCGCCGGGTAGGTACTGTAATTCAGTGGCTAAGACGGGGGCTTTCGCCGTACATATTGCGGGTTTGATTCCTATAGGTGACAATTTTTGTGTAGGGTCTACAGAAGGAGAACAATCATTCACTTAGGGTCTGGGTTTTTGTCAGTCAGTCAATCAACTCAGTATCGCAGTCCACTGCTGGACAAAGGCCTCTCCCAGACTCCACCAGAACACCCTGTCCTCCGCCTTCCGCATCCAGTCTACCCCAGCCACCTTCTTTATGGTCGTCCGTCCATCTAGCTGGGAAGGCGTCCCACACTACGCTTGCCTTAGGTTTTTGTGCATAAAATATATTAGGTACTTACTTGTGATGTACATTGCAGACGCCAGTAAGTCAACCTACTACAATCTGTCAAATTTCTTTAATAGATTTTCAACTTTATCGCTACAGCATAAGGTTCAAAGTTGATTGGGAAAATTTGACAATTTCGGGTAGCTTGATGTGCTGGCGTCTGTACCTGTAGCACAGTAGAGATTATAGCCTAGTTGCAACCTCAGAAGCCCGAAAGTCTGACTAGAAGTCTTACCAAGGGGTATCGTATTATGGGTAATACGACCCCTTGGTAAGACTTCCACAGCCTATCTGCGACAGCCTATCTGACCTCCACAACCCAGTTACTGGGGTAACTGGGTTGTGGAGGTCAGATAGGCAGTCTCTCCATGTAAAATACTGGTACCTATTCAGCTGCATCCGGTTAGACTGGAAGCTGACCCCAACATAGTTGGGAAAAGGCTAGGCAGATGATGATGCAACCTCCGCGAGTTAGTTAAAAGTTATATTAGCAAGAAATACGAGACAAAAATTAACTTAGTTTAAGATTAGAAGACATTAGACGTCAGATTTGGCTGACATGCCGGAGGAAAAAGATGTATAAGTAATACGTAGAATGATTTCTAGGAATCATTATTAAACATAATTACGTGATAAACCGTTTAATTGATTCCTCCTGGTACTCTGACAGCTCGCAGAGAGCGTCACAGTGCATCATTATACGCATTTGCGATTGATCTAAGAAGCTCTAAGTTCATAATAATAATCCTCCATCCATTATTATATTTTAGCTAATGAACCATAAGATCCCATACACTAAACACCATAATTCAGTTAAAATAGATCAGGTTAGTCCCGACACGAACAATGTGGACTTAGGACAAAAAGATCAAATATGGAAAACACTAAGAGCCGATTTTACCAACGTCAGATATCTTTTATCGGTGGAATAAAATTGAAAGTTCTAGTATGGAAGACCTGTCAAAAAATCAAATTTTGTTTTCAGTATAACGCTTATTCTATGTACAGACGCCAGCACATCAAGCTACTAGAACTGTCAAATTTCTTTAATAGATTTTCAACTTTATCGCCAAAGCATAAGGCGCAAAGTTGATGGGGAAAATTTGACAGTTTCGGGTAGCTTGATGTGCTGGCGTCTGTACAAAAAATTTGATGGTATGTGCCCTGAGTCGTAAAAGATAAATCCTCTTGTTTTCTTTCCCCTACCCGAAGCATCTTAATTATTAGACATTTGTATTATTTAGTATGTCCTAAGGTACTTAAAAATCTTTCAGCCTTATGTTAAAAAAAAGGAAACCGAAAACATTCGTAAAGGAAAGTCATTTCATCATGCTCTATGGTTAGTAACTCAGTCTCTACCCATCTATGAATTTATTAAAAAAAAAAAACTAACACTTTGAAAGAAGCGAGGATGGACAGTCACGAGCACTAATATGTCAACACATGGCAACTTTCAATTTTTTCGTGAAATAACGAATGCAACGTTGAAATAAGACACTTTACACAAACCTATGGATTCGAAAATACTTTGTACGTAATAACATAAAATTTCATTCAAAACTAAAGGAGAAAATCTTCTTTGAATAAAGCTAAGTGTATACATATTTATGCTCGTGATTGGACATACTAAAAGAAAAAAAAAACGTTTATTTGCGGTAAACATGACACAAGGAAAGAACATAAACACAGGTTTTATCACACTTAGCGAAGGCAAGAATGTTACCGCAGACTGCCAAGAATGACCAAAAAAAAATTAGAAACGGCCAAGTTCTCAGTGTATCCACTCACAGGTAAAATCAATTTGTCAAACACACAATCCCTTGCATTAGCCGACATGTCGGTAATAGCTTGTTCTAATTAATTAATCAGATCTTAGTAGCTTTGGGACAAAGCTTTTGACATACCTATCTAGTATCTACTATACCCATCTAAGTACATAGTTTCAGTACTCGGCGATAAATATTGCACATCGACCTTTAGAAAGAGACAATCGGCTAATTTCGGCTTCGTATAGCGTTATCTCTGTCGCACGAAATACAAACAGCCCGGTATCTATTAGGAGCTGTTAAAACAATTATGATTTGCTGCTTTTGATAATTATTTTTATTCTTTGTATAAAATGGTTTTGTGTAAAAAGGTCGATGTGCAATATTTATCGCCGGGTACTGTACTAGCTTCTGCCCGCAATTTTGTCTGCGTGAAATTTTTGCTCCCCGACACACCCCGTCGCATCGCATCGCCTGCCCGCATCGCTTAGCGTTCTTTCTGACATATTTTCTTTTTGATCGGCTCCTTGGGGTCCTGGATTATAGGTAAGGGCTATCAAATACAAAAACAATTTTCCAAATCCGACTGGTAGTTCTGGAGATAACTTTTCCCCTACATACAAACAAAATTTACCTGTTTCTAATATGAGAGACTAATTTAAGGTTGACTTGGGGTCTCAGTGGTTAAGACCTAGCCTCTGATGGCTTCAAATCCGAGCACGTATCTACCAATGCGACTTTTAAAATTTTTATGTGTAAACATTTTAATTGAATGGTCTTTTTGTGTGTGTTTTATGTTTTTGTGCGTATTTGTATGTGTATTTTTGTGTGTTCTTTGATATCAGTGACATCGGTGAAGGTTAATACTGTGAGGAAACCTGGACTTATCCTACTAATCATATCATCATCATCATCATCATCAGCCTATAATGTTCCCACTGCTGGGACACAGGCCTCCTCTCAGTGAGAGGGAGTGGGCCGTAATCCACCACGCGGGCCCAGTGCGGGTTGGTAGATGTCACATGTCTTCGAATTTTTGGTTCTAGGACATGCCGGTTTCCTCACGATGTTTTCCTTCACCGTTTTGTGAGCAGTGGTGATGAAATAATTTACACAAAGTAAAGCGCCTGTCTGGGTTCGAACCTACGACCTACAACTCGTAAGTCGCGGCCGTTACCACTTGGCCACCAGTGCTCTACAATACATATATTACAAATGTGAAAGTTTGTGAGGATGTTTGGATGTTTGTTACTCAATCACGCGTAAACCGTTGAACAGATTTGGATGAAAATTGGTACATAGATAGACCATTTCCTAAATTTACACATAGGATACTTTTTATTCCAATATTCCCACGGGATCGATACTTACGCAGGTGAAACCGCGGGGCGCTGATAGCAGTAATATAAATTTGCAATCGCCACCTCGTCTTGAGCAAGCGTGGTGATCAATGCTCGTGTCTTCTCTGTATGAGAACATGCTTTTGCCTTGCAGTAGAATAATAATAGACTGGTAATATTATTATAATATTGATTAAGTGCAGTGCAAGCAAGCGAGGTTGGTAGATAAACGTGAGGTTCTCAGTTTGATAACTTGGGGGACCCAGGCAAAATCCAAGCGTTTTCCGTACACGCGTTTTCCGCTCACGCTAAGGACCTAAAGTTAGCGTGTTGAAAATGATAGACAAGTTATATGGGGTGTCTCAGTAAGAGTGCACTCTTTAAATTTAGGATATTTTTTTTCTTTCAAGTGGCAACTCTGAAATTCGACCACCGTCACCTATGTTTATTCCGATTATTAAAAATGGAGCCCTTTTCGAAAGAACAACGCGTTACCTATAATTGTGAAAACTCTTTACAAAAATGGGAAAGTTACGCTGAAACCGCTCCAAAACTCTTTTCAGCCGATAAAGTGCACCTATAATGTGTTAACCAGATCGTGCGATTTAACGCTTTGCGATTTTTTCTTTGGAGTTTTATGAAATCTCGGGTTTATACGAAATAACCAGAAACAATTCCTGAACTCAAATCAGAGATCCAACGCGTCATCGGTGAGATACAGCCACATCTCTGTGTAAATGTCATGGAACATTTCATGAAAAGAGTAATGGCCTGTCATCAGAGCCAAAAACGGCCCCACCATTTGCCGGATATTTTATTCCATACTTAATCGGAATATGTCTTCTTTACAATCCAATAAAAATATCACAACTCTCTCATAAAATACATGCTTTTATTTTATAATGAAAAAGTGCACTCTTATTGAGACACCCTATACATTATACATGTAGATTCTGCAGCGTTAACCGAAACACTCCATAAAATATGGAATAGTGTGTATACAGGTTGGACAAAGTTTTATTTTAACCTTTTGAACGCCACAGTCATGTATAGATGACAAACCAAAATGTGCCCAACTCGCCACGGTTCGACTACATGACAGACTTTGACGCCGAGGACACGTTCTTGATTTTTTGACGTGTGGCGGTCAAAAGGTTAAGGAAGATTAACCGCAGCACAGGTTATTTTCCGAGTTGTAGTCTTATTTACAGGCAAATAATGGTTTACTTAAAGAGCATGGATACATTTTTTGTCTGCTAATAACAAGCCTTGATGACCAAACAGTCTTCTAAGCATAGAGATTATGAAAGTCATCACTTGATTAATTGTCAAAGACATGTTAAAAACTCACACGTCTTTGACAAATATAAATTCAGCCAACAGTATTTGATTGGGTTTCTGAAGTAAAAATGTTTGGTCTTTATAATTAAGTAGAATTTTCAGCACTTAAACAAAGTGCTGAAATTTCTACTTCCTGAATTAAATATCGACACAGCATTTTCCATTGCTTTTCAGCCTGTAATAACCCCACTATAACAAGTTCTGTTACAGTATAATATTATTAAAATGATATGCTTATCCTTATCACTTCAACGGACAGATAACTGTGAGAGGGAGGCGAGAGGGGAGAGCGGGGGGGGGGAGGTGACGTCACAGGAGCATGTTCCGAAATTTACTATCGTGATTCAGGCGCTTTTCGTAAAAAAAATAGGTTTATGATTTATTTTTCTTTTATGAATTATGTTTTGCTTATATCATGATTTGGATTGTGAGTTCTACTCCAACTTTAACTGAAATAATTTTATCAAATACCTAAACACGGATGGAGAATTTGACGTAATTTGATTGTTAGTTAAACAGTCAAATTATGTCAAATGTCTATTGGTAAATAATAGTAAATAGATCGCAGTTGAGTGAAAATTTCTGGAAATAGGTGTTACCTGAACCACGAAAAATTAAAAAAGAAAATAGTGGCTGGTTGTCAGTGGTCCACATGAATACCTATTTGCACACACAAATAATAACATTCTATGAGTTATCGAATGTTGTTAAGACTTATAAAAACTGTGAGCACTATAGCTAAGAGTAATTATAGTAGGTACCTAATACAATGTAATTGATACTAGGACTTTTTGCCGGACTGTGGGTACCTACCTACCTTGAATTAAAATTTATCCTCATGAGAAATCTAAGTGTATCTTTAGATCTATATTATTCAAAGATAGTTATTTCAAAATACGTTTCTTTATTTATACTAAAGACACTAATCTATGAATTTTGTTTCTTTTTCTAAAATCTATAAAAATATCCAAAACTCAATGACCGGACGAAGTCATTCGCTAATTATTCACTTAATTGAGTTTCTATAAATGTAATTAAATGGTCAAGATGCAAATTAACACGCGGCTGCTCATTGTCTCGTCAAGAATTAACTCTCCATTAACTATTTGCAGATTAATTAATTTAAATACGTACTACAGAAGCTATAGGCAAGTAGAAATAGGTAGACACTTGTAGTAAAGTACCTACTTAAATGTTAAAAAAAATGGTTTAAAAAACCATTCGCCACCATGCCATGGAAAACCATTCGCCTTAATAAGAATCTTAACATTCAAGTTACAAATTAATGAGCTGGTTTTATTTTCTGCAATCGGTTTACACACATCAGAAAATTACCCAAAATCACATTTTTTTTAAACATTTTATAAAAAAAACATCTGCCATTAATTTTGCTGTGCCAAAATCTAAAGATGGCGGCCAAAATCTCACCCCTCGGGGTGGAATATTTCGCATCATCTCGCCACGTGCCGGCAGTGTATCCGTGGCTGCCGCGCGGATAGTTGTCGCTTCTATGACGCGACCCCGCGACCCGCGACAACGCGACGTACTTTTTTTTAAATAATAATCGTTGCAAGAATTAGTGACCATTGGCATAATGACTTGAATTTCGAATGACAGTGATATTTGAAAATGATGATGGACTTTCGGATTTTGTGATTGGTGATTTTGAATTTGGATGTGATTAGTGAAGTGGAAAAATAAATCTTATAGGTTTGAAAATAATATTTGTGATTTTTCTTAATTGTGCTTCAAATTGGCCGACTTTTTTCTTCGGTAAATGAAATGAAATAGCAAACCAAAAAGAAAAAGCCTAACGTATTTTGCATTACAAAAATTATTTTTCGCTGAAATATAAATACAACTTGTTTTTGAATAAATATCATAAATTAACACTGTTTATCGCTCCCCTAAATCGAAAATCAAAAACTAAAAAAGAAAAAGGAATCTTTTATGAAAAAATCCTAAGTAACTACAAAAACAAACCTGAAATAAACCACTTTTGAAAAGATACAACGCTCTAACAATGCATAATAAACAAACAATAAAAAAAGTCTGACGAACACTTGACATAGGTAGCTACAGCAACCGACGCAAAAAAATTATCCATATTCGAACTTCACAAAAACCTGTAAGTCCAGCACATAACATACACGTTATGTAAAACAATACGGCATGTAATACCGACACCGTATCACCGGACCCACCGGATCAGATGACCGTACACGCCCCGTGTGAATGTTACACGGTTATATGCTAGATGTGATTCTGTTTTATCTATGATCCAACTTCTTGGTTTTGGAGTGTTGGTCGCTGAAATTTATGTGGCTAAAGAGCTGAGAGAAAGATGTTCCGGGTCGTCAGAAGCCCGAACATCTGACAACCAGGCTTACCAAGGGGTATCGTATTACCCAGTAACTGGATTGTGGACGTCAGATAGGCAGTCGCTCCATGTAAAATACTGGTATTCAGCTGCATCCGGTTAGACTGGAAGCCGACCCCAACATGGGAAAAGGCATATGATGGAAAAAGCTGAGAGAAGGGCATGGAAATTACATTAATATTATAAAGGCGAAAGTTTGCGAGTGTGTGTGTGTGTTTATATGTTTGTTCTTCACGCTCAAACGGCTGGACCAATTTTGATAAAATTTTGTATGGAGGTAGCCCTGGATTAACATATTTGCAACTTTTATCCCGACATTCCCACGGGATCGAAACTTATGCGGGTAAAACCGCGGGGCGCAGCTAGTTGATCATAAAAGCAAAGAAAAGCGACATTAAAATAGATAGATCGAACTGAAACAAGAAAGAACTTATTTCAATGAGGGTTTTCGTGAAAATTTACGACACCAGTTGGCACCACTGTGACAAGAGGTCTTCCAATATAAAATATAATATGATGACGTTCATCATTCGATTCATTCATTCGTTCATCATTCAGTCATGACTAAAGAAAATATAGGCTCTTTGACAGATGTCTGGACCTGACATGTCAGTGCTGCCACCCTCATTAAAGCATTTACAGGCACTTTTGATTTTCTGAAATGACGTTCGCTAGGTGGCAGCACTGACACGTCAGGTCCAGGCATCTGTCAAAGAACCTATATTTTCTTTAGTCATGACTGAATGATGAACGAATGAATGAATCGAATGATGAACGTCATCATACATTTTATATTGGAAGACCTCTTGTCACAGTGGTGCCAACTGGTGTCGTAAATTTTCACGAAAACCCTCATTGGCAAAGGAATTGATCTTTCAGAGAGATGAAACTACTTGCCCATTAGAAAGCGTAGTAGGTACTCCTACACACATACTCCACACTACAAAGTATCTAAGACTAGGCTGTTATAAAAATGTAATCATCACATCATGACACCACATCATCTGCCTCGCCTTCCCAACTATGTTGGGATCAGCTTCCAGTCTAAGCGGATGCAGCTGAATACCAGTATTTTACATTAACCGACTGCCTATCTGACCTCCACAATCCAGCTACTGGGTAATACGATACGCCTTGGTAAGACTGTTTGTCAGATTTTCGGGCTTCTGACGAACCGTAACGACTGTTAAAGATCCACGAATGACAGCCGAGACCAA
Organism: Luperina testacea; assembly: GCA_927399505.1. Classification (NCBI taxonomy): domain Eukaryota; kingdom Metazoa; phylum Arthropoda; class Insecta; order Lepidoptera; family Noctuidae; genus Luperina; species Luperina testacea. The sequence goes on from OV656780.1 coordinate 2,233,150, forward strand.
CGGCTTAACGTGCTTTCCGAGGCACGGAGGGTCTTGGTATGTGAAGATGGTCACCCATCCACGGACCAGCCGCGGCAAGCGTAGCTTGACCTGTTATTACTTAACCACAAGCCCCTCTATCATCACATCATGACAATAATCATACATTTATTTTTCACTGTTGATTCTAAATAAATTAAATCTAGATCTTTCATGGACTCTTATTGTGGGAGAAACTGCGAATAGCGGCGTTCTAATCAAGATTCCTTATACTTAAAAACTGTCGGAAATATTCAAACATAATTTTTCAACAATTGAACCTTCTTCTAACCCTAAAAATGTTAAAATTTGTCACAGAATATGCGCACACACATTGCCAAGATTAATTAGCAATGTGTGTTAATTTTTTCTTACAGCTAATCAAGGTTAATGAGACGGTACACAGAATAACAATAATAATATATTTCATAAAAAGGGAGATTATAGTACATGAGTACTGATACATACATTAGTACATAATGACTTCAAACTATGTCAAGTATCTTGAATGAGATGAAAATCAACATGATTTCCACGTTATTATATAATTATTTCGCAGTAATAATTAATTTGAGCTCTTAACAGTCTTCAGTTATTTGCATATCAAATTAAAAAGTAAATCGAAACAATCCCACGGACTAACATAACAAGAAACCGATCCCTTGTCACAATCGATCGATTATGTCCGTCAACCGTAAAATATACCTCAAAATCGAGACTAAGTTATCTGTGCTCGATTGTCCGGCGATCGATTGAGACGTGTTTTAATCGAGATGTAAACGCTATTGTTTGTTTAAAAAAAAGTTTATTTTTTGTGTTACTTTTAAAAGTGTTTTGGTACGAACTTTTAACCAAAATGTTAGTGATGGAGTTGGCCATGTTCTAAATCTATATAAGTGTATCAAGCGTTCATACCTACATATGTACTTTCTATAAACAAGCTTTCCCTGTCACTGCAGCAGTTAAAAAAGTTCATGATAGATACTTACCTGCAAGCAGAAACAATACAAAAAGATAAAATCAGGTGCCTTTTTAATTCGAACTATGCCAAAAATTTATTAAGCGTTAATCGCGAAACACAAAAAACAAACTAAATCCATGAAAGTAGATCAAAATCACCCAAAACATCGACTTTCGCCGAAGCACACGAACAATAGCCGAACTATACGCGATAATTGTGACTTCCTCCTAATAATCGGTTACTTATTAAAAATCTTCCTTCTCGTGAGAAAAACAGCGTCATAATACCCCCACCTGCCTCTATTGAACCAGAAAACTAGTGATCAAACACCGGAAAATCGTACAAATCGTCGAAAAACCGGCGAAATTGCTCCAAACGAATCGTTATTACTGACCAATCACGGTTACAATTTTTATGCCGCTTTCACGGTGACCACTCCATTTTTTTCCGAAAACCATTAGGGCATTGAAATTAACCAAGTAGTTTCGACAAATAGGTATTTTTTTTTAACGATATCCGGTTTTTATTTTGTTTTTTTTTTATTTTTCTAAATCTGCGAAGAGCAATCAGTCGTTACGATCTCTGTTTGAAGTTAGTCGATTTTAGATAGCTGTGGCGTTGGTCTAATTACAAGCGCAATCAAGATTTTCCTTACTAAAATAAATTATTTCAGCATCTAATCTAAAGAATATGAACTAATAAACAAAACTTACCTTTAACAAACAGTAATAAAATAATAACTGTCTTTTATAAGTAAGTGATGAAGTGAAAACTTATAAAAAAGTGTACAAAAAAGACGAAAATGTAAAAACAAAAATGTGATGAAAATTCCGAACAGACTATAGCAGTGACGTGAGAACAAAATTCAAAATTAGAATTTCAAAGATGGTGTCTGTATATGGTTCTTTTTGGTGAAAAAATAGACTTTATTAGTGATTTTCTTTTGTAATCAAGTAATTTAATTAATAATTAGTGCTGTGCCGTAAGTGTTCAAACTGGAGGGGCAGAGTAAAGCCACTTTTGCGGCCCTTTTTGGGTTGAGGGCCGGCGGCGGCGTGGATCTGTCCGCCGCTTACCGGTACAACCAGAATATGATGGAATATTATACATGTAAGTTGGGATTTTTAATGAAAGTCAGAAAGCCAATTCGCGTAATTTTAAGAACGTTCACAGTCTGATTTCAGTCTAAATCTGTCAAAAATATCTATAGTTTCCTGACATTTTTGACAAGTTTTTGACATTGATTGTCGCTGAGATGAGTTTGTGACTAACTGAACGTTTTTAATGGGGGTTTTCGTGAAAATTTACGACACCAGTTGGCACCACTGTGACAAGAGGTCTTCCAATATAAAATAAATGATGACGTTCATCATTCGATTCATTCATTCGTTCATCATTCAGTCATGACTAAAGAAAATATAGGCTCTTTGACAGATGCCTGGACCTGACGTGTCAGTGCTGCCACCTGGCGAACGTCATTTCAGAATACCCTCATTACGAGAATTAGTCGTCAGAATTTTACGGGTGGTACAGTAAGTGGACTTATCTTAAAAGTTAATAAGAATGAGTACCTACCTACCTAGACAAAGGAGGCAGAGAGAAAAAAAAACACTTGCACATTGAGAAGGTACAAAGCTAACTTAGTAAGATCAAAATAAACTGTGCAGGGTTTTAAATCTTATACCATATTTGCCGATTTAAATCACAGTTAACACACATTTTAACAAATCATTTAATAATAATTGCATAAAAACGAAAGAGTTAGGATAATAAATATAAAAAAGATAAAAAATAAATAGAGCTGCTGTGCGTAATTTTTCCGAATCTATTTTCCGACATCTGCTCAAAATGTCCACCTGCTGAAAACACAGATTTTCCAATAAATAGTCGACTACTCAGAAACGAAATTATTCGAAAAAGAACCGGAGTTACCGATACCTATATGTTTCAGAGTAGGTAAGCAATCTGAAGTGGTAGTGGGGCTGGCCCTCTTTCCCTCTTTGTCGAAGGATCAATGGCCGTTGGATCAGGCGAGTCTTGGAGTGGAGACCGCGTAATGGTAGCGTGAGACGCCCCTCAGTTAGATAGACCGACTAACTTAAAATGGTAGCTGGGACAGACTGGATGCGGAAGGTGGACGACAGGGTATTGTGACGCAGCCTGGGAGAGGCCTATCTCCAGCACTGGACTGCGGCAGACTAAGTTGATTGAGTCTGTTACCGTTGGTACTTTCCTGGTGATAATAACAGAGATCCTGCTAAACTGCTAAAGTCATGCTGTGCCGACCTCAAATAAATTAAGATAGGTGAGGGCAAGAGCGAGATGGAAAGCTACAGATTATATATAGCGAAGAATCGATAGTTAAAGTACCCGGCGATAAATATTGCACATCGACCTATTCGATCCTATCGATTTTATACAAAGAATAAAAATAGGTAATTATCAAAAGAAGCATTAAATCATAATTGTTTTAACAGCTCCTAATAGATACCGGACTGTTTGTATTTCGTGCGACAGAGATAACGCTCTACGTAGCCGAAATTAGCCGATTGTCTCTTTTCAAAGGTCGATGTGCAATATTTATCGCCGGGGTACAGGGTTCAGGGGTGGGGGCTGGGTTGTGGAGGTCAGATAGGCAGTCGCTCCATGTACAATACTGGTACTCAGGTGCATCCGGTTAGACTGGAAGCCGACCCCAACATAGTTGGGAAGAGGCTAGGCAGATGATGATGGATGATGAAGGGCAGGAGCGAGATGAAAGGCTACAGATTATACTAGCGAAGACTTGATAGTTACAGGGTTCTTGTTAATAAGCCTTGTCTCTTAGTAGAATGCTAAAATGTGGAGTCCATTCGGTCCAGTGAATTTTCATTCAATTTCCAGTTTCGTGAAGATAGAATCAGACATTCGTTGTGTTTTGGAGTAAGGTAGGTATTTACTTAGTTATTTCTATCTAGTCCTTTTAACTAAGTAAGCAATTAGGCATAGAAAATATTTAAATAATTGCTGAAAGATTTTCGAAAAAATGCGTAGGTATCTCTGATGAAAACTGAAAAGCGCTGGATAGACGAGGTAAATTCAAATTCTTGATCCAAAATTATAGTTCATAATTGATAACTAACGAAAATATTTGCTATTTCAGACCAAAAAAGTAAAATTTTGAGTTCTAAAAGAGCAAAATCTAGCTAAATTTGTTAAAATTAAAAATAGTACCTACCTACCCATAATAGGATTCTACAACTAGGTATGTGCAGTATCTCGTCTCTATGTAACACATCTATAAAATCCTTTTAACCGAATCATGTTCCATTTTGAAAAAGCATCCCTAAAACAAACGAACCGTCATCCGAATCCCTCAAACGACGTTATCCAGTCATTATGCAAAAACGCCTGTACCATCCATAACAATATTATCATAAATACAACCCATAAAAACTCAATCTCTCCATAAAATACGTAAAATACCTAACAACCATCTGCAAAGCCCCGAGATTTCATAAAACACCCGAAAATTTTCCCTCCGAAAAAGATCGTTACAAAACCCGCGAATGGGAACCCTCGAAACGCGCCGGAGGGCGAGGGAACCCTTCTGATTGGTCGTTTTGGAGAATGGCGCGCCGTGATTGGTCGGTGTGGTTGTGGGTGGGGCGTTGTGTCTGTGTGTGTAGGTGCGTTCAGTTCACGTTAATTGTGAGGCGTTTGGGTGCGTTCACTATATGTGTTGGACGCGTCTAGCAAATTGGACGTCGAGCCTTTTATTAGATTGGCGTATGGTTTTATGTAAACAGATTGCTTCTATAGAGAATATGAATACGAAATTCTAACAGCGAGCGTGGTCATTATTTTTTAGTAAGTAGGTAGGTGCTTTTCAGTCATTCAGATTCACTGCATAATACTTTATCATTAATTAAAAATGCAATCATTTAGGTGCGTTATTTTATTTCCAGATAATAAAATCTTCGTAAATAAATGAATTTTATAATGAAATTAGTATTTTTCTATCTAATGATCATGATTCTTCTTTTCGTAACGACGGTCCATCTATTGCAATCAATAGCCACATTTATTGCAATGACAGAGGCTTTGTTAAGAGGAAATGCGGTCGGAGATACTTTTGAAAAAGCCTAAGTAAAAAGTCATAATTCGAGGTTTGGCTCTCGCCTATTTCCTCCTCCTATATTGGACCAATTTAAAAGATATTTCATAAACTTAATGAGAAAGATATATAGGTAGGTATACTGTGTCCCTTGTTTTTCTTTTTTCATTAATATGTAAGTAGTTGTCAAATTCGACATTAGTCCTCAGTTGACATCGGCAACTTTGAGCATTTTTTGAGGGTTCTACTGCTTATAAAAAGAATGTATCATCAAAAAGGAAAACATAAAAACATAGGGTTATACAAGTAGTTAATAATTATTATTTTGTAAAAATCATTGCTTTATAAACCAGAAAGAAAACAGGCGAGAGCGTTTCTATTTAGAAACAACCACCCGCATTTCCTCTTATTGTCGGCAAGGGTGCAGGTGGACGGACATTTGGGACACTCCAGCATAGGGGACGGTCAATTGCCAATTCTTTATTGCATTCTATAATGTTGGTAAAACAGATGCTGTTGCAGCGGTTGTTGAAAATTATTATGACGATTATGGACCTTATCGGGCACAGCATAGTAGGAGAGAGGAGGGAGAGTGTTTACCTATTTGTGTTTGTGTTACCTGGATCAGGAGTACCACAGTCAAAATAAGCTTCATCCAAATTCTAACTAGAGTAGATTTTTTTTTCTCTGACTCAGATACCACCTGAACAGGTGTTTCCTTTTAACAACTTTTTTATGTTAGTAGGTAAATCAACTTAGAAGTTTATCGAGATGAAAACGGAATATGTTACAATGATTGCAACGTAAAAATAACAAAATTAAATTCTAAGAAACTACCGTAAAATGAGGCTACTTTGCCCCGTTTTTTGCTCCAAATTTTGAAAAGTGTGATTGATGTAAAATCCCTTTTTGTTATGGCTTTTGTCAATATTTCCACAGCTTATATAACATTCTGGCTCTAATATTTCAATGACAAAAATAGTTGTTTACTTTGATTTTAATAATTTTTTTTAAATTTAATAATGGAGCAATGTTATCCACCCTTTCGGAAACATTGCTCCTAGATTTAACTTGTACTAAAAAAGGCACATTTTTGAGAAAGTAGCAAAGTTAACAGCCCCAGCTGTTAATATGCTCCAAACATAACAATAAGACAGCAAATTTTGTGTTTCTCTTCTTATTTATATGGTTTGAACAAAATAAAACTCTAAATTTATAATGAAGGAACTTGTTTAATTGTACATACTATCAGTTAAATCAGTCTCAGAATCATTTTCTCTTAATAATCTAATACACTATTAAAACCACCAAAAGCAACATCTATCAAGAATCATATAAACTTTTAGAAAACAAAAATATTTAGCTTGTTAACATTAAACAATTACAGCCATGACAAATCACATTAAAAAAAAACTAAAAATACCATGTAAAAACTTAAAATAGGTAGGCAATCGTATACATTTTTCTTTGTGTATTTATAGTGATATTTCTAATTATTTTTGAGATCTTAGATCCCCCAAATTTGATCGAGCTCAGGAACAGTATAAAACTCACGACGACCAATTTTCTTTGGTGCAGATATACATCCCAGAACTTCTTTCCAATTATATTGGATCTCATCCTTTGGTTTTGGCCATTTCCAATATTTGAGAGATCTTTTCATTGAGGATATGTAAGGTCCTTTATCATTCATTTTCGTTATGACACCTGGGAAAATCTCCCCTTCGTACGTGAAAGCTACATATTCTCCTTCGGTCTTAATGAGTGGTTTTAGATTTTTCGTTTTAGAACTTTCGGTGACATTATCCAAATTTGTCTCTTCTTCTAACATCGTCTCCAGCATATCGTTCATTGTACCGTCGTTTGAAGAGTCATGAAGAGATATTTCACTCTCGGCATATGTACTGTCACTGTGTATTCTCGTATGACGAGGTTCTGAAGTTGAGGCCTGCGCTTCAACTTCAAAACATGGTTCCTCGTTTTCCTTGTCGTCCTGTGGAGTATCTATCAGTTCAGTGACACTTCTTCCCGGAACTATGTTGAGTTTTGTACGTCGTCTTTTCGGGTTAACGCCTCCAGTCCATTCCACTCTCTTCGCTTGCAGTGTTTCCAGAAAAGAATCTTCTGCTGCTGTCTTATCAACAAGCTTAGGCAATCTCTCCAACAAGACATTTGCATCGATCGGATATATCCCACATTTCCTGAAACCGGATTTCAAGTTTTCTTTTCTATTTTCTTCTAAATCGTCAACGAGTCTTTTTAGTAAAACTGGGAAACTGCTCTTTTGAACAGTTTTTTCCCGTATACCTTGTTCGCAATTTTTCCATGTCGTTAGAATTTTCCGCCATGCAACTTTCATTGGATGAAAGAAGGCGACATCCAGTGGCTGCGTCAAGTGGGTGCTGTTCGGAGGAAGGCACACGAATCTTATGTTATTTTCTTTGCACGCCTTAAGAACATCCACCGAAATATGTGACGATAGATTGTCGCCTATGAGGACTTTAGGGCCTTCCTGTTTTTTGAGCTTTGGCAAGACAAGTGAGAAAAACCAGTCATTGAATATATTCATGTCGAACCAACCGGAAGGGCTACAATTGTAGCGAGTATTTTTTGGCCCATTTTCTGTCCAAGTATTCCACAGCTGCTTAGATCTGTACACAACGTATGGCGGAAGTAATTCTCCTTCAGCACTTCCAGCAAACATGATCGACGTAGAACTTTTGGATGTATCTCTTATAACTTCGGGGTATTTGGTGCCTCTCCTCGTCAGAATCTTTTTTTGCCCAGGGTCATCACACAAATTCGTTTCGTCATAATTCCATATGTTCTCTGGCGGAACATCTATTACCACCTCTGCCAAATTTTGGATATAATCTGTGAGGGTGTCCCGATCAATGCCAGCTCTACTGCGCTTTATATTAGCAGCAAGCCGCTGTGACAATTCGGCATTCCTTTTCAAAAAACTCGACACCCATTCCGATCCTGGGCAATTATTTTTGAACTTGGAAACTCTCCTCCCAATTCTGTCCAGATAAGATTTTATGACCATGCGCAAATCGAAACTTGTAAGAGGAAAACCATGCTCGCTTAATTTTTGTATGCATGATACGAATATTTTTTCTTCTTCAACTGTAAATGTAGTAGGTGCTCCTGGTGGCCTTGGTGTTTCATTGCGTCTTAAAAGTCTTAGTTGATTTATTATAGTTCTTCTTGGAATCCCATATATTTCACTGGCCTTTCTTTGACTAAATTCTTTGTTTTCTATTGCTGCTAGACAATCTCGAAGAGTCTCTTCTGAATAATTTTTATAATTTCTTGTAGGTACTTTCTTAACATATTTACGTGGCATATTTCCTATAAAAAAAACTATTTGAATTCACTTTGCGCTATGTAGCAATTAAAATATTAAAAATTCAAAAACATAATTTGTAACTTTGCTCCAGGAGCAAAATATCCCCAAACGTGGTGCAAAGTAGGAACGTGAAAGTAAAAGAGGTTAGAATCTCAAATAAATCTACACATCAACTAAATATTACCTGATAACGTTAGCTAATTACATACCCGATTACATTAAACCCTCCTTACCTCAAATATCCAAGTAGATTCGTCGATGGAGGTGGCTTTTGCAGACTATTATTTTTTTAACAAAACACTAACTACAAAACAATGGCTGCTATAAAAAAAAAGAAATGGCGGAAACCGGAAGTTCATATTTAGTGTTGCCAGTCTTATAAAACATTTATCGGATACGTTCAAAAATATTTCAATTTCCTTGGAGTTTTGGAGATTTGATCGAAATAATCTTTTTTTAAATTTGGTGCATATTTACCTTCACAGAGCAAAGTAACCTCATTTTACGGTACTACAGAAACTAAAAAATAGCGTCGAAAAATTCATCCGCATCGCTGTCGACTGGTAATGCACCTACCCAAGACACTGCCAACATTACCACTTTGTATGGCGATGCTTAGCCTCTGACCAAGGTAAAAGCCAGCCCTTTGGTCACGGGAAGTGTCAACCAGCCGTTTAGAAATTTTAACAAATAGGTAGTAAGTAGGTACCTACAAACGGATTCCTCCTAGAAATCGTTGTCCGAAAAATTTAAAAATTTTTGTAAGAATTTTTTACCATTTTTCAGGCATCCCAAATGCTTAGAGACTGGTTGCGAAATCAAATCTTAGAACGCATCTAAGTCATGATCGACCTAGCCTTTGTTGGGGTCGGCTTCCAGTCCAACCGTATGCAGGTGAACGGTATCTGAACTCCACGACCCAGTTACTAGGATGCTTCTAAGTACCTACCAAAGTAATGTGCGTGACTGGTATCGAACTCACGACCTGCAACTCGTAGGTATGTCAGGTCTGTTACCCCTGGGACACTACTTTTTTTTTATTTTATTTGAAATGGGTTTGCTCTTGACTCTAGTCTAGGTCAGAGATGACAGAGACAAAGTCTACGATGGAGTGAGCTTACCCAGAAGAAGCCTGTTCACTCTTACTTTGAAGTGTATGCACTCGGAAACACAAACGCAGGTAGAGAGTTCCACTCTTTTGCTGTGCACATTATAAAAGACATTTGTAAACGGTTAGTGCGAATTGGTGGAATAGCAACTAGGTAGGGATGGTAACTTGCAGTGCGTCTGGATGTCCGAAGGTAGAAGGGGGCCTGTGGAATGAGGTCGTGGAGTTCTTGGGCACACTCACCGAAGTACAATCTGTAGAAGACCGACAAGCAGGCTACCTTGCGGCGATGAGCCAGGCTATGAAGCTTGGCAGCCACCAGTTTTACGTCGCCAATGAGCCTCTTAGCTCTGCGTTATATCTATCCATCTCTACTGCTAAGAGATGCATAGATATCTATCTCATTTGAGATAGATATCTATGCTATTACTAACTACGTAATGACGGTGCGTAAAGGGATTTCCCTTTACACACCGTCAGTATGTAGCCGCGGATGTAAATACCAGCGTTTCTGTTTACACCATATAGTTGCATAGCGTGACGAAACACGTGTTACATATCTACTTACACATTACAGACTGGGGTGAAAGTTATAATATAGTAGGTACAATACAGATAAAGATTTACTTAATCATAATCTTTTTAATGAAGGTGAAAGTTAAGACTGGCCTTCTCGTTGAAGAGACTTTCGAAAAAAGGTTTTACCTAAAGAAAAAAGAGTTGTAAAGCTATTTCGAATTGCTAGAATAATTTTCAATAGGCATTATGAATGGGTGCCCTCTATCTGACAGAAACTTGATACTCCAAAACCTATTTGGCATAACTCACTTGGCATACCTACTATGAAATTATCAGTAGAATTATTTTTTAACGAATGTTGCTTGTTCGGTGTATTTTTCCATGGTATTTGAATGAACTGTAAAAATAATGGTTTCTTTAAGCAATCTCGGGACTTGGGGCACCCCGATTTGGGTTCCTTTAAACCCTGTAGACAGAAATAGGGGCCCCGCGAAGTAGGGGCGCGGGGCTCCGTCGACTACGACTTATTTATTATTGCTTGTAAATCAACTTAGATCTTAACGAATTAGGTATTAAAAAAAATGGTTAGGTTAGGTTAAAACTGTGACCCCTACCTACGCAATAATCTTTTGGCATACGTGAGCTCTCACGTATGCCAAAAGATTATTCTGATTGTGAACTTTCTGCGATATGATGGTTCTACTTTTTAATTATTATGGATATTAAATTTATGCCTAAAGATGATTCTGACTTACAAAATTATGAGTTTTGAATGTATGATAATGAGTGTATGCCAAACGATTTTCTGCGAAATGAAGTTTACCTATGCTATACGCTGTTATGCAAAATAATATTATGACATAAAAAGTTCTGCTATAAAGGGTGTACCCATTATGAATAGAGGGACAACAATGATAATACAGGGTGGTAAAGGACATCGATGTACAAACTGGAACCATAAGTTCTGCAATCATTCTGTAATCAAGCATTTAGACCCCTAGCATAGAATTTATTAGCCGGTTATCAAAAAAAAAACGCCTGCTTCATAGAAAAGTGCAATACCTACGCGGTCAAAATGTATGGCACAGCAATTTTTATTTTAAATAACCGATGAAAAATTTCAACACAGGGGTGTTCAGAATCATATTGTACAGACGCCAGCACATCAACCTACTACAATCTGTCAAATTTCTTTAATAGATTTTCAACTTTATCGCTAAAGCATAAGGTTCAAAGTTGGTTAGGAAAATTTGACAGTTTCGGGTAGCTTGATGTGCTGGCGTCTGTACATACTGAATTCATAGTAACAGGTTGCGCGTCGATGTCGATGTCATCCTGTACTTTTAGATGGAGTGTGTAAAAGACGTTATGGGAATGAAGGGAATACCTACTGAGATGACTGCTGGTACAGATATAGTTATGGAAGAGAAAATCATAGAAATTCGCTGTGAAACCCTTGAAATTGAAATAAAGAGTGGACGATGATGATGAAGTAGCTGTTCCTACTTAGAACGTAAATCTAGCAAAAAGTATAGTTTTTTAATAGCCTGATTTAGTCTGTGGACTAATTATCTACTGCTGTTGAACGTCCATTTTGATTGGCTGTCTAAAATAAAGACAGCCAATCAAATCAACTCTATAATATACAAAGGAATTGGTCTAGCTAGGAAAGAACATTAAATATACAATGAAAATACGAGTAGTTAAATACTTAAAGCGCCAGAGTTTTTTTATAACATATTACACCAGAATAATGACCAAATAAATCATGTCTAAGCCCAGAACAATAACGTACAGAAATACTTAAAAAATCGTCATCATACACTAAAATACAGGAAACATTCAAATCATAAACCACGGCAGCCATTACAATGTCGCATCTAAACAATAAAATTAGGGCACACATACAAAAAAACAACCAAATTTCATACTTCCTGCAAATGACTCAACTCAACTGTCCATAGATCACGAAATTATACTTACATAGTGCTAGAGTGAACGACATCCCATTTACCAACATAATACTATACTCGACAAACAAACACTACACCCGTAACTCCTGAAAATAAAGTCCAAATTCAAACGCAACGACGGTAAATCCAACGTTGAATGTAACATGAGACACACACACATCAACAAGATGACATACGCCTGTCCTACACGTGTCCGTGATTCGAAACCCACACATTCAAATGCACGTCTCTGATTGGTCGACAGCGATGCGCTCACGCATATATCAAGTAGATCTTTTACGTTTTGAAACCTGTTTTGCTGGGTAATTGTCGAGATTTTAGAAAGGCGGTCTGGCTGGTTGCTGTAACCAACTGGTTGGGTTGCGTCGCCCTCGTATGTGTTATTAACATATATATTTTTTATTGCCGGTTATGTAAAACGTTAATATTTATTGCAAATTATAGTGTTGCATAGTTACATTAAGTACCTACGCATTTGGTTTGCATATATTCTTTAGGTATATAGTCCCCATTGCATTGGTAAAGCCGATTTTCCGATAAAATTTATAATATGCTGTTCAAAAATTCTTAGTAGCTACCCGAAGTTACGTAGAATCATCAGTCTCATGTCTTTTTGTGGTCGGCGCAATATGTCTTTTCTTCCATACTTCTCTATTAGTCGTTATCTGAGTAGTCATCCAATTTCTAACCATATCATCATTCACACGAGTCCGTCCATCATTTCTTTGGTCTTCTTCTACTGTTATAGCCATCAAAATTCCTAAGTTAGGTAGATTAATATTGAGACCAATAAGTTGCATTTTCCACAAGCCCTCCCTAGCATCGGCAATGTATTTGATATAATCAGCAACTGAACGAAAATAAAGAAGTTACAGAGACTTTTAAGTCGATATTTTCAACAACTGAATTGCCGGAGAATATTATCCTTCAAAAAAGCTGCACTGTAATAGACAACACGCAGTTAGCATGTTAGCGTGGTATAGTGATGAATGCTCATTCGTCATCATCATCGTCATTAAGATCCTTGTTCCACCAACTGCTGAATAAAGACACTCTCTTTTACTACATTCTTTCCAATGTTTTTATATTTTCTTTTTATTCTTTATTTAATTAGGGTATTTTATGACCGCAATGCGTGTTACAGTCCCGTGATCCCATCATACGCTAACTATATACTACTACGGATTACATCTGGACTATAAACAGACTCTTCACATCATCACCATTTGGTTGAGACAGAATTTTATGGAATGGGTCCATCAAGTCATTTCTGTGAGACTGATATCGAACACAGTCCATCAATAAGTGATGTAAGTCTTCCACAACTCCACACTGGACTTTCCAATTTATGAACTAGCGTTTCACTTGCAGTGAAACAGTTACAAACTAGTGTAATTGATAGAGAACAGTCTAAAGAAATCCACTATAATATAATCAGAAATCTAAGCGATGCAACATTGTTTATAGTTGTGCAACATCACAAGGCTAGAGCAGACGAGAATTTTATCTAAACTTAATTCTTCTAGTTGCTTAAGACTAACAATTTGTGCTAAATTACTTATAACATTTAAGATTGAAACAATGATATTGTAGCAGTAATTTAATACAGAAGTGCTTGCAATAGGTATAGAATTCAACATTCGTGGCATCAAGCATAAATTTTATGCTCGAATTACAAATTCTCTGGAAAGACCAAATTCGAGGGATTAATCACACTACTAGGTACTTATTTGTTGAATACTGGGGTTCTGGTTTCTTTTTGTCATATTATGTGTATTTTAAAATGTGCATTTTATTTGTGCAGAATAATCTTTATTCTTTCTTTCTTAGTACCATAAACGTTATTATGAAAGCTCCTAAAGCATCATCAGCAGCTCTGTTAAATGTACAAAATGCTTTAACTGAGCTAAGTACAGCTGCGTTATATCATTTATATCATCGTTGCCTTTTTTCAGTAGTTCAGAGCTGTAAGCATTGCCTGAAGTTGCAGTCTTATTAGATGCTGCAAATTATTAGCCCCCGACAAAAAACAGAGGGTGTTACAAGTTTGACGTGTGTATCTGTGTACCTATATGTGTGTCTGTGTAACTGTGTATCTGAGTGTCTGTCTGTGCCATCGTTGCTCCCAAACGGCTGAACCGGTTTAGATTTTTTTATCTTGAAAGTTATCTAGCTATTACAATTATTTTCCAATGCAATTATAAATTATCATAAATTTTTGTAGATTTGTCCTTATATCTAATTGTTGAGCCAATTTAAACATCTAAAAATAGTGCACCTTCAAATAAACATATTCCACAATAACATACAAAAACGTTACAAAATATCATCAAAAGCTTTTTACGTTTAATTCAAGATGGCTGACACAATGGCGTCGGGCGCGCATCCGGTCGTCGCATGGTAATCTCACTTCCGGTCTGACCCTGCACGTCTGCGGTTTATTATCTCTGCAACTTTATTATTGTGTTTATTAACGTTAATATTTCCGTGAAAGAAAATAAGGTTTTTGTGGGAACTGAAAAGGACTAGGTAAAATATCTGTTTTAAGGAAAATATGCTAGAAATATGTGAAGGCCGCAGGAAACCGCTGGATGCGGGAAGCACAGAACCGGTCGAAATGGAGGTGCTTGGGGGAGGCTTATGTCCAGCAGTGGACGTCTTTTGGCTACAATGATGATGATGCTAGAATTAAATTAGTATAAAATTGTATTATACTTGAGGTCAGCGGTAGAAGGCGTAATGGGACGTAACAGTTAAACTTATTCGGCTTCCTAGGAAAGCGCTTCCATCATTATTATAACGACCGTCATGAAATTCCGTAATTTCCCCAAGTATTTGACGTCAAGGTGTCAAAAAACGCTTTGTATTTGGGCAGTCATTATTGTGTGACCGTTTACAGCTTTCGTTAGGAAGCCAAAGCTTTAAAGATACCCCGAAAACACGTTATCAAAAGTTCCATATTTTAATTTCAACACTGTTGTCACTGGACATCGTATATCATAAGTGTCTGATGCAAATGAGACACGATATTGATACAAACGAAATATTAGAAACAGGCACTCTATTATTATGTATGTATGTAGGTACAGATGCCAGCACATCAAGTTACTACAATCTGTCAGATTTCTTTAATAGATTTTCAACTTTATCACTAAAGCATAAGGTTCAAAGTTGATTGCGAAAATTTGACAGTTTCGGCACGTTTACTGTGGTTTCGGGTAGCTTGATGTGCTGGCGTCCGTACCTATGAAGGTAGGTGTCTGACCACCATATTCTGAACAAGCTGCGCCCCGCGGTTTTATCCGCATAAGTCTCGATCCTATGAGAATATCAGGATAAAAAATATGCTATGTCCTAACCTAGGTCATAGTCTACCCATGTGCCAAATTTCATCAAAATCTGTTCAGCCGCTTTAGCGTGAATCGTAACAAAAAAAAACTTTTTTTTAAAATATTAGTTAGTCAAACTTGGATGTCGATAAGCAGAAGATTTCAGAGACGAAGAGTCTTTAGAATCTTCTGTTTTTCGACATCCATTCTTCGGGATATTCTGTCTACCTATAGAAGATTATTAAAATAGAACATAAACCATTCTATATAAAACCTCTCTGAACATACAGTTTTGATCTACCACGCACGAGGCAATCCCATAAGCACACACCATTTCCATATTTTCCTTACCCAAGAACCTTTATAATAAAAACTCAAAATATTTCAGCAGATGGGCGCTGGGAACATAAAAAGGCGCATTCCCATAGAATTCCCATGAAACAAAAGACGATCCCTCCCCGTCACGGTTCGCAAACCATACATATTTAGTTTTATAGGATGCCATGGTTATCATATGGTGTAAGGATAATGTTGGGAATTATGACAGTTTGATGGTTATCTTTTTTATTTTTAGTTACGTGTTATTATCAGGAGTGATAAAGCTTTTGTATCATTATTAATTGGTGTGTTAATGAAGATCGTGCTTCGATTTTATGTCTTGAGAAGCTATCCACTTTAAGGAACAAACAGGCCCGACACGCGATATAATGGCGCGCAACACAAAGGCACCGTTCGTTGCGCGACTTGCGGTGCCTTTGTGTCGCGTGTCGTGTCGCGCCTGTGTGAAGGAGGCTTAAAGGTACTGAAAGCGATAACGTTCATGATCGCGTCAACGCCGACTGTCACTGAAAACCAACGCTGGGGCTCTGTCTCGTATAGGGTCTTAGCATTATGCTGAGCGATGGCCGTTTTGCGTGGATATGATGCATATTTTCCCCCAAATTGTTAATGTTTTTGAAGTGAAAACTTCTTTAGCGGCGCTGTGTACTTTTTTGGAATGGGTAAAAACTTCTAAATTCGCGTCAGGTCACGTGACCCTGATCGAAAATTCGTAAGACGTAAAACGTCAGACGTCTCGCCCACAGCCTCGATTCTAACTGTCAAATCAAAAAGCTCTAAATATTCGGGCGTAGACTGACAAAAATAATAAACTGTACTTAATTTTTTAAATATTTCTATTCTTTTACTACACAATTGAAGCTACATTTATTAGAAGAAGCTAAGAAAAGTGATAATTTGAAGAAAGCTCGACAGGCGAAACAAATACGAAAGTTTAAAACAATATTCCGTGATACAGATTTTATCCATATTTACAGGCTTTCTGAGGATTTAATTAATATATTGGAAGATGACTTAACTCCATATATGCGTCCGCGACTTCGTTCCAGTGGTTTAACCAAGAGGCTAAAGGTTTGTTTACATCTAGGTTTCTTGAGATATGATGGGTATACCTCACCACACACCAACAAAAGCCTATTGAATTCCTGATGTTTCAGATATTATGCACACTATCATTTTTGGCTAATGGAAGTTACCAAAAAATCATTGGGAAGAATGTAGACACATACATATCTCAGTCTTCTGCCTCTAGGGCAATCCACGAAGTTATTATTTACAATACAATGATAACTTAAACACAAGTCAAGATTGCACTTAATTCTAGCTTCATTCATTGATTTCAGGTGACTCAGGATATCCTCAAAGGCCTTATTTAATGACTCCCTTTAGTAATTCAGAAACTGAGACTCCAGAGCCATTACAACAATTTGCACAGCAGTGCAAGAAACAGTGTAGAGGACTATTGGAATCCTGAAAGGACGGTTCAGATGTTTATTAGTACATAGGGTATTGTACTATGATCCTATAAAAGTGGGAGAAATTGTGATGGCTTCCTGTGTTTTAAACGACATATGTAATAGAGCCGGGCTACCAGCTCCTATGATGATGAGACCAATGTGACTTAGATGAAGAATCTAGGTTACTTGGAATCCTGACACATCAGGCTCCAACACATGATGACTTAGAGAGTAGGCTGATAAGTAGGCGAGATTTAGTTAATCAATTATGGCGAGCATGTTGTATCTACAATTTATGCGTTCCTTTACAGATGTGGTTAACGTGTTTAGATAGAATATACTCACCATTATTGATTAGATACAATAAATAGGTATTTAAATTATTAATAAAAATATTATTATAATCAACAATTGTCATAACATTTAAGGTGTGTATTTAAAGTGTGGTGTTTAAGGTGTATATGATTAGTATAATATCAATAGCCTATAATAATATGTGCCTATTTATACCTTATTCCCTATTTGTACTATATTTTTAAATGGGTAAGAGTGTATACAGGGGTATGAGAAATTAAACAGATAACTGCATTATTTTCTTTTTTATTTACTATTAAAAACAATCAATCAAATCAAAAATCATTTATTCAAAATGACTTTTGATATTCAGTTAGAAAAACTTGATTCTATACAATAGTAGGTATGCAAAGTAATTAACATTACAAGAAACAGAACATTTAATTAAATAATTTAGTATATACAATGAAAACTACCCAAGCAAAACAAAATTAAATAAGTACCTAAATAAAAGCCTGCAGGCATAAAGAGCATGCCCGCTAACAAACATTGACATTTACTACAAAAAAACAGTTCTTATACTTAAACTTCTTAACATCCATCTTAAATAAACTTAAAATTATCTAAACATAGTAGTAGATCCATGTTTCGGAGATTCAACTTCCTCGACTGATGGATGCTCATAAATCCTGCAGTGCCTGGGTCTGCCTTGACCATGACTCACTTATTTCCTTAAAAGTCGAACATCCTCTGCTGGTTGTCAATAAGAAGTCTCTCATTTTCCAAACACCTCTCTTTAATGGCGACAAAACATTCAGTCAGGCTCGCCATTTGGATTGCCTTTGAGAAGGTGGTGAGTGCTGGATCAGACGGCGGTGTGCCGTTCGATGCCTACGAGATGCTATGAACATAAAAATGCAACAAATTACTATACAGAGGTAAAACAAATATGTAAGTATCATCAACATCACATCACTCTCCCTCTAAAGGAATAGATATTACAATGTAGTATACATATTAGATGTAGTCTATATCTTGATCTTGATTGAATAAGGGCTGCTGTTGAAAAAACCTACAGAAAATCCCAACAAATTGGCCCAACCCGGGAATCAAAAGTGAGACCACTACTTAACTATGTAGTGCTTTTTACACTAAACCAATAATTAACCAAATTATAATTAATTTAACCTTACATGAAGATGCAATTGGGGCATTACTCCTATGATGACGCATTGCAAGACTGCAAGTGGTGATCTAGCCTCAAACTGTAATACAAAAAAAAGTTATCTAAATATCCATTATAAAGTTAAAACATATTATTGTAAGACTTTTATTTAAAACTTCACCTTTTGTTCTGTATTAGGCTGGTTTTCCATTGGCACATTGTCCCTATACAAAGATGGGCCTGGTTGTATGTCCGTTCGCCCTGCAAATATAACATTACATTATTATATTTTATTAGAATTAACTTACTGGTATTGAAGGTGTGGACTGTTCGGTCTGGAGCATGCCTCTAGTAGATTGTTCTACAGGCAGTAATTGGTCAGTAGGTCGTCTTAGGGGTTGCTTAGGACTCTACAAAATTAAATATGAAAATTATAATTTCCAAGTACCTATACAGTTTTCATATTATGTAATGAAAGTATAGCACTTCTTGGCATGCTAAAACACACAATGTTACGTTACAACAATAAAGTTATACGTACATATTATAGTAAAACAATAGCTAATCATGTAATTTACTTAAATTTTATTAATATCTCGTGTATCATACAATACTCGTGGATGAGACAATAGTAATAATAGCCATATACTATCAGTGAAAAAATCATAATACTCACATTTCATTAGGTAGTTGTATTTATCCTCTTAGTCACAGAACTACCTATGTTAAAAGCACTCGCTGATACAAATAATCAAGCACCCAAAAGTTTAAAAACTACAAATTCAAGTGATTTTGTTAGCGTCGCGTCATCGGTTGTTATTGTTATGTCATGTTGATTTTTTTTTTTTTTTTTGTTTTTTAAAGGCTAAGGTCTGAGACCATGCCGCCTAGTCATCAGTATTTTTCTTGAGTCTAACAAGACATTAGAATATGGGTGTACACATTCTAATGTATTAGGAGTATTTGGCAGCAAATGTATCGAATCAAGTCTCCCGGTAAACTTCGCTGAGGTAGCCAAAACTACAAAAAAAATCTCAGCTCCATTTTACCGGGATCGCGTCTGTTTCAATGATTCCACATATTGTCCAGTTGCGCAGACACTTGAGATACAAAACTACACCAATTTTACATCACAATATCCACTAGGAATCAATTTGCGAATAATTAAAACAGCCAACTAGACTTCACTCGAAGAAATCCCGCCAAAAACTCTCTTATGTCATGTTGACTTTTAATTCTTTTTTTTTTTTTTTTTTAAAGGCTAAGGTCTGAGACCATGCTGCCTAGTCATCAGTTATTATTATTTTTTTGAGTCTAACATAACATTAGAATATGGGTGTACACATTCTAATGTATTAGGAGTATTTGGCAGCAAATGTATCGAATCAAGTTTCCCGGTAAACTTCGCTGAGGTAGCCAAAACTACAAAAAAATTCTCAGCTCCATTTTACCGGGATCGCGTCTGTTTCAATGATTCCACATATTGTCCAGTTGCGCAGACACTTGAAATACAAAACTACACCAATTTTACATCACAATATCCACTAGGAATCAATTTGCGAATAATTAAAACAGCCAACTATACTTCACTCGAAGAAATCCCGCCAAAAACTCTGACTTTTAATTCATCGTCGCGTCGCGTTGCACGAATAGAGCAAAGGAATCGTCATTCAGCCTTAAAATGTAATAAGAAATATGAAATAAGCTCTTTTAAATACATATGATATTGGTTATAGTTTAACTGTATTCCTTATAATACTTAAAGATAGACCTTTAATATATATTATAAACCTATAAAACTCTCAGTCGAGATTGATCGATTATAATTTATAGAATTTGTGTCAAGCCCTACGTTCGTCTGAGAAACAGCGACGGGAGGTTACAGCCTTGGGTTCGACGACGAGCACAACCACGTTAGTGAATACGGTTTGAATCAGCGCTGTACGCTCGGTCGATCTCAAGGCTGTCTCGTCGACGAGCTCGTCGCAGCTTACAGCCATGAAATTGTCTTTTAGAGAATAGCACTGCTGAAGTCTATCCTGTGTGCTTATTTGTAAATCTGAATAAATTCCTTTCACGAGAAGAATAAACCAGTCACTTTGGTCATCATACCTGATTTGCAAAAAACCCTATAAAATAAGGAACACACCTTAACACGCGTGTTTTGTTTATAAGACGATTCACAAAATACACTCGTAATTGAAGTGAAAACTTCTTTAGCGGCGCTGTGTACTTTTTTTGGAATGGGTAAAAACTTCTAAACTCGCGTCAGGTCACATGACCCTGATCGAAAATTCGTAAGACGTAAAACGTAAGACAGCGCCATCTATGCACATCGGGAAGAACTACGAGGGCCTCGCGTACTAACTACGTAGTTCACCCAACAACGACGAGATGGCGCTGAACCACGGATATATAACTGACGACGAGCTCAAATACATTTTATGTACAAGGCCAATAGTATGTAAAAATGTAACTAATATCAATCGTACCATCTACGTCCTCTTCTAATACGCCTCTGCAAACATTATGGTAATCGAACAAAGGTAACATTGTGTAAAATTTCATACAGGCTCCTTATTAGTTTATCTAGTTACCACTTTAGAAATGATTAACGAAGCACTGCCGCGACCAACACCACGAACTGAAGTCTATCCTGTGTGCTTATTTGTAAATCTGAATAAATTCCTTTCACGAGAAGAATAAACCAGTCACTTTGGTCATCATACCTGATTTGCAAAAAACCCTATAAAATAAGAAACACACCTTAACACGCGTGTTTTGTTTATAAGACGATTCACAAAATACACTCGTAATTGTTCAAGTTTTCACTTCTGTCGGCACTACCGGAGTGCCAGTGTTTTTTTTTTTTTTGTGTTTGTGTTCTTTCTCTGCGCCATGTTTATCGCAAACTAGCGACCCGCCCCAGCTTCGCACGGGTGCAATTTTTTTTTTCATATTCCGAATTTTTTTCTTTCCTGGAATCTTGTCCTGGCAATACCGAATACAACAAAAAAATAATTATCCAATTTGGTGCAGTCATTCGGAAGTTATGTGCGTATAGACATTTCGGCGACTTTGTTTTATGCTATGTACCTATAAGGATAAATGTAAGTATTTCCTTTCGTCTTTCTATGTTGGTCATGTCACGATCTGTGAAAAAATTCCTCATTCTGATTCCCTTACAGATAAGGTTGAGTTTTATATCCTGTTTGCGATGTAGTTACTGCAATGGCTATCTTCAAAGACAATTTATGGGAGCTCATAATTATCTTTCCGAAAATCACTTGACCGAATATTTCCCAAAAGTGTCCTTTCTTTCTATTCCATTTTATTTACTGGATAAGCTTATAATAGCAGCATTGTCTTACTGTAGGACAAAGCTGTTCTCACACGGAGAAGGTGAGAATTGGCATTGATCACCAATATTGCTCAAGACAAGTTGGCGATTTGATATGCTTATTGCATCAAATTCCTAATCGTTTATTTGCTCATCATACAACCCAAATTACTTTTCCAAAGCCTAATTTTGCACCACAATGCTTTTCATAGAACACAGTCGTCCACCTAATACACAAACCGCTACAATACGTTACACAAACCGCTAAAAATGTTAGCAAAATAATGCACGAACCGCCACAAAAACTTTGCCATTCCTTCGGAAAAGTTCAAAAATACCTGCGCACAACTGCGGAAAAAGGTTACTAATTATAAATGCTTATAAAAAGTGACAGGTTACCGAGGGGGTGCTGTGGAGCATGACCGGCGTGTCCTTGCACCTGCATGCTCCTACCCTTGAGGGGTCGATGGAGCCTTGAGGCCATATTGACCATCAGTTTTAAGACTGTCTTTTAGAAAAATGAAGAATTGAGGAGAGACTTTCGGGACTGTCACATCTGCTTTTTTAACACCTCGATCTATACGAGCCATTGTTAAAACAACCAAGTTTATAAATTAAGCGAGAGTGCTAAGCAGTGCTGGCCTGGTGATAGCGGCTGCGACTTACGATTTGCAGGTCGCAGGTTCGAACCCAAACAGGCGCCTTACTTTATTTATATTAATTAATCACCACTACTCTCAAAATGGTGTAGGAAAACATCGTGAGGAAACCAGCATGTCCTAAAACCAAAAATTCGAAGACATATGATATCTATACCAACCCGCACTGGGCCCGTGTGGTGGATTACGGTCCTCTCCCTCTCACTGAGAGGAGGCCTGTGTTGTGTCCCAGCAGTGGGAATACTAGACTGAATATGTTATATGCTAAGCATTTCGACGGCTTGTTTCATAGTCAATCTTCTGCACCTGTCAATCCAACACTCAAAGAATAGCTTACATTGAAAGATGTTTAGGTATGCCCTAAACGCCTACGTTCCAAACGCAGCAATCTAGGGCATAAAATTTGTTTTATCAGAATTATTGACAGATGTCAGGAGAGCACGTCAATGACTTGACCACAGATAACATTTGTTTTTTTTTGTGTTTAAGGCTTTCACCTTCAAATAATGTGATTAGGGAGTTGTGCACAAGTGCAAACTAAAACTTTTGACATTATTTACTTTAAGCAAAAGAAGATCGAAATAGATAGGTATATAAGGGTGTGTTTTGATGCATAACGACTCCTTGCACCTGCATATTTCAACCCCTTGGGGTGAACAGAATTATAGCTTTTGTCAATTCCCTTAGCACGTTTTTCGCAATTTTAAAGGCTAGGACTAGTTTTAAGCTCCAATAAATCATCACGTCAGCTGAAAGACGTCCAGCAGGACATAGGTCTCTCCCAAACAACACCATGATGCCCAGTCCTGTGCCAGTATCCTGTACCAGGATGACCTTCACCAACTATGATAGACCTAAAAGCACATGGCCATTGGAACTAAGCGTTTGCCTGGGTAGCCAAAATCGGTAACTAATCAGCAAAGATTGTGCTCCTGTTTCACTCTTGTGCAATGGCGACTTGTCAAAACATCGAAATTTCTGTGTTATATTAATGTTTTATAAATATAAACCTTCCTGAATAAATTCACTTAATGATGGAAAAAGCCGCACCAAAATTCATTGTGTAGTTTAGAAGGACAACGTGGTCACACAGACACGAAAAACGACTTTATTTTAGACTATTTATACAATAGTCTAAAATAAAGACGCTTTTCGTGTAATGGAATGTTTTTTTTTTGTGTAAAGATTGGACTAGGACTAAAGATCACCTTTTTGGCAGCCTATAGCAGTAGTGGATACCATGACAGAACTAAATAATTGCATCAGCCATAAATCCAAAGGGCGCACTATGCGTCTATGCTGTGACGTCAACGCTCGACATTTGGAGGGGGTGCGCCGGCGCATGACGGGCGCGTCCTTGCACTTGTGAATGTGTAGTTATCGGTAATAATAGTGCATCGGAATTGACTACACTGTATGCCCTTTGAGGTATGCAGTTTTTACTTTCTTGTACTGGTAACTATAAAATGAGGCACGAAAAGAGTATTTTTTGGTCAAATTAATGGTGAAGCTTTTGAATAAAACCTGTCACAATTTATTTTTCATTTCTCTTTTAAAATCTGGATCTCTGGTAATTGCAAACTGGCACTACAGAATACAGATGGAGTTCTTCCCTTATAACCTTGTTCAAATTCGGAACTCACTATTTTTGCTAGCGTTATCTTTTAACTGACTATACAAACTATTATAATACCTAACTAAAACTATCAACAAACTAGAATATGACGTCGAAATATTCCTCCGCATCGCTGTCGGCTGGTAATGTACCCAAGAGACTTATTTAATTTATTGATATCGATGCAAATTAAAATACAAAAATGGAATTGGCTATAAAATAAAAATAACGCAAAAAAAAAAACAAAACGGCAAATAGTCCGTAAAGTTATTTGAAATGAGAACTCCCTCTCAACGGAAGTGGCACCGGAAGTCCTCCCCCCACATCTAAATTGGATGCGCTGTCCAGTTTTATGTTATGGGTACCCATAACTAAATATGTACATGTTTATGGACACTTTTATGGGTATATGAAACCATGGGACTTGTTTATACGATTTAATTTTGACTGAGTGTTGCCATGTAGGTAATGTGGGGAATCGTGATCTCTCTGTGTGTGCAGTGATTTAATGATTGTGAATTTGATTTTGTTTGACCGTGTTTGTATCAGAAGCTCAGTGCTTGGAAATTTAATGGCTTCCTAAGTATAATATTACCTATGTTTGGAATATTTTATTTATTTTCTCTTTTAAATGTTTTGAATACAAAATTCAGAATGCGACTCTATTACATGGCACTCAAAAATAATCATGAAAATGTGGGGTTCACCTGTACCTACCCCCTGTACCCAGGCGTGATTTTATTGAATTGAAAACTTCTTTAGGCGCGTCAGGCATTTTTGAGATGGGAAAAAACCATTGAACTCGCGCCTCTGTTACCGTAAGCGACAACGCGCGTGTTTTGTTTATAAGACGATTAAAAAAATACCCGCTTCGCATGTGTTCGGCCGTCCTCGGGTTGTACTCGGTTTTAATGTATATCCGATAATTATGTCAGTGAGTGATGGCAAAGTATTCTGTTTGTGTTTTGTTTTCACCTTTTCACTTCTGTCGGCACTCCCGGAGTGCCGCTGTTTTTGTATTTATTTAGGATCTCCAACAAAAGAGGTACATAATTATACATGACACATAAAATAAAGGGATATTACGTACCTATTAAGTAGATATGCACTCCTTCACTGTATCCTACAAGTGCACCTACTTAGGTACAGACGCCAGCACATTAAGGTACTACAATCTGTCAAATTTCTTTAATAGACTTTCAACTTTATTGCTAAAGCATAAGGTTCAAAGTTGATTGGGAAAATTTGACAGTTTCTGATAGCTTGATGTGCTGGCGTCTGTACTACCTGAGCACAATAAAACTAAGCTAACAAAGTTAAAATATTAATAATATAATAGGTAACATTTGTTTATGTTTTTGTAAGGTTCCTACTGACAATGTTCACAGTTTAAATATTAATATTATCTCTAATACAAACCTGGCCCCTCAAAGAGAGAAGTATTTCTAAGGTTGTCGTCGTTGACCCAGATCCATATTTTGCAAGAACTGTAAGATGTCGGCGAGGGGGCTGAGTGGCTGAGTGGCTGGACACCTGGCGAGAGAAACTGTAGGGCTGTTGATGTTGGGATGTACTGTCAGCAAATTAAATTAGGAACGTAGACAAAGATTTGAAGTAAATCATAATAATGTTTCAATGAAAATGCGATAACAGTTACTAACCTAGTAGGAGCTCTTTAGAAAAATAGATATAACCGTATGTAAATAGGTAATTATTCCTATAAATTTGGGTAAAGATTCAAAGATTCTATAGAAACTGGCACGAATGTATTTATACATACCTTACGTACTACATAATTTTATCCTGAAAAAATTAAACACACACCACATAACACCTCTTTAATTGTGTACCTAGTTGTTTAGAAATTGTGATGAAAATTACTTGCCTGATTTTTGAGGAAAATCCTATTCAATGCTGATACATTTTTAGCAAGCATTGATATGCTTCACATTGTTATTTATGCACATAAAATTCAAAGTCCTGACTGACTGATATATCAACGCACAGCCTAAAACGCTGGTCCTAGAGACATGAAATTTGGAGGGTGTGTTCTTTGTGAAGAGTACGTATCCACTAAGAAAGGATTTTTCGAAATTCCGACCCTAAGAGGGTGAATGGGGGACGGTGAAATTTCACGCGGACGAAGTCGCGGGCAAAAGCTAGTTCAACTTATGTAATCGTATGAAGTAGAGCAGTACACAATATAACACTCAACAATTTAATATATTCCTCTATCACCTTGACAATCTGTCGGTACCGTCGCGTCCCCAGCTTCCGGGCGGCCATCTTGTGCGCTATTACGTTTAATTACTACCTGAAATAAAGCCTTATTTGTGCCTCCGCTTGTGATACGAGTTCCTTTAACAGTCTTTATATTAGACACGGTAATTATTTCTTTCAGAAAAAGTAAATATTATTAGAAAATTTGTCCTAATAGATAATTTATTTAATTTTTGTATTTTATTGTTATTTTCAAGCTATCTATCCCGTATGTTGCACCTGCCATGTTTTGTCTCTCCATCATCCTAAGGTGGACTGGTAGTAAATGTCCGCCTTTTACGGTATTTAGAATAGAATAATCATTCTTTATTATGTATACTATATAAATTATAGACATAAATATAGAAATTTTACAAAAGGTGACATAATGGGGTGTCTTATCGCTAAAAGCAAGCTTTTAATTTTGCATAAAGTTTTAATTCTGATTGATTGATTTTACCGCTGTCTGGGCTGCAGACAGTTACTGTTGTAAAGTCAATCAATCATTTACTTATATTTAAACTTTTTTACGCTTAGTACTAATCTTCTTGTCTAGACATAGTGACATCCTATCAGCAATAACAATGAAGGATCAGTCACAAATGTATGGGACTTAATGCCGACTGTTGAGACAGGTCCACTCAAAGCTCCAAGGGCTCCTTTTTCTTCCAAAGACTTTTTCAGACACGGCCCTGCATTGTTAGTCTCACATCTTAGAAATAGTTCTGAGGAAAAGCTAAATATATAATACTATATGACCCAGACAGGTATCTAACGATGAAAGGTAGATAATAAACAATGTATAAACAACCAAATTACGAACGGATGATAATAAATAACACTATTTTGGCAACGTTCGCGGCTGAGCGTTATTTATCGTTTACAAAAACAATTTCGTTTGTACCATCACAAGCCTTTCGTTTACGCAAATATGTGATTTACTGTTAAAACCATTTTTTTGGGAATTGTTAAAGAAGCTGTAGGTACCGTGAAAGGTAGATACCAACCTACTTTTCTTTTGCTCACCCTTTTAGAGCCATGATAATGATTTGTTGATGACAGGATCTTTGAAAAATATTTTAAAATATTATCTTAAACAAAGAGCAATGGAGGTCCAGTGGTAATAGCCCCGACTTACGAGTTGCAGGTCGTGGGTTTGAGCCCAGGCAGGCGCTTATCTTTGTTTAAATAATTTTATCACCACAGCGCTAAAAACGGTAAAGGAAAACATCGTGAGGAAACCGGCATGTCCTAGAACCTAAAGTTCGAAGACATGTGACATCTACCAACCCGCAATAGTCCAACGTAGTAGATTACAGCCCACTGCCTCTCCAAGATAGGAAGACTGTGTTGCAGCAAGCGGAACAATATAGGCTGCTAAGAAACGCTGAAAAACGTACCCCGGGTTTGTAAAAGTCTGGTCAAATCTCGGAACATTAAATCTCTTGATACTTAGGTTTTTTTTTTTATTTATTAATCAAAAACAAAACATAATAATGTTGAACAAATTAAACATACTCGTACCACACAAACCATCCCGGGTTTAACAGCGGTATGGCCAGACTTGGCAACTCGGTGCAATTAGGTACATAGATAATTTTTTATTTATTTTTTCTAGATCGCACTGCAATCTATTATAGTATCTTTTTAATACCTTTGAGCAGTTCTTTGCATTTATTACATTGCAGATTTCCATAGGTAAATCATTCATATACGACGGCAGCATGCATTCCCACGTCAATAAACACAGGTCAATAAACGCACTGGTGCAAAACAGCAAATACATCTTAATTAGATTATCCGGGTGTTTAAGTTATCATGTAAGTAAATTTGTGAAAGCTTCCTTCTGAAGGACAATAATAATAGCATCCTATTGTAGTCCCACTGCAGAGAAAAAGTCTCTTCTCATGCAAAGAAGGCACGAGCATTGATCAAACACAAACTCAAAGCATTAATTTCTATTAAACTATTTACTTACTTACTTTTTTCTATTTACTTTTGAATTGTCAAGAAGTCAGTCAGTCAGAAAAAATGAAACTAGTTGCCCATTCCAAAGCGTAGTAAGGTACCTATGGAGAAGAACAGGCAAGAAACTCCATGGACACTCTTTTAAATAATTATATTATTTACAAAAATATTAGTTGCATCATTAATGTTGAATTTAATATGTGAGAACGAACGATGTAAAAAAGACGTATTCGTTAAAAGCGTCTAGAGTACAGCAAATGGTAACAAAACAACAAGCCAAAAATAAAATATTTAAAATAAGCCGAGGCAGTTAAGTGGTGACCAGCCCCAACTGACGGCGCCCGTTCACGAACAAGACGCATACATAAGCACCATTCAGCTCAACCATCACCATGCTTGTTCAAGACTGGTGGGCGATTTCAGACATAAGGCTCCTTCAAACAGGCGCGACACGACACGCGGCACAAAGGCACCGCAAGTCGCGCAACGAACGGTGCCTTTGTGTCGCGCACGATTATATCGCATGTCGCGCCTGTTTGTGAGAGCCTTTATATCCATACTAATATTATAAATTCGAAAGTAACACTGTCTGTCTGACTGTATGTTACCTTTCACGCCTAAACCACTGAACGGATTTCGATAAAATTTGGCAGAGAGGTCGATTGCATCCCGGGGAAGGACATAGGATAGATTTTATCCCGATATTCCCACGGGATCGATACTTATGCAGGTAAAACCGCGGGGCGCTGCTAGTTGACTATAAGTTCAGGTTTCGTCACGATGTTTCCTTCACCTATGTCAGTAATATCCAAGATTAACTGAGAAAATAAAAAGAGAAATAAGCATGGTAGCAAACATCTAAATGTTAACAACTCACCTCTTTAATCCAGCACAAAACTACCCAAAAACCTTATCACATCAGACCGATAACAAACAAAACAGCCGGTTCTAACCGGGTATCGACCGCGGGGCGTGTCGGATCGATCGTCACGCCTCGTGCCCACCCCACCCGGGCAGGGAGCGTCGTGAAAGTGTAACGTAAGATGAGAAGGGATGTTAGCTGTGTTTTGAGAGAGAAAAGTTGTGTGTAGTTGAGAATTTCGTACCTGGATGGGTAGAAAAGATATGCTTGTAAAATAAATAATGATAACAAAAATCGCTAAGAAGGACTGTTTTGATGTTTTCCCAAAGTGCTTATGAATATCGCATAGGTGCTTTCAGAATAACTACAGAGTTAATCTTAATAAATTGAAATCAACCAATGAGGTGATCATAACTATTAAAGTTCTGTTTATATGCATACACTAGCTTTTGCCCGCGACTTCGTCCGCGTGATATTTCACCCTCCCCCATTTATCCTCTTAGGGGTGGAATTTCGAAAAACCCTTTCTTAGTGGATACCTGCTGATCTCCTAATTATTATTAAAGTTTTACCTAGATTCTAGGTACCTACCCACACTTTGATACGGCGTAAAACGTTTTGGTTGATTTGCAATTATTTTTTTCTTATTTATAATGAAATGTTTCATTATGCAGTCGTGTTTTGGATGCTAAACACACTACTACCCCAAAAGTACTAAAGAATTATCTGCCTAACCCTTCTAAGATAACGGGCGTGATGTTTTATTTATTTATGTGTTCTTTCAGCCCTTTTGCACAGAAAAATAAAATAAAACAGTGGCACTCCAGGAGTGCCGACAGAAGTGAAAACTTGAACAATTACGTGTGTATTTTTTTTAATCGTCTTATAAACAAAACACAAACAGAATACTTTGCCATCACTCACTGCCATATCGGATATACATTAAAACCGAGTACATCCTGAGGACAGCCGAACACATCCGAATGTAGCGCGGTGTCGGTTACGGTAACAGTGTCGCGAGTTCAATGGTTATTTCCCATCTCAAAAAATGCCTAACGCGCCTAAAGAACTTTTCACTTCATAAATCATTATAACAAATCAAAATCAGAAACTCCATCATTACAATAATTCTACGTCAGCATCTCCAGAACTAACCCAAGCATTCCATCGTATATGCCCAAGTCCACTAAGCATGAAACGGTTACATCACGTCACTGAGCCGCAACCATCGATCGGTCCGGTCCACGCCCGGTACGCCCGATACGCCCGGATACGCCCGGGTACGCCGGGTACGCCCGGGTAGCGAGTCGATACCCGGTTCACGGCCGTGCCTCATCAATAATGTACGCCTTTGTATTGAAGATTTGACGGTATGTTGGGGAAATATTT
The DNA here is from genome assembly GCA_927399505.1 of Luperina testacea. NCBI lineage: Eukaryota > Metazoa > Arthropoda > Insecta > Lepidoptera > Noctuidae > Luperina > Luperina testacea. Next base: position 2,263,853 of record OV656780.1, read on the forward strand.
GATATGATATGTAGTTAGTTGTAGGGGTTTGAATTGTAGCGAGGTTTGGCTACGTTGCAGATTCTATTTCAAACAAAGACTTTGTTTTAATTCACAACCAATACTTACAAACTCAAACAGTCAGGGAAGATAGCGTATGCAGATTTGTAACAATATCTTTTTACGAGTGTGGATGCTGGAGTTAAGACTGGTAGCATATCCAATCTTCGGTGAATGGTATCGCTAGATAGGTTAGAACTTCGAATAAAATGTGGTTACAAATTATGTAGATTTATTTCCATTTGATTAGTACTAGCACTATGATATTATAACTACTAGGTATACCCTACCATACCCTAGAACGGAATAAAAAGAACTATACCCTAGAACGAAACCTAATATACCCTATACTATACTATACCCTATAACCTACTATACCCTAGAACGAAATAAAAAGAACTCCAAACTTACCAATTCTACTGTAAATCCGAAGATTGAGTTTTACTACTTCAAAGTCCATAAAGTGTGTTTTTCAGCCAGGAATCTCTTAGTAGGAATACCAAAATTTCGCATTGTGATAGCTACAACTAGCCTCACTCCGATTTACAGGTGACTGAAAACCGTTTCAGGCAATATGGTGAACTTTGATCCCACGCTTATGGCAATGTATATTTAAAGCGTTTCGTTTTAAGTGATTTTAATATAGTTTACGTTTTTCTGTCATGCAATAATCACTATGTACTTCACTTTGAAAATCCAACCCCAAAGATAGAGGCAAATGCCACCGTACAATATATTCTTGTGCAATTTATTATTAATAAATAAATTTCAAATCTGATTACTGCTGCACGTTGTTCCTGACTCTTCTATACTATAATATTATAAAGAAGTAAAGTTTGTAAGTTTATATGTAGGGGGTAATCTCTGGAACTACCAGTCGGGTTTGAAAAAATCTTTTTGTATTTGATAGCCCAATTCTTGAGGAAGGCTATAGGCTATTTAGCATCACGCTATGACCCTTGGGAGCCGAGCAAAATGAAAAAAAGTCAGAAAGAACGCTAAGCAAAAACGAAGTAATAGCGCGAGCAGGCGATGAGATGCGAAGGGGTGGGTCGGAGGAACGAGAAATTTCACGCGGACGAAGTCGCGGGCAAAAGCAAGTCTAAGGATAAAGTTAACTAATGTTCTGTTTTCTTTCCCCAGGTCACGGCGGAGTAAACCAACTAGGCGGAGTATTTGTAAACGGGCGACCACTTCCAGACGTGGTGCGGCAAAGAATAGTCGAACTGGCGCACTCCGGAGTGAGACCGTGCGACATCAGCCGACAGCTGCGGGTGTCGCACGGCTGCGTCTCTAAGATACTGTCGAGGTGAGTACGATTGAAGATTGTAAGACTTTTTATGTGTTGGTTAGGTTAGCGGTTTTGCGAGAAAATTGGGTCTTTTGGTCCTGGTAACGTAAAATGCTGAGAGATTGTCATATTGTTGGCTATTGTTGCCTTCATGGGTAAGACTGGCACAGGAGCATGAGGATTGATGGAAGCAAAGAGATGCCTATGTCCAACAGTGAGAAAAGTTGGCCTGTAAATGATGATTTTAGTGAAGGTATGACTGTTGAGGAGAGGTTTCTGCTGATTGCTGGGAGGTATTCAAGTGCATCCGGTTAGACTGGAAGCGTATCCAACATGGTTGGTGGGATGGGAAAAGGTTAGGCAGATGATGATATTGAGTAGAGATCCAGTAGCTTTTCATTGATGTTTCCAACTATCCAAAAGTACCTACCCAATGTCTTGTCCAGAGAGCCGGTCTAAATTAATTTGTCTCATTACTCTTTATATAAATATGACCCTCAAATATCCATTCAGTGAAACAGTGAAAAGACGGCAATTATAAATTAAAATCACAATAATATTATAAAGGCGAAAGTTTGTGAGTGTGTGTGTCTATATGTTTGTTACTTCTTTACGCCCAAACGGCTGGTCCAATTTTGATAAAATTTTGTATAGAGGTAGCTGAAACCCTAGAATAACATATAGGCTACTTTTTATCTCGATATTTCCACGGGATCGAAACTTATGCAGGTGAAACCGCGGGGCACAGCTAGTGATTCATAAACCACCAAAAAGTCAGAAATCCCTTCAAAACGAAGCTCCAGGAATAACACAACACAAACTCACTCCCAAAGCTTTATAAATCTCATACCTACCGTCCTTTAATTACGACGTGTATTAACCCCACCCACACTCACACACACACACATGATGAAGGTGTCTGTGTGTGTGCCCCCGTTCCGCGCAATAACTCCGGCGTGCGCGCAGGTCCTACAGCCACTAGACAATACGCTTATGTCATTTTCTTTTGTTTCGGTTTGCTCTAACTAGCCGCGGTGGGGTACCGTTGGGTAATTGTAAAACCGTCAGAGTTTTTTGGAAGATTTATTATGTAGAAGAAAATCATTAAACAAGTTGCTAAATAGGAATCTCATTGTAATAGTTCAGAGTTTTTTTTGACGGCAAAATTGTTGATTATAAAGAAAAGAAAGAAAGAAAAATATTATGGTGTTCATTGACTGACTATGTGGTGATTTGCTTAAAAGAAATAAGCTCGAATCGGCTTCGTCCAGTCAACTAAGCCTATCGCAGTCCACTGCTGGACATAGGCTTCTCCCAGACTCCAGCACAGCACCCTGTCCTCCGCCTTCCGCATCCAGTCTACCCCAGCCACCTTCTTTAGGTCATCCAGTATGACAATTTATAAGAAACCAATCCAAGTTATAATTGTTCCGGACAACTGACAAGTGCTATATTGAATGACCTGTCGTACTTGACTGTGCTGCTGGGGAGTTTGTTGCGCCATCGCCACTTCTTCTCCCCAGCTAAAGCACAGCAAGTGGTGAAGCACGGTCGGTTTGGGGAACTGTCTTAAGCAATTCTGACGTTAGAAAATTCCTGATGAGAATCAGGAATTTTCTAACGTCAGAATTGCAGAAGTGTTTCGTTTTAAGGTTTCGTTTTAAGGTTTCTAAATCAATAGTCATTTATTCAAATTAGGCTGAGAAGCCTAATTTGAATAAATGACTATTGATTTAGAAACCTTAAAACGAAACACTTCCGAAAAATTATGACTTCTGGTTAGTGTAGCCTGGTTTGGTAGCAAATCTCTACAAAGTCAAACTTCTATTTTATTTCCTTTATCGTTTAGCTGATGCAAAAAGAGATAAAAAATTGAACACAGTAAAGATATCGTAAATAATGTTTAAACAATTCAGTCTTAGAATTTTCTTAGTAGAATGTAATACGGAACCATTGCCCATTTAATATCATATCACTGAGTATATCTTTGAGCCACATCTAATTGGCGTATTTATAACTAGCAGGTATCTTTACTTCGAATGATGATTGTGATTCCGTTACTAAAAAACACAATTTATATGACGGAACTTACCTTATGATTTAGTACGAAATTAAAGAAATAATATGAGTGTAATTGACGTTGATATTTTTTCAAAATGATAGGAAATATAGAGGATTTTTATGTTAAAAACTCAGTTTTTCGTAATCCACTGCTGGATGACGGCCCAAGGTGTGCCACACCACTCGCTTCTCCGCCTTTCACACCAAATCTATCCCCACTGCCTTTTGACAGGTATGTAGTCGGTCCTTCTAACTGGGGGACGCCTCACTCTATGCTTGCAATACACGGTTTCCACTCCAGGACTCGTCTGCTCCTAGGACTGTCGTTTCTTCAACGAAAATGGCTGGGCCATTGCCACATTACCTTGCTGATTTTTTTTTTACTGGGGAAATTCTCATGGATACCCCGTCTGGGGAGGTCGGGAGCTTATGCCGTCTACCGAGTAAAACTCCACTATTTTTTCTACTACCATAAGTGGGGGGTCCGGAAGATGGTACATTCGCCGCATTATGCTACAACTCTACAAGCTGGAAAGCTTGCGGAGTCAGCATAGTGAACTAATGACACCCCTGTATGGAGTCAGCGGTCATAATCCAGCCGAACTATTTTATAGAAATCTCTCCGTGAAATCTTGATAAAACGAACTTGCAGTGAGCTGTTATTCCACCTATAGTGCCAACGGAATAAACCGGCAGATACTACGTTATGAAGCCATCAGTAATCCAAAGTGTAATTAACTGTCTAGCCTTTTTCCAACTATATTGAGTCGACTGCCAGTCTTACCGGATGCAACTGAACACCAGGATTTTACATAGCTCGACTGCGATGTATATCAAACGTAAAACTACTTTTATCAATCATATATTTTTTTATTTCTCTCTCACATAAACGATCATACCATTTCTAATCCGAAAGTAGTAAAAACCAGTTAATTATAACCGTCAGTTAAAGAGTTCTAGTTAAAACTAATTATTTAAACTTAACAACGTAACAGCTGAGTTAAACGCTCATCATTTGTGGTTAACCGAAGTTAAACAGCGCAGCTCTGCCGGTTAACTGTACCAGTTAATTTGTGCTTAGTTAAATATAATGGGTGTATTATTTAACTAGTGTTTATGCTTGTTTAGTGTGTTGTAGTTGTTGATTAAGTATAGGTTGTAAGTTTGACGCGGCTGTCAGAAGAAGCTAAAGAGATGTAGCTAAACGTCTACTGAAAAAAAGCACAATTTTTTTTGGCTGTCTTCTGACAACGTCAATTTTAGGTTGGTATTATACTGCTGACCATTGTCATGACACAATCCTTCAGTGACATTTTAATACTCACAGTGCACAAGCGTCAGATTAGGTCAGAAACCCTCTGGAAACCCAGATCCTTCACAAAAGTTCTCAATAGGCCAGCAGATGTAACCAACTTCTGGATGGAAGTGGGCTGGTTAGAATAACAACCGACGTCGGCCACCATGGCCTACGCGCATTCCACTTGAAGAAACCAAACCTTCTAATATAGAACATAGAAAACACGCAGGACATTAATTATTTTAAGACTGGCTGATTTTTTCATCATAACTTTTATTCGAGGAATAAAATTGACATTTGACAGTTTTTGTATGAAAAACTGTCATAATTTCAAAATTATTCCTCGATAAAATTTATCAGATGATTTTCTGCAAATGCCGATTCAGTAAACTCGGGATGCTTCGTGTATTATAATTGTTTGGTATACATAATTGGCAGCACGTTGAGTGTAAAAATATGAATATTCATCAAAGCAAAAAAAAATCTTAACAAAATGCCCTTTCAATAAGAAAAACATGAACTCTCACATCTATTTACATTAAAATTCAAATCGAAAATCCGCCATTATGTTTTAAATCCCGCAATGGTCGTACAACAGTCCCCGCCATTATTCGAGATACAAGTACAGATGATTTGACGATATTATATCGATATAACTGACAATGACGAGAATGGAGCGCCGGGACTCGAGCTGACCATTGTCCGATTTAAATTGAAAACTGCGAACAGTGATGGGATGTGCAGGAATTTTCGCGGGATGTTACGGGATTTTTTTGTCCCGGGTTTTGGGTGAGTAAAAGTTTGTGCTACATTTTGAACTGCTTTTTGAGTCTACCGACATCATACGTCTTAAAAAAATTTAATTATCGGCTATAATCACAGTAAAAAAATCACGATCTAGTCCAATTATTTGGAGTAAATATTCCTTTGTTTCCAGATTTAAACTCAACCATTCTAAAGTTATTGAGGGCAGATTTTCCCAAAGTCAGATATCTTTTATGCGTGGAATAAAATTGACGCCAAAATTGACGACAGTTCTATTAAGGAAAATTCAAAATTTATTCTCAGGAAAGACTTATTCTATTATAGGTATAAAAGTTTATTGAAATCGACCTAAATAAAATATCCTCATCGTCCCATTAAAAATCACCCAGTCATGTCTACATCCAAGCACTTTCACACATCAGCATATTTCTGCTCAACAAATCAATCGATACATCCCGGTCTGCCCATCTCTAGTCCCGGGAGACACCCAATCGGCTCGCGTCGAACACTCGCTTTTCAATTTATCCCACTAGTACAATTGAGCCCTATGTTTTGTTTTCAACCCCCCAGCCCCCCAGCCCCCCAGCGGGTTCATTTTTGTCTTAATGACAACGTTTCTGTTTTCGTGTTGCTGTACTGGGATTTAAAGAATGTTCTTTGTGGTTGAAAGGGCGATGGCAGACTTGTTTTTGATAAAAGAAAATGGGTTAGTTAGTCCTTTTCTCCCATTGTGGAAGCTGTACAAAATCTCTTCTCTCTGTAAGAGGTAGTGGGCCATAACCTAAAATACCTCTTGCCATAATCAAAATATGTATTATTCAGACAGGATTTTTAATAGCGTGGTTAACGCCCTGTCACCGGACGCTTCATTTGTTATGAAGGCCTTTCATATTTTTTTTGTCTGTAAGTGACTTACAAATGTATTCGAATGTCCAGTAAATACAGGACACAGAATTTATAACAGTCTTGTTTAAAGCACATTGTACTGGGTCGCCACGGTCTGCGGCGCATCGATGCGCACGCGCATATACAGCGCCACAGCGATGCGTGTGAGTTATACCGCACTGGGGAAGTTCTTTTACTTATTATACGGAAACACTATGACTGACGTTGTGAATGCGTGATTTATTATGTGTGTGGTTGAAGAAAAAATAAAGTGCACTATCAGTTTAATTAGAAAACTGTTGTATTTTATTTTATCTGTGATTTTGATTGACAGATATCGTCTTTTTGCGTTATCAGATTATAGCCTTTTTATAATCGTTAGCACTATGAGAACATTATAATTCATATAATAATATCCGCCGAGCCGTACCCCTCATAACTTTACAGTGTGTACTTGCTCCCTTTCCAAGGACTGTTTTACTAATTAGAAACGTCAAAGCAAATTAAAATTTCCAAAACCCTCCAAATATATTTTTATTATTTTTTTTTGTTTTTATATAAAAATACTAAGACCACAATCTCCAAATAAATGACCTAAAACTCAAAACAAACATAATTACAATTATTTCATAAAATAAATCAACGCACGCTCGCAAACGGAAGCGGCGTCACGCTTTCTGCGCCGACGCAGACCGATGTAAAAACTGACTAATTATTAAACAGATACAGGACTGTATAGCACTTTCATAACGCTCTTCTTGTGTAGCGCGCTGGTTTTATATTATGGGAACAGCAGAAATGTAGGTTGTAAAAAGAATATTTTCAGTTGAAAACGTAGAAACTACACTGATTATAAGTTTGGATACATTTTGACTCCAGTTAAAATGTATGTAACCTACATTTGTAATGTGATGTAATCTATGTAATGTACTTATGTAATGTAACCCATATTACATTCGTAAAGTAATTTCTCAATTATGTCGTCTCCTTACACCAAGTTTTCAATTTTCAATTCCATGTAATAACGACATATTAAAATTAGCCGTCTTGAAAGTTTTTAAATACGTAAATTGGTTTCCAGGTCTAAAACGGCAGCTCTTACATTTGCCAAACAAAACTACAACAAGGACAGAAATACGTCATAGAAAACTTCTATCGAATAAAACTAATAACTCGCAAAATTCCAACCAATAATCATTTTCACATTAGCTTACAATCGAACACTATACTTAAACCAACCGCTATAAGCCGCTAAAGCCACTCAAAGCTCCTGTAAGCCACACTAAGTCCCATATAAGCCTATTAGCCAGCGCCCTATGCTGGCCTGGTATCTTGATTGCCAATATGTTCGACATTGTATGAACGACAAATTGGTTATATATCGTAATATAGAATAGCGATATTGATTTCAATTTAAGTTAGATAGATAGATAGATAAAACGTTTATTTAGTGCAACAAAAGACACAATACTGGTATTAAAAACATCAAAAAAGGTGAAAAAAAAAATTTAAAATAACAAAGATTAAAAAGATAAATTGAGCCATAGACACCTAGCTCATAAACATTGAGTTGATGTTGCATGGTAAAGCGGTAGACAAAGATAATATTTGTTGCGTTTTAAAGATTTAAACATGTAAGTTATTAACATAAAGGATGGGATTCCCAGCTAAAAACATGGCTAGTATTTTTCGGATTTTTGGGCAGTTCTGGTATATTATATGGTTTTTAAACTTAAAGTTGTTGAGGTCAAATACTAACTGGTAGGTACATTGGACGCAGCTGGTATCCGATTAGATTGGAAGCCGATTCCAACAAAATAGGGAAAAATCTAGGCTAGGATGACGATAATGTCGGTTCTTCTCTTTTGAAACATTCCATTTTCTGGTTTATTTTAAAATTCATTATTGGCATTTTGATTATTTGTGTTTTGCGGGCCCTATCAGAATATCAGCGCTGCAACATTTATTTTTTAAATGCCGTATAGCATCAAAGACATTAAATTATACTACATATATTTAATCTCTTTGTATAGCATCATGCTGCGATAGAGCCTTTTGGCCTCGTATAGGACTTTCTGTTTCATTTTCCTTTTGTTACTTTTTTTATATAACTTGGATTTTTATTTTGCTGTGTTTAGTTTAGTTTGTGATCTTCCTGTACGAGTCGCAATAAATACGTTTTCTTTCTTTCTTTCCTTCTTTAATCATTATGAAAGACAATCCATGTAGTAACAAAACCGATTTCGACCTTTAATAAAAACTCACTTTAATAAAAAATTGGTCAACAATAAAAAGGCCCTGCAAGTGCACAATCACCAAAGTACAGTTTTACATTTTGTCAAATTTACCTACAACCCTGCCGACCCCAGCCCAGGGGTAGCGTTACGATAATGTTAGCGATCCCCCATGGATCACGAGCACCCTTGTTTTCGGCAATACGAGGGTAGTCGTGTAGAGAAGTGTTACGGTTTAAAATTTAACACTGATTTTTAGATAATGTTTTAGTTTTAGTTAAGAAAGAAATTAATAAAAAATAGATATAAAAAAATATTGAATGGTGTGTGTGTGTGTGTGTGTGAGAAAAGTTTCGGAAGAAGTTCTCGTTTGAAATAGTTGAATAATGATTAACTTGAAATAAAACTTGGACATGGGCAATGAGAATAAAGACTAATTCCATTCAGTTTAGCTATTCTGCTTGAAGTTAAAAGAGGTTCTTATGCCTAACAAACAGCTTTAAAGTTTTTAGCCCTGTCTGGAGCCCTTAACTTATTGAGGCACTCACAGCCCGGTCAAGCAGCCGAAAACGTTCTAGGTTTACCTGCTAGACGCCATTTATAAAATAAAACTTAACAAATACATTAGCTCATCAAAATTGCTCTAAAACTTTTTTTGCTCGATGCGTTTTTACCTATACTATCGAAAAACATCACCTCTCCACCATCTGTGAAATTTTACAACCGTTCGACAAAAATAACACCCACTCTCAAATACTTCTCTGCCCAACTGTACTTGAAAGTACCACTCACTTAGGGTGTGATCGCACTCGTAATTGACTTATCACGACGATTGTAATGCTCCACAATGCTGTGTGTACGCACCCTTACAATAAATTGTTTAAGTGCGGTAGTCGCCGATAATCTTATTTTTTTAAGTAATCTTGTCATTATCTTTGTAGATCGGTGGAAGTGATAAGGAAAAATGACGTACCTACATATTATTTGCTCTTAAAAATGAGTTGAAAATTTTTCGTTTTTTTTATCGTCTATAGTACTTTTCCTAGTTTGTTGTTAGGAGATGGCAAACTTACAGCACCCATTCTGAACAAAATAAATAACCTGTAAAAGTAATGGACGTTGATGTCCTGAAAAATATTGCGAGTGTATTTGACGATGGTTCTTAATACATTGTCTGGTACAACAGGTCTATCAATTACTTTCATGTAGGATTGGATGTGTTATATCAAATTGTTGAAGAAATATAAGATACTAGCTTCTGCCCACGACTTCCTCCGCGTGAAATTTCACCCTCCCTCCATTCAACCTCTTAGGGGTGGAATTTCGAAAAACCCTTTCTTAGTGGATACCTAATTTCCACAAAGGACACCCACCAAATTTTATGTAGAGACATAAAATACCGATCCCGATCCCGATTCTGGTCCTAGAGAGGACCAGCGGTTTAGGCTGTGCGTTGATATATCAGTCAGTCAGGACTTTGATTTTTATATATGTAGGTATATAAGATGAATGTATCCGAACTAACGGAATATGGCAATACAGGATGAATGAAAGGAAAACGCAGTGGAGGATGATCGAACCGCAAAAAGAAAAGATGTTGCACGCTAAAAATATAAGATTGTATATTTATTAAGCTGCATATAACGTTTACCTACATTCAAACTATTGTTTTAAATCTACGAATCCTACATACATTTAGTTTTAATTGTTCTATAATACTTAAAAATTAAATAATCCAGTGTCCAAATTGCATTCAAATATTACAAGCAAAACTCTCTCATAAAAGACCATTCGTACTAAAAGACCAAAAAATCACACCATATTGCTGCTGATACTCAAACAATAATAACCAAGTGTCCCTTCATCATAGTACCATCACGCCCCCTGTCCTAAGGGACTTGGCATTAGCAGAAGATAATTAAATTCGTCGAACAAAATAACAGGATGGTATTATGACAATTGGATTTAAGTTGGACCCCTGAAGGGTGGAGCTGCCCTTTTGTCGGCAATTTTTGATTGAGTTTTTAGTGATATGGAGTTATGGTAGCTAGTTTTGTTTTTCTTATGTATATGCTATACTAGCTGACCCGGAGAACTTCGTACCGCCTAAGAATGTTTTATTTCCGTGAATTTTTCTCATGTTTTAATAGTTATTCTGCTATTCGGGGCGGAAACAAATCCTACAAATCAAAGATCATAAAAATCGGTCCAGCCGTTCTTGAGTTGTAATTATAAATGTTGTTACTAACCTGACTTTGTTTTGTTTATATAGATTACTGTAAAGTTTCATCAAAATCCGTTCAGTAGTTTTTGTGTGTAAGAGTAACATCCATCCATCGATCCTCACAAACTTTCGCGTTTATAATATTAGTAGGAACTAGCAAGTAGGATTAATGAGAGAATAGTCTGATAGAAGGGATATGTAAAAAGTGCCCTATGTCCACGAATGAGATGACAGCTCTCATTTATGACCATGGTGATGATTTTAAAGAGTCAGGGTTTAAATTTCTATACAAAACCACCACATTGATCGAGTCAACATACTAATAATATTAGTAGCTTTTGTGATTAAATATTATAATTTTGTCAAACAGCCGCTTCAAACTTAAGGCTCCTACAAACAGGCGCGACACGCGATATAATCGCGCGCGACACAAAGGCACCGCTCGTTGCGCGACTTTTTTTATCGTGGAGAAATGCTCATGCATACTGCACTACCACGGGGAGATAGCGGTGCCTTTGTGTCGCGTGTCGTGTCGCGCCTGTTTGAAGGAGCCTTTAGCGTCAAACAGTTCAACAATCTTTTATATGGCACCGTGATGAGTAAAACGTATTTTTTTTGAAGAGATGACGCTTTCTCATCAAGTCTCTATACCTATGACTTACCTGCAATCTTGTTTATATCCAACCCAGAACCAAAAATATCGTCATCTTGAATCAGTTAGATCGTGGAAAAAAAGCTTTACTTCATTATAATAATTTCTAACCCCAAATCTCTTCCCCAGGTACTATGAGACAGGCAGTTTCAAGGCTGGCGTGATCGGCGGCTCCAAGCCGAAAGTCGCCACGCCACCTGTGGTGGACGCCATCGCGGCATACAAGAGAGAGAACCCGACGATGTTCGCGTGGGAGATCCGGGACAGACTCCTGAGCGAGGGGATCTGCAGCCAGGATAACGTGCCTTCCGTGTCCAGTATTAATAGGTAAGGGAATTGTATTATTTAACTGCGACGTGTGATTTATAATTTTGTATATCACCTTCTTTTCTTCCGAAGGGAGAGGTCTGTGGCTATATAATAACAGCCCCCCAGGTCAAGCGAACAGGTTAAGCTACGCTTGCCGCGGTTGGTCTGTGGATGGGTCTATACATACCGAGACCCCTCCATGTCTCGGAAAGCCCGTTAAGCGGTTGGTCCCGGCTGTCATTCGTGGATCTTTGACAGTCGTTACGGGTAGTCAGAAGCCCGAAAGTCTGACAACCAGTCTTACCAAGGAGTGTCGTATTACCCAGTAACTGGGTTGTGGAGGTCAGATATCCAGTTGCTCCATGTAAAATACTGGTATTCAGCTGCATCCGGTTAGACTGGAAGCCGACCCCAACATAGTTGGGAAAACGCTGGACAGATGATGACCATCCTCTCTTGTGTCGGCAGTAACTATGTAACTTGAGAATAATAGCTCAGACCATGTTAAAATGATGAGCCAGCCAGCACGGCTAACTGCCTAGGTTGGCTAAGAATTAGCTTAGGTACAGACGCCAGCACATCAAGTTACTACAATCTGTCAAATTTCTTTAATAGATTTTAAACTTTATCGCTAGAGCATAAGGTTCAAAGTTGATTGGGAAAATTTGACAGTTACGGGTAGCTTGATGTGCTGCCGTCTGTACTTACTTTTGTATCAACACTGAATTCGATTGGGCTTTTCATCATCATCATCATATCAGCCGAAACACGTCCACTGCTGGACATAGGCCTCCCCCAAGCACCTCCACTTCGACCGGTTCTGTGCTTCACGCTTCCAACGGGGCTCTTGACTCTTGATTGGGCTCTTGAGATACTCAAATTAAGTGTCAAATTTTTGCCACGAAGGTGCAGGTTTCCACGTTTTAAAGACTTCATGGAAAACGCATTTAGTTTATTGGGTATGCTATGAAAAATTCTTGAACCTTTTTGCATCAATTGGTTTCTAAGTAGGTACGTTGGTGCTAGGAGTTTAATTGCGATTATTACGTGAATATTAATTGTATACTGTCATCGTCAAAACATATCAGAAAATAAGATTCAGATGATAAACAGAATAAGTCTATTCAAAGAATGTATAGAAGTTATACGGGAGACAGTTACGAAACCCTACCTAAACATACTGAACTAACTCTTAACCACAAAACAATAGTTTTTTATGGATTCTACTTACCTCGAATGTAGCAAGAATAACAATGATGTTAAAATGTTACAACTAAGAAAAGATCCCTTTCTCTGAAAGTTTTCCGAACAAATTTTCCTTCGTATTGTAATTTGAACTCTAACTTGTATAGGTTATGGTGGAGTTTGGTTTGTGAGGTGAAGTCAAGCAGAAAAAGAGTTTTTGTGGCCATGAAATTATTATGGTGTATTTTGGGCCTGTGAAGAATGTTATAGAAAAAACTAAAAAATCTTTTAGTTTTGTATTTTTTTTAAATTAATTACAAAAATGTTACTAATAATATGTCAAATGTTTATGAAATAATATTTAATGTGCAGTTCATCAAAAATCGATTAACTTCTAAGATAAAACAAAAAGCTGCGCCCAACGTGGGGCTCGAACCCACGACCCTGAGATTAAGAGTCTCATGCTCTACCGACTGAGCTAGCCGGGCTGTGATACTTCTGTGGAAAATTATCTCCACAATCGATATATTTAGTATTTTATTAAATACAAAACCCATCGAAAGGTGATAAAATATGTTTGAACGAGATAAATTAATGTATTTTTAGATAATTTCAAGGTCCCAAGCATCATAATTATTTCGATAGCTAAAAACCGAAAACTATGTGTGAATTTGATATGAAATAAGTAACTAAATTAAATCGTTGGATTACAAATATAGATGGGAGTAGAGACTATATTAGACCCAGGAACTTGAGATAATTTTCAAGTTATGGAACAACAAAATGAATGTCATACGTACCAAAGTTCAAATTCTATTGCAACCAAAGACTTATTAGATTTTTTTGTTACAAAAATCAACTTAGAATACATTGTTCTAAAGTAGATAACTAATCGAGTGCCGATGGAATGTAAATTATCTGACATTATGAACACTGCTATAATAATTTATTTTAGAATTCTTATGAACACTTTTACATTTATTTAGACCACTAAAAATTTTGGAGACAAAAAATAACGATCTTTGGTACTGTCAACCGCATAAAAGTGGTACTGGCAACAATTGCACTACGAAAATCATTCTTACTGCTACGACATAAAGGCGCTGTCAATTTCAAATTGGCGCCACTAATGTTTGGTTGACTTTACTTGTTTTTTTTTTAGAGTTGGTGTGCTTTGTATTTTCTTTCTTGCTTCTAAAGAAATGACAAATAAAATAAAAGTATCACAAAAGAAAATTTTTACAACAGCTTTCTCAACTCGCACTTTTCATGGCCCATCAAGGGGTTGCGTGACCAGAGCCGGAAACGACTCAGATGGGGGCGCAAAGATGGCGTACCGGAAGTAGAGACACGTGCTCTCGCGCTCCGGACGTCCTAGCTGCCATTGAATTATTATTCACATATAACGTAGAGATGCTCTATGCGTAGAGACGATCCATAGAGATCGCCGCTCTATATTTTTGGTAGAGTTTTCTTGTCTATGATTGGTTATGGATGCTGTATCCGGTACAAGAGTTCTCGATTTGTATTGTTGGTTAGATTTGAAATATTAATGGCTATCATTCAATAGGTATTAATAAATTAGCTATTGACAGTGACAATAATGTTCTTTTATGAATGATTGCTTTGTATTTTAAAGCAATTACCTACTTCTGAGAAAAAGTCTCAACAATTAGTAGCCATCTGCACCCGCTATTTGAAAGTAAGAACGAAAAATTGTTTATTCTGCACAAAAAAAAAACACAATTAAAAAAAAAGACAAAATTCACACGTATAGACGCCAGCACATCGAGCTACCTGAAACTGTCAAATTTTCCCAATCAACTTTGATCCTTATGCTTTAGCGATAAAGTTGAAAATCTATTATAGGAATTTTACAGATTGTAGTAGCTTGATGTGCTGCCGTCTTTACAAAGTAGCCAAAAGCCTCGTATTCAAGAATTACTGGAGTCTGACTTTATTGGTCAGTGTGTACGTAGTTGTCAAGTCATCAAGCCAAAATTGTCTGAGATGTCGCCTATCTTCAGGCACGTATTAAGGCTCCTTCAAACAGGCGCGACACGACACGCGACACAAAGGCACCGCAAGTCGCGCAACGAGCGGTGCCTTTGTGTCGGAGGGTATAAAACCTTACATACTACTTTTGCTTCGTTTACGTTCATACATCTGGTCATACACGCACACCAGTTGAGAAAATGTGCAGCAATTGCGAACAATTCGTAATTTACAATATTTATAAGCAGTCTAGTACGACTTTACATCCAAAGTGAGATTCATTACTCATTTCAACAACGAAACCCACATTAAAACATCATCCGTTCAACTAACCATAAAATTGCCACACTACAAACATTTTCATCAATCAACAGATAAACAAATAAAGATAACTCACCCTAAATTAATAAACGGTAGCATCACAGATCAAATAAAAAGATTATCAAGTTGACATGCTAATAACCGGGAATTGATAAAACTCCCCATAATCTAGGGAGTTTTATCTTATCTGGCAACACGCAATTAGCCGCGGATTTAAGCTGGCAACTCTTGAGCTCAAGTGTTTTCCGGATATATCTTTTAATATTCATTTCCACGATAATATTAGAATGTTATGAAAAATATGTGGTGTAAAATTATTATTTTTGTACGATATTAAACTAACCAATATTGTTAAATAATTTAGTTACTCCAATTAATTGTAATTTGCAATTTGCATAGATATTAAGTAGTAATGGATAGCCAAAGTAGGATCGTTACACGACCAGCATTTAGTACACAATTACTGGTTCTTTAAGAAGGTCTGGCCTAGAAGCAAATTTGCCTACAAGTTTTAGGGAGAAGAAGGTCCCTTGTCATATTTTAGCTTCAACACTTAGTTATACAAACTATGCTTCGATATTGGTTATTCGATCGATAGGATTTTTTTAAATCTATCACGTTAAAAATACTGTATGTCTAGACATCAAATTAAAAAGGTCACACGTCTTAAAATACTTCACCATACTAGCGAATGTCTAGTTTCTCGAAGCAAATGTCTTTTCAAATTCAAAGTGATATCTTTAACAGCCTAATTTGTCTCTAATCTCAATAATAAACTCTCTGCTCGTTGGTCTATCAAAATGTACTCTAAGTGCAGGACCTAGTGGGGTGCAATAGGACCATTATTGAACAATAAGCCACGGTTATTGATATCAATATACTTCAGAGGGGAGAATCAAATCGTATTACTTTGAATTTGTACCTCGGCCATAGACTAAGCATTGCCATACAACGTAGCAATGCCGCCAGTCTCTTGGGTTCCAGTCGACAGCGATGCGGAGGAATCTTTCGATGCAATATTTTAGTTTTTTAATAATTTTAGTTGATTAGTGGAAAATTTTGCAGTTGAAAATTATTGGTGTAATGTATTTTTTATTCGAGCACATTAAATATGTTTTGTAGGTGAAAGAAAGCATTTATAAATCTTCAAATTTTGCTTTAATAGTAGGTATCTAGATATTGGGGAATAAAAACAATATGCATTGACATTTGTGTCACAGAAAAGCTAAAAAATCCATCAAGTCAACTCAGGATTAAGTATCAGTTGTCCCTTAACGAATAAATACTGTATCACCACTAAATGTAAAAATAATGTCATAGATGTAGACGCATATGACGCAAAATGTTGTGCTTCAGCGCAAAATTTTGCTAGCAAATCATAATGCTTCACTGTCAGTGCTAGTAAATAACTGCACCACAACCAAATCAAATTAAAAACCCGAAATTCCATAATCATAACACATCAGATGTAATCAAAAGTGAAAAATACCAAAACACAAGAGTCAATTTTAAAGCCATCCCTTCGCAATACGAGGGTGATTCCCACTCCCGGCACGCTCCGACACACGGCCGGCACGAGACCGGCACGGATGCAACACGGCACGTGATCGTAATGTAGCAGTGACGGAACTCGGAATAGACCGCATGCGACCCAATGGTGACCATTTGAGTGGAAGTGAGAAGTATTGGGAAAAGTGTTTAGATGTTATTTAGGGTGATTATTTTTGAGAGTGAGCAATCACTTAGGTATTTAATGTTTATTTGACTGTCATGATAAGATTAGAACTGCATTTTTTTTAATGTACGATTATTGTTTTTATGATTATAATTTAGATAAACCCTTGGTCTTAACGGGCGCCGTCAGTTGGGGCTGGTCATCACTTAGCTGCCTCGGCTTATTTTTAATTATTTTTGGATTGTAGTTTCTTAAGTACTATTTGTTGTACTCTGGACGCTTTTAACACGTACGTCTTTCTTAATTTTTTACATCGTTTTCACATTATATAATTTCAAAATCAAAAGTAATGATGTAACTAATATTTTTGTAAAATATCATTTAAAAAGAGTGTCCATGGAGTTTCTTGCCCGTTCTTCTCCTTAGGTACCTACGCTTTGGAATGGGCAACTAGCTTCATATTTTCTGACTGATCGACTTCTTGACAATTCAAAAGTGCCTGTAAATGGTTTAATTGAAATAAATGCTTTGAGTTTCAGTTTGAGTTATCCCCCCTTTATTTAGGGTCGGTGCAACATGTCTTTTTGTTTCCATATATACTTCTCAATTAGCCGCCATCTCGGTAGCCACTTCATTTCTAGCCATATCATCTTTCACACAGTCCATCCATCGTATGTTTGGTCTTCCCCTACTCGTACAGCTATCCACATTCATACTCAAACCTTCCTGACGACACTTTTATCATTCCTCTGCATCACACTTGTAAGACAACCGATTTTCACACAACTTGTCAGTCAACGGTGTCACTTTCAGGCTTTCTCTTATATAGTGTGATTCTTTATAATGTACACATATCGGAATGAGGGAAACTAAGCTTAGTTCTATTGACGGAAAAAATATTTAAATAAATCTAAAAACACAACATTTCCTATCAACTGTTAAAGAAAGGCACTCGGCTACGGTACCATACTTTAGCAAGTGGAGACCCTTTTATTTATATATTTTTATTTTTTCCGTCGATAAAATTAAGCTTAATTTACCTCATTTCGATATGTGCACATTATGAAGACTCAGACTGTTTACTAGTTTTTTATTCTATTTAATCGCATAACACCACACACTCGAACGCGAACGTTAAGAAAAAGGTAGGTGCAAGCGCTACCTTTTCCTTAACGTTCGCGTTCGAGTCGTATTCTTTACCGTTTATTCTTGTTAACTAAATGTAATACAGTCCACTATAATCGAAATTCACCGTGTTTTAGTCCTCGTACCACCAGGAGGATACTACCCCATTCTTCTCTATCCCTCTTAGCATTCTCATCTGAGCTGCGTGCTTTCATCCATCGTTTTTAAGGTCTAATTTTCTGATCCTAATGAGAATTAAACTGCCACTAAGGCTTAGAATATGGTCAAGCTAGGAATAAGACAGCTGACAGCCATCAAATAATTAAAATCTAGGCCGAGTTTAGGATAATAATACACAGCGCTGTCAGTTTTAGTTTTGTTAACACATTCAAAGGTCACTGCCCCTCCTATCACAGATTGTATTGATTTGTCTACACAAAGGTCAGTGGTTGAAGTCCCGTCTCGACAAACAATTTTAGGAACACTCTTGAATGAACAAGAATACAATGCTTACCTACAGTGTTTTGTATTTCCATTACAATAAATAAAATTCTACATTGCACATTACGTCACGCCACATAATATACCGCCAAAGTTAATTGGAAATCAATCGACATAATAAAACATTTCTTCAATCAAATACCTAAAAAAAGCAATAAATTTAACCTCACTGCCATTTCAAATTTTAAAACTCAGCGAAAAACCATGGACCGCCCTTTAAAATAAAAACATTAAAATAAAATAAAAAAAAACACAAAAAGCTTACTAGGCAACACTAAGACATTTTAATCGAGGGACGGGCGGGTAATTGAAGCCATAACTCTGGCAACCCCACTTTGACATTTAGATTTTTTGCCGCGAAAACTGAGTAGGAACGTTGGAAATAATTTGAGAGGGTGTCAACGAGTGAACGAAAGCTGTTCTATTTAGATTATTTTGGGTGTGAAATTAGATAAGACTTGTTTATGAAATTGACGTATTTATGGTGGTGCAATGCTTAATGGGTCAAAGTAATGAGATATCGTGTAGTTGTTTCCTGAGTAATTGTCATCGTATTGGTGTAGTCAATGGTTACAAGACATGTATAATTTGCAAAAATAAAACTGCAGTGAAGAATAATATATGCCTACTTTTTTTTGAGTGTAAATTATCAAATATCTTTTCCCGCTCTGGGCGGAGCGAGACATTTGTTTTGAGTTCCCAAGACGTGCGAAGGTTTTTATGTCGGAAAACGAGATAAGGAACTGAAATGGAATTAGGGAGGATATCTGGCAAGGCGTAGTTTTGACAGGTGGAGTAAAGCAGTGACCGAGTGGCGTCCAAGGACTGGTAGACGAAGTGTCGATTTTGTTGCCTTCGAAGGTGGAACCTGGACGAGGCTGGCACAGGAGCGTGGGGAATGGCAGATGAAAAGAGAGGCCTGTGTCCAGCTGTGAGGGAAGTCTGGCAGTGGATGATAATGATGATGATAGCTAATAAAATATTTTACCACCTTAGGAGCTTTAGTCGCGTCTTTGTTCGTACCAGAGATATAGATAGGTACACCTAGATAACGCAAGAACAACTACCTACTTCGCGTGCGAAAAATCGCTCCAGCTTATGTACAAAAATCGTAAGCCGCCACTTTTGCGCTCAGTCCTGTGTACTGCTGGCTGGGTAACCGTGAGACCTGGCGCTAGGCCCCGGGTGTGGGGCAAGACATGTGCCGCACACGGCGCCGGTCTTTGAATCGATTTGATTTTCCCATCACTAAATAGTGCTTGTTCGTTACGCTGTGTAGCGTCGTTCAGATCGTGGTACTGGCGTTTTCTAGATCTATCTAAATCTGTGGTTTGTACTGATAGGAATGAAGAAGTTTTAATTAGCGAAAGTATGGACACAGTCTGAAGTCCTTTCCCATTAATTCCAATTTTTCATTGTAATCCCAGAGTAACCTTTATGAAACCCACGAATGGGGTCTCTCAATGGCTATTCTCAGCCACGATTCCAACAGTACCATACAACCACCACACAAAATCCTTAAAAAACGGAAACCCATCCACTTAATTCTCTAAATCAACATTATGTAAAGCAAATTACGGGAAAGCGGACAAATAAATCAAAAATATTCGCCAACGAGTCACTCGTATGAAAAGAGGGGTAATAAAATATTAAAGGGTAAAACATGGCCGGTACTGGTAACCCTTCCTAACGGAAACGGATATCATAACCTTGCTTTTTGCGGTCACAACTGTTGGCATTTTTCATTTTTCGCGAATTTATTCCTAGGTTTTTGCGAAAATCGCGGTTATAGCTACTCTGTTCCTTCCTGGTTTAGTATTCAATGTAGGGTTTTTTAAAATGATTTAATCTAAGTTCGCTAAGTTCGTGTTACTCGGCCATAAAAAGGTCGCGACGACTTTCCTGTGGATTTAATTATGTTTGTCAGACCTTACAGAAATTAAATCCAGTGCTAAATAAATTAAGTTGATCGGAATAAGAATTAGATTCTACACTCATATAGCGGAAACACCTTTTTTTAAGCTTTTGTAAAACTTCTAAAGACAAAATTAACATAATAATTAAATTAAGACTCTTTAGTAGTATATTATTGTAAAACCTAGATTAAAACAATACGGGAAACGTTCTTATCTACTAAACATCAAAACTTCTCAGCAAATTAGGCTAGCGTGACGAAATCATATAACACACCTAGTCGTCTTTATACCTAATAACAAAACAAATCACCTTCCAGAAACGCCAAAACACTACAAACACGGCATCAATCACCAAAATCCCCTCCCAAACTGATGACTCTATTTCAAGAAGCTAATAACACCTTTTTGATAACTTTTACTAAACAATTTTTGCATATGTCAACCCCGAGGAAACTGGCAATAATTCACGGGAGCGCGCCATCCATCATGGCGGAATGAACTGTCAGGCGCGGCAAAATGGCGGCTAGATAAAATGGAAGTCATTCTTGTAGGCTAATTTTAGCGGGTTTTCGCTTGGAAATGTAAATAGAAACTAAATAAACACAGTTTTTTACGATGAGCATCAAGTTTTTTATTCTGAGTAAGTAAGAAGACGGCAAGAAGCGATTCCTGCATTTGTGTAGTTTCTCTCGGCTAGTGTAAACCTATAAGTACCTATGTAAGTCCGGTGCATCCTAGCTTGTCAGACAGACCTGCTAGAAACGTGGGTATGACTGGCTAATATTTAAATAAGCTCAAAGACTCGTCCAGTCGTCCGTACACTCAGTATTTTCAGTAGCAGTCTGTTATATGAATATTCCTATCTTTTTGACACTTTCTTTGATCTTGTACTGCATCCAAAGAGATTCAAGATATTTAAATGTCTTTGAATGCATCCAGATTAACTTTCAAATACTTTGATTAGGTTGCAAGACATGAGATATGTCCCTCTTTTCACTATTTACACCATGATCTTTTCATAAATTCGATGAAAACATTAGCTAAATATCAAATGTGTTCACAATATCTCAATGTCTTCACATTTTTCCAGCATCAGTAATAATTTCTACTTATAACCAATTTTATATCCTAGCCACTCCCCATCCTAAACTTATAAGATCATCTTCCATAATTAGAGCAAATGACATGAATAATCCATTACCAAGTCCCCTCAAAAAAGAACTTGGCACGACTAAAAAGTCGCTGCGACATTTTCCCGCGGCATGCCGCAAGCCGCAATGAATTATGCGCCACGCGACTCGACATCCTTTTGCAATATAGAGAGCGGTCGCCGCGATTTGTCGCGCTTCCGATGCGCATTGTCACAAAAAAGTGGTCGTTGGCAAATTGTTCGGTTGAAATTGTTATTGTGTATCATGCATATAAGGTTTTTAATTGGGTTGATTTTAAGGAGCCACGAAGAAATGGTCAGGTCTTAATAATCCAAGATCTCAAAGTGCGAGTGGAAATGTCCATTCCTTTCCGAAAAAGGTGTCTATACAATGTTTTATTGGCAGCCACCCTAGCTCTTGCCGGCGGTTTCGCTAAAAAGGATCCTATGTGTTAATCCAAGTTATAAGCTACCTGTGTTCCAAATTTTATTCAAATATTCAAATCCGTCCTGCAGTTTTTGCGTGATTGTGTAACAAACTTCCAAACATACAAATTTTGTCCTGCCTGGCCTGTCGCATTGTGATTGGTTACCGCCGCAAATCACTGGTCATTTGCAATATTAAAGCCATGAAGTGCGTTACCAGGCTAGAAACAAAGCTGATGTCTCACGTGAAAAATTACTAAAATGGAGGGTGTTTTTACTAATATTTAAATGTCCTACAACTTTCTGTTTGTTTGTCTACAGGATCGTTCGCAACAAAGCCGCTGAGAAGGCGAAACACGCGCACAATCAACAACAACAGCAGCAACAGGAACAGGAGATCAGCTCAGCGCAGGGAAGCGTTGTATCTGTAAGTATACTGTCATATCTGCATTATTGCATTTTGACTATAATACATATATACGCAAAATGGGCCTTGTAAGAAGGCTAAAAGTCACCCAAAAGGAGAGGGCTATGCTTGAAGTTTCACTGCGTGATCGAATCAGGAATGAGGAGATCCGCAGGAGAACCAAGGTAACCGACATAGCCCGAAGAATTGCCAAATTTAAGTAGCAGTGGGCAGGGCACATTGTTCGCAGAACAGATGGCCGATGGGGCAGAAAGGTTCTGGAGTAGCGACCGCGTACCGGAAGACGTAACGTTGGAAGGCCTCCCACAAGGTGGTCTGACGACCTTATGAAGGCCGTAGGAACCCGTTGGATGCGAGAAGCACAGAACCGGTCGAAGTGGAGGTGCTTGGGGGAGGCCTATGTCCAGCAGTGGACGTCTTTTGGCTGAAATGATGATGATGAGATATATCAATGTGGAAGCTCCATTGCATGTAAAGATAAGCCAATTTTTGGATAGTTTATAAGATTGGATAGCTATGGCAATCCGCTTGAACTGCCCAAAAATTTTATCTGAACCTTCTATTTTAAGAGTTATTTGAGATGTGACCCAGAAGGACTGCTCCAAGTCGCTTATCTAAGTAAACAGCAACGTGGTTGTCTACTTCAATTTAAATGCCAAATATCAAAAATCTGTTCAGTTTTTACTTAAGCATGATGGAAATTACATCCAGAATATTTCTCCTGTTGACTTCGACTCCTTATAACTCTTCTCACTTGATTCCAAAATGATTTCACTACGAGGGTAATTTTTTTCCCAGGTGATAACCCACGCAGGCAACGCGCCCGGCACGACAGCGGTACTGTCCCCGACAACAGACCAGCACGTCACCAACACCGGCAGCTACAGCATCAATGGGATCCTCGGCATTGAGCAGGTGGAGGGACTGCATAACGGGAATGCGACGGGGTTGAAGAGAAAGAGGCATGAAGACCAGGGTGAGTGGAACAGTCTTTCTATAATAGTGTTATTTATCTACAGATATCGTGGTGGTTCAGACGTTAAGGTCTCTTCTCCCATGCACGAGGTTGTGGGTTCAAACCTGGGCAAGTACATACTTTTTCAATATGACGTACCTTCTGAGTTTATCTTGGACATTACTGACTTAAGGGGCTTACATGACCTAAAGCGCGGTTACTGTCGGACTGCATATAAAAGAAAGAGAAGCGCGATGACACAACGCTGGTAATTTATTGCAAAATATAAAGCAATTATCTACTTACAAAAAATCTATAGTTTAGACTAAAAAATTAAAAGTCTAGTGCTTTAGTATGTTGCTTGTTGAATAATCTAACAAAAAATCAGAATGATTGTCTGTGCCTATATTAGTATGGTTTTTATTCTAAAAAGAAAGTTTTTAGAGGTATCTTCATGATTTTTTTCTATCGTATCACATTAGTTGTATTATGTTTTCAACACACGATCTACCTCGCATATGTCCTGAAAAATATCATATATTTATCTGATTTTGTTTACTGTAGTCGATCAGATACTTTTAGGCATTATAAAACTCCTACCTATAAAGGTCCTGTAATTCCCTTAAGTTAAGAAAACACATCATTAAGATACCTTTTTTTTGGGTGGGAAATTATCAAGTAAGTTCTCCCACTCTGGGTGCTTACTCTTCAATTTAATTCCGATAGATCGACATTGGAATTGTGACGTTTCGTACTCTTGAGTTCGATGCTAGCGCCAAATGTTTTTAGATTGGGTGACCATTTTAGAGAACTAAGTGGAATTGGGTTCGGGCTTGGCGTGGGGTAATTGTTGACAATATTGTTTTCAAGAGTACCGAATCACGTGACTGTAAAATTAACATTGGAATCATATTGGCATCTCATTGGAATTAAAATTAGTTTGGAGAGTAAGCCCCCTGGACGGAGCGCGGAGGCACGTCAGACTTTTACTGACTAAAACCCGAGCGTCTTCCTCCAGTTACCTGTGCCAGGGGCCACGGTAACTCTTTCAAACAACCCGCGACCCTGGCAGGCATCGGCCCCAGCGGACCGCATCAGTTAAGTAGTGCTTCATGCTTGGAAAAAGTTTAGTCTACACCTTTGTAAAGTAAAAGTGCGCAGTGCTACGTACCCCTACCCTATTTCAAGTTAAACAAATATCAGTTTTATTTCAATGATAATTAAGTAGATTTCAGAGTAACTAACACTATTGAAAAAGTTATAAAAATATTTGGAATTGTAGCGTAAACTGAACTTTATTTTGTAGGAATTAAATTTATTTTTCCATTAATTCATATTTGTTTACATTTTTGGCAAATAA
This sequence comes from Luperina testacea, assembly GCA_927399505.1. Taxonomy (NCBI): domain Eukaryota; kingdom Metazoa; phylum Arthropoda; class Insecta; order Lepidoptera; family Noctuidae; genus Luperina; species Luperina testacea. The sequence goes on from OV656780.1 coordinate 2,288,646, forward strand.
ATCGCGAACGTAGATTAGATAGTTTTTCCAGGCATTAGGGATAAGGGGGGATATCTGCCAGTGGTGGGCATAGTTAAAACTTTGATAAGACCTTTCAAGTGTCTAGAATGGGCGTTTTGTGCTTATTGTAGATAGCTTCTGCCCGCGACTTTGTCCGCGTAAAATTTCTTGTTACTCCGACCCACCCCGTCGCATCGCATCGCCTGCCCGCGCTATTACTTCGTTTTTGCTTAGCGTTCTTTCTGACTATTTTTCTTTTTGCTCGGCTCCTAAAGGTCATAGCGTGATGTTAAATAGCCTATAGCCTTCCTCAAGAATTGGGCTATCAAATGCAAAAAGATTTTTTCAAATTCGACTCGTAGTTCCAGAGATTAGCGCGTTCAACCAAACAAACAAAATCTTCAGCTTTATAATATATTAGTAGAGATTAGTAGAGATTAGTAGAGATAGTAATATTTCAGAGCGAGACAGATTATGTTTACTTATTTGCCGTCTCACCGTTATTTTTATTGAGACAATTATAGGAATGTTAAAAATGTATTTATGGCATTTCTCGTAATTTAAAAAACTCTCATAGTCTGATCTCAGTCTTAACTGTCAAAAATACCTCTAATTTACTAATTTTTGACAAGTTTTAGACAATGATTGTCGCTGAGATGAAATTGCGACTTGATTTTGAACGTTTTAATTACGGGCATTTTTCTTCTGGTTTTTCATTTGCCAATAAAAAATAGGGGGTCGCTGCAGATGATTGTAACGCTCTTTGTGCGCTTAAAACTCATACTTTTTTATGTTACTTTTTCTATAAGTTTTTCCCTCCACACTCGGGTTAGTCAAGAGTAGAATTTAATAGAAGTTATAATAATAAGGTCACAATTTGTGCAGCAAACTTAATAGCACAGTAAATCTTAGCGGTCGCGGTTCGTGCCCACCACTACGGCTGAAAGGATGCTAGTGATGCGCTGAACCGAAAAAAATATATCGATATTATTTAAGATTTTAATGAGATGATGGAAACATGGACGGGAACGATTGTGGAGGTAAGATTGGCAGTCCTATAACCTATAATAATCAGTCTATAACGTTCCTACTGCTGCAACACAGGCCTTCGCTCGGTAAGGGGAAAGATAGGTAGTCACTCCATGTAAATTACTAGTATTAAACTGCATCTTAGACTGGAAGGTAACCTCAACATAGTTGGCAAAAAGCGAGCAGAAATGATGATGAGGTGACGCTGCGAAATTGTTTGTTTTACCGCTGTGTAAATAATTATGTGGGTTGTAAAGATTAGAAGTAATTCAATGTCAAAATGTCTAATTAAACAAGGTTACTTGTTTAACTTGGTCTTTATCAATTTTATGAGGTTGACTGACTAACCGTTAAATTAATGTTGATTACCATTAATTTAAAATTCTTATCAAAAGGAAATAATTTATTGAAATATATAATTTTTTAGATTTAAAAAAATAAAAACGTATTTTTAATTAACAAATCATGAATTTCGTTGATGATTATTCGTTGTCTAATTATTTTCTTATATTGCAATTTTGATAAACTGAAACTGCTTAATAATTCTCCCTGAAAACCTTTCAATTGATGAAAAGATAACGATATTTCTATCAAGTTCTTTAAAGATTTACCCAAAAAAGTAATCACATTTCCAATTCATCGACAGAAACTATCGATAACTCTACCTCCCTACAAACTTTAGGGGGCATAAAACGAGCCTCGCCAGGGGAGGCTGCGAGTATTTCACTGCCTATACTCCACTAACATCACTTACAACTTTTCCCTATGTACTCTACATAGAGTCTGGTAGAGCAGCAGTTTTGATAAAGGGGTTCAAGTAACGATTAATTTTAAAGACAGTCTAACTTTGTCCCTGGCTCTACTACGGATTTAAAATTTGATTGGCTCTATTTTCCGGGTGCGTTTTTATTCGTTTTTTTTGACAATTTTAGTAGGAAGTACAAAAAACGCAATCATAATATGTATTAGTAACTGTTCTGTTCATAACATCACATAACTAAACATAACATAGTCGTAGTAGGTAAGCCTGGGTTATTTACACAAATTGGACCGAGGTCAAATTATAAACGTACAATATAGGGTGGTAGGGACAAACCACGCGCAGTCCGTTAAAAAAAAAAACAGTAGAAATTTCGGGCGGTGAAATATTTCGGCGGTTATTAAAATTAAAAAAAACTGGCCAAGTGCGAGTCGGACACGAAGGGTCGGGACCCTTCGTGTGCGAAACGTGTTTTTTTCGGCGTTTTTGCCTTGTGGTACGGATACGACAAGGCAAACATGAACAAAAAAGTTAAGAATAAAAACAAAAATTGAAATAAAAAAAAGTATATACTATATCATCATCTGCTTAGCCTTTTTCCAACTATGTTGGGGTCGGCTTCCAGTCTAACCGGATGCAGCTGAATACCAGTATTTTACATGGAGCGACTGCCACAGGCCTCTTTTATAAAAAAAATATATAGATATAATATATTAATATAAAATTATATATTAATATAAAATTTGAAATTAAAAGCAACTTGGCAGGATAGCGCGATTTTCTTACTTAAACATCTTTTTCATCTTTTTGGGATTTTAACTTACGAGTAAGTAGCGAAATATTGGTGTGCCATAGGTTCACGTCTGCCTAACCCTTTGGGGACTACAGGCGCGATGTATTCTTAAAGAAAACAGTGTCCTTACTAGTTTCAGGTCACACGTACGGAAAAACATATTTTAGTGATGAAAATATTGTTACAGATGAAAACCGGGACTTCAACAGCCATTCGGAAGACGATGTAAAGAGACAAAGAAGTCATTATAATGGCGACCAAATATACTCTAACGTAAGTACCAACAACCTTGTAGCAAGCATACGGTAAATAATAAAGTAGGTCATAACACCCACGAATATAAACAAATAACAGTCTGGGAGCTTTTCAAAATTAGTATGGTTAAAATAACATTTTAATGCCATAAATATTACTGAATAAACTCCATTCCTTCTCAATAGTTTTCACTCTATTGTATAACAAAAAAAGATACATTTCATTCCACACCACTAAATTCCGATACACCATCCAAAAATCACGCACGATTTAATTGTACTTTTATACGCACGTAATGGCGGGCGGAAGTGACGTCATTAGCGCTCGACCGCCGCCATTCGTCACTGAACAAGATGGCCGCTGAAATTTACGCGGCAATCCGCGCCAACGTACGATCGTACCGCGCTTAATGTGATGTTAGCCGGATTGTTAATTTGTGTAAATCTATGGCTGTCTTTGTAATTATCTTAACGGTTACTGATAAATGGGGGGCAGAGCTGATAGTGAAGATAAGTAACAAAGAAAATCGGAGAATAGCAAACGCAGATGACTAGACAAGATCTATCTTTTTGTTTTGCCATACCCAGTTCTTATACTATAAAATACAGTGATAAATGAATCTTTCCTAATAATGAGATAGTAACGTGAATATAAATTTAAATTGCGTCTTTATCCGCACAAAGCATCCTCTGACAAAAACTTTTTAGTGAACCGCTTTAACGTACCAATTAGGTACGCAAAACAATTCATACTGGTTATTGGATTTTCTCAGCAGAAAAGTCACCCTACTTTTAAATACCTGTGGACTCTCTTATAACCTACATTTTGAAGATCCCGACTCCAAGTAACACAGTACAAAGACAGGCGAAGGAAGAAGAAAACGCTTAGTCTTATAAAGTTTTATTATTTAACTTTCACAGCAATAACAATTATTTTCTTTTGCAGCTCTGGTCATCCTCAAAATGGAGTCTAAAAGACGAATACAAGCTACTATCAGAGCTCGGCGGCGCCGCCGGGGGCGCCACGGGTTACTACGGAGAGCTGTTCGACACGCCTTATGAGCATGCGGCACATCCACATTATACACCACATTCAGGTAAGTACTAAAGACTGGTCTATGGAGACAGGGTCTAAGTATAGTGGAGATCCTGGTGGTCCTTCCAATCAAATAGATTTCTTCACAAAACTAAAAGCCTCGAGTGAATAGCAAGCATCATCGATGTATTCGTCGTCAATAATAATCATCAAAGCATTTATTTAATAAATAATAAAAATAAAAAGCTTTATTGACACAAAAATATTTTACAAGTTGATTTTGGTAAACAGTAAGTACCATTCTGCAATTGAACACAATTCGAAGGACCACTAACACATAAACTAGGCCGAGCCTGTACCTGAGGCGTTAGATTTCAAGTAAACTACATATATGCAGGCACTGTTGGATTGTCAGATAGTCTAACCCTTTTAACCGTTAGAATAATTTCTTGTTTTTACATAAAAAGGACCACTATCTGTTAATGGTTTTGTTGAAACAAAACAAACGGTTCCTGAGTATCAACGAAATTAGGAGCAAATCTTCATCGGTCTGCAAAGACGACTATGCTTCTACATGCCTTTTGGTTTTGCAGAAAAGCCCTGCTACGATGTCTTAACTAAAATAAGTCACCAAAACCAACTTCATTAAAATCTCAAAGATTACTATCACAATATTACTGTAATAACATCAGCTGACCCAAGAGATACCACATAGTAATCAGTACAAGATCATAGGTCTATCCATTTCGCGATACAAATATTCCCATGTGATAATGACGGTGTGAAATAATCAATACCATGATTGTGGAGATGGGTTACCACGTAATAGGCTGCGGTTAAACGGAGGCGATGGGAACCGGTCGATTCCATTCATTCATACGTTTTGTTCATTCACGAAGATTTTGTATCTTATTGCTTTTGTTTAGCTTGGTTGTAGTCTGATTTTGAGTTATTATGAATTAAATTGATTTGATAAGTTTATTAATGTTAACGTGAGTTGAGAGTAAAGCCTGCGACGTAACTGCGTAACACACTAACAGCCGGTCGATTCTGTAAAAATCTCACCGTGAGAACTTAGTTGAAGTGAGTTTGTTTTTGCTAGGAATTGACACTATTGATAGCTCACTCCACGCTCACTTCACCTAAGTTTTCACGGTGAGATTTTTACAGAATAGCATCGCAGTAGCAATGGGTTGTATTTTGACAGTTCAACTACATTCATTGCGTTATTTACGTTGTTGAGCAGACATTATTTTTCGAACATATGAAGCAATGGATTAGCATTATCCTTCAAAATGATTCAGATTGAGATTGATAAAGTGTTACGCAATCAGGGTTCTGATTTACGAGTCACGATTTAATTGCATGTAGCATACCATGAGATAAAGCAACAATAAACATTGCACGGTCTAAACAGTGCTTAGACGATTTGTTGCTTCAATTTAATTGTATGCAACAGACAAAAAAAAAAAAGCATAAATAATGAATATAGCTACCTAGACAGCCCACATTTAATATTTACCAAGAAAATTAACTCCAACTAACTCGCCACCCGGTATCTACAAAATAACATCATGATTCATCAGAAATGAAAAATATCTGCGTCATCCATACCTCTACAATGACGCATTGTTTTGTAAAATGCTGACTATCAGTCTCATATGGTTAGGACTGGAAGCCGATTCCAAAATATAAAATTTTATATCGTCGCCGTAAAGCGAAAACCTCGTAAAAAAAAATTTATTGATTGTCTTTTCATTTATTTGTGTTATAGAAATTCTCGTAACGCATATTCGGAACAAACGTTCACAGTTCTAAAATGCTTCTAATCTCATCTGTTTATGATAATGAGAATCTTGGGGAACGTCAATGACCCGACAGTTTTCGCAATTCCATTAAAAGGTGGCTTAAAAGTTCACTACGTTGAATATTGTCACCGCTAACTTCCAATGACCCCTCTAAAAATAATTCTAAAGAAATTACTTTCTTTCTCCTACAAAAACAGAGCTAACCTGACCACATCCTTGTGTGTGAATGGGCCGCGTAGATCCCTCTCAGTAACATAAGATGCGTCGGCGCATATCATGACGTATGTAATTCGATGCGCACGAGTTCTATTGTAGGCGCACGGCCGATTTCCTTGGCTAAAAGCTCTGTGGTTTATATTGTTACTTAGATCAGCCAGCTGTGTTGTACGGTGTCATGTTGTTTGCATGTTGTTTGCTTGTCTAATGCCTAATATCTCAAAATTAATCTTTTCACAACATAATCGCGCCTTGTTTTGGATACAAAAGAAAAAAGGCGAAACAACTGATACAGATAACATTCTATAGTCGGGACAACAAATTTATGTCCGCAACACATATGTCATAGCCAAGAAATGGGGAATTTAAACAACAAGAGACTAGTCGAAATCATATCACACCATCAAGTGCCAAATAATATTACAAAAATAGTAAAAAACAAATAAAAAAAAAACAATAAATCTAAGTACAAAGTTAACACTCAAACCATTCAATCAGGAACAGTTAGAAACAATCAAGTTGACAAAACTAACGGAGGCAAACTTGCCATTTCGTTCAACTCTGTAATTTTCCATAGAAAAACCATCATTACCCCATTATTTGTCACGCCCTGAAAATTGCCTGCGGTGACAATCCTCATGCCACCATAACTGTTGGCTTGACATGAATTTTTGTGGGTAATGTCTGGGTTAATGGGAATTTGGGCTATGGTGACACTGTTGGTTGAGGTAATAATTATAGTGCCGCATTTCATTAAAATTTTCCTATGGGGCCTCTGCTAGCTGTTGGCTTCAGTCCCTCGTACGCCTGCCAAAGGACCGGGTCCCATGGTCCCGAGATATGTTAAAGCATAAAAAAATAATAATAATTTATTTTAAGGGGACTACATGACCTAAAGCGCGGTCACTATCGGACTGCATAGAAAATAATGAATAGCGCGATCACACAATCCTGGTAATTTATTGCAAAATATAAAGCAATTATCTATTTACAAAAGATTTATTGTTTGGACTCAAATTATAAGACTAGTGCTTTAGTATGATGCTTGTCGAATAACCTGGCAAAAAATCAGAATGATTGTATGTATATTAGTATGGTTTTTATTATAAAAAGAAAGTTTTTAGAGGTATCTTCATGATTTTTTTCTATCGTATCAAATTAGTTATATTGTGTTTTCAGCACACTATCTAACTAGCATATATCCTGAAGAATATCATATATTTTTCTGATTTTGTTTACTGTAGTTGAACATATACTTTTAAGCATTATAAAACTTACGTTTTTTGCGTTTAGGTCCTGTAGTCCTCTTAATCAAATAAAAAGCGAAAAAAATAAAGGTAGAAAGAATGTCTTGAACTTCAAATTCTTTTGTGAGTCCTGATTGAAGATTATTTTGAAGTTTATTTTGTAACTAAAAGTCATAAAAGAAATCTTAAGATACGTCTTAACACCACACCTGTCCTGTTCTCCCGACGGTAAGGCAGAGGTAAAAAGACGATCTTAAAGGTTTCAAATTAATAGTCTAAAATAGTCAAATTATCTTGTTGATTCGATTTGACCTATTTCATAGATATGTCCAATTGTGTTAAAAAAATTGTTCAATTATTTTGATACTTACTGGCTTCAAGTCCGACAAAATGCGAAAAAAAACAGAAATAAACCTTTCCATCAATTGAAGGAAAATAATTTCTTCTTTAAATTAATACAATGTCAGATCGCAGTAAATTAATTACAGAATAAAATAAAATAATCGAACACCACACGCAGTAAATACATCATCCATGCACAAAAAAATCATCAGTGAACATAAATCTCTCAAAAATCTTTTAAAACCTTAATAAATTCGACCGCACATAAATTGCAGCCGGTCACAAAACGCTCCGATGCTAACGTAAATCACAGACAGTCAGCCTTTTTCAGGATTCTGTTGAAAACTATTCGTTTTCAGCCCAAACAGTATTTCAGACCCGATTAAAAATACGGCTCGTTTCGTCTGTGATTCGGAGGTTTTAATAGACGACATAGTATTCCTTGTTTCATCTTTTATAAATCCTGTAAGTTTGTTCAATGAAATTGAGGGACTTTGTAGGATGGTTTCAATCTTTATGGGTGCTACCAACATCATCATCATCATCATCAGCCTATAATGTTCCCACTGCTGGGACACAGGCCTCCTCTCAGTGAGAGGGAGTGGGCCGTAATCCACCACGCGGGCCCAGTGCGGGTTGGTAGATGTCACATGTCTTCGAATTTTTGGTTCTAGGACATGCCGGTTTCCTCACGATGTTTTCCTTCACCGTTTTGTAAGCAGTGGTGATGAAATAATTTACACAAAGTAAAGCGCCTGTCTGGGTTCGAACCTACCTACCTACCTACAACTCGTAAGTCGCGGCCGTTACCACTTGGCCACCACTGCTCTTACCAATACTGCTCTCTCTGCTGCTACCAACATAATTCAGCTGAATTGGTTGAAAGCCGACCTGAAGCAAATACTACAAATATTTCATCAGCCTGTAATGTTTCCACTGCTGAGACACAGGGCTCCTCTCAGTTAGAGGGTGTGGGCCGTAATCCACCACGCGGGCCCGTGCGGGTTGGTAGATGTCACATATTGTCTTCGAATTTCTGGTTCTATGCCGGTTTCCTCACGATGTTTTAATTCCTTCACCGTTTTTAGAGCAGTAGTGATTAAATAATTTAGGTACACAACATTAAGCGCGTCAGGTTTCAAACCTACAACCTACAATTCGTCAGTCGAGGCCGTTACCACTAGGTTACCACTGCTCCTACTAAGCATTCGACATTCGGGTCACGCCGATCGGCAAACTCCGTTCGTCATCTACCCTCGCTGAATCATGTTCGGGTCGGCTCGGCACAATTCTAAGCCAAGCGACTTTTTCCCGAGCATTTATATCTACACTATATTCGAATTTGCTGCCCGGCTGTAATAAAATAACACTCGAAGCAAAAACAAGCCAAAACATAACCCGAACAAGTGCGTAGAACAACTTAATAGGTGCAAGGATACAAGAAACAAAATTTTATTTCAACTGCGCTACCAAGTCAGGCTATTTTCAATAAAATAGCTAACTAAAATGTTTGTTCTTAAAAAAATACACTTCCCTTTACGAATCGCCGTAGGATTTTAACCCGGAAGGCGTCTCACAGCCGTTACGTTTAAAGACCAATCTTTATCAATCACAAAAAAAATTACGGTGTCTAGCATTGTTGATATAATTATTCTTGGACACTGTCAAGCTCTAATTAACTAATTAATATGCGTTAACTGTGATTAAGTTATTATTCATACAGCTCATGCAAATGGTGGTCTTAAAACTGATTAGCATATCTTTGATAGTGTTATAAACTTCGATGTAAATGAGATCACTTTTTAAAGCTAAAAATACTATGGTATAGTATGATATTTTTTTCATTTACATTGAGATAATCAAATACATATTTGATTATCTCAATGTAAATGAAAAAAAATATCGTTTATTGTCTATTTATTATAATATAGATATACAGGCGTACAAAAGTTAGTTGACTTTTTTCCACTTCAGCTGTGACACACCACATCACGATTTAAGATTCCAAATGTTTGAACTGTACACTATAACGTTTTTATTGACCAATTTAAACTATGACTTAAGTATCATAAAAAATAATCAAGTACTCCCTCAGGATAACCTGATATTTTTTTAATTTTAAATCATAATGTGGCATTCGGCGGCCAGAATCATGCACTGAATCCATGGTATTTGACAGGTCCGCGTCGATGTACCTGCCACCGTGTATTATAGAACCTCAGTGAATAATGAGTGACTTTGTCCACCATAGGATATATTGATAAATTAATAATATGTAGTTTCCTCTTTGGCAGCGCACAATCGCCTGCCGACGTTAGGGCAAACATCTCTTCAACCACTCTGTAAGCTACCTTATATACAGTGTATTTTTTTTACTTGTCCAACTTGCTAAACAAACAAAATATGAAATATTCGCGTTTTCACATCAATGACACGCTTAAAGTTAGATCTTAAACCAATTCAAATTAACACAATAATTTTCTCATAATCGAAACCTCAGTATCAGTTCGCCGTATTTGTTTACCAAATGTGACAAGTAAAGAAAGACACACTATACTTTATTGAAGTAAAAGTAGAAAAAGCAGTATCCTAAACTTTTCATTTTGTTGCAGCAACGAATGACTCAACGGGTTCGAATGGTGGAGCGGGAGGTGAGCCTCCGTCGGCAGCTGCGAGTCCTGATGCAGCAGCGCTGGTGGTGTTACAGCCACCTGCACCACCGTACCCTCCGTATGCACATTATGATGGTGAGTAAGAGTATATCATCCTAAAAGGACAGCACGTTCAAAGTCAATTGCCAAAAACACGGTACATAGGATGTCCATATTTTTTTTTTCTCTTTATTTGTTTTGGGGTTTTTGTCTAAACAGATAATTATGTCAACCCCATCGTGCCTTTTATCATTGTAACATTAACACTTATAATAATAACATAATAATTTTAACACATAAGCTTAACATTTCAACTATCTATGAAACAGTTTGTGATAAAAGAAGAAATGTCCATACATTTAAGAATAGTTCTACACTGTTTTATCAACAACCCAAACTCAAAGCATTTATTTCAATTAAACCATTTACAGGCACTTTTGAATTGTCAAGGAGTAATTGATATACCAATCAGCATGTCCTGTCATGTTATTTTAACAATAGTATCATTTAAATTATCCTGCGTGCCCTGATGCCTGTAGGTACGTTAGAAGAACTAATGGATGAACTTAAATTTCTGAGATATTATGCAGATATAGTATAAGTGGTATCTTGCTCACTGAATATCCTTTCGACAAAAAATATGCTAGAACATTGATGTGACTAATTACTTTTCTATAACTGCACATTCGAAAACAAATGACGGTGAATATTTTATATTGTGTTAAACAGGCAACTATGGAATTAGTAAAACTTGTGCTAATACCGCGTACAGTTATAGTAATCCCTTAGAAAGGCCTACTTAACATTTTTATTATTATTGCGTCCTACGCTTAGGATATAAAATGAGCACAAAGACTAAATTAGGCACTTATTTTAACAGACGCCATATTCGTAAAACATCTAAGTAATAAAACATACATCCAGAATGTTAGGGCCGTATTAAGTTTAGTTGAGAATAAAAAGTGTATATAAATTAGTAGTTAGATGGCAGGAGTGCCCACAATGTCTCATGAAAATGGTATCAATATAAAAGACGTAAAGTAAGTCTCATAATACCGACTTAAATATACATTTAGAATAAAATCCAAAACGACAATAATTTACACAAAAATATGTTAGTATCCTCTTACCGCTTAGACAAAAGTAAAAAAGCGACAAATAAAATTGCGTCTCCCCCTCAATAAAGATCCACGCACAGAAATAAAACAATGAAAGTCAAAACAAAAGTGGCCAAACAGATAAACAGCAAGAATCACAATTGAGAAAACAAAAGCGAAAAAAAGTCAGGAAAGCTTTCGACAAAGTCGAGTGAGCCACTCCGAGCCACTCCAACGGAAATCTAATTTTCTCCTTGGACCCCGCAATGCTCTCTGTGTTATAACATCATAAAATTTCATACAGCGCCCAGAGTTTTAGCACTTATGCATATTAAAGAGAGATTCTAAAATGGAGTGCCACAGGGAGCGGTGTGGGGGCCGCTCTTTACGCGTCTGGTCTTTAATCTGCCGCAATCTGCTTATCTTGGTAGAGGGTGGCGAGGGAGGCACGCAGACATCTTTAATAGCTCATTCGGGGCTCTATGCAAATAATTTTAGAAGGGGGGATGGTGGGGGATCATACGGGCTTTGTCTGGGCTAACGAACCGGCACAAGAGTCTGCGGAACAGAAGTGCTGCTAGCTCAAACGGGTTTAGGCTCACGTTTATAAATATTAAACCAGGGGTGGGAGGGGGTTGCAAGTGGTTACGCGTAAGTGTTCAGGGGGCGTGTTAGTGTTAAATTTGTTTGAGGCGTGCCGCTTTGGGCACAGCCTATTAATGTTGAGTGGTGATTCTGAGTGATCAAATTGGATGATGTTAATAAATAACACAGCGGTCGCGTATAATGAGATCGCTGATTTTGTGAATAAATAATACGTAATGTAACACTCTGTATAGGTACCAGTCTGAAGCCAACGGTGTGGTGAATAGGCATATCATCCTTCTATCTTTAGGTTTTAGGTTCGATACTCGCTTCATACAAAAATTTATTACTTTTTCGTTCATACATTACGTTTCATGATTGGTACGTTTCAACACGTATATTCATTTAAAATCGTCATGGCTTATGTACTTCACTATTAATTGTTACACTTATTTAATGTGCTATTTTAAACTATATAACTACTAACAAAAACTTTCAAGATTCCCCCTGCCCTCTAAAACGATTATCTCATTAAATGAATTTGGGAGAACAATAGAGACATGCCATAAATCATTAGATGACGTACCTCCTCAAGACGATGAAGGAAGGAGGAAGCGAGTACTCGAAGGACGCGCTAAAGAAAAAAACATTTATCTTATTACATTTTTTTATGTTTATTTGTATGACAGGACGTATTTTTATTTGGAAAGGAAATTACAAAGGAGCTAATTATATTTTGTTGTTAAAAGTTTAATTCAACGTGTGTAATATGGAAGATGCACATACGCGATCTAACTAAGATTAGATAAATAGCCAATTTGAGCTAAGTTTTGATTGTGTAGAGTTAGGCATGCCTTGGTTCAGGGCTTAGTAAAAACTTTTTTGGGAAGGTAAAATATCGTAAACAACAAGCAAGAATGGTCTGAAGTTGCCAAATTCTTAGAATATAATAGAATAGAATACTCTTTACAGACACAAATATAGAAATTTTACAAGGGGTGACACAATGGGCGATCTTGTCGCTACGAGCGATCTTTTAAAAACAACCTTTGGATGGATTTAAAAGGGAAGAAGAGAAAATACTGTAGGTAGTCTGTGGTGTACAATTTACACAATACAATAAATACGTACGTAAAGCACAATATTATACTAATCTAAATAAATTTAAATATATAATAATAAAATAATGAAAATATAATGATTATGTGTAAGGAGAGAGGAAGTTCTTTTTGATCATAATTAATTCTTCTACGTTTGTAATAAAGCTTTTTGTTTTAATTGGCTGATTTTCTATACTTTCTTACTAATGTGTTTATTCCTTACATTCCAGGTACGACAACGTTAGCCAGTGAATACGCGTACGCGGCCCCCTACTCGCAATACTCGCCGTACGGAGGACCCTACTCGCATTCCGCCGCCACCGGCCTACTGTCCAAGTGGTAAGTATTTTATTATTATCCTTATGTAATATTATGTAGATGTTATGGTTATAACAACCATAACATCTTGATTGACTAAATAGCATATTTAGGACCACTTGCACCACAAATAAATACATAAATTTAAGACTAAAAAGTATTTGAAACATCATTCCGACTCTGAAATCTTCAGACGATTTCATTATTTATGGCATAAGTATAATAAAAAGAAACTAATGTTAGAATTTGGTATAGTAAACAATTTTATATGGTCATTTGGCTAGCTAGTAAGACTCTAAAGGCTTGATGTATAAAAAATTATACTTATTTTTCTTCTTCTTTCAAAATTTTTCCTCCAAAATAAACACATGAAAGTAACAATCCCAATTAATTAAACCGGCACAGGTGCTAAAACGCTTCCCTGAGGTACACCCTCTAAAAACTGACCGTTTCGGCCTGTTTAAGTGATAAACGAGTGAGATTTATTCGCAACACGTTGCCATTTGTTACTCAGAGGCTGCTAAACGAGCAACGGTTTAAAGGCTTTAAAATTTGGTGAACAGTTAATGTATGTGGTGTTTTCGAAGGCTTTTGGTAATCCCAGGCGGATTAATTGTAGGTATTTTTTTATGCTGGGTTAATAATCTTGTGGAAGTTTAATGTAAATTGTCTTTGTCTTTAAAAGATCGCTTTTAACGATAAGACCACCCATTGTGTCTCCCTATGTAAAATTTCTACATTATAAACCATGTACACCATACATATTGTGGTGTACATACTTGGTAGTATTCTATTTATATGAATATAAGCACACAGTAAATAGCAATCTGACAAAAACTGAAGAAAACTATAATAATATTATATTCATACACAAATTAGTTTTTGGTAATATTATAGGAAAAAATAAATGACGTCTCAACCTTTGCAATAAAAGGAGCCAGTAACGTTTCACAATCTAATTGTGAATTACCAAATAAACTAAAAACAGTCATCTTAAATTTGACTGTCTTATCCTCCAATAGAGTCTCAGCTTACTAAATTCCTTTCCAATATTGCTCGAATTATTAAACCTATAAAAACAATCATAAGAAACAAGCAAGCCATACCTGCTTCCAATACCAAAATCCGCCAACAGTCTACAATATACAGCCCTTCAAATCCCTCGGAAAATTCACTGACAATCCGACAATTGGAATATAAAGAATCACTCGTTCAATATACTGTTTTGATTCCACCATCAAATTACATACAAATTCCCAATCCCATAGGTGCTACATCAAAGCTACTCTACAATACAAACTTAGTTCTGCATCAATAAATCGAAATATTATACGAAAATGATCCCTCTATTCAAGATCATAAAGCTCGTTATTAGTTTTGGTAGCAACAATATATTTTGGTTCTGATATTCATATAGGGTCGGATTTGTCGCAAATTCTGTGAGGATTGTTGTCGAGTAGAACTGCTTTGTTTGTTGTAATGATAATATGAAAAGGGTACTGAAATTTACTCGATATAATTTGACTGTGAGATATGGTGCTATCAGCATACAGTATTTGATTTATTCAACTTGTAGTTCCTTCGAATCTTTCAAGCGATTTACCATTACTTGCTTAAGGCCTCAAAAATCTAAAATCCTCGAAAACCTACTAAGCGAGCGAAAGTAATGCAATTACCTTTGAAACGCAAAAGAAGAGTGATGGCTATAGTGTACGTGCGCTCGGAATAAAACGACATATGTGCTAAAATGAATTTACTCCTTTTTTAAATAAATGAATTAAATTTAAAACTACTTTGAGTAAATTTTGATATGATAATTCTCTGTTTTAAAGTAAATTTCATTGAATAACTCTTAAGCGTTACGCCGTGATGTGGAAAAAGTAAAAAATTAGATATAATTTTGCATTTCTTTTTATATCGACAATAAATAATTGAATCGTGTATTCCTTTTACATAATACTAGACCAAAGAGTCAAAAAACATATACCAAAATGTTAAATCCCTATTCCACATACTGAATAAGTTACACCAAATAGAGAAACCACATTTTTTTTCAATATATAACCTTAAATTAGTGTTTTTCATTTAAAAAACTTTAACCGTCTTATGTATAAATACATCTTGAAATCAGAGGCATTAAGAGTACTTATACAATTTTTCATCATTAAATAAAAAATATCCATTTTGATATGTTACACATAGTGAAGTTGTAAATCACGCCCAAATTAAAACATTATAATCACTTAAGTTCATATCTGTAGCAGTAGAAAAACAACCCTGTCATCACTAAAAAATATCATTACAACTAAATTAATCGACACAAAAAAATCAGGAACACAATAGGGCCACACTAGCGCATTTGTTGTCCTGTCCCTATATTTGTCCCAGAGGGCGCCGACAAAGGGCACGGTAGTCCCTCAGGGTTTGGATAACTTACAGCGCATTAAGTTTAAGTGATTCCACTGCGAACACTTTTAAAGTTTCGGGGGAAATGGTTTCAAAATGGTGAATGTATGGAACGAATTGATTGCATGGACTCAATTGTTCGGACTAAGGAATTGAAGCTTGATTGAGCTTCTTGTGAGAATCGATTGCCAATGGAATGAATATTAGCAAGTTCTTGAAGCGATTTAGATAGAAATGTCTGAATGTTGCCGTAATGAAATTGTACTCGTTGAGCATCTTTCTTAGAATAAATAGGCAGGACCTTCTCCGTCCACGGTTATAGCTTAATGCTGGTTATGGTGCTGGTGGTGGTTTGGTGCTGGTTATGCTGGTGCTGGTGGTTGGTGGTGGAGTTTTTGTACCTGCAGCCATTGATATTTTGAGTAAAAAGAGGTAGGTTATCTAGCCAAAATTTGATCTTCAAAAACGGCACATTGTCATACTATTAGATGACACGTGTAGCAGGACGGCATGTCGTAATTATCGGGAGCGAAAAAGAGACAGGACAATACATGCAGCAGTATAATCAGCCTATAATCAGATATAATATAGCAAGGCTAATTAACCTAACCTATCTACCTCCTTTTACTTAATAATTGCCTATTCATTAACATTCGTATTGAACATTACATATGGCCAGATTCGTTTGAAAAAAGATATCTTCATCTACATCCACAGCCCGACTTACCTGTTTAGGTGAAGTGAGCTGTCATTCCATCATATGCTAGGGATTGACACTATTGACAGCTCACTTCACCAAGTTTCACGGTGTGATTTTTACAGAATACATCGGCAGTTGCCTAAAAGAGAAACCTGGTTTTTAGACTAGAGTAAAATACTCATGCTTTTCTCTTTTTTTCCAGATATCAACGTACGCCGTGCGAGTAGTAATCGGCGGATAACAACGAACAAACACAAGTGATAAAACGGACACTAAACCTAAATTTATATCGATCGATCATGTGAGAACTTAGTTTTATTTCCTATAGACAATCTCCTTTTGTAGATAAATTAATATATTTGTACAATCCTTTATAATATTCTATTATTTTCTTAATTTTAACCAGGTCAGTACCGCTTTGACTTTTGCTTTCTTGAACATTTAAGAAAATTATTTCATTTATACTCGTTATCTTTAATTAAATGAACGTTCAGAAAGCCAAAGTTACTTCACTACGTTAAGGTGTAAATAATGTATTTTAATGAAAACTATATGTAATTCATTTAATGTCATTATTAGGATTAAGGTTTATTCTCTTTTTTTACCTCATCATAGTTACAAAGTAGTGAGTAATTTTGTGTAACATTTAATTTTTAAACTTCCATTTATTTTTATTTAAGCTGTCCTGTGTGCACAATGGAATGAAGATTTTACATTTATTATACATTTAAAATCGTTATCATTTATATAAGTTATCTAATTTATTTCTTTTGTATTGTTATTAAATGTAACTGCTTCCGATGAAGCTATATAACAAACTTTGCAAGTCAACTGCTTAGTATATTATTTAGATTATTTTTTGAAATTACTATGAGATTATTCGTGTTTTTTTTTGTACTTTTTATATAAAAATGGCTAGTTTTTAATTATACGTGTATGGCATGTTCAAATTAGCACGCTGTATGCCATAATTATATAAAAATAATAAGTTCAAATAATTGTTTTATTGTGAAAAAATATTAGTTATGAAATCTTATCGTTTCCGTCCATTTATTATTATTATTGATTATTATTTTCTCAAAGTTATTATTGAGATTTTTAAATGTAAATATTTTTCTCAAATCCGATGAGCATGCTTTTAATATTGTTTTAAAACATACGTCATACAGTTTAGAGAAACGCCAAAGACTTAAAAAAATATTGTAACGTCTTTAGTATACAGCGCAGTGTTATAATAGTTTATATTTTATATGAAAAAAGCAATAACTTTCCACCAAAGATACAAATAGCGGGCCTTTTTCTGATAAAACATTTCAAATAATCCTTAATTTTAATAATTTCAAATGAAAATTTAATTTTTTTTTTTTTAAATCATCGATGTGACATTACAAAATAAAATTATTTGTTCTAAAACTTTTATAATTAACTATATATTTTATTTTCTCTTTACTTGATTACTTTTTTTTTTATTTATTAATCAAACTATAAATCTCTCTATGTATAATTTATTAGATAAAGGTCTGAGCTGTATAAAGTATTTTACTCAATTTTGTATAATAATTATATTTTGCTATATAATAATTATCTTCCTATTTATTAAATAATTTGGTGTTGCTTTTAATTTCTGGAAGCATATCGTTAAGTGATCGTCATAATAATAGATAAATGATTAAAAAAACATGGAATTTTCTGTTTAATTTTTTAATAAGTATATTTGTAAGGCAAACGCACCAGTACGAAATAAAGCATATGAGTTTATAAAATAGAAACCTTTTATTTTCCTTGAATATTTCGAAGCCATAATATTTTCACCCCTACATGGGACTTAAATATAAGAGCGGTTACACATGGCGCCGCAACGGTAGCGTTTTTCGCCGCTGCGGTATCAAGACTTGTCAAAACTCGCGTCCGCCGCCGCCGCGGCGACATGTGTAACATACAAATCCAAGGGTGACTAATGCAGCGGCACCGCGGCGGCGACGCAGCGGTGCCGCTGCAGCTACGGCATAATGTGTAAACGGCGTAACTGGCAAAATGTGATTGTACAGACGCCAGCACATCAAGCTACTACAATCTGTCAAATTTCTTTAGTAAATTTTCAACTTTATCGCTAAAGCAAAGGAGTTGGCCAAAAATTGTATGGGCCTATGCCCCAGAAAGTACATAAATAAAATGTTGTCATTTCATAGTACAGATCTTCTATAAAAATAAATAAAAAGGTGCATATTGCTCAGCAGTAGGGAACAGAAGTTATTAAGGTTTCAAAAAGTGATTTTTTCAGTATATGACTAAATCAGTTTTATGTATATATTTTATATCTGTCCTAGGAGTTTAATATGCATAGCGTATTAGTTACAAAAAACTGAGAGAACAGTATTTTTTCATCTGAAAATCTATTGTTTGTAACATTGATTAGAAGTAAAACAACGTAGGTACCTACATTATGTATTTTAATCATTTAACGTCGTCAATACATTATCTAAAAATGCTGCTGGTGGAACAATATCTTCTTGGTATCTCGCCCACCCCAAGTACCAAAGAATTGTCATGATATGTGCACAACATCCAACAATCCGGTTTCCAGCTACACAATTACACCAGTAACCTAATAAAGCGTTTCTAGGTTGGTCTTGACTTGAGGGATGCTCATCATATAAACTATTAGTGTAATACTCACGTCGAGATGTATGTCTCGATTTAATGCGACCTCTTAATAGAACAGGGTGATTACCTCCTATGTGCATTACAAGTTCTTCCGAAAACTCTAGCTCTGGACTTACAAAAACAATTAGTGGAGCACTCGCGTGGGATTACGACATCGACACTATAAAATATAAACGTACACTTGTCAAGTAAACACACAAAACCAAAAGAAAACAAATGCCGAGAATTTGCGCGCGCGCAACGTACATCGAAGACTCGAAGAGGGTAAGAACGTGTTTTGACATTTGACCGGGTAACTTGAGTGCTGCCAGCACAAAAGCGAAATAATCCTATCCATAATAATTGCATTTAGATTTTCGTAGTGTTAATTCAATAATAGATGGTACTATTTATAGATAGAAAAACATAAAAAATAATAGTTGATTACAGTTTGGGTTTTAAATATTTTTCATTTTAGGTCCGCTATGCGTAATAGTTAATGTTTTTCCCTGTTTTGATTTTGTTGATTTTGTATGGCAACACTAAGGGTACTTTACGTCAAATAAAACAGAAAAAAACTTTTAATTATGATTTATTATTATCTGCTGCTTTAAGCCATAAATAGTTATTCAAAATTCTTGATTTTTTTTATTTAAATTATTTACAATACATTTATTCGTGTACACTTTGGGGCACATTTTGTCCATGTCCTTTGACAGTTTCAGGTAGCTTGATGTGCTGGATTCTGTACTATAGGTTCACTTCTGCTTAACCCTTCAGGTATTACAGGCGTGATGTTATGTTATGTTATGTCGAAGTTGCTATAAAGAATGCCCAATGACTCAATCAACGTACCCTATACTCCATTGATAAACATACTCCTCTCAAAACAATACAACATCTTCCGCACCTAGACTGTCCGGTCTGATCTTTAAAATTAGGCTGCGTATCCACCAGAAATGAGCGATGTGTAGGGATGTGCGCAAAACTAGCTTAGCTCAAGCTATGAAAATGAAGCGATGTTATTCTATAGTTTCGCACACATCCCTCGCTACGCATCCTCGCTCAATTCTGGTGGAATCGCAGCCTAATACCAACCATTCCAAGCACACCTCCACCGCGAAAATATTGATAGGAAACCGCTTAAGAAATTTTGGTAAGAAACTACTACATCATGTCGCGATTGGAGTAGCGGAACATCATGAGAGTCAGTTGAATTTCGATTATGAGTAAATACAGTGTAGGTCTACTTCAGACCTCGTAGATTACATCCAGTTGAAAACTAGCGTCTGGCAATAGTTATCTGGCATTTTTTGCTGAACTGGGCCTTTTTGGCGCAGCCATGAGGCACACTTTCCTACTAACTTAACTTAAATAAATAAATAAATAAATAAATAAACTTCTTACATCGGATTTTAAACTTTTTATTTGATTTTTATTTGTTTTTATTTGATGTATGTATCTGATGTATTTTGTGCCTTTATCTTTTCTACTTGGTCGCGTACTTCATTACTGAAGGTCATGTTCCTGAAAGGCCTACATGGCTTTATGCACGATGTTCTTCCACTTCGTTCGGTTCTCAGCTTCTCTCAGGGCGGTCGTAACAGAGAGTCCAGTGAGGGCGGTTACTTGGTCTGACCAGCGGTTAGGTGACCGGCCGCAAGGTCTCTTCCCATCTACCTTGCTCATCACCACCAACTTTTCGAGATTATCTGGATTCCAACGGGCTATGTGACCGAAATAACCGAGAATCCTTCGGTAACAGATCGTGTCATGACAATCTATTTCTTATGGGTAGTTGATCTAGGATAGATTTGTTCGTTCTCTCGGCGGTCCAAGATATGCGGAGCATTCTTCGCCAACACCACATCTCAAAAGCTTCTATTTTTTTCCATTCTATTGCCCGAATTGTCAACGAATCTATACTCAATATATTTATTGCTTCCACAAGCACTCTGCTTTGTAAAGGAATGTCGAGAAAACCAGTGTCCGGACTATTCTTATCTTGGTGACATTGGAGACCTTTCTGTCCTGCCAAATACGTATCAGCTTACTAATTGCAGCTTTGGCCATTTGAGTCCATCTCTTGATCTCTCTTGCGCTTTCTCCCTGGTCAGTAAATAGCGATCCGAGATATATAAACTCGCTGACGAATTCTAGATCTGCGAGTTCTCCCGTCCTGGGGATTTTGTGTCTTTTAATATAGCTTTAGTTTTAGCTTAATAAATGTATTTACTTTCTTTCTGATGAAACTGTGTCGTGTACAAAGGGCCTAAAGCCAGATTCTTTGCCTCTTGGGTCTTGCGTGCCTTCTTGGTCTCAGGTTCGATAAAAGTCGGTAGTCAATATATTATCAGCAACCTCCTTTGTCAAGAAAAAAAAATCCACCAATTTGACTTACAGCACTTTTTTTTTATTCTCTTTGGTTAAAACGTCATACAGAAAATGAATTTTGGGAAAAAGGAAAATTCTTAGAAAAATTCGATCTGTGATTTTTTTCGAAATAAAATTATTTGAAACCAGATTACGTACTGTAAAAACAAATCAAAATGTAACGTAACTCGAATGAGCAGAATCTGAAATCGAAATCCAACTTTTAGACTTTATTTCCTATAAAAAAAATCCTATTCTTATTTTGGGGAGAAGATAAGAAGAAGATGACATAATGCCTCCTAAGAAGAAGAAGAAGGGCAAGGAACGTAAACTAGTTCTTCCGGCTGATTCGTCTCCAACAGAAAACAGAAACGAAAGTGGTCACACGGCTGTCGAGAATGCTATGTGTCCGGACAAGAAGAGATATGGCGGTAAGCCTGAACAGCCCAAAAAGCTATGCCTCAAAGGTAAAGCCAAGAAACATAAGGAAGAATCACAATCAAGTTAAGAAAATGACTACCAAACTGACAAATCACCCAGAACATAGAATCCGGACGGATTTTCGAGCTAACACACCTAAACTTTGAAAACTTTGCTATATCAGATATAAACTAGAATCATGTTCTACACAGCCAAAGAGCTGTGCAAAATATGGGTAGAACCATTAATGAAAGCTGCAAAACAGATGTTAGAAAAGGCAAGCAAATTGAAAGCGTTCTTGAACAAACAGATATTTATCAAAAATTTTAGAAAACGAAAACGATTATAGATATTCAAAAAGATAGCGGAACAGATATTGAAATAAGACCAACAATTATGTCTAATCCTGAATTCAATATTTCTACTTTAACAAGACATTTACTTCTTTACGTTACTCTGTCCCTCGTAAAAGCATATGGGACCAGGAGACAAGTCGAAAATGAGTATGACGAAGAGCCATCGAAAAGAAATTTCTACTTATCATTCTTTAAATCAGGACTATTTCTTAAGAATAAATTATACGTTATAGTTTTACTATAATTTGTGGTATTTTAAACACTAATAAATTCTTCAGCTATCCGAATTTAATTTGTTTTCGATTGCTTAAATCAAACTGCCGATTCCAGAGTAGACGTTATAATTTTTTGATGTCCAGATTTCTTCACGGTGGTTTCTTTCGGCGTAAATAATTATGTCAACTATGTGCAGCAGTGGTGGCCCAGAGGTATCGGGTGTAGTTCATGAATCCGAACCCCAGGCAGACACTTTGTGTATTTAATCTCATCACCACCGCTCTTAAAACGATGAAGGAAAAAACATCGTGATGAAACCGGCATGTCCTAGAACCAAAAATTCGAAGACATGGGAACATTATAGGCTGATTACGCGTCAGTGATGTCAGATATAAACTTGTAAAATATATAATGACCCCAGACCCCACAACCTGGTGCTTGAGAAGCGTAAGCCTTAACCACTGGGACATTATCACACCACATTAGTGGCGTGCATTGCATAAAGACATAATATAAGCAGTGCCTATACCTCATTGTGGGCGGGCGAGCGTCCGCACTAGAGCGTGGCTGCGTTCTGCGTGTTATGTCCAATGTTTGCCAAAATATAATATGGATGAAGATGGCTTATTTTTACTAGAAAAAAGCTCGAACTAGTTTGAGAACACCGGGCGCGAGCCGCCCGCGCCCGCTCCCCAGTCTGGCCAAACACTTAAGTACATGCCACACCGCGAGCTGGCGGACGGGCTGGGGGACGAGCATCGTACCTTTTTTCTCATGACAAAATATAAGATATTAGCTATTTTCTTCAACTTTCAACAAAGCAAATACCAGAGCGTCCGCCCGGCAGCTCGCGTTGTGGCCTGCGCTTTAATATGGCGCCATAGCTACACTGCGGAGATAAGACGTAAAAGAGTATACAAGTCAGTAGGTATATTTGAAACCCACAACTTGGCTCTGCTTTAGTAGATAGAGTTTTTTTAAATGTATGGCTATTCAATAAAACCGCTATATAGCACTGCTTCTTTGGAAATTCGCACCTTTTTTACAGCTTCACGCGTCTACGCTACACTGGAAATGTAGCTCCATGCGTTGTTCAGACCGTTTATAGCTATTTTACCCCATTAACTCGTAGGTTCTTTATTACTGAGTTAAACACTCGTACACACGGAATCAGTTTATATTTGTCAACTTGCCAGGTGAAAATTAAAACATGCACTTGGAAATTATCGTTTTATAGTCCATCAGATTCTCATCTCAGTCGAGCCGGTAATTTTCTTGGCGCGAGTTCCGCTGACCAGTGTTGCCACTCGATGCCGCGGGGTTCACATGCGGTGTCGCGGGAAATATTGTATCACTGTCAATTGGCAATGGCAATTAGGTTGCTATTGGGTTGTTGTAATTAACAAGTCTGTCAAAATCACAACGATCTTTATTTCAGTTGCACTAAGGTTGCAATTCGGCTACTGCTGTCGAAGGTAAAATAAATTTGAAAGGGCTGTAAGCACTGACCTCTATCACACAATTACGCTTGTATGATAGAGGTCAGTAGCTGTAAGTGGCCACCATCTGCCACCTCTGTCTGAACAACGCATAATCCTGGTTGTATGCCAGACTGGTAATTTTTTCTAAAAGAACTCCTTTGTTCAGTCTAATATATATCATCTGAGAAAAAGAAAACATTTCCTGTCACAAAACATGTGACAAATTAGTGACGAATATCATCTATCAGAAAAATCACAAATAAAACAGTGGAATAAAATCCCAACAAATATTTTAATTCATTTACACTATGATCATCCGTTAAATGTAAAATAATATCAGACTGGATCAGAAAAAACGAAGATCTTTTAGAACTCTTCTCACAAAATAATGAACCCTGCTCAATGGCAGAAAAGGACTCCGACGAAGACGAGTACTCCGACGAAGACGAATGTATCCCAAAATGTACGCCAAAACCAAAAGAACTTTATCCGGATGAGCACGTCTGTCCTGTTGACATAAACCCTTGCACCCTACTTGAAGACTCCAGTAAAAAAGCTGGAGCTAGTAAGTCACAGACTTGTATGGATAATAAAGACGAATTGGATCCAAAAATAAGGCTCAAGAGGGAACATGAGCTAGCTTGTAGGTTATGTCCGAAACGAACCTGCCACGAAACGGATATGCTACATCCTGGTGGCAAATGTGAAGAAGAAGACCCCAAAAAGAAGAAAAAGAAATAAGTAGGCTGTTTTGGAACTCCACAACATCCAATAAGAGAAGCTGTACCGTTTGTGTTTTAGCATGGCAATTGAAGACCTGCTCCGCTAGTCTTGTGGTCACAAGCGCCACTGTTGAGCGTGGGGCCCTGGGATCCATACCCGGGTGGATAAAGTGTTATTGGATATTTTCATCAGGAATTTCTTATTCCAGCGCGGAGTTTGGAAGTTGGCGGTGTCTTAACGTTGGCGTTGGTCCTGCACCTGGTCTCTCTCCGGTCGTGTCGGATTGCGTATCTCCCGCGCCGAAGGCTAGTCTCGGTTGAGATAACCGCCATGGCCGAAATACGATCTGGAGGACTATTATTATAAGACCTAACTACATCTATTGACATTTTTCACAAAAGGGGAAAATTTTCATTAGCGTCCCGGTTCATCTATAATAACATCACATCACACACAAAGACACACATTACACACACACACACACTACATACTACACGCACATTACATACATTCACACTACATTACGCTACATTTATTGACATCTCTATTATTGTGATATCATCAGTCTTGCCCTTGTCCTCCTTATCTATTTGGGGTCGGCGGAACATGTCTTCTTGTTCCATTACTTCTATATTAGTCATCTCCTTTCTAGCCTTATCATCTATTACATGGTCCATCCACCGATTCTTTGGTCTCCCCCTACTTGTGTTTCACACATTCACACTCAGAACTTTCCTCATAACGTTTCTCTCGTTCCTCCGCATCACATGTCCATACTATGACATCAGTCGAGATACTCAACATATTTTACTAATCGAAAACGATACATAAGTTAGTATTTCATTGTTCGGGTTCCTTTGAGGAGATATTATGGAAAGCGCGTGCTATTATCATAGCATAATAAGCCTATAATGCTATAATGTTCTCACTGCTGGGACCTGTGTCCTGTGTCAGTAGTGAGAACATTACAAGCTCATACCTCTCGAAGAGGACGCCTGTGTCGCCTCCACTTAGAGAGGTTTAATCTATCACGCGAGCCTAGGTGTGGATTGGTAGATATTACGACACCGAATTTTTGGTACTAGGACATGCAGGCTTCCTCACGATGTTTTCCTGCACTGTTTCGAGATCATTCGTGATGAAATTATTTTTACAAATAAAAGCTCGCCTGTCTGGGTTTGAACCCACGGCCTACTACTCGTAAGTCGGGGCTGTTACCACTGGGCCACCACTGTTCTGTTGCCATGCTAAAACGAAAATGGTACAGACGCCAGAATATCAAGCTACTACAATCTGTCAAAATTTAATAGATATTCAACTTTGTCGCTAAAGCATTAGGTTCAAGGTTGATTGGGAACATTTTACAGTTTCGGGAGCTTGATGTGCTAGTCTGTACATACAGAAAAGACGAAGGTAACAATTTGGCAAATTGCTCATTGGCATTAATTCGTTTACAGAAAGATGAATAAAATTAAATGATGAAACAAAAATTTGTATTATTTATTTTATAAAAAGATCATTCACCTATTTATGTTAACCGTGATTCACACTAATCTGCATTTGCGATTTATTTGTAAACAAATATATGAGCTTATGGAAAATAACTTTAAATCCTACACCATAAAGTTCAGTTTACGCTACAACTTCAAAAATTTTTATATAACTTTTTCAATAGTGCTAGTAGGTACCTGAAACCCTTATTATTAAAAATAAAATAAGTCTTTATTTGCCTTAGGGCTATTTTTTCAATCGACAAATATTTTTTATTCGAGGAATAAAATTAACGTCTGACAGTTTTTGTATGGAAGATCTGTCAAAAATTCAAAGTTATTCCTCCGATAAAGTTATCTAGCGATGGAAAAATCAGACGTTAGACATGGTATAAAGCTGTTACAGTCTGATTTTTGATATAGGTAATGTCCACGTGTGCGCGTGTGCGTGTGTGTCTATACAGAATATTGTATCAATTGCATGCAAAATAATGAATATAGAAGTAAGGTGAACTATATTTATAAAAAGTCGCAGATTCATTGGTAATATTACAATACTACGAATGCAATACTACCAATACATTGACATTAATGATTTTTTTTATATTGTAGCATATTGTATTATATTATTTTGTTTATACCTATATACTCGTATATATATTTTTTATTCTCTATCTGTTAGTTTTTTTTCATGCTCTGGCAGTTTGAGTTATTATTGTGGCCTACCCAAATGTCCTTTCTTTGGTATTGTTCGTCGAATCGTTGAGCACGATTTCTGACGAATGCGTGCACTGACTGAACAGGTCCTCTAAATCTGTGTGGTTCTTTCCTCAAAAGACCATCTCAGACATCGGTCTACATGGTCTTTATTTATAACCTGACCAAGATTATGTCTGGACTTTAAAAGAGACTGCGACCTCTGAGTTTGTTTCGGCCTTTCTTCTCAGAGTAGTCAGATAAGAAACGCCGACCTCATCTAGTTTTAAAATAAAAATATAATTGACGTGTAAAAGTGTTTGTGCAAACCTACTTACAAAAATAAAACTATTTATCAATAATAGTAAATCAAATCATACACCAAAAACATTTTCATTATTACTACCTGTACATAAATCCAATATAATATAAAATCAAAGTCCTGACTGACTGATATGACTGACTGCCTAAACCGATGGTTCTAGAGACATGAAATTTGTAGGGTGTGTTCTTTGTGAAGAGTAGTATCCACTAAGAAAGGGTTTTTCGAACTTCCACCCCCAAGAGGGTGAAATTTACGCGGACGAAGTCCCGGGCAGAAACTAGTACCTATTTTATATTTTCAAGTCAATGAAATCTTTAATGTCATAAAAAGTTATGTCCATACAGCCATTTATAAAATACCTACTAGCTGCGCCCCGTGGTTCCACCCGCGTAAATGTCGATCCCGTGGGAATATCGGGATAAAAAGTAGCCTATAATATGTTAATCCAGGGTCTCAGCTACCACGATTCCAAATTTTAACAAAATTGCGTGAAGAAGTAATAATATTGTTTTTTTAGGAATTAAATAGAAACTCACTGTCGATTATTTTTTTTTTTATCTCTAAGCCAGTCATCATTAGAATTAGACAGACATACTTTTTTGTAGGCAAGTATTTTTAAGAAGATTAAGAACAACAGACATTTTTCCATCTGTCATATAAAACCAAACGTCATCAATAAAAATAGCCATGAAAACCAATGAATACAGACATGAAAATCCGAAATGACAAAAATAAATTTTATACATAAACTCCATCAAAATGTAAACCAAAATTTCGATTAACTCGACAAAATATTATGCATCCCGAAAACTTGGGATTCGAAGACACTAATGTTGATTCTTTCTTCAAAATTATAGACAAAAATACTCAAACTAACGAAAACGCCGTGAAGCAATCCGATTGTTCAACGAAGTCTTACAAATTACCTTTGCCGAGAGAACTAGACGAAACCAAAGTGACAGTCGTCAAAGAAAGTATAACTGAAGAATCTCACCCAAACAGCAACTTGCCGTGTGATAAAGGGTTTTCAAACAGATACAGATATTGCAAAGAAGTCATAAAGCCATTGTTACAAGATTATCCTCCTGATTGTCCTGATTCTAAAGAGCTACTACTCAAGGATGGTGTGGTAAAAGCTAACGCAGACTTTCCAGAGTCTCCGCCCAGTTTTGAAAACTTAAAACCGTGCCCGGTACCAACGTGCCTACCACCGCCGTGCCCGCCACCTTGCCCACCACCAAAGTGCCCCTCACCGTGCCCACCAAAGTGCCCTCCATCGTGTCCACCACCACCGTGCCCACCTAAGTGCCCACCACCGTGCCCACCACCGTGCCCTCCACCGTGCCCTCCACCAAAGTGCCCGTCACCGTGCCCGCCTAAGTGCCCACCACCGTGTCCTCCACCGTGCCCTCCACCAAAGTGCCCGTCACCGTGCCCGCCTAAGTGCCCACCACCGTGCCCTCCACTGTGCCCTCCTCCAAAGTGCCCATCACCGTGCCCACCAAAGTGCCCACCACCGTGCCCGCCACCAAAGTGCCCGTCACCGTGCCCACCAAAGTGCCCACCACCGTGCCCTCCGCCAAAGTGCCCATCACCGTGCCCACCTAGGTGCCCACCACCGTGCCCTCCACCAAAGTGCCCTTCACCGTGCCCACCAAGGTGCCCTTCACCGTGCCCACCAAGGTGCCCTCCACCAAAGTGCCCGTCACCGTGCCCGCCTAGGTGCCCTCCACCAAAGTGCCCGTCACCGTGCCCACCAAGGTGCCCTCCACCAAAGTGCCCACCAAAGTGCCCACCTAGGTGCCCGCCACCAAGGTGCTCACCACAGTGCCCGCCAAAAAATCATCTAAAAATTATCTGCGGTGCAGACGGACCAACTATTTGCAAAGAGTGCACAAGAGACACTTGTCCCAGCTACAGGTGCCCAAACCCGTACCGCCCGCCTCCGTGCGCCACGTGCCCACCACCGTGCCCACCGTGCCCACCGCCGTGCCCTCGACCAAAGAACCCATCACCGTGCCCTCCAAGGTGCCCACCTAAGTGCCCTCCACCAAAGTGCCCATCACCGTGCCCTCCAAGGTGCCCACCTAAGTGCCCTCCACCTAAGTGCCCGTCACCGTGCCCGCCAAGGTGCCCACCACCGTGTCCTCCACCTAAGTGCCCGTCGCCGTGCCCTCCAAGGTGCCCACCACCTTGCCCTCCGCCTAAGTGTCCGTCACCGTGCCCACCGCGTTGTCCTCCGCCTAAGTGCCCGTCACCGTGCCCACCAAGGTGCCCACCACCTTGCCCTCCGCCTAAGTGCCCGTCACCGTGCCCACCAAGGTGCCCTCCACCAAAGTGCCCGTCACCGTGCCCACCAAGGTGCCCTCCACCAAAGTGCCCGTCACCGTGCCCACCAAGGTGCCCTCCTAAGTGCCCACCAAAGTGCCCACCGAAGTGCCCGCCACCGTGCTCCCCCCCACCGTGCCCACCAGCGTGCCCGATACCGTGCTATAAAAAGGATCCCAATCCAAACCCGTGCTGCCCGGCACCGTGTAACGAGCCAAAAACAAGTGTAGAAAAACTATTACAAACATTAAAAAGATTTTCAGGTGAGACTGTTGTTTGTAAGTGTTGTAAGATGGGCTGCCCACCACCACCGTGTCCACCACCACAGTGCCCACCACCGTGCCCACCGCCTCAGTGCCCACCACGGTGCCCACCACCACAGTGCCCATCACCATGCCCACCACCACCGTGCCCACCACCGTGCCCACCCCCACAGTGCCCACCACCTCCTTGCCCCGGACTAACTATAGAAAGAAAACAACCACCCGGTTGTAATGCTGAAACAAGATCTGAAAGAAAATTTCTATGTCCCAGTGAATGTCCCAATTCCAAGGCAAGTTCGAATACTAAAGTGGCATCACCAGCAAAACCAGCATCAAGCACACAGTGCGTATGCTCTGATGAATCGAAAGTTCAATCGGCAATCGACGCTCATCACGAAACATTGGCAACCCTGAAATGTGCGGTGACAGACCTTGTATGCAAGGCGTACAGATCAACGCAAGATGCGGCAACAATAATCTGTTGCGAAAGTGCCAAGCAGTTCGAAAAGATAAAAAAAACTGCATCCTCTATATCTTCTGATTGTCTTCCTCCTAAAGATAAACCTGCCTGTTCAACACCGCCAAAGAAAGTAAACAATACTCGTAGCGGGACGTCTTTGAGGAGACTCAGCGTTGTGAACTTAGACACATCTGATATCGAAGTTAAAGAAGACAAGACTAAACCTTGCCCGAAAATATCGGAAACGAATACACAATCTAAGAACCCCTTAGGATTTATTTTTGACAAAGTAGAATCTGCAGTATCAATGATAAGCGATTCCCTGGTTTTTGAATTACCAAAGCCTATGAAACCAAGAAGTTTTAATGATTCAAGTTCCAAATACGATGTTCCTACACCGCCACCATCGAAACCTCCTAGCCCCACGGATGTAGAAAATTTAATGTTTCCTGCCGGCACTTCTCAATTGTTTTCAACGATAAAGGACAAGATATGGTCTATGTTCACCGAGGACGATAAAACAAATGTATCCTCTAGAAAGTCATCCACTGCAACTTTGGCCACCGATAGTGACGAAGACCTTATGACTAGAATAATTGATTAAATCTTTGGGTAACTATTAGTTTTCTTTTATTTAATACTCAACCTTGTCCCGATTAGAAAGCGGCTATATAAGCTATCAAAAAATGTTCTTGGTCTTGAGCAAGAACATTTTTTTTTTTGTTTCTTGAAACGTACAAAAGATTGTAGGTCCCATCTAAGTAAAAGACATTACATTTACTAACAGTCGATCGCTGACTCTTTTAACCGCCGGCGGGTACTCGTTTGTTTCAGCGACAATTATCAAAGACTCACTCAGCGATGTTCGCTTTGCGGTCAGAACACTAAACTTGCTGAGAGACCCACACGTGGTTCTCTCTCTCCGGTCGTGTTGGATTGCCGTCCCAACGGACTATGAGAGTGAGTGCACCCGTGTCTGCGCACACAGTTGTGCACTATAATATCTCCCGCGTAGATGGCCAGTCTCCTGCGAGATTGACTGCCATGGTCGAAATTCGGTCTGGATCTGGAGGACTACATTCGCATACTGGCGAGCACTCGCTGCTCGTTACTCGCCAAATTTTTTTTAATGCTAGCTCTACTCTCTTCTCGTTAATCGCCGGCAGTGCGACAGGTCCTTAACCTAGCCATTTCTCGTGGACCTAATGTTTTGTCCTATCAATAGCTCCACGAGGTATGTTATTTCTGTTTGTCCTACAGAAGTGTTGCAACCAAAATGTAACGCCTGTATAAGCCATTTTACCAATTATTTTTTTATGTTTGTTGCTGTGTGTTGTGTATGTTATTGTGATGGTATTACTCGTAGTTTCATGAAATTTGAAAGGCCAGGACTAAAAAAACCAAAATTTCTAAAAACGCCACTGATATACAATTGGTAAAATGGCTTTGAGCAACTTTTAAAAGTTCCATCCATGCAATTTTCTTCGACATTATCTTGCTTCCTCAGAGAAAAACATATTAAGAGCGTTTACGCCGTACGGCATTGAATACAAACTTTCAAGCCCTTATTTTTCGAAATTAACGAACCGATTTTAATGAAACTTCATACGCATAAGCAGGATACAAAGGTCTAAAAAGTTAGTAGAGAACATTTTCGAAATGTGTTATTTAAAAAAAGATAACTGGAAATCTCTGTTTCTATGGAAAATTTAAAATCGGTCTATTTTGGCTGTAACACTATTTTTCGAAAATGTTCTCTACAACTTTTTAGTCCTTTGTATCCTGCTTATGCGTATGAAGTTTCATTAAGATCGGTTCAATCATTTCGTAAAATAAGGGCTTGAAAGTTTGTATGAAATGCCGTATGGCGTAAACGCTCTTAATAGGAGAGTTTTCGTCTATATCGTGATAATCAGCAAGAAAAAAACTAGTGGTCCCTGTTTAGATGTACAATGCTGCCGAATTAAAATGGTAGTCTCTGCCGTAGGGAATGGAAGGTGCCGTCTCTCGGAGAAATACAATGATGCCGAATGAAAGTTGTATGTAGTTGTATGGTCAAGTCATTATAACTGTGTTATGACTTGACCTTGGTACAACTTTCATAATGCCTTTGACTGCAAAGGCATTATTTCAAAAGATAAATTATTTTTATACGTGTTTCTGGGAAAATAGTTCACACTGCGTAGGCAATTAAAGACGTCATGCTCCCCAGACACCCCATGATCTATTTTGCTGTTTATAAATTCATATAACAATTGTACGCACTATATACCGAAATAGTACATACTTAAAAAAATAAGTACCATAACAGGTTAACAGGTACAGGTAACTGAATTAATTATGGTTTGCTTAAGATCATCTCCCAAGCAACTCCAAGTAAATTTTAATCAATTTTACGTAGACACTTATTAGGTAAATAAGTGGCTGATAAAAATTGTACTCTTATTTTTACCGCACCTGAGCAATATGTGTTTGACTGTGGGTAAGTAGTTTTCTCGAAAACTGTTGGACCGATTTCGATGCTGTTTTTTGAATTACATGGGTAAATTAATTAATGAATTATATGTTAATCCAGGGTGTAAGCTACCTCCATATCAAATGTTATCAAAATTGGTCCAGCCATTTGAGCGTGAAGACGTAACAAACATAAGTATAAACACACACACAAACTTTCGCCTTTATAATATTAGCGTGATAAAACACAGGTTAAGGGGCAAAAACAGGTAAATTGGTTAAATATAAACACACAACAACAACAACATTGTAGATGGCTCTGACAGCTCTCTTTTGCGAAATAAAAATGGATTCTATGTCAGCAACCCGACCGTAAAATGCCATAATTATGACATACCTAATTGCTGTGGAAGTAGCTAAAATAGTCCAAACGGTCGGTCTGTTTTAAAGATCAATGATGTGTCATGTACAAAATCTTCGGTTGATTTTGAAATAATTGGGGTAAATCATTAATGTAACCCAAAAAAAAAAAGGAATGGACCCAATATCGAACCTGAGAAACGCCCATTGTCATTTCAGACCCTAATGAGTTTATGCCGTTTACTTGAACTTACGTACTTACGTTTACAGATATTTTTTTTTTTATAAACTAAAAATCTCTACGCTAGGAGGGGTCTAGAATCCTGGGCTTTTTCTTTCAATTCATTGTCTATAACCTTTGCGCGTAGATGTTCCCTGCCACCACTGACCTGTATCATACAAACGTGCCACCCTGTATAAAACTTCATTAGGTAGAAACCTTTTTGCGAATGAACCAAAGCAGTAACACTGGCCAAATATTCTATGCATCAGCGACAAACTGTCAACTGTGGGTCATTTGTCACAGAATTAAGAAAACTGACACACCTCACAACCAAACGAATATTCAATAAAAGTATAATATCAATAAAACAATGTTTCCACAAAATTAAAAATCCATCTCATCCTTATGTCTGCCGAGGAGCCTTGCACCAAGAACTGCAAAAAAAGGAAGAACAAATGTCTTCCATGCGTGAACCAGTATTCCCAGGAGTTGATTAGCGAGGAAAAGCACCAGGTCCATCAGTTCCACCAACCTCATAACCCTCAAGAGTCGCTCCATCCAGAATGCCAGTGTACTGCAGAAAACCCCTGCTGTACGGCACCAAGCCCTCAGCACACACACAGGAAGCCTCATTGTCCTAAACACTCCCCCCAGACTACACTTTGAATCTAAATAGAAAATAAGCTTCAAGCCATTCAGATTAGAAAACACTTATGACGTAAGTTATAATTCTTTAGCTTCATCTTCTTGTTAGGTCGATGGCAATGTAACTAAGGCCAGCTTATACCTGAGCTATTTAATAGAATAGAATTTTCTTTATTAAAGTGACCAAGACTCAAACTTAAACAGGATGACATTACATGACATTATTGTTAATAATGTGCAGATGTCAGGGCATAATCAGGCTATTGACTCTTGGGACACAGGCCTCGTCTCTTCGAGAGGGCGCGGGGTGTAATCTACCACGCGGGCCCAGTGCGTGTTGGCAGATGTCACATGTCTCGAATTTTTGGTTCTATAGAACATGCCGGTTTCCTCACGATGTTTTCCTTCACTGTTTTGAAAGCAGTGGTGATGAAATTATTTACACAAAGAAAAGCATCTGCCTGGGTTCATAACGACGACCTACAAACTCGTAAATCGGGGCCGTTATCACTGACATTATCACGAACCACAGTCGTCCTCACTGGTATCAGAAAGTCAATTCTCGTACTTACAAAACGTTCAAATCAAAAGTCGCACTCTCATCACAGCGACATGTCAAAAATTAAGGGAAATTAGTCACGGTCTCCTTCAAAGTCCGGACTTATTTTCTTTTCCTATAGTCTTCTAACCCTGAACTCATTAGAGCTTTCATTATTCCAGCTGCCAATTAAATACGATGCCAGACTCTCGTGATCGTCATAACCTTTATCCAGGCGACGGAATTGACTGTCCCAGACCATATTACATCTGTTTCGGGAGGACAAAGGGTTCAGCATGTGGTAATATATTGGTTTTTTACTTATTGTGTAATTCTTAATCAGGCTTTTGTATACATCATCATCTACCTGCCCTTATTCCATGTTACTTGGGGTCAGCGCAACACGTTTTCTTCATACGTTCTCTCCTGTCAACCTATCATTCACTCCCTTCGTTCATTCAATCCGTGTAAAACTGAAACTGAAATTCGACTAGTCTGTTACACTTATTTTGCCACTGACAGCAGCGACCCAATGGCAACCTTATTGTTACGAAAATAATGATCACTATGATTTTGACAGACTTCTCAGTGGCAGCAACCAAAAATTATGCCCGTCTTACACTAAAAAAGGGTAATGAGCGGAAACTGAGCTGATGATCGGAGCGGACCGGAGTAAAAATAGTTGCACACTTCCACTAAGAAATAGTTTCAGACTTTGCCTTCCACTGCCAGAGGGCTTTACGGAGAGAGTAAGGCGGGAAATGAGCGGGGTCGGATGAGCGAATTGTTTGCCTTCCACTTACTCGCTCGCAGTGGAAGCATTTGTATGAAATTTTGCGTTGCGAGTTGAACTGAGTCCATACGGAGTCTGTTGGAAATCCGCTCAACTCTGCGACCACTTTTATAACTCTTTGTACTCTTTTGATCCGCTCAGTCCGCTCATTCACAGTGGAAGCACTTCTATGAAAAAAGCCGTTGCGAGTTAAACGGAGTCTGTACGGAGCCCGCTCCGCTTGCAGTGGAAGGCGGGCATCAATCTAATTTAACGAGATTAGAGGAGAAAGCTGTGATTTAGACAGTGATACAAAATCAGAGATAAGACAACTGTGAATGGGTTGTAACAAAATCATAATTTTCTTGCAGCAAGTTACGTGGTGGGACTATGCAATAACTCTAAAACCTCAGAACCTCAGAAGCCCTGGAAAATGATAAAGAGGACCAGTTTTTGCCTCTGGTACCCCAAGATCAAGAGCCCTGAATGGCCGACGTAAAAACCAATGTCTGCAGCTCTATTCTAGACTTTTATTATACCGTGCAATATAAATGTTTGGATTGTAAGTCTTGTTTCATTGTTGCGGGGTAGTTTCTTCTTACACAATTCTGGAGTCAGATAAAAGGTATGCTTAGATGGTTCCAAGGCAAATGAGAGTGAACGCCCTAAGTGGCCTGGAGGGCACGCACTAGAAGGACATTTTGTGACCTTGTAGGGTGAGGTTCTTCACGAAGATCAGGTGCGTAGTACTCGTAACCGGCGTGCGCGTATGACTATGTGAGAACGTAAACGAAGGTGGATTTCCAGATGCACATCAAACGGAGTATGTAAGGATCGTAGCAAGTGGCGTTTTGTAGTTTCTGCCTACCCCCAAATCGACTTAGTGGGGCAGATTCCACTGCAAAATTTTGTGTCATGCTCTGCCACAGAGCCACCATTTTAGAAACCGATCAATTATATCTTAAAATGAAAAAAAAAAAGGAAATCTGAATGTGAATCTTATCTTCTTCTTATCTTCTTTATCTTTCTTCTTTCTTTCTTTTCTTTCTTATCTTTTATCTTAAACGTACATAATGTACGTATACCGTTATCGCTGTACGTGCATTAGGTTACGTGCAATAGACATTGATTGTGGCTCTGCTGCAGAGCATATCTCTAGCAGAGCCACAAAATACATGTACTCAGGAAAGATTAACGCTACTGTTTTTTGATGAAAACTGTTGTACGATTAGTGTATAATGCGTACGTGTTGAAAAATATCATTATTAGACAGTGGTTTTATTTATTTTAACTTTACTAAAATTTTCAAAGAAATCGCCTGGATATTAATAAGCATTGCGCTCCACCAATGCGGCGCGCGGCGCGGCTCGGTGGGGCAAAGTGGAATGATTCGGAAAAAGGCGTGAGTATGAGATATGTATTTATTTATTTATTTTTTATTTTATTTATTTCTACTTACATTAAATATATATATATGTAAATGTATGTAAATATATATGTAGTTTTCGAGTCAGGGTGTTTCGGGCTCCAGGCCGTCCATTTTCAGTGGACAAGTTTCTCGCGTCACTTGTATGACATATTGACAACCGAACTTATAGTCCAAGATCGAATGGCCCCCGGACGCAAACTGTGTGGGATAGAGTAGTTACCGTCAAGATGAAGGGAACAAGTCTTGGATTTCAAATCAGCACACATAAAAGTTTAATACTGTAAATCTACTAGGTATTTGCTACCTATGCAATCGTTTTAGCCACCTCAGTGGTTATTAAAAAAAAACCTTGGCCTTTCCATTTTGACGTCAAAATGGAGGGATCATATGGATAGACTAGTCGGAGGAGTATCCCACCTATATAAGTATTACAATACCTTAATTCTACTTTATAAATATGAAATTTGTCTGTCTCTAATATGAATCGTTTGAAAAATATCGGCCATAATGTTGGTCCCTACATAATGACGATTCAAAAATTTGGTCAGACATATTAATGGATTTTTGAAGTGAAAACTTCTTTAGCGGCGCTGTGTACTTTTTTTGGAATGGGTAAAAACTTCTAAACTCGCGTCAGGTCACGTGACCCTGATCGAAAATTCGTAAGACGTAAAACGTAAGACGCGCGTTGTTGAGGACAGCGCCATCTATGCACATCGGGAAGAACTACGAGGGCCTCGCGTACTAACTACGTAGTTCATCCAACAACGACGAGATGGCGCTGAACCACGGATATATAACTGACGACGAGCTCCATGCGAGCGGCTTGCTTCTCTTACCACTGCCGCGACCAACACCACGAACTGAAGTCTATCCTGTGTGCTTATTTGTAAATCTGAATAAATTCCTTTCACGAGAAGAATAAACCAGTCACTTTGGTCATCATACCTGATTTGCAAAAAACCCTATAAAATAAGGAACACACCTTAACACGCGTGTTTTGTTTATAAGACGATTCACAAAATACACTCGTAATTGTTCAAGTTTTCACTTCTGTCGGCACTACCGGAGTGCCAGTGTTTTTTTTTTGTTTTTCGAACTATTCAATATTTATAGTAACTATTTTCTACCTTTAGATTATGTAAATGACTAATTAATGACAATGTATACGTAGTTATTTCACAAAATCCTTGGTCCCTTCATTTCAGACTTCTCTAAATAAAAACTCAACCATCAAAACTTTGCGAATATCTGGAGGCGTGATGCCAGTTAGTCACTGATCCCTATCATACAAGTACGCTGTATAATACAGGTCAGTGCTGTTAGTGGGTACAGCACTGTCCTCTATCATGCAAATACGTGTACTTGTTTAACACAGGTCAGTGGAATACAGCATTCGCAACGAAGTCGGTTTTAAGTAACCAGTAATATAATTTGTCTCATTTAGATCTGTATCCGCTACACATAGTACTTTTTGATTTATTTATTTAATTTCTAAAACACTTATCCTAATTCACATTTATTTTTAGCCACACAACGAAAACCTCTCAGGGTTTATCTGTATGTTGGCGAGCCGTTCATATCTACAATTTTATGACAATGTTAACAAATTATTACATTAGGTAGGTACATTAATACATACATTAGGAGAAATTTTGTGTAAGGAAACGCTTTGATTTGTACTTATAACTTTTCGAACTCATTTTGTATAACGTTTGCAAGTCTTCTGGAAGTTTATTAAGATAAAAAGGTACTAAATATTCTGCAACCCTCATTCCGTACACATTATTAAATTTTGGTAAGATGTATTTATTTTTGAGTGGTATCGTTCTTAGAAAGTCAGGTCTTGCTTTTTCGGTTAGCAACTCAGGTCTATTGACTTCCGCTAGAGTACAGAATTCAACTTTATTGAATACATTCATAACATTACAATATTTAAAGAGGTCGTTGTCATTGTTTTTGAATTTCTTGTTTACATGTTTGGGCGTTATTACTTTTAATATTCTTAGTTGTAGTTTATAAATATCGGTCAGGTATGTATGATAAGTTCTTCGCAGTCCGTAGTTGATAACCGAGTCTGCTAGGGCCATATATAACATTCTAAGCGTTTTGAAAGGCAGTTTATATTTCAGTATGCTAAGCTTACCTAGAACAGACCGTAGCTTGTTGCATACGTAATCTTTGTGCGGTCCCCAACAGAATCGGCTGTCAACCAATAGACCGATATACATATGCTTATCAACAACTTCTAATATCGGACATTTGCAAGTATTTGGCGAGCTATGTAGGCAAGTGTGTTCGTGTGCTATAATTGTAGGCACAGTGGAGCATTTATTGTGTGATGAATGTATGTGCACAATTTTTGTTTTTGTTGCGTTTATTACTAATCCTACGTCATGAGCCCATTTACACATTTCGTCGAAGTTACGTTGTAGGGTATCTTCAGCATCCTGGATGTTTCTATTAGCGACTAATATACACGTGTCGTCTGCGAATTGGTACCTATACAGAGCCTGAATTTATAGCTTTACTCATATCATTAACATAAAGTAAGTATTCTGTCGGACCTATAATTGAACCCTGGGCAGTTCCTTGCGTGGATGGAAGCTTAACACTATACTCATTTTGTATTTTAACCGTGTTGTATCTGTTTGTGTGGTAGTTTTTTAATAATTCTAATAATGGCCCTTGTATTCCATTTTGTGACAATTTGTCAAAAAGTAATAGTAAAAAAAAGTGATAGTAAGCAGATCGACTCCGTACTGGACAGGTATATTTACCTACGGAGACACAAAACGCCATTCTAGTTCGCAGGACTTGAGGTGATGGGCATCACCTCAAGTCATCACCCATCTGGTGGATGTTAGGCGACGGAGTAAGTTGTTTCTAGTATGCACTTTATGTTTGTCATTTTCGCAGATTCTCCGGACGTTGATATATCCAAAGTGATGCTCAGATACTTTGGGTGAATACCTGCTGTGGATGATTGAAACCCCTTGCCATGAGATATTGAGTGTTCCACTTGCTTGTGTGTTACGAAGGTGGAAGGCGGATCACTGCCGTTTTGAGGGTTTTGGTGTCAGGGCGTTGTCAGCACAATAATGGCTAAGACCTGAGAGGACCTAATGGCTGCGGCAGCGATAGATTTTTGCGTTGCTAAATTTTGGGCCAAAAAAAATTAAAAAGCTATATACTACTTTTTCGTGGCATATTTGCCATGGACACGCTAAGAAGACCAAAACCTTTTTTAAATTCCAAGTCAAATCTGGCGAACTAATTATTTTTTCCACATTTCATGTCACTGTCATTCTGTCATTCTTTTCCGCATCAAGCCAAAAGCCATTAAACGAAGAGAAGAAGAAAAATTTACAAAAAAAAACATTATTGGAAAATACAAAAAAAAATCTAATATGCACGAGGTGAAATACAAAAGTGAATGAGTGTTGTGTTAAATATACCGCATATATATTTATACCTTTACCTATCCAATAAACAGTTAAGACATCACAGTCAACGGGACCAGTCTCCAAACGGCTGGCAGCTTTGCCACGTTGAATGGCAAGGCCTTGCCATCCAACGTGGCAATGCTGCAAGCTCATCATAATCATCATATTTTGTTCTTAAAATAACAAAAGTTGAAAAGAGTAGTCTTAAATGTTTTGGCCATGTTAAGTGAATGAATGAAAGGCCACGACTAACAAAAGGTATTCAAGGCAGATGTGAGTGGAAACGCCTAGGGGGGGCTAGAGGACATACAGTGACCCTATTGGTGATGTTCTTCAGAAAGGGGCATAGTACTAGCAACTGACGTGCGTGTATGATCAGATGTATGAACGTAAACGAAGCAAAAGATGTATGTAAGAATCTTAGCAGGTGGCGCTCTGTAGTTTCTGCCTGCCCCCATGGGAAGAAGGCGTGAGTTTACCCAAACAATGACACACACCTTATGACTGGACCGGAAACTTGGTGATAATATATCTAATAAGTAGACGAGATTCGGACCCCATGGCCTTAGGGTATCTTTATCTCAAACGGCTTGAAAATACCCAAAGAACCACATAGGTTGTTATATTTGCGCCGTTTGAGTTCTTCAGCTGTTGGCTGCGGCCGTGATTTCGGTTTCAAGAATTTTATTCACTTTACAAGAGAAACGTAACAAAATATCTTATTAGTTAATAAATGTACAATATCGGGAAGAATGACTGTTTAAATTGGTTATATCCAATATCACTTAGAATTATAAGGTTACAGGTTTTATAAAACTTGATTTAAAGTTGGGATGGAGCAAAATATTTCGGCACAGGTTGCATTCCACACCAAAGACATACCCAACTATCAAGGTATTAGGGGCATTCCTTTTAGTTTCTTCCCACCGTCGCGTGCCAAGCCAACGGTTTCTAAATCAAGTGGCACCCGGCAGTGGCAAGAGCAGGACCAATGATGTCATTAATACGGGCGTGCCATGCGATCTGAGCTGCGCTCTTACTGCTGGATAGGTCATGGTATTCGAGGCACTCGACAGCTTCTTTTAAGTAAATGTGTTTTAAATTTAATTCCGTAGAAGAAAGTCTATAAAATAAATTACTCGAAAAAATTTGTATGTACAATAATATGAAGAAATCCAACGTGAAAGTCAAGCCTATTCCTTCAAGGCCAAGCTCAGGGAAATCTGAATTAGACGAAGAAGAAAATGAGCAGATCGAAGCACCGAAGAAAATTCTGAATGGTTTACCAATTTGCCCAGTGAGTGGGGACTCGCGTAGAGCATGCGATAAGACTGTTTGTCTGAACAAAGCAAAAATAAAAAACCCATACTATCTTATTAATACTCCAAAACCAGCGTGTGGTGTGACTAGAGAGTTACCTGGACGGTCCCGTTCTGACGTGATGTACGACAAGACCAAACATCCTGAGAAGCCGTTACCAAGATGTCCACAACCTTTCCCTCCCTTGCCTCCGAGACGAGATCCATACGAAGAGCAACAGCGAAGGGCAAGACTAGAAGAATACAGACAAAGATTACAAAGGTATAATGATAAATAATGATGTGCCGCAGAAAGTTTGTTTTCCAAAAGTCCACGTCGACATTTAATTTATTTGCTGATTGATATATCAAAGATCCGGAGATACAACAAGACAAGAGGAAGTCATATCAACAAGAATATATTGACAACATAACTGATTCAGAAAGTGTAATTAACTTTTATTTGTTTTTAATTATATCGATTTGTACACTCTCTTAAGAGATTCGAGCAACCAAAACTCTAGCAAGGAAAAGAATAGTAGATTCTAAGACCTAGGACAAGGTGTCCTCTGCAACCGCAGAAGCAACGCCAGTATTAACAGTTGAAACTAATCATTTTTTTTACATTGCGCTCTGACTAAATAAAATTTTCAATTGGCAACCTTATCTTTTCTTGTAGATAAAGTACATAGGCTATTTGCATTGAATTCTTAAGAACTTTAATCGTTGAAAGTTAACTGAGGCCGTTTACACATTATGCCGCGGCTGCCCTTGGACTGTATTGGTCGTCGCTGCGGCGTCGTGTATGGGTGTTCATATAAATCCAAGGGTGACTGATGGAGC
The DNA here is from genome assembly GCA_927399505.1 of Luperina testacea. Taxonomy (NCBI): domain Eukaryota; kingdom Metazoa; phylum Arthropoda; class Insecta; order Lepidoptera; family Noctuidae; genus Luperina; species Luperina testacea. The sequence continues at coordinate 2,330,770 of OV656780.1, forward strand.
GGCACAAGTGTAAACAGCCTTAAGGTCCTCTCGTCACTAAATAGACTCTTACTCGAGTAAATGATAATTTTTGTTTCGTAATTTTCGTATTTGCGTATGTCGGAAGCATTAAGCATCAATCGACATGAAACAATCGTTGAGGGAGCGCTTCTTTGGCCGTCTGAATAAAGTGTTAAAATATAATCTTATATCAGGCAGAAACAAGGTGCGCGCATTCAACGGTTGAGTCATGCCGCTTTCAATGTCTTTCGGCATACTCAAATGGACTCAGACGGAACCTGACGCTCTTGAAAGGAAGGTCCGTATATTGCTGACGGCATATCGGGTGCATCACTCACGGTCATCAGTGATGAGACGGTACATCCCTCGGAAGTGTGGGCATCGAGGATTCTTAAATGATAAAACCCGTCACAACCGCAAGATTTACAGTCTCAGGGAATATTTGCTTGAAACTGACGTGGGATGCACCGAGATGCGGTCGCAGTGAACAAGGGTCTCACCCCGCTCTCCGTGACGAAAGAGGGTTGGCGCAAACCTGCAGTACTAGATACTAACGATCGTAAGGAAGTATGGCAAGGCAAAGAGCTTCACGTATGTTTTTTCGGGCCCTCCGTGGGCCTTTTTTTTTTGAGGATGGGAAATCATCAAATGACCCCTCCCGCTCTGGGTGGAGCGGAAGGGAGTGTCAGACTCTTACTGACTAAAACCCACCCGTGTTCCTTCCTTAGCCCTTTATGTTCCGAGCCAGCGGTAATCCTTTCGGACAATCCCGCTGTGCAATAATTGTACCGATAATCGTTACAGTAAATGGCCTAATAGCGGAGAGCCTCAACCAACATTTTAAGAGGCTCTCATGCGCGGCTGGGTCAAGGGCTTAATTCAAAAAGCAGTACTCCTGGGCACGGCACGCATAGTGAGGAGGATCCTCTCTTTAGTAAAGCTTTGACCACCGGCAGCTTGGACCTTGCTCCCGACACCGGCGAAATACTATTTTTAAATGATTTTATACTTATTTTCTCTATTTTAAGAAATATTTAAAAATTTATAAGATAAATAAACGAAATAAATGGAAAAATAAAGAGATGTACAGAAGGATTTCTGCAAACAAGCAAGCAAGCACGGCTCGCTCGTTCACGTGTATGACAACCTCTTTCATAAGTCTGGCAGGCAAGTTCTATTTGTTCATATATTTGGCACATTTTGACTGAATGTCACCATTTGATCACAGGGTTCAAACAAAAATGGAAACCAAATAAATTGCAGTAATATATAATGTTTATGAAAAAATGCATCCCGGACCCAGTAATTATACCTGAGCCAGGTAACGATAGTATAAGCATGACATGTTCAGCCTACAATTTTCCCACTGCTGGGACTGAGGCCTCCTCTCTGTAAGAGGGAGTGGGCTATAATCTACCACGCGGGCCCAGTGCGGGTTGGTAGATGTCACATGTTTCAAATTTTTCCTCACGATGTTTTCCTTCACCGTTTTGAGAGCAGTGGTGATGAAATAATTTACTTAAAGTGTCTATCTGGGTTCAAACCCACGACCTACATATCGTTTGTCGACCACTATTACTCGTTACGTCGAAATAATTACTATTTCATATTTCAATTGAATTTGATATAGTAAATCAATACTTATAAACCGTGTTATTGAATTAACGCAAAACCTCTTAGGGTGCGTTTTCACTGAAGAGTCAACCATTGTGATTGGTCGATTCCTGTACATCTCCGCTCTGCTACGCACAGCTCCGCTTCAGTGGAAACGCACCCTTAATGGGAACACCCGAAATTCAAATTTTCTTACGTTTTTTGCAATTTGCTGGTCAGTATTAAGTTGTACGTCGATCAAAATATGATTTGCGGCCGTAACAAATATGTATTTACAGAATCATAATCATTAGAATCAGTAATACAACTTGTTAGGTTAGTATAATCCCAAAATGTCAAGATTTCATGAAATAGTAATTATGTGGGATTACATGGTCTTAGAGAGTTGTGTTGATGACTTTAATGATTATAATTCTATAAATACATATTTGTTACGGCCGCGAATGATATATTAATCAACGTACAACTTAATACTGACCAGCAAATTGCAAAAAACGTAAAAAATATTGAATTTCGCGGGCTACCCTGGCGCTTTCGCCTTAACGGGTCATTGTACCTACTCATCATTATGAACAACTTTTACTATGGGAACATTGTAACTGAAATCGTGAAAAAAAAAAACAGCTGTTCCCTAGCCCTACATTTATGTTCGCATAACTCGTCAAAATTTAGGGAACAGCTGTTTTTTTTTTGCGATATCAGGTTTGTTCCCATGGTAAAAGTTGTTCGGAATGAGGATTACAATGACCTATTATGAGGTTTTGCGTTAATTCAATAACACCCTGTAAAATAGTCGTAATTATAGTCCCTATTTGTAATCACCTATTGTTATTCATATTGATTAACTGATTTTACCTATACGTGTACTAAAAATGGGTGTTATTTATCTGAAATAAATTAATTTATTATTATTATATTCATACTCTCTCATTCAATATACCAAGTCACCAGTCTTACCAAGGGGTTTCGTATTACCCAATTTCATATTTCAATTGAATTAGTGATTTAATTTTGAATTTTTGTTTTCTTACCGTTTGCTGTACTCTTGACGCTTTTAACGCGTACGTCTTTTTTACATCGTTCTCACATATAATTATAAATTCACATTAATGATGTTACTAATATTTTTGTAAAAATATAATTTAAAAGAGTGTCCATGGAATTTCTTGCCCGTTCTTCTCCATAGGTACCTACGCTTTGGAATGGGCAACTAGCTTCATATTTTCTGACTGACCGACTTTTTGACAATTGAAAAGTGCCTGTAAATGTTTTAATTGAAATAAATGCTTTGAGTTTGAGTTTGATAGTAAATCAATACTAAAAAAATATATATATATATAAAATAAAAAATGTGGTAATAATAATAATGAAAAATACGCGCATTGACGAGGAGTTGCGGACACTAGCCCGTATTACCTTATTACTCTAGCCAGTTAATATACCAAGTCACCAGTCTTACCAAGAGGTATCGTTACCCAGTAGCTGGGTTGCGGGGGTCAGATAGGCAATCGCTCCATGTAAAATACTGCTACTCAGCTGCATCCGGTCAGACTGGAAGTCGACCCCGACATAGTAAAGAAAGGGTAGGCAGATGACAAATGATTGTAACAATGCAATAGTTTAGATTTGTCCATTGTCACCGTGTAGGTGTTGCAAAATACATTCGAATCCACAGTGTTCGCAATAAGCTTTCTCTCCTCTCCATTTCTCCTTCTATCATTTTCTTTTTTTTTTCATGGTGGGAAATCATCAAATGACCCCTCCCGCTCTGGGTTGAGCGGAAGGGAGTGTCAGACTCTTACCGACTAAAACCCAACCGTGTTCCTTCCTTAGCCCTTTATGTTCCGGGCCAGCAGTAACCCTTTCGGACAATCCCGCTGACCCGGCAACTCCTATCATTGCACTCAATGACAGTCCGCCCCTCTCTTGTTGTCCGCTCGTTCGTTATATTATAACAGTACGTCTATGGCCCTGCCACCCTGTATAGTCCTGCCCCGACAAATACCCCGACTAATCTAATTCCAAGGGGTCTAGACCCTGTATAGGTCTGCACCCCTTAGTTTTAGATTATTCTAAAGATTTGTAACATCTATCTAAAATGAATCTAAGTATTTTTTAAATTTTTCGCCGGTTATAAAAAAAACAATTGCTGGTCCATACATTTTGACCACGTAGGTAATGCACTTTTCTAAAAAACAGCCGTTTTTTTTTTTATTTCTGACAAAAAATTTCAGCATACTGGATTCAGAATCATTTACTGAATCCTTGTTAACATGGTGACGCGTCAATGTCCATGCCACATTGTATTTATTACATGCAACACCGCTGATTTAGTACTCAGCTTTATAGTCTAGGCTTTATTGCCCATTGAGACTCAAATTAAACATTTTCAGCACCAGCCACGTTGCAATAACCAACAGTAAACATTATTTATTTACCTCTTACAACTACCATTACAGATCTAAAACCTAATTCGTATTACCTAATATTAATCTCGTAACTTTCTTCGTATTTTCACAGAGCCACCTTGCCCGCTTCCAGTAAAAAAGAAACCACCAGACCCGTGCGCGCCTCCACCAAAAGAGAAACGACTAAAAAAATGTCCTAAGCCACCAGTTATACCGGAACCTGTTGTAAAAATACCGTGTGACGCCATTCCCTGTCTTTGTATAGAAAGAGTAAAGAATCCACTGATAAAAGGCCCCAAGAACGCTCTAGACGAACCACGGTTTCGCTGCGAGGTAAAACCGGTACTACCTGGTAATAGACGCTGTTTGGATATACTAGACGCCAGAAGACTTAAACCTCCATCTCCGTGGCCCCATTGCCCACCACCTCCACCTCCACCAGAACCTCCGAAGTTTGATCCTTGCGAACAACAGGAACGGAGAGAGAGAATTGCCGAATGCAAGAGAAGGATGAAAAGATATCTGGAATAATGGCGGATGACGATAAATGTGGCTCTACTATTGATTCGCTGATAAATAAGTTATTGGTTGAAATCTCCAAGGAGTCTGAAGAAGATTTCAAAAAGCAAACAATTCAATCAACAACTCTCAGACTTGAGCTCGCCAAAGAAGAAGACCATGATATTGACAAAGAGATAACTGAACTAGAGACCCTTATAAAAAGATTACAAGCTGAAATAGTTGAAATGAGCGAAACAGCTAACAAACCATTACCATCATATTGTCCTGGTTTTTCTATTATTGAAGAGAACAGTGCTAGCTATACCGAAGCAAGCTACGCATCACCTGACATATTGAATCAAGCAGAACCGGAAAATGATATCGGCTTTCCCGTAATATGCAAAGATGACGGCATTTTAGAACAACAGGTAAAAATGTTTGCAGAGAATATTTCAAATATTATAAAAGCTGCTAACAATACAAGCCCTCAGAAAGATGATTTAGATGATGTCAGACGGAATTTCAATGTGCTATGGGATGATCCTACAAAAAATAACTTAGATCTAGCCGAAAAACCAGAAGAAACTATAAGTAGTAAGCTGTCGACAGCATTCAATTTTTGTATCTTGCCATCATCATTAGAAACCAAAAAACCAAAGTTCTTAAACAATGTTTCGATAGAATCAATTAAATCTGTCAATAATAAAGCTCTTATAGAGCAATCTGAGAATGTTTCTGAGTTTTGTGAAGGCGCAAGTTCAAATGATACCCGTGATGACGATCAGAAAATAAGTGCTGATGATAAGCTGCTGGGAAACTCCACTGACAATGATGATATTTCTGGAGGCGTTAATGAAGTGATCGCCAACAACATCATAAATAACGTAGCTATACTTTTGAGTACCGAGCTTCAATACAATTTACCTGGCAATATTGAAAACCACCCCAGTAATATAGTCGACACAACTGTTCCTAAAGATACCATCATAAGTTTACCAAAACTTGAAACTATGGAAGCTGTCAAAACGACTATCATTAAAACATTGGAAAACTTGACTTCTTCTGACAACACTTGCACTCCTGATACTCCCGAAATGAACCAAACGCCGAATGTGACTCGTGAAGATGCTATTCCAAAGACAGACAGTATATTGAAAAGTTTCAATAGAAAAATTCGTAAAATTGTTGGTAGAGGCAGTGAAAAATCTATTTCTAAGGAAAAGCATAAAAGTGAAGACTTGTCAGCCAAAGACGTTTCGGCAGAATTTCGGAAAGCTTTTCCAAGAAGTAGGAGTGAGCCGAGCAAAAACTTTTCCACATCTGACGACGACAGCTCTATTATTGACCCAAAAAACACAACTGCTTTAACTCAAGACAGCCCTAAAAACGTTATCGAAGGTGTTTCTAACACAATAAATACGGAGAATTTTGAAACTAGCATTATCAAAGCGGCAAAAAACTCTAATGAAATTATTAACATTGTGAAAAAAATTATTCCTAAATTTGTAAGCAACGATCTAATAACTGACGATACAAATAAATCAAAACCTGTTACTGAAAATCCCTCGGATACTACCACCACAACTACATCCTTATCAATAGAAAGTGATCCACCGAGTAAAAAATTCATTCGAGCAAATCTTACAACCACAGTGTATAATGAAACGCCTATTAATACTCATAATGGTCCTCAAACTAAAAACATTGGAAATCTAAAAGATATACCTACACCTGATTTATCAAAAAAGAACCCTGAACAAGATAGTTCAGCAAGCTTATCTAGTGGTATTAGTAGCGCATTCCCCAAGTTTTTCGATTCAAATCTTCAAATTAGCGGACAACAAGCAAACGTTATGAAAGTCGAAGCGACAACTGATAAAGAAAAAGCTGAGGAAGGTGTTGAGAAAAACAAAGTGGAGCAAGATATTGAAGCAGAGGAAGATGAAGATGATGATAATGACGACGAAAAAGAAGAAGATGATGATGATGATGACGACGACGACGACAATACCTATGATGTAGACTAAATACACTGAAATTCACAACCTTTCGATTATTAGATTTTTTTTTCTTTTTTATGTCAAAATTAGCTGCATGGGTCGGTTAAGTACGCTTGCCGCGGTCATACGTGAATGCCTGACCATCATGTCCGTGACTACCGCCGGACCACCAACGCCAATCGCTTCCATATTTGGTAAATAATTAGTGCTCAATTAGTACTAATTGGTACTCGAACAACAAAATTGGTACATACCTTAGTAGTTTTTGAGAAAATCGACTTTACAAATATTACAGTTCTGTTTTTTTTTACGAAATAAATCACATTTATGGGTACTAATTATTTGTGTACTTAGAATAGCTGTAGCGTGGCCCCTTTTTCGGCGCTCATGGTGGTCCTGCTGAAGCGAGCGTAACTACCGCAGGACCACCTTCAAAGTAGATTTTCTCGAAAACTACTAGGGTAGGTACCAATTTTGTTGTTCGAGTACTAATTAGTACCAATTGAGTACTAATTATTTACTAAATATGGAAGCGATTGGCGTTGGTGGACACGGACATCTAACCATCCTCTACATATGGATACCCCTCCGTTCTTCGGAAAGCACGCTAAGCCGTTAGTCCCGGCAGTCATTCGTAGATCTTTGACCGTAAATGGGGTAGTCAGAAGCCCAAAAGACTGACAACCGGTTCTACCAAGGGATACCGAATCTCCAGGTCAGATGGGCAGTCGCTCAATGTAAAATACTGGTATTCAGCTGCATCCGGTTAGACTGGAAGCCAACCCTAAAATAAATGGAAAAGGTTTGGCAGATTGACGGATATTAAAATTATGTTATAGTTGAATTTGTAAAACAAGGCATTTCAAATCCATTCCAACAATTTATTCATAATAACAGGTATAATTTCATACAAAATACATCATTTAAAATATTATCCATACTAAATAAACATTCACGTTAAAACTTAAGCAAGCATTTATGACTAGAGTTTACTCAAAATAATACCCATACAACTTTACATATAGTTTCATTTAAACACGTCTATATATTTATCAATAAATTTATTTATTTCATAGCAGAAAATATAGCAATATTTGTTTAAGGCGATTAAAAATGTTTTGGCACAATTTTCTCTTCTATCCATAATAAATAAGGCACATAGCCACACGATTATAAGATCTGTATACTATACATAATAAAATTTTCCATTTAAAAATTCACTCGTTACCACAAAATATCTTGTACACCCCATAGGGAGAATTTCTAGAAAAAAACACGGGACCATAAGCCGAAAGCTATTATTTACAAATATTCTTCGAAAAATCAGTTTTTGTCCTCCTGTGGCCCGAGGTGCTGTAGACCGGCAAGCCCAGGTGTGGGCAACAAACCCTAGCGGTAGTCAACCGCTAGGGTAACAACTAATCCAACTATATTTGTCGGGGAGTCTATTTTTTCCTTGTTGGGGGCTGCATTGGAGGTTGGTGGAACGGATGGTATTGCCGAGACAATATGCTTTCCTGGAAAAATATTGGTAATTCAGTACACACAACGCTTAGGGCTATGGCTCATCAATCAGTCTATAACGTTCCCACTGCTAAGACACAAGCCTCCTCCCTGTGAGAGGGAAGTTGCCGTAATCCACCACGTTGGGCCAACGCGGGTTGGTAGATGTCACATGTCTTCGAATTGACATGCCGGTTTCCTCACGAAGTTTTCTTCCACCATTTTTTTTGTGAGCAGTGGTGAATAAACTACACAAAGTGAAGCGCCAGCCTTGGTTCGAAGGCACAACGTACAACACGTAAGTTGGGGCCATAACTACTGAGCTACCATTGCTCTCAACGTATGGGTGACCTTGATTTAAAATTTCAATCAAATGACTTACCACATCGCTGGGCCTGCTCCGGGCAGCTCCCATCTTTCTTTCTTGTAATATAATTTGATTGGCAGCGCTGTAAATATTGTTCCATATTAGTTCATATTTAATTTTCATTGGCATACTCTTTAACCCCACCCACTTGCAGAAAGTACTATTTGCCTACCTTATTTACCCAAAAAACCTTATTTAAGGCTTCTACAAACAGGCGTGACGCGCGACGCGAATCGCGCGCGACACAAAGGCACCGCAAGTTGCGCGACGTGCGGTGCCTTTGTGTCGCGCGCGAATTTATCGCGTGTCGCGCCTGTTTGAAGGAGCCTTTATAAACGTAGAATGTGTAATTCATAAGATTATATTTGACCTCACTCTTTTCTATTCATGAACATGAGGTCTCCAACTGAGGCAGGAGTGACAATCAGAAGCGTCAATCTACTATATAAAAATAAGTCGGGTTTTCCTTCCTGACGCTATAACTCCAGAACGCACGAACCGATTTCCACGGTTTTGCATTCGTTGGAAAGGTCTCGGGCTCCGTGAGGTTTATAGCAAAGAAAATTCAGGAAAAATTTCAACAGAAAAGCGGGACCACGCGAGCGGAGCCGCGGGCGACCGCTAGTTTTGTTATAAAAAGGGTACAAAAGTATATACAACTGGTGGATGCCAAGCACAGCTGGGCTCATCGCCGCAAGGTTGCCTGCTTGTCGGTCTTCTACAGATTGTACTTCGGTGAGTGTGCCCAAGAACTCCACGACCTCATTCCACCGGCCCCCTTCTACCTTCGGACATCCAGACGCACTGCAAGTTACCATCCCTACCTAGTTGATATTCCACCAATTCGCACTAAGCGTTTTCAAATGTCCTTTATAATGCGCACAGCAAAAGAGTGGAACTCTCTACCTGCGTATGTGTTTCCGAGTGCATACAACCCGAATCTCTTCAAAGTTCGAGTGAACAGGCTTCTTCTGGGTAAGCTCACTCCATCATAGACTTTATCTGTGTCATATCTGACCAAGATTAGAGTCAAGAACAAAACCATTTCAAATAAAAAAAATATTATCTCACGTATCCATCTCCTCCTGGGTGAGGTCGAGCGCCTCTTGCATCTCGCGCGAGGTGCTCTGAATGAAGTCCTTGTCACAGTACTTGCCGAGCCCCTGTTCCGTCAGTACCTAGACACATATCATAGTTGATGAGAATCTTAAGTACAGCCGTACGGCCGATCTATTCTGTCGTTGACAACGTAGGTGAAGTGACCTTGAAGTAAACTATAATCCCACAATGCTAGAGATTTACAACTCACTTCACCTAAGTTCTCATGGTCAGACTTTTCAGAATAGCACAATAGGTTTGAGCCTTGCGAGGACTAGATTTTCTGGATGGAACTAGTAGATACAACCATGCAGTGCATATAAAAATATTAATGAACAAATAAAATAGTTTATTTATTTGATCAACCTTTTTAAAATAAATTAGGTAATAAACTTACTCTATACCGAGCACTGACCTCTATCATACAAGTACCTTGTATAATGCAGGTTAGTGATACCGAGGAATACCATAGACAATAGTAATAGGTACACAAATTAAAAAATAGAACAATAAACAAAATAAAACACACTACAAAAATGACTTTACCAAAACTACATCAAATTAATTTGATCAAGATGCACTAACTAATGAGGGATTTTCTTTTTATTTATTTTTATCCCTAGTCGCTGGATAGATCGCGCTGAACTTGGTAAGTTACTGCAAGGAACGGAACGCCACATCATTTTTTGATTATTTCACTTGGATGTAATTTTGAGATCGTAAACGAAACGTACATAAAAAAGTAATTCATTAATTAACTACGAAGTAATTAGTTAACTTTGTTTTGGCTTTGGCACCTAGTAACGTAGTCAGTTCAACGCCATCTACAGAGTTCTTGGAAACTATGTTATTTTTTAATACTTACTCAAAAAAAAACCTCTCATTATAATAAATATTACAAGAAATGAATACTAATTAGGTATCTAAAGTACAATAGCTATATCTAACTACATTTTTACCTAAGTAAATACCTAGGTAATGCCCCATGAGGTAGCTTGAAAGAAGAAAATCGATTTATCATTAATATAGCCGCAATGCTGACCATGGTCCCGGCTGTCATTCATGGATTTTGACAGTTGTTACAGCTAGTCAGAACCCCAAAGGGCTAGCAATCAGTCTTAACAATATCGTGTTACTTAGTAACTGGGGTGTGGAGGTCAGATAGACAGTCGCTCCGTGTATAATACTGGTATTCAGCTGCAGACGATCATTGTCGCATTAGGTGGTTCTTAGTTCCAAGACAGTGTGAACCGAAGTAAAGAAAGATGTTAGCGCTATGTTAGCTAAGTTAGCTTAGCTCGCGGTGTGGTTAGTGAAACTTCCCTTTTTCTTTCACAGGTTTAAATTAAATTAGCTAGTTAAACTTTACCGTAGACGTGATAGCTATCGATTTCAGTCTAACGATGACAAAACAAAAAATAAGGTTTTCTTAACTCATAATTTTAAGTAATACACTACCAGCTGCCAGTGACCCCGTAGACAGCTGTTAATCTATTTTTTAATAGACTTCAAAAGAGTTTTTGTGTTATCGTCATTAGATAGGTCATCGAAAGAGCTTGAAGTCATGAGGAGGGGTTTTTGCCCAGCAGTCGGATGATGCAGGCTAACAGTAACCAGATCACGTCTGTGAAGTTTCGCCATTAGTTTAACCTCGAATTTAATAAAGTGTAAAACAATAAGAACACTCCAGAAGTGCCGACAGAAGTGAAAACAAAACACAAACAGAATACTTTGCCATCACTCACCGAGATATCGGATTTAAAACCGAGTAAATCCCGAGGACAGCCGAACACATCCGAATGTAGCGCGGTGTCGGTAACAGTGTCGCGAGGTTCAATGGCTTTTTCCTATCTCAAAAAATTCCTAACATGCCTAAAGAAGGTTTCATTTCGAAAAGAAGAAAACTAAAGCAATACTCACTCGAGTAATAAGATTCTCCGCTGGATTCTCTGTGCAATAAGGCACGTTGTTGAGAGGTCTCGTCCTTTTGTCACGATCTGGAACACAATCATTGAAATTGGAAAATATAAAGCAGGTTTCTTATTAGCTATTAATTGATGGCAACCACTATTGCAGTACGACTGAAATATCAAAATTCAGCGTTGAAGTCTTGAGTTGACGACGCGACGCGGCGCGTGAGTGAGTATCGAACTAACGTGCGACCCGGCCGGTGCGGGGCATCCCCACTGATTTGGGACGGAAAGTTGAGCCTCATACCTAAAATTCGGAATGCGCCTGGCCTGGTTATTTATTATTTATTTATATGTATATACTTTATTGTGCACCAGAAAATACATAACAAAAAAATACGATTATGAATACAAAACATACAATGGGCGGCCTTATCACTTTCTGCGATCTCTTCCAGGCAACCTTGGAATGGATAGTGATTGTGTGGATATAAAAAAATGGGGTTGTCAGTGATGCAAAATAATATACTATAATAGATACATATACTATAATAGATATATATAATGCTGGATACTGCTGCTGGTTGTGTGGACACTAGAGTTGTCACTTCAAGTTATTCTGCAATCGCGAGCCATTCCTTCCCTTTAAGTCACTTCTTCTTATGGTTCTAGGCGTTTTGATTAGTGGCCAATAGCTCCAGGGTAGCCCGCGAAATTCAATGTTTTTTTACGGTTGTTGAAATTTGCTGGTCAGTATTAACAGTTTCCCTGTCCCATGAATCATATATGATTCATGTTGATTGTTTAACTATTGTGTCTACTTTATGGACAGTGAAACTGTTAAGTTTTACGTTGATTAATATGTATATGATTCGCGGCCGAAACAAATATGAAGTTATAGAATTATAATACAACTCTCTAGGAATTACTTGGAATTCCACAGAATGACTATTTCATGAAATCTTGACATTTTGGGATTATACGAACCTAACAAGTTGTATTACTGATTCTAATGATTATGATTCTATAAATACATATTTGTTACGGCTGCAAATCATATTTTACTCGACGTACAACTTAATACTGACCAGCAAATTGCAAAAAACGTAAAAAAAAAATGAATTTTGCGGGCTACCCTGGCGCTTTCGCCTTAAAAACTTCTTCCATTTTTTTCTCTCCTACTACAACAATCCCGTTGGTCTCGTGGTTGTAGTGCAGTCGTGCAGGTCGGACAAAGTGTTATTAGATATCCATTACGACTTTCTTGGTAACAGTCCGGAGTTTGAAAGTTGGCGGTGTAATACCCCTGAGCCTTGGAAAGCACGTAAAAGCCGTTGGTCCTGCGCCTGATTTCTCCCCGGCCGTGTTGGATTGCGGTCCCATCGGACTATGAGAGTAAAAGAACAGAGGGTGCACCTGTGTTTACGCACACACTTGTGCACTATAATATCTCCTACGTACCAGGCTAATCTCCATCTCTCCTCTATTCTATTCTAATCTCCGTTGAGATTGGCCACCGTGACCGAAATCAGTTGGGAGGCTAATATTAATTACATGTTGATCCTGTGTATTACACAATTCATAAGCATTCAAACTCTGCTGCATTCATAATCAAAAGGTCCATAAAGAACTATTATTAAAGATATTGAGGTCAAAGGTTTCGTGCACAAACAGGCATTCTATACAAACGGTTCTCAGTGCATTATCATGAAATGTGTTTTAATCATTTGTAATAAATTTGTTACAAATTATTAAAAACCTGGTGAGTTGCACTTGCTTACAATATTTTCCAAATTCCTAAAAGAGGTTTAGTAGCGTACAAAGACGGAAAGACAAAAATAATTATCTGTTTTAGCCGAAAATAACATGCAACAAATAAGTATAACATACTGAAAAAGATAAATGGTAGGTAAATCTCAACGTAAAGCTACACAATCTCAACACACTAAAACGGACTTACAGTTCTTTCTCATAGTCTGCATTAAATCGTTGGACGTTTTTCTGCGAATATTATTTTTTTGTTATTCTTTCTTATTAAAATATTATACAGACACAATTTTATCAAGAAACCCATTTAAAAGTGTACTACCGCCATCTGTCTTGACATTTATGAATGTTTTTGTAGTCACTTGTAGTGAAACTAGATGGCACTCGCGTTAGTAGTTTCTATACTTGAGTAACAGATGACGCTTATTTAAAGTAATACGGTCATTTATATTTTAGACTTCTATAGTGTTCTGTATAACATTTTGGACATTATTTCAATGTGCCATGATTTAGGACGAAATTAAAACATTGATCACGACACATAATAAACGTAAAACTATAAGAAGCTATTGCGTTTGGTACGACAGTTACTAGAATAATTTAAAATAATAAAATTATAACTTACTCGATAGCTTTGAATATCTTTTCGGAATCCTTGCCGTGGAGCAGAGGCTGCATCGCGATCTCCTCATCGCTCTGGTTGCCATCCTCATTTTTTCTGAACAAAAAAAAAAATATTGAACTCACAAAAAAACCGATGGCTTCTTGAAGCTTCTAATTTGACCAATGATCTAAAAAACGCAATACTAAAAGTATAAGGTACTTACAATAATTCGTCTTCAGGTATTTGGCCATCCATTCCAAGTTCTCTCCTCATCATCGTACTCAGAGATTGACCATCTTTGTCAACTAAATCGGAAAAATAACAAAGGGTTTGATTACACATTATTATCTCTTGACATTTCAATTTTGCGAAGTAAAATCAGACTATCGATGCATTGTGTTACTATTGTATGAAAGGCATATTGGCACACAGAAATTAAACTACAACTACCGACGGACTGCAGTTATAGTAACAAAGGTTCTTCTTTAAATCTGTCTCTACAAAAGAGTAACTGGTGGTGGTGTGCCTTGTGTACTTCATCATCATCATCATCATCAGCCTATAATGTTCCCACTGCTGGGACACTGGCCTCCTCTCAGTGAGAGGCAGTGGGCCGTAATCCACCACGCGGGCCCAGTGCGGGTTGGTAGATGTCACATGTCTTCGAATTTTTGGTTCTAGGACATGCCGGTTTCCTCACGATGTTTTCCTTCACCGTTTTGTGAGCAGCAGGGATGTTAGGGAGCTCCGTAACCGTAACCGAAACTATCGGATATCCGATATAAAAAATTATCCGTAACCGTAACCGAATCCGAAATAAAAGTTTCGGATAATATCGGATAGGGGCGGAGCCTAATTGAGACACAAGATAAAGATAGCTATGATTGTTATGTTAAACTTAAATCATAGTAAATAAATATGTGCAATGTGCATTCTAAATTTAAATCTAATTTTAATATTTTCTTTGAATACGAAATTACTAAATAAGTATAAGTAATAATTTTATTATTACTTTTTCATTTTAGGTAGATTAGATAACACTCAACATTTATTTATAATCATTTTTAATTTAAATAGATGTAATAACTCACAGACTGATTGTAATTCCTACCAAATAGTTACATATAAATAAAACTATTTTATTAACTACATATTTGTATTGTACTTTTGAAATTCCTAAAAAAATTAATAACCGTAACCGAAATTATCCGAAACTAACGGATAATCCGAAATAATTTCATATCCGTATCCGTATCCGTATCCGGAATAATAATCATTCCTATATCCGTAATTAATCCGTATCCGAAATTTCATATCCATAACATCCCTAAGCTCACTGGTGATGAAATAATTTACACAAAGTAAAGCGCCTGTCTGGGTTCGAACCTACGACCTACAACTCGTAAGTCGCGGCCGTTACCACTTGGCCACCACTGCTCACTACCTTGTGTACTTACTACTGTACTATTATTACCATGCGTGCCACGTAAGAAGAGACTTGACACACCACGTAGTCTGACATGCGCAGAACACGATTTTAGGTATCTTTAGCGGTATGAGATCTGAGTGCGGGACGGGACCGGACGTCATAGGGGCGGCGGAAAGGCGGGGGAGGCGGGGTCAAGTCTCTTCTTACGTGGCACGCATTGTACTGTGCTCAACGAGCGGCGCGTTGTCGGCAGCCGCGGCGGTCGTCGACGACTGTCGGCGGCTGCAGTTGCCTCTGCCACTCATGTATGTATATGCCCACTAAGCACACCTTAGGCAATCAGTATCACTACAAAATGGTACGCAGTTCTCTTAAACTAGTGTTTTTTTACAATTAGATACAATTACCACTATGGGTGATACCTCCGTCACCCAAAACGATAAGAACTTACCCCCGTTGATATTGTTTGTAGGAGACGGCAGGGTCTGCATGGCAGTTCGTCTGTCTCTTCCGTAGAAACTCTCTCGTCCATGCTTCTTGATACTGGTCCATACTGCGCCGAACAAGGTGTGGTTACGCTGGAATATGAAAAAATTTGTTGTTTTTGGCCTCTTATAACTAGCTTCGCTCGGCAGTTTCACCCGGATAAGTATTGATCCGATGCAAATATTGGATAAAGGAATGTTCAGCGGGGTAATTGTGTAACAAATTATATTATCAGTATGTATGGCTTTCAGTTTGACAATTCAACAATTTATTTGAACATAAATGGAATAATGGATTAGCAGTATCCTTCAAAAAGATTCAGATTGCGCTTGATAGTATGTTACCTACGCAATTAGGGTGCAGGTCACGTCACGAATTGTGCCAATTTCACCCAAATCTGTTCAGCCGTTTTAGCGTGAAAGTATAACAAACATACAAAAAAAATCTAATCTTTTCTTTTTATAATATGAGTTTAGATTTATAATTAAGTTGAATTTAATTGGTGTATCAATTTATTTTTATTTTATTTTTTTATTTTTTTTTTTAAAACGTTGCCCCACACTAGGAATTACTCCTGTATCGTGGGTGCGTTTACAAACATTTAAATTCACATACACAAACAGCCAGACCCGGAACAACTACCTGTAGGCAATACAAATATTTGTTCCGTGCGGGAATCGAACCCACGACACGCAGCGCAGCAGTCGATCGCTCAGCCACTGCGCCAACCGTGTCGTCAATGAGAGTCCCATTACCGATTGCGTGTTTTTGACGGCTCAGCTCTGCAAGTGGTTTCTACTAGATCATGTCAACGTTAATTAAATAATAATAAAAGTGTTGTTATTTTATGAACTTAATTATTATCATAAAATGGCAACCATGCTAAGCATCGGGCACAACGACCATGGTCGTTGATCGGGTAGGATTAATCAGTAAGTACTGTTGGTGCATTATATCATGTCTTTTCACCGTTTCTGTTTCACTTATTAAGGAATCATTATTTGCACCCGAAGTACCCGAAAAGTGGAACATTGAAGAGTGTTTCACTCACCCTATGCATAGGCTCCACGACCTCTCCAATGCATTCGTCCAGGTTCCCTGAGATAGCTCTCTTGAGCTCGGGTCCAGCTTCATGCAGCGTCCTCAATCCAGCTTGTAACGTCATCTGGTTGTTCTGCAGAGATGCTGCAGCGGCTTGCTCCTTACGCTTTCTGAATCTGTTTGTTTGTCGACGGGGAAGCATTGAAAACTTTTGCAGTGGGGTCAATGTTAGTAGGTAGTATATTATTTTTTTGTGTGTGAGAACAATTTTTGTTTTTTACCTTTAATGTTCTATTAGCTCGTGACATTTTTTTGTGCCTTTATCTAAAAACGTATATGCACACACAACACAGCATCTCCTATCTTTATTTACATCAAGAAACCGAGTTTTCTCTCTAAGAAACTATTTCATTAACTCTAGCAAAAACACAAATTAAACTTTTGTTTGTAAGTGTGAAGGAATCACACACAAAAATGGTGATTTGTGGTTAAAATCCCAAACTTGTCTAAACATGTATTCTCTGTGCCACGAACTTACAACCATTTGCCTAAAATTATTTCACTGCATGTTAAAAAGCCAATATATTTAGCCCTCACCTTTTCCATGCGTATAAAGAGACATCTGACAAAAACACAAAAATTAAACCAACTCCACTCAAAAAAAAAGGTCAGAAAAAAGGTATAAATGAAGACTGTGCGTTTTAAGCAAGTGATTGTAAATACACATGTTATTACACGGAGGAAACATGCTTTGGAGAACTCGAAAAAAAATGTCGCAAAAATTATCATGCTGTCAAAAAATATGTATTTGGAAAATGCATTGGACTTGACGATAAAGAACACCTTATAAAAGGCGGAGAAGCTGAAATCAATAAAACAATCTTTGGAGAATCATACAATCATTGAAAGATACTCTAGAACCAAACAAACTAAACACAGTGTCAGATAGAATCGAATGGTTTCTAATCAGAGGCACAATTCTCGTAATTTTAAGAACGTTCATAGTCTGATCTCAGTCTCAATCAAAAATATCTCTAAAATCCCTACATTTTTGACTATTTTTTTACAATTATTATCGGTGAGATGAGCTTGCGTATAGATTTTGAACGTTTTTAATTAAGAAAATTGGCCTTCAGATCTTACTAAAGTTTAGTTACAAATGATCGTATGAATCTAAAATCTCAAATTAAAACAAAAGAACGTCATGAACAAAACTTCAGAAAAAAATCTCTCAAGCGGCCCCCTTGGCATTAAAACTAGTGATTCTGCCAAGAAAGCAAGCATAAATACAGCATTTGTAAAAAAAACTTCGAATGTTGCATAGTACTCGTGAATCGACTTACGCATGGTTCCTATAAAAATAGAAATGTTGATGTTAATGATCATAGTGCTTATAACGAAAATAAATGAAATTATTTGAATATGAGAGATGACGTGACCCCTGATATAGTGAACGAATTTGATGACATAACTTTTACATACCAAATTGCTATTTGCTAATTCAAAATTATAGTTATTTATTAAGTAGATTAAATCAGGCATCCACCCATGGATATCGCTGCTAAGGGTTTTTTTTTTCATTTCCATAGCCATCTTGGCTGATTAAATTAGATCTCGTGAAAAGATATCATCAGATTACATTAGGTGGGTAAATTTAAATTCTAAAAATATTCCATTTACCCCAAGTTTGGTGGTTTAAGCCGATATCCGATTCGGAATAAAGTAGTGGGTAATACCACAAAATAGACTTCCATTGTAATTTTGAAAATTAATAAGAATAAACATTTAGTTTGTCTAGATTACATACTACACACAATAATAAGTTTCAATCTACTCTCAAGGTTAGCACCACACACTGACCTTCTGAAATAGTCCTGTATAAGGAATGTGGCGTAGAACTTTCCCACGGTGATCTCGTTGGGGTCTCCTGGTGGAGGCACAACTTGGTCCAGAAGCTTTGGAGAGGTACGCTTCCATACCTTCTTGATTATTGCGCGAAGTTCCGTGTTACATTCGTCGATTACACCTAGATTGAAGGAGAACTTTTGTAGTCTCAAGCTCAACAACTGTAGGATTATTTAGCAAGGCAGTGTGAGTCCACAGTTTTCAATTTACATAAAACTTTATTATAATCTTTTCCATTTTTTTGTGAGATCTTTATTAACAAGTTAAAGCCATATTTTTCGCCTGCGCGATATTCTTGGACCCTTTCCCTAAATCTTGATAGTGTCATATAGGAGAAAGGGAGGAAGGATACCTACAAAAAAAATCATCGCTTAAATAGCGTATAGTGTAATAGATGTTTTAGTCATGATAGGATCACAATACCTTTTTCCTTTTCTACGCTTTGTTCATATTCTGTATTTGGCATACGATTACAATATGCGATAGCTGTGGTGGCCATCTAAAACACTTTATAAAGTGAAATGGGATCACAAACCTGTAGTTTTGATCTGCAGCTGAGTTCGAACCACGGCGAATAACGTAGCGTTGAAGTTAACAGTACCATCTGAATTCAGCGGCATGTTCATAGACACTAAACGTTTGCACGCTGTTCGATGTGGACAGAGCTTGCCGAAACCTAAGAAAGACAAAAGATAGATAGATCAATTATTTATTCAGTGCACGCAAGACATAGCACAACACACAAAAACACAATTAACAAATAACATGACTATAATAAAAATAAGGTGCCAATATACAAAAAGAAAAACATAATTAAAGAAATATAATAACACAATAACAACAGAATAAAAATAGTAGTAATATAGTGAAAAATCTAAATGAACAGTTGTTTTGCTGAATGGGAAATAATGAGACCGTAGCTAATAAAAATAGTATGTATGGCGATACATAATATTTTTATCAGCTATGGTCTCATTATTTGTCGGGTGGGTAACCTGAATGATGCAAATCTCAAAATCATCTTCTACATAATAAATGATTTTATTTCTGTAAGTAGATTTGTGGGCTATCTCTTTATAATTTCTTTATAATATTAGTATAGATATCGTTATAAGTCTTACCAAGCGGAGGACTGATTTTCCTTAGCAGCGTCACAACGTCCAAATGTTTGATTCTTCCTTTTGCGTCAGGATCATATTCACTCCATAATCTGTCAAATAATATACAGGAACGATAAGAAAGGATTTCTTTTACGCCCGATTACTTTAAAAACTAGTGTTTGTATACAAAAATAAATCAATAAAATATATCCTTACCTAACAAACTCGTCAAGATGATGGGGTCCCAAAATAGACCAGTCCCTGGTGAGGTAGTCGAAATTGTCCATGATGACAGCGACGAATAAGTTGATGATCTGCAAACATGAATCTCAACTTGTTTTTAATAAGTTTCTAACCCGTTGTCCTAGGTGAGCGGCGCGACGCGACACGTAGCGACGCGACGCGATACGACACGCAGCGAAGCGACGTAATGCGACCAATACTTCACGCGACGTGTATCCTATTTTGTAGTCATTCGTGAGCGACAATCTCAGTTCATTATATCGTTTTAACCATGGGCATGTATATTGCGTATGTATACTCGAAATTTCATATTTTAAATGCTTAGCCCTGCAAAAATTTCGTAAACAAACAAGGAAGACAACAAATATCATAATATTTAGAAATAAATAAGTTTGGAGAGTTTCATCATTTATATTATATGAAAGTGCTAAAAAATACATTTTTAAAATTTGAATAAATGTTACTCTTTTTTTATTAATCTTTACTCTTTATTTACCCTCTCTGAAATCAAATATACTCTACTTCTTATAGAAAAAGCCTACTTCACACTGCGCCGCGTCTCGTCGCGCAAAAACAAGTCCGCAATTTGTCGCGTTTCGTCTTTATTTATTAAGGCGACAACGTAGGCCACGAGTACAATTATAACGACTATTTAATTTTGATACTTTCGCGTCGCGTCGCATTACCGCGTTTGTCGTTCACCTGGGACAATGGGTTAGGCCACGTCCTATTTAAAAGCGATCATCGCGCGAATACACGATCGTCGTGTTCATATGTCACTTTTGTTCGATGAACATAAACGCATGATCGTGCTGACAGAGGATGCTTTCCGGTTTTCCGAACAAAAAGTCATATATTGCACGCGATCATTCATTCATAAATAGATGCGATCATTTATAAATAGGAGAGAGTAACCGGTATTTATTGCAAATTGCTTCAAAAAGCGGTCACGAAGGGTTCCGTAACAACCTACTATATTTAGGACTACATTTTTTTTATACTTTAGTAAAAATCACGTTTCTTTTATGGGAACTTGTCACTTTATTGCAATTTTATTATTTGTTGTTATAGCAGCCATAAGATCATAGCACACGTATCAAACAAGAAAGGGATCGGCACCGTATCAAATACAGCCCTTTGACAGAAGGACGGACAGCGGAGCCTTAGTATTTAAGGTCCCGTTGGCAACCTTTGGTATCCTACGGAATCCTAAAAATCATGAAACTTACCAAGAAAGTACAGAGCAGTGAAAACGAGATAAAGTACGGGAAGGCCATCCACGTGCCGCAGTTCTCGTTGTCGGGTATGACTACGTACTGGTCCGGTTTGATGCAGTGCAGCGGCTGGCCAGGTCGCTCGTCAATGTTCGGGGATAGCGCCATCATAATGTCTTGCCAGTTTTCTCCTGAAATTTAGGGGTTGTAAATAAGAGGTTTGGACGCTTGAAAACTTCGTCAAGTCTTCTCTTCGCATATTCCACAATGTTTGAAGACTAAGGTCTTCAATCATTGCGCCCTGCCTATTATGATATACGGTGCCGAAACGTGGACACTGTCAGTCGGGTTGCTCTACAAATTTAAGGTTGCTCAGGGCGCTATGGAGCGGGCTATGCTGGAAGATGCTCTCTTTGAAGGATAAAATCATTAATGAAGTTATCCATAAAAGAACTGGAGTTACCGACATAGCTTGCAGAGTAAGCAAACTGAAGTGGCAGTCGGCTGTCCATGATTATCGAAGGACCGGTGGCCGGTGGAGCAGACGAGTAGTGTGCCCCCTAGCGACGATAGATGAGGAAAGCGGAGGACAGAGTGTTATGGCATAGCCTGGGAAAGGCCTATTTCTAGCAGTGGACTACGATAGACTGGGTTGATTGATTCATGTACAGACGCCAGCACATCAAGCTACCCGAAACTGTCAAATTTTCCCAATCAAGTTTGAACCTTATGCTTTAGCGATAAAGTTGAAAATCTATCAAAGAAATTTGACAGATTGTAGTAGGTTGATGTGCTGGCGTCTGTACAAGGAACTTACCTTATCAGAAACCTAACCGTCTAAAAACCAGTCTTACCTGTAGCTGATCTGAATAGCACCATGAGAGCTCCTCCGAATGTCTTGAAGTTATTGTTGCTACTGATCACGTCTCCATCAGGGAAGATTTTACCGAAGAGCTAAAAATATCAATAATTAGAAATGTTGTACGTTTGTTGTCAAGAGCTGAAAGAGTGAAAAGAAAGCTCGACAAATCATTCAAAGCAATAAAGTTGCAGTCGAAATTTGTGGCAGATTTTGATCAACTAGTCTCCACGATACAGGGAATCCTAGTGCTATTAATCAAATAGCACTAGCTTCCACACCAGGATTCCCTGTAGATTCCCTAGGATGCCCGTGTTCTCTTAAACAATAGTTTATAGTTTTTATTATATATTTATTTTATTTAAATCACAGGAGATTTACTGATCAGATTTGAGCAGCGGGGTATTTACGTAACACACTATCAGCAAGAATGGCTGTCATTTTGACAGTCCAACAATATTCATTGCGTTATTTACGTTGCTGAGCAGAACATTGTTTCGAAATTAAGAAGCAATGGATTGGCATTATCCTTCAAAATGATTCATATTGTGGTTGATAGTGTATAATGCAATGAGGGTTTTCTGAAATGACGTTCGCTAGGTGGCAGCACTGACACGCCAGGTCCAGGCATCTGTCAAAGAGCCTATATTTTCTTTAGTCATGACTGAATGACGAACGAATGAATAAATCGAATGATGAACGTCATCATATATTTTATATTGGAAGACCTCTTGTCACAGTGGTGCCAACTGGTGTTGTAAATTTCCACGAAAACCCTCATTAGAGTGCTGTACCGTAATAGGTGTGGCGAAATGGGGGTTTTCTGAAATGACGTTCGCCAGGTGGCAGCACTGACACGTCAGGTCCAGGCATCTGTCAAAGAGCCTATATTTTCTTTAGTCATGACTGAATGATGAACGAATGAATAAATCAAATGATGAACGTCATCATATATTTTATATTGGACTTTGGACTTGTTAAAGTGGTGCAAACTGGTGTCGTAAATTTTCACGAAAACCCGCATTGTGATGGTCACTTTTTCTATTTTTAGTCTTGGATTTTTCGTTTTTTTTTTTCGAATAATATAAGAGCGGTCATTACCTGCATCCCCACAACAGCATAAATGAAGAACAGAAGCACGATCAACAGTGCAACATAGGGCAGTGCTTGGAAGGACTTGATGAATGTCCACAAAAGGGTCCTAATTCTCTCTCCTCTGGACAGCAGCTTGATCAAACGCATGGCTCGGAAGAGACGGAAGAACGTTATGTATTTGAGGAGGTTGGAACCCTGGAATAGAATGGTAAGATGCTTAGAACTCTGCGGGGTAATTGGGTAACACATACAAAATGACAATTGATCGCAATGGGTAATATCAATAGCAAGATCCTTCAAAACTCTTGGATAGTGACTGAAAGTGGACTGACCTCTATCATTATGCTGAAAGTGTCTTACGAAACTAGGGTGCTGGTTTATAATGAAAGTGATCGTTATAAATTGATTTAGTATCGCATAATCGTGCTAATCTGTAAAAATCACACAGTGAAAGCTTTGGTGGAGTGAGATGTCAATAGTGTACAGTACCCCGCGATAAATATTACACATCGACATTTACCTTTTTTTTGTATTTTATACAAAGAATAAAAATAATTATCAAAAGAAGCAAATCATAATTGTTTTAACAGCTCCTAATAGATACCGGACTGTTTGTATTTCGTGCGACAGAGATAACGCTCTACGAAGCCGAAATTGGCCGATTGTCTCTTTCCAAAGGTCGATGTGCAATATTTATCGCCGGGTACTGTAAATCCCTAGTGCCAGGTGGGACTTAAGGCTCACTTTACCTAAAAATTTTATGGTGAGATTTTTTTAAATCGACCGGCAAGGCCTGAACGTTGATAATATAGACGTATAAGGAACAGGGTATAAAATTCATCTTCCATAGAAAAGGGAGGATCCTCTGACCCAATGACTATATTCTCTTTGCTCCGACCAGACGGGTGTCGTGTCTGGTAGACTGCTTGACGATTGTTGTCGAAGCGAGTGGTTCGTCGGGCCGAGCCGTGTTGTCGCCGCGGCATGTCTCAACTTCAAGATGACGCACTGATCACGTGCAGGCCGCACGCAAGGTGTTACTGTTATGTTAGGTTCCATTCCTAACAAACGCTACTATTCCTATATAAAAAAGTGTTGCTCTTCTAAAATTTCCAGTTTTTGCCTACCTGCCAGCATTGTTTTGTATTACTATAAAGTCACTAACCTCTTTCGCAGCACGACTGGCAGCTTTGCTAAGGTTCTGGGTTTGCTGGATTATTCCAAACTGTAATAGAATAATTGTACTTATTAATATTTCTTCAACCGTTAAGAAATTCATTGAAGCTGTTTTAATATAGCTACGTACCTCAGTTGGTTTGTTCTCGTTAACCTGGGTTACGACGATGTCTATAATGCTACCGACTACTAAGATGAAATCTGTCGTGTTCCATGCGTCTCCGAAGTAGTTCTGGAAATTTATAAAAGAGTGGTTTTCTTCATTGCTAAAATGTAATGTTTCTTTATTGTTACAAGTAACACATTGTATACACAGGTGAATTTTACCGGTTCTAATTTTTTACAAACTGTTCAACCCGTGAATATGAACAACTTTCATTATGGGACCAACTCTGAAATCACGAAAAAAAAATCTGCCGTTTCATACAATACATTTGGTTTTTTTCGTGATATGAACCTATGATAAGAGGTAACTAGTTTTTTTTTTTAACTTTGTTTCAGTTGTGGTATCATATTAAGGCATTGCAGCTGAAATGAAAAAAATCAACTAAGTTTTGGTGGGCTAAGTGTAAAAATGACATAAATCTGTACTATACTTCAGTATTATCCTCTCGTTAAATCGAACATTGCCGTGTAAGCTATAAAACATGAAAAAAATAATCGAGTTAAAGAAAAAATTTTGATGCAGATTTGTAGCCGACATACTGGCCATCATTGTGGTGACTTCACTGTTCCGAATTTGAATTCACGACCTTTTAAAAAGACCTTCATTGTTGACAAAAAAACAAACAGGGTGCCTTTTTTTTTCAATTTAAGAAGTTTCGAAGTCTGGAAGTCTACTATTATTTTTCAGGGTTAAAAGCTGTCGTTGACACAAGAAGAAAAATCTCACCTTAAATCTAAATGCAGCAAGCTTGAACACAAACTCCAGCATGAAAACCGTAGTCAACATCATATTGATGTAATCGAGGACCTGAGAAAAAGAACAAAATATGTAAAAAAAGAACCGGGCAAGAGCGAGTCGGACTCGCGCACCAAGGGTTCCGTACCATCATGTTTTTAAATTTTCATCAGAGAATTTTAACATTGTGCACTGCGGTGTAGAATATTGCAGTTTTATGTCAGCGCCATCTCTTGACCGATAGTGGAACTAATGTAACTTTAGTTGATGAACTTCGGAGATAAATACGATGTTTTTTTTTACATTTCTCATCAAAAGTCAAAAACTATGCGGCCTAAAAAAAAAGAAAAATGTTTGAGAATGTGCAAACTGCGCTCTTTCATATGATATATCCACATGCTCTTAATTGCGCGTTTTTTCCGATCCTTTTTCTTTTTAAACGGCTCCTAGGCTATAGGTTATTGAACATCATGCTAAGACGTGATGTCAAATAACCTCTTAGCCTTCCTCAAAATATAGGCTATCAAATCCAAAAAGAATTTCTCAAATCCGACTGTTTGTTTCAGATATTAGCGTGTTGATCGCGCTAATATCTACAATCAAATCAAATAACAAACAATCTCTTCAGCTTTACGTATTACTAGTAGAGATAGATAAACCGTTGTAATAACAAACCTTCTTATACTCCGGCGAGGCGCCATGGAACTTCATCATGAGCGCCACAGTGTTGAGGACAATGAAGAAAAAGATACAATACTCGAACCGCTGTGACGTCACGAACCACCACGTCTTGTACTGGATCCTGTGCTTTGGGATGTATCTAAAATACACCATGAAACACAAGTGAAAGAGAACTTATCGTTTTGTGTACTGTGTTCATTTTTACAAATTTTGTCATATTAAATATAGTGTCAGTCATATAGTTGAACCACAAAAAATTTCTGCTGTTTTTCTTAATAGATATGGGTAGGTCAATGTCATACCTACAATAAAATTGAAGCGATAAATAAATTGCACCGTCTAGACACTGTTTAGACGGTTTAACTTGTATTTTTGCTTCAGTAATGGTATGCCAAAGGCAATTAAATTGCAGCGACTAAATCAGGCTTTAGTCAACAAGACGATGATTGATGTTAAAGGTGATCGTAACCATAATTGTGGCTTTCTTCTCTTACTTTCCCGTAGGAGGGACATTGATTGTCAACCTATCGACCTTTGGAAGGAGACAATCGACTAATTTCGGCTTCGTAGAGCGTTATCTCTGTCGCACGAAATACAAACAGTCCGGTATCTATTAGGAGCTGTTAAAACAATTATGATTTGCTTCTTTTGATAATTATTTTTATTCTTTGTATAAAATCGATAGGATCGAATAGGTCGATGTGCAATATTTATCGCCGGGTACTGTACAAAGGAGTTATTACCTTCTAATAGGTTTAGCCTTCAAAGCAAACTCTATGCAGTTCCTTTGATTCTTGTCCAGTTCGCAATCCTTGAATTCTTGTTCTCCCTCCTTCTGGAATGTTACTATGACGAAACCTACGAAAATATTCACCTGAAAAGGCAATAAGTCAAATGGCTAAGATGATAATACTTTTGGTTTTGAACAGGAAGCTACCTGATGCAGACTGGCATCCACGCAGGCGAGGCCGCGGGCAAAAGCTAGTTATACAAATAATCGTGGAAGAATATTATTTATTATAACTCAAGACTTCCTTTCCAAATCTATCTGAACAGTTCAGCATAAGTGATTATGCTTTTGCACCTTGCCTATTGACATATAGAGTAGTCAGTTACTGCAAAATTTGTATAATTATTTTGCTTTTGACCCGAGATATAGATTGTTGCTTTTGATATAATTTTAAAGGTCTTGAAACTACTTTTGCCTTGCGTGAGAAGATCCCCACAATGAGTTAATCTACTTGCTTACCATGAAGAACGCTATAACGATGATGTAGCTGATGTAGAAAAACGCGACCAAGGGTCTAGAGTTCTCTATGGGTCCATGGCGTTCTTCGTTCGAATCCATTGATGTTGATAGCAGCCTGCGAAAAACAATTTTAATATCAGAGTTGTTGGAAGAAGCTTTCCCGCTGTATTCTTATTTTCATGACGATGGCAATCGCTTGTAATATCTTGTAAAGGCTTCTTTCTGTCATTTATTCTTAAATTGAGCCTGACCAAAACATGGTTAGGATTAAGACTATTAGCATTATCAGTGGCGTCTACACGTCCTTTGACATGCTGGTATCGAGGCACGCAGGACAACCAACCGGGGGGGTGGGGGGGGGGTATCAACCTGTAGGTTGAAATCATGTATGAATTACCACCTGATCAGGTTATTTTGAGAGCAGTGGTAGCCCAATGAAAACCACCCGGACTTACGTATTGGGGGTCGTGAGTTTGAATCCAGACAGGCGCTTTAATTGGTATAATTTATTTCATCACTATTGCTCTCAAAACGGAGAAGAGTAAAAATCGTGAGGAAACCGGCATGTCCTAGAACCAAAAATTCATAGACATGTGACACCCACCAACCCACACCTGGCCCGCGCAGTGGTATACGGCCCACACCCTCTCACAGAGAGAACGTTTGTGTCCCAGCAGTGGGATTATGTCCCGACAGTGAGTACACTACAGGCTGATTATGCAGGTTTTTGAACGAGTCCGTAGACTTCTATATAATGGTGGAATTTATCTTTCGATCAAACCTTGCTGCTGATCTTGTAACCTGTAAAGGAGAACTGCTCTATCTTATGACTTACCCTGGCCACCCTTCGAAGGTGGATACAGTGAAGAGCGTCAGCATCCCATTGAGCACATCATCGAAGTTAAACTTGTTTCTTATCCACAACCGTTCTTCTATTACAAGCTTCCCGTTGTTGTATATTAAGTACGTTCCACTGGAAGAAAGGATTTTTTTTGTACTTATTTCAAATCTTTAACCTTTTGACCGCCACACGTCAAAAAATCAAAAACGTGCCTTCGGCGTCAATGTCTGTCATGTAGTCGAACCGTGGCGTGCTGGGCACATTTTGGTTTGTCATCTATACATGACTGTGGCGGTCAAAAGGTTAAAATTACCTAGGTATAACAATTTCATTGTCTGTCACATACAAGGTTGCAGAAACATCGACGCACAACCTGTTACCGTGGATTCATTTCATGATTCTGGACCCCCGCCTTGAAAGGGCTTTGTAAGTCCGTGGCATATCTACCTGTCCACCATTTTGACTTTTTTCAAAATGGTCAGCCATTTTGATTTTTTTCAAAATGGCGGCCACGCGTGACACCTATATAAATCGATAGCAGACATCAATGCAAACAGGAAACATAATAAGATTAAAACCCCGTAAAGTGTCACGTTTCCGAGATATTAACGTAAATGGAGCACGTGACAACCAAATTTTTTGAACTTGCTCACATCTTGTTGCATAGATGTTTGAAATAATCACTTGAATGTTTAAAATAATCAAACATCTATGCAACAAGATATACGCTTCGCGGACGTGCTACCGAGACAAATAACATGTCTTTCTCCAGGATGCCATCTATCTCCTTGCCAAATTTTATCGAAATCCGTTCAGTAAGCACGTAGGTAGGCAAGTATTATGTGACGTGTACAAGTATGTATTAATACCTTCTTGATAAAGTCTAAATTAATTTTCCCTTGTGATAATCAAATTTTCATAGTCTTTATAAATTTTATTTGATTAGGAGTTAACTAAGCACAAACAAACAATAAATCCATATCAACAAACTCTGCATCTTATGGGCATTTAGCATTCAGGTCTATTTAGTAACTATGGCATTTTAAACTCCAGACATTTTTTTACTAAGGCGTTTAGCGTTCATATCTATTTAGTAACTATGGTATTTTAAGATACAGACGTTTTTCTACTTAAGCGTTTAGCGCTCATGTCTACTTAGTAACTATGGCATTTTAAAATCCAGATTTTTTTTTTTACTAAGGCGTTTAGCGTTCATATCTATTTAGTAACTATGGCGTTTTAATATCAAGACAATTTGCTACTAGAGTATTTTGAATTACGACATTTTAAGATCCAGACGTTTTGCTACTAAGGCGTTTATGTCTATTTAGTAACCATGGCGATTTACTATTAAAACGTTAAGGCGATATGGTCATTTTGCAACGTGGATATTCTGATAGTGACCCGTGAAAAGGTAACACACAGACAGAGTGACTTTAGAATTTATAATAATTATTAAGTATGGACTGTCGTCTCCATAGTAACATTAGTTTTCAACTGACTATCTCTTACCTATACTCACTGAAATACAGCTTTGTAAAGAACGGATATACACACAGCCTGATATTAGGTACGGAATCCAAAATTATAATTATTTATGATATAAAAAAATACCTGTTTGTTTTCTATACTTACGCGCATTGTTCTTCAGTCACTTTTGTGATATCTGTACATCTATAAAATTTACCCTGAAATCATAATAATATTAAATCAAATTCGTTCACCAATAATTATGACTTGCTCCTGGACCAAGAATTTGCTTCTTTAGTTCACGAGTCTGGCCACATTTCATTTGTTTGAAAAAAGATTTTATTGAAAAAATCTTGAACATAATTTTACGGGTTTTTTTTTATTGATTGGGTAAAATATAAGTTATAGAGGAATTGTTTATTAAAATTATACCTATTGAATCACCTGACCTCGCTTTCTACAAAACGCTTAGCTAAGCACATAAAACAAATACAATTAGTACATCTTAAGTTATGACACAGCTGGCGCTATATTATTTTTCAGCATAACTAATATATTAATTTTGCTACTGGCAACCATATCTTTTAACCAACTGCCCTAAAATGGAGAGTAATGTTTTCGATTATGTATGTATGTCCGCGCTGCAGTATAAAGATAATAATAAAATATTTATTTTCATAATAAACTTTTAAAGTATGGTTGACAGTTCCACAAATAGTTGGGTATGAAGATAAATAGCCTACACGTTACTAATATATTTAGCAGTTACTTATTAAAAGGAGATGGATAAAATAAATATACGTACCTACCGCGGGCTTCTGATTTTTATAGCAAGAAAAGATAACAGTTTCATCTTGCTCCCACTTATTGAAAGCGGGAAGAGAGAGAGAGAGTAAAAAAATATAAAATATAATAGATACACAAAATTACCTTGAACAATTGAATACCGACAACAGCGAACATAAATTGCAACATATGATTTATAATAAATATATTCCCAATAGACTTTATAGAAGCGAACACACACTTGACCACATACTAAAGCACAAATAACGCAAAAAATGTTAAAGCGGGCAAAACAGTAACATTACCCAATTGCAGTGATTTTTTTTTTTATTATATTTTGTATTTTTTATTTTTCGCCCATTGTCCCAATGTGCGATTGTGTAGATGTATGCAAACCACGTTGTATAAAGTTGTGAAAAAAAAACAAAATGCAAAAATAAATAGATGTTAGAATAAATACCACAAAAAACTGGGGGAAATGGTCGCCTACTTACATCGCGTTAGTCCTTGGTTTTACGGAAACAAAAAAAAACTTTATTCGCTTTTGTACAGACACGTCAGTGTCCTGTTCTGACAGTGACAGTTCGAACAATAAAAAAAACGTGAACACAGTAATAAACCAAGTACCTCACTCCTAGTTTTCGAGTGAAATGTCAAGGTAGGGCATTGTGGAACAGAAACACTAAAGCACTTAACTTTGAGTCCAAAAAAATCACAAAATTCGAAAAAAAATCTTGATAAAACATCACACAACACCTTTGGGCTAATTTAAATTGTAAAAAAAAAAACGTAATGAAGCATGCAAGCTCCTAAGTAAATAGAAAATAAAACAAAAAAGAATTTTTTGGACCCACGGGCAGAAGCGAAAAAAAAATTGTTAGTAAACTAATTTTTTGTTTTGCACGTAAATAAGCCTCACACATATTAATGAAACGAAATCAGATGATTTTGTATTTTTTTTTTCAGATAAAATAACTAAGTAGTGCAAGAATATTTTCCGAGTGCATAAAAATACTTACTTCCACAAACTTATGTAAATTGTAAATAAATTGACCCAAAGGTGTCGCTCAGTGAGTAAAAAAAATTGTAATTATATTTTTCAATTTTTTCCTCTTCCCTACCTTGAACATTTGCACTCCCATGACGGCAAACATGAACTGAAGAAGATTTGTCACCAACAGAATGTTGCCAATCGTCTTAATAGCGACGATCACACATTGAACTACGTGCTAAAAATTGATAAAAACATTTTTACATCTTTCTCTTAACTATAAATTGGGTAAAAAGATTTCTTGGAGTATAATTAAAAAGTTTGAAAACTAACCTTTAATCCTTTTGCCCTGTTGATTGCCCTCAAGGGCCTCAATACTCGGAAAACTCTCAAAATCTTTATAAAAGATACTGTATTCTTTGACCTGGTAGAAAAAACACGCCATTTTAGTTTAGAACTTGATTTTTTATACAGAGTGGCGGGGCGACGAGCAACCTTAACAGGTTGGTACCTTACCCCCATCAGTTAGGTTAATCATTTCAGAGGAGTTCAGAATCATGTACTAAATCCATATTCAGTACTGATTCTGAACCCCTCTGAAATGTTTTTTTTTTTTGATAACTTGTGAAATATTTCTACGCTAGGGGGGCTTAGGAATTATGTGCTGAATTCATGGTTTCAGTTTCGATGTCCGTGCCACCATGTATAATTTTATAAATTATTTTGTAAAAAAAATTTGGGCAACAAAAACGTTAAACATTTTCGACATCATTATATATTACTTGATGCAATTATCTATCACACACAATCTAAGCCCGAGATCTATAAACGTTACTTAGGATTTGGCTTAGACATGTTCCCGTCTCTATCTTGCACTTTTAGTTTGACAGTTGTGTGAAAGTGACAGGAATAACGCTTAACCAAAGGAGTTTCGTGCTAAGTAACGTTTATAGATCATGGCCTAAGGTTTATTCGCCGCTACACAGCTGACGACCTTCCCTACACAGATCACTATGGAAACTTGTTGACAGACACGTTTCTTGTTTTTACAGCGCAGTTTATACGCCGTCGGCCGTACTGCAAAGAAACCGTGCCATGTACGGACGCCAGCACATCAACCTACCACAATCTGTCAGATTTCTTTAATAGATTTTCAACTTTATCGCTTAAGCATAAGGTTCAAAGTTGATTGGGAAAATCTGACAGATTGTGGTAGGTTGATGTGCTGGCGTCTGTACAAAGGGCGTTAGACTCTCTGAACAAAAATATCATAGAATTCCACTCACCCATCTAAAGAAATCAAAGACACTATGACGACCAGTAAATCCAGGAGGTTGAAGGCGGATCTACAGAAGGCATCCTTATGTAAGATGAAGCCGTAAGTGATGACCTTCAGAAGAAGTTCTAAGGTGAACACGGCGGTGAAGAAGTAATCAATTTTACGTAAAATCTGAAAGTAATTGGAAAATTAGAGAACGTTGAACAAATTATCAAGGGTTCCGTACCACAAGGCATAAAACGACGAAAAAAAACGTTTCTTTTACACCCATTTAAATTTTAACATTATTTTATTTTTATTATTTGTTGTTATAGCGGAAACTGAAATACATCGTCTGTGAAAATTTCAACTGTCTAGCTATCACGGTTCATGAGATACAGCCTGGCGATGGACATACACGAAAAACGGACAGTGGAGTCTTAGTAATAGAGTCCCGTTTTTACCCTTTCCTAAAAATGGAACCCCATCATGATCCTTACCTCAGTCTGTTGTTCATTATCTTTGCTGCCTACTGGATCCTCCATTGCTAACATTAGTGATGACGCAAGAATACACAGCAATATCAAATTCTTAAACCACGAATTCTTCTGGATTTTGTTGCACAATACTCGGAACCTGGAAAAGGATTGAAAAAATAGGGATTTAATACATCACAGATCATGGGTCCAACAGAGCGCAATATTTGCTAGAAAGCAAAACAAACAAACTCATTTCTGAATTTATAATATTAAGTTAGGATGAACGCACAAAATATTTAATAGTGAAAATTACATAGAGATGGAAGACTTTTGGTATGTATGAAGAAGCTTCCCCGAGTAGCGCAGTTTGTTCCGCCGGTTACTCAACTGAACCGAGCGCTCGGCGCATCCTGGACAATCACACCCAACACCTTATTGGACTGGCCAATTCTTCCCTTGCGGTGGTAGGGCTAACGCCCGCCTGGTTTGCGACCACCTTCCCACTGGAGTCCGGCGTCAAGCAGCCTGCTGTTTCGTCGATGCGTGGGTGTTCTAGTGCCTTAGGCATCTTCTGGACACGCTCGTTCCTTCATAGATCTCACCCATAGCTTTCCATCAGGGGTAAACGAGGTCAAGAGTGGGCCCAATCAGGAATAAAAAAAGAGCACAAAGGTACAGATGTTCTATGTCACGAAGTCCGTTTGGCTATGAATGTTGTCAAGCGTGCACCTGCACATTGCTTATTTAAACCAAAATTTTATTTCGATTATTAAATCTCGACTTGAATTTATATCAGATTTCTTTGTTAACGTTACCCACTTTTACACACACAAGCGCGCTTGTCGGGATACGTCACTACTACAATCAAAGCCGAACGGACTTCGTGAAATAGAATATCTGTAATACTTATTTCAACAGACATTATTTGCCAAAGCCACAGCTATTCATCCATCTTGAGCTACTGTGAACCAATCTATAGGCGTTAAGCTGGTCCCGCTACCTTTGCCTGGTTGGCTTATCATCAGCATCATCATCACTTCAGTCGAAAGACGTCCACTGCTGGACATAGGCCTTCCTCAAGCACCGCCACTTCAACCGGTTCTCCATCGCATCCTGGGTGGCTCACCATGAAGTAATAAATGACTACTTACCCGTTCGTTTGGGAGAAGATAAAGAAACTGCTTGCTTCAGGAATGGGTTTGTCCTGATTCTTCATTTCAACTTCTGACAAGCGTCGAGGTCTTGCAGATATCGCTGCCGTCTGGTGTTTTGGCAAATCATCTTTCTTTATGTCTCCTAAAAGAAGGAAAAAGGACAATTTATATTAAACTTTGCATATTCAGCCTGTACTGTAATGGCCCCACTGCTGGAGCGCAGGCGTCCTCTCTTTGAGAGGGAGTGGGCTGTAATCTACCACGGCCCCAGTGCAGGTTGGTAGATGTCACATGTCTTTGAATTTAGGGTTCTAGGACATGCCAGTTTTCTCACAATGTTTTCCTTCATCGTGTTGAGTAGTGGTGATGAAAAAATTAACGCAAATAAAGTGCTTGCCTGGGTTTGGGCCCACGACCCCGACTCGTAAGTCGGGGCCGTCACCATTGAGCCAACGCTGCTATAAAACTATGATATCATCATAATTCCTTACTTTTCCCACAGGTTCGTCTTCTATATCTACACATATGTATTTTAAATTAAAGTTGCTTTTCGTGTCTGTCTGTGTGTTCTTCTAAACTATGCTTTTCACCATCTGTTAGAGAATTTAATGCGGAAGGTTCATGCATCTGGATGTTTTTCATGTCGTAAAAACCATGCAAAGCATGGTTCGCACGGTTTTCACTTCGCTTGTAATTAAATAAACTACTTACTACTTCATCTTTTATTGGCATTTGTAGGTACCAATAAAAGAAGGTAGAAGGTTCCAAATCTTTTCTAAAACTTCAGTATGCATCAGAATGGAGATCTGTCTCGTATAAGATCACTGTTCGTCCGCGTGAAATTTCACCCTTCCTCATTTACCCTTTTAGGGGTGGTATTTCAAAAAACCCTTTCTTAGTGGATATCTACTCTTCACAAAGAGCACACCCTCCAAATTTTATGTCTCTAGGACCTGCGGTTTAGGCTGTGCATTGATACTCGTATATCAGTCAGTCAGGGCTTTGAATTTTATATAATATACTCGTAGATTACTAGCAGCGTCGTCTACAAGTGTCGATCCCGTGGGAATATCGGGATAAGACTATCCTATGTCCTTACCCAGGACTCATACTATCTCTATACCAAATTTCACTTAAATCTGTTCAGCGGTTTAAGCGTGAAGAGGTAACAGACAGACAGACACATTTTCGCATTTATAATATTAGTATGGACGCTGAGCAATGGCCGTTTCGCGCGTGGATGTGACGTATATTTTCCCTCAACTTGTTCTTTTTGTGTTAGTTTTCTCTCGTCTCTTTCTTTCGTGTGTGTGTGTGTGATGTGTGTGATAATGTTTACCGCAAATAAAAGTATTTTCGTTCTAGATCAATAGTTACCATTTTGTTTCTTCTCTTTTCCTACAAGATTGTCATTGGCTTCGTCTCCTTCTCCTTGGTCCTGGTCTTGTTCCTGAACGTCTTCTTCTGACCCGGTCTCCTCGTACTCATGGTCTGACCTGAAAGCATAATCAATACAATCATTAGATTATACTCCAAGATCAGAACTCAGTCCGCCTTGGGGAAAGTGCCAGGGTAGCTCATGAAATTCAAATTTTCTTAATATTTTTTTTTTTTGCAATTTGTTGGTCAGGTTGTATGTTGACCAAAATATGGTTCCGTAACAAGTACATATTGACTTAATTATAATCATTAAAATCATCAATACAACCTTCTGAATTCATATAACCCTATTTATTGAAATTTCGCAATTAATAGCAAAAGATGTAAGAAAATTTTGATTTCGCGGGCTACCCTATCGAAAAAGTAAATTAAATTGCAGACAATGTACTTTAGATTACTTCCCATTTAAAAAGTTTTAAGTTCGGTGGAATGATTAAATGATTGACTAAATTAAATACTAAAAATGCTTAGATCTTGCTAAATATTAAATGTTTGCTTACTTACCTGGGTACCCTCTTATATTTTTTGTAAGGCCGGCTGTTAGTAAAACAATTAATTAGAACGGTATCATACAAACAATAAGTAGCTAATTAGAGCTAATTAGAAGAAAAAAGTAGTTAGTGAGGTAGTTTAAGAGGATTTTAGTTACAGTTTCTCTCGGCATGAGACATAGATGACATGATGTCATTGAAGGTGACAGTCAGCGATCTCCAAGGAGGCTTAACATCAATAAATCGCAGTCTTTTTACATTTATTTTACCTCTGATTTTTCATAACTGTGAGTGTGTTTTCATAAAATCACAGTGCTCTTTATTCCCATTATAAATAAAGTTGCTGTTGGACAAGTCCATCAAAACCATTGTGATTTTTATTCTGGTTAGAATAAGGTTTTTGCTGTCATAACTGTTAAAAGACTATAAATCGTCATATTGTTTTAAGTTTCGATGACATGAATAAATATACTAAAACTTTCGTTGATTTTTTTTATCCTTAGGCTGTTTGTCCACCGACACCGTCAACGGGACGTCAACGAGAAATAAGATTAGTCGAACCGAGCGTGATGTCCGGCGTGTGGTAGACACGCAGCTACAGTAAATGTATGTATCGCTACTTCGGCGCCGTCATCTTGTTCACGTTGACGTCCCGTTGACGTGGCGGTGTACAGACGCCAGCACATCAAGCTAACCAAAACTGTCAAATTTTCCCAATCAACTTTGAACCTTATGCTTTTGCGATAAAGTTGAAAATCTATTACAGAAAGGACCATGCAAAAAATCGTCCCATACCACCAACAGATTTCAAACGTATCTCAATTAATTCTTCTTATCATCATGATCATTTTTTATTATGACGACATCACCGTAAGTCATGGGGATATCGCGCAAAATAGAAAAATGTAGGTACACACTTTTTGGTACAGTTAATTGTAAAAAAATGTACAGGAACACTTAACGTTGTTTATCTGTGCGATATCGGCTTGTTTGCGACTATTACTGACCCCTGCTTGTTTATTTGGACCTTTTGATTACTTTTCGATTACCCTGGCACGTTTATTGGACTGTGATTTTTACAACTATGGAGACTGGACGCCGATGTGTAATGTGCCCAAGATCGGTTTTAAGACAGAGGCGACACATATTACAAGATACTTTGCTTCAAAGTAGTCCTGAGTTAATGGTCTACATATCGCAAAATGGATTGACACAAGTAAGTCATTATAAAAGAATCATTCATTAGTATATCGATAACTATTAAATACATATATTAAGTAAGCAGACTTAGAATATACAAGCAAGGCATTTTTACGATGCTGTTTGTTACATTTATGAAGTACTTCAATATAATAATATATATATATATAAAATATTGATAACTACATATATTATAATATTTCCTTTTCAGGTATTATTCAATAACGTCATGGCAGTATGTCATAGATGCTGGCAGAAAGTCAATAATGCCGTTCAACCACAACGCCGTGAGGATGCTCCCTTTGTCGTCGAAATTCCAAGACCAGAGCTCCAAACAGATGCTGACAATCAAGAACCCCCCAATGTTGCAGAAGCTCAAGATCGACAGGACAGTCCAGAGGATACACGTGAATTCTATGTTCCTGATTACGTGAGAGCACCAAATACTTCAAACGCCTGTATATATAGGCAATGTAGACATGAAAATCTAAGACATGATCTGTGTCAATCAAGCTACATCTAGTTTGCCATTACTGATTATATATTTCATCAAGTTCGCGAATATGCAAGTAACAATGACCTTGAGGAGTCACTGGATAATGTAAACGTTACACATTATTTTAACACTTCCTTTTTTAGTGACATGTCGAATATGTTAATAGAAGCAATCAATAATAGATAAAGTCATCATAAAATGTTTAGTTGAACAATTGTTTATTGTAAAATGTCTAAAACAAAGTTATTTAAAAAAAATACACCCTTTTTTAAGTAATTTTTTTTTTAATTACCCCATATATTTACGGACTAAAAAATGTTATTTGTGTTTTTATGAGACTTCATAATAATATTGAAACAAGTCCCATGTCTGTTGGTGGGTTGGGACAGCGCCCATACAATCTTTTGCATGGTCCTTTGACAGATTGTAGTAGCTTGATGTGCTGGCGTCTGTACAAACAGTGTTACCATTGAGATTACCTTGCCATACTATCATTACCTTGACTTGATAGCTATCACTTACCCTTCACTAGAATACCCTTCCTCTTCGTTAACGTATTCATCATCAGTCTCGCCTCTCTCTTCCTCCAGTTGAGGATTACCTGCCTCTGTGTTTTCTGCTGCTTCGGCCTGGAAACAGATTTCAGATACTAATAAGAGACTTCTGTATGTATAAATAAAAATGAAATGCTGTTCTTTGGTAAGCGGATTTCTTTAGAACGATGGACCGATTTGGTTATTTTATGTTTTAAAATTTTTATAAGGGCCGGAGCACACATCCGCCGCAAAAATAATTATACGAAACCGCTTAACATTACTACATTATGACGCGATGCGAGTCGCAGAACGTTAAGTTAAAAAGTTAAATTGAATCAATCGTAGCAAAAGATAGAATCATAATCAAATCTATCCGTTAGAGCAAGCAGTTTCGCTCCAGTTTCACTTGTTGAACATACGCCAGCAGATCAAGCTACCCGAAACTGTCAAATTTTCCCAATCAACTTTGAACCTTATGCTTTACCGATAAAGTTGAAAATCTATTAAAGACATTTGACAGATTGTAGTAGCTTGATGTGCTGGCGTCTGTACAACGGACGAGTCATGGCGGAACTACCGCAGTTTCGCAGCTATGATTTCGCGACGAAGGTGTGATTCCTGCCTTTCAGTCCAAATGAGGTTATTACGGAAAACAAAAAAATGGAAAAGTTTTCCGGATAATGTTCAAAATTGGGAAAAAAATTAACGACATTTTTCTATGGGGTTTTGTGTGAACTATTGAAACAATGTCGGGTCAGCTAGTTTACAATAAACATTGTCTTCCTTTATATAAAGTAATTGGATTAACCTTATAAACAAAACGTATTCGAACTTACAACTACTTAATTATTAAAACTTACATCTTTTTCCTTTTGTATTTCATCCATTTCTTCGGCGTCTCCTAAGTTATCGACAGCGATAGCCAAGAACACGTTTAGCAAGATGTCTGTGTCACAATTTGGTTAAGAAAATAATAATTATACATTTGATATGGATCAATTAATGCAGCATCGATATTAATCTAGAAGCGAAAATAGTATCTGGTTAAGTACCAAACTAAACACTAGCGGGTATATGATTTTCAATAAGAGTTTTTATGAAAATTCACGCCAACAGTTGGCGGCACTTTGACAAGAGCTCTCATCGCCACAAAGTACTTTTATATCTATCTCATCGCTCATTTCGATGACAACGTCATTTCAGAAAACCCTCATGGTATACCTACCTACATTTTAGCAGATATTATTGATATTAACACAGTAAGATGTCAGTCTCAATCTGTCAAAAATACTTCAAATTTTCCTACATTTTTGACAAGTTTTTGACATAAATTGTCGCTGAAATGAGATTGGGACTAGATTTTCAACGTTTTTAATGACGGGAATCGGCCTTCAGATCACTTTCCAGGTGCTCATAGTCACACACTAACTCTTGCTAGAATGACCCCGCAGAACTAACTTAACTCCTAGAAAAGAGGGCCATCAATACTAGAAAACGAGCAGTCTATTCATTTGGAAAAGGATACAGTTACCACAGATGAATATGATGATAAAATACAGGGAGGCTAACATGCCGGGACTGCCGACACCACCGTAAGCGTTGATGCCGTGGTACATGACGGCGTTCCAATCCTCACCAGTCAATATCTGGACACGAGAGAAAATATATAGCATTATCAGCCTATAGTTTTCCCACTGCTGGGACACAGGCCTCCTTTCGATGATAGGCCATGATCCATGACGCGGGCCCCGTGCGGTTTGGAAGATATTACAATCATGTCTGCGAATTTTTGGTTCTAGGTCATGCCGGTTTTCTCACGATGTTTTCCTTTATCGTTTTGAGAGCAGTAGTAATGAAATAATTTACAGAAAGTAAAGCACCTGTCTGGATTCGAACCTTCGACCGACAACTCGTAAGTCCGTTACCACTGCGCCACCATAGCTCTCTCAATAAAATTACCTTTTAGATAAATGCTATTAACTACACAAATACCTGAAACATGGTCAGCACAGCTTGCCAGAAAGAGTCAAAGTTGTGCCTCTCTTTCTCTTCTTCAGGCTCATAATCAAATCTTCCTCCAAAGACTTGCATGCCGAGCAGAGCGAAGATCATGATGAACAAGAAGAGAAGTAGAAGTAGAGAGAAGATAGACTGGATGGAGTTGAGAAGTGATGCCACTAAGTTGGAGAGAGAACGCCAGTACCTGGAAAGCAAAACGATTCAGTGAGATCTAGTAAGGAAATCAAAAATGAGGTAAACGTGATGACTGTTTCCAATATAGGTTTCAAATATTAAGATAAATTCAACAATGGTCACGTTAAAATAAAGTCTGATACAATGTGTAACTGAATTAATGCACATTATGGAAGTAGTCTGTCATTTTGAATATAGGTATTTTTTTATCCCAAAAATAAATAAAACTATGTAAATTACAGTCACAATTCCACAGTACTGTTGAAACAAACTAAAATAGACGAATTACCTATTACGCTAGACCTTATACCTACGTATGCAACTGTGTTCGTGCATAGATTTGTAATTTGACCACAATTTTCTTCCGCAATCAGTATTTAACTATTTTAATAAATAAACAATGTTTTATACATAATAGTAAACACTCAGTGTAGGTAAAGGTGAATATAACATAATTTTCTAATTGTGGTTTTTGGTGGTGTGCGTTAATTCCGGTATATGTTGTAAGTATAAGTAAGCTTAACCGCATTCCTACCTATGTCTGTGCCTATGTCCACTTTGATACTCTAACTGACTCGTGAAATTGAATTTATTATCAACTTTGTTTCAATTGGCGAAGTTGATTTTCAGGTCTTTAGACAAATAAACGAAAACGAAAAACCGAACGAACGACGAAAAAATGTCAGGATAAAATTATCACGAAACATCTTTGTGATAAAATATCCAAATAAGTACTTACTTAGTAACTTTGAAAACTCGAAGCAGACGAACACATCTCAACACAGATATGCCCAGCTGTGGGATAGTGTTGGAGATGGTCAGCGCCAGCTCCACGATCGAACAGAACATGACGAAGCAGTCGAAACGGTTGAATAAGGAGACGAAGTACCCCTGGAAGAAATAGAGTAAATAATTATAAAAATTAAAAAAACCAGCAAGCCATAGAAAACCAATTGTTTGTACTTTATCTAAAAAAACGTTCTCATTAATGATTTTTATAGGTTTCATGCGTGGCCGTCATTTTGAAAAAGAATCAAAATGGCGCGACAGCAGCTATGCCAAGTTCCATAATATAAAAATCTTCAATACCCTTTATAGTCTGTTATGAAACAAAAATGCTGTGATGGTCCATACAATTTAACCGGATAGGAATGCCTACGACATCGAAAATCATGTACTGAATTCATCAGTACAGTTTGCACGATTCTGGTAGAATAACAATTTCTGTGGAGTTTTCATAGAAAATTTTCACCTGAAGCATCGCGCTGCCGCGTCGCGCCCTTCTACGAGCCTTAACATGATGAATGTGATGATAAATAACTTACTTGTATACCAAGTGCGTACATCTTCACTAACATCTCCATCGTAAATAGCACCACAAACAAATAGTTCGCGTAGTTCTGAAAGTGGTCTAACCAATGCGGTTGACTGAAAACAAAACAAAATTTTAACTTTACAACAAATTACCGTCTTGTATAAGAAATGTACACTCTTACAATGCATTCAAAACTCAACTTAGCCAGCACATAATATTGCGGATCGATCACTTCTGGAGAAATGAATGCGTTGGATGGGTAACTATTATTGTAATACTGATGACGAACATATTGTAATCTATATTTTTTAGTATTGTTCTCAAGTAAGTGACTTATGTCTTTTTTGGGAATAAAGTTTCTTTAAACCGAAACCGAAAATTAGTTTTATTATTTTATTTAATTACGTTTGGCTGCCGAGCGTGAAACCTTGAAGTGAGCTTTCATGGATTGACACTCTTGACAGCTAATTTCAAGCTTATTATACTTCAAGTAAGTTTGCGCTTTGAGATCTTTACAAAATTGCACTACTAGTTTTAAATTTCACTCTGCGTTTATTAATAAGGGGATAAGCAATCTTTCACGTTTAGCAGTAGCGCTTGCGATCACTAGACCGACGTAGCAGTGTAGCAGCAAACAAAGAAGTTTGTCGAGATAGAGGCAAACTTACCCATGATGTTCTGTCGCTAAAACCAAAGTATTTAGAAACACAAGCACGATGATAGCCCAGTAACATGTTTGCGATTTCACCGCTTTCCTACACGTTCTTCGCAATCGTCGATTAACCTGGAAATAAAAATAAATAAATAAATAATCCTACTAATATTATAAATGTGAAAGTTTGCGAGAATGTTTGGGTGTTGTTACTCAATCACGCGTAAACCGATGAACAGATTTCGATGAAAATTGGCACATAGATAGACCATAATAAAATAAATCGTAGTTTATAAAATACTGCGTAATGTTCACGTCAGAGTTCTAATTAAACTTAAGTTTATCTTCCACTACTTTAGTACGTAACATTAAAAGTAAGTTGAGCCAGAAAGCCTTTTATATCGTTAAAGATTAAATTGAGGAAAAAAAGGCTTGGGATTGAGCTGCTCCAATTTTTACATACTGAATGTTTTGTTTTCCAAATTTTTCTTTAACTGTATTTACATGGTCTTCAAATGGTTATTTACACGTTGACAATTTTATAGCACGCTTACATTGTAAAGTATTATATTAGTTTAATTATTGTGAATGTGAAGACTATGCAAGTCATTCTTTTTCTCTCAGTTTTGTCATGGTCTGGTAGTTTGAGTAATTTATGCGGCCTACCCAAATGTCCTTTCTTTGCATTGTTCATCGAATCGTTGAGCTTCTTAAGTTTTGAGTTGAGCTGCACGATTACTAACAAATGCGTACACTGAGGAGACAGGCCCACTCAATCTGTGAGGTTCTTCCCTCAAAAGATCATTTCAGACATTAATCTACATGGCCTTCACATGATCTGACCAAGATTATATCTGGACTTTAAAAGAGACTGTGACCTCTGAGTTTGTTTCGGCCTTTTTGCTCAGAGTAATCAGATAGGAAACGCCGACCTCATCTAGTTTTTACA
This sequence comes from Luperina testacea, assembly GCA_927399505.1. NCBI lineage: Eukaryota > Metazoa > Arthropoda > Insecta > Lepidoptera > Noctuidae > Luperina > Luperina testacea. The sequence continues at coordinate 2,374,172 of OV656780.1, forward strand.
CTGACCTGTATTATACAAGTTTGTATGATGGAGGTCAGTGAGTTTTTATAATATTTTTGACAAGTAAAAATGTTTGTGCAAACCTACTTACAGAAATAAAATCATTTATTATAGTATTAAAACTCATGTCTCTTAAAAAAACCGTTATTTGGCAATGAAAGTCAATCATACTAGAACCCAAACTAATATTATAAGCATAAGCGTAAGCGTGGTCAGCCTATAATTTTCCCACTCCTGGGACACAGGCCTCCTCTCTGTGCGAGGGAGTGGGCCATAATGCACCACGCGGGCCCAGTGTGGGTTGGCGGATGTCAAATACCTTCGACAAGTTTTGAGCACAGTGGTGATGAAATTAAATACACAAATACAGTGCCTACCTGGGTTAGAACTCACGACAAACAACTCGTAAGTCAGGGCCGATAGCACTGAACAACCACCGCTCTCAACCAAAATTATTATAAAAAGGTAAAATTGTTTTTGTTTATAAGAGGTAATCACTGAGCTACAATATTGCCGAGTGCAATAGCATATGTTTTTCCACGCGGACGAAGTAAAGAGCAGAAGCTAGTCATAAATATTTAGGTTGGTAAATTCCACCAACAAAAAAGTATTGGTCCTAAGATAATACCTTGTCGAACCTTCTGCAATAAACTTTGCAAGTTATTGCATGTCCTTGTTCTGTACTTGCGTTCACGTTACTTTGAGATCCTTCGTTGCTTTTTCTATCTTTTTTGCCTGGAATATAAAAGAAAAATATAAAGATCCAGCCAATGTGTCTAGAACTGTATCGAATGCTTTTCAATATTATACAATATGCTTTACAGTTCTGAAGAATACATAAAGTTGTTACTAGCAGATCGATACTTACTAAGCTACAGGGTTATACGCACCGCGTTCTCAACCAGAGAATCAGAGTTGTTGCCCTAATATACCACTTGAATCCTGCATGCCAAGACTGCATGCCGCTTTGCAGATACAAATAGGCGTTAAACACAGGTCATACAAACCTTGGGAATCCTGGTCGTCTTCTTTTTGCACTTGGTCATTTTCAAGATCCAACTCTTCAGCTACCGTTATCCAATTTAGATATCCTTTCAAATCTTCTTCAAACTGCTGTCTTTCACGGGATTTTTGGAAGTCACCACGATTCTTTGCTTTTTCTCTTTCCTTGGAGAATTCTCTGTGAAAAATTAACGGAACTTTAGTTAAATTACGTTTATGTTCTACGTATAGTGCATGTTTCTCTTTGAGATCAAATGAATTATAGCTGCAAGATAAGAAAAATCTAGACTTAAATTTTTCATATTTTATTAAACGTCTGATTCTGTGTTTCAGAATTAGTTTTCATTAGTATCATCGCCAGAAACGTGACAACTAGATGAATAATTTCAAACAGCTGCTGTCATTTGAAGTTCAGTTACATCATTGCAAAAATAATATATGAGACAAGATTTGAGAGAGATTATGACAAGATGCAACATAATGCGACTTTATCAGACCGTCTTCCGTAAGATACCGAGTTTACAGTCACGTCATTAATTACTGAACATATTATGGGACCCATTTTAAATCACTTACCCGGACAACACACCAAGAATCAGGTTCATGACGAAGAAGTTTCCAAAGATGACCAGCGTCACGAAGTAGATCCACGGCCAGCTGTTGCCTTTGACGTTGGCAATCTGAAATCAACATAGAGATCCCTTTTGAATTCAAGGTCTAAATAGGAGAAAATCAAGACCAGATATGTGATTCGAGTGACTAGAGGATAGATACTACCACATAACGGTCTTTATTGACTCTATCATCTCGGGAACTAACAGTCGGATTTGAAAAATTCTATTTGAATTTGATAGTCCAATTCTTGAGAAATAGGCTATTTAACATCACGATGGAATTCTTAGGTGCCAAGCAAAAAGAAAAAGTCAAAATAAACCGTAAGCGAAAACGAAGTAATAGCGCGGGTAGGCGATGCGATGCGACGGGGTGGGGGTCGGGAAATAAGAAATTTCACGCGAAAGAAGTCGCGGGCAGAAGAATTTTAATATATGCTTAAGTCAAGTGATTAGGTTCTGTTAACGGATAGATAGCAGTTGCATCGTACTATACTGGTTTGTAGCTTATCTAGCTCGCCTTAAAGCCGAAACCATACAAAGATTTAAAATAAAAAAAGTGTAAAATGTTTATCCTTTTCATTCTACAAAGGCCTTTTGCAAAATTCCATTTTAAATATTATTTTCCAAATAAATAATTAAATACTTACAGCATACATAATATCAGTCCACCCTTCAAGAGTGATGCACTGGAAGACAGTCAGCATAGCATAGCCGATATTGTCAAAGTTGGTGATACCATAGTTGATCCCAGGCCAGTCGCCTTTGCAGATGTAGTTCTCGGGACATTTGTACCCCACATCACCTTGCTCACTATTGCAGGGACTTGGATCGTCTATTATTTCATCTGAAAAAAGTAGTCGACAATATAGTTGTTAACCTTCACAAAGAACTTCTAAGAGTCATCATCAGCCAAAAGACGGTATACTGCTGGTAATAACATCAATATCTGCTGCCTAGGCTTTTCCCAGCTATGTTGGGGTCGGCTTCCAGTCTCACTGGATGCAGTCGATTTTTTTTTTTTTTTTTTTTTTATTTGAAATGGGTTTGCTCTTGACTCTAGTCTAGGTCAGAGATGACAGAGACAAAGTCTACGATGGAGTGAGCTCACCCAGAAGAAGCCTGTTCACTCTTACTTTGAAGAGATTCGGGTTGTATGCACTCGGAAACACAAACGCAGGTAGAGAGTTCCACTCTTTTGCTGTGCGCATTATAAAGGACATTTGAAAACGCTTAGTGCGAATTGGTGGAATAGCAACTAGGTAGGGATGGTAACTTGCAGTGCGTCTGGATGTCCGAAGGAAGAAGGGGGCCGGTGGAATGAGGTCGTGGAGTTCTTGGGCACACTCACCGAAGTACAATCTGTAGAAGACCGACAAGCAGGCAACCTTGCGGCGATTATCAGTATTTTACATGAAGTGACTGCCTATCTGATCTTCACAACCCAGTTACTGGGTAATACGATACCCCTTGGTAAGACTGGTTGTCAGACTTTCAGGCTTCTGGCGACCTGTAATGACTGGCAAAGATCCACGAACGGCAGCTGGGACCAACTGCTTAACGTGCACTCCGAGACACGTAAATACTGCTGGTAATAGGCTCCAAAGAAAAACAGCTAAGAAACTGGCTAGTTGACAGCGTAGTGGTAATGAATTAAAACAGCTTTTGAGCTTCAATTCTTTGAGCTTCCCAATTTAACCAGAGAATAATGTCTATGTTTAAATTAAAATGCAGTCTGTTGAATAAAAATTACCATATATTTTAATGCCCGTTTTTCTTATAGACCAAAACGTTAGGTGGATAATGTGAATGATAGTAAGGCTTAAAAGGAAGTAAATACTGAGTTGACAACTGATAGAGATCTATGAAACAAGATATATTATACAGACCCCATTGAAGGCAGACAAGAAGATAATGATGATAACTAAATTATAGCAACCCAACAGAAAAACGTGCCAGCTGGTGATGGTGATTTAAAATGAACTAAAGGAGAACTACAAACCTGAGGTAGTTGAATTTAAAAAGCAGGTCTCGTGTAAGATCCCAGAGAACAGCTCCAAGCCAATGATGGCATAGATGATGATCACGAACAGTACCAGAAAAGCTATGTGGAATAGTGGCACCATTGCTTTCAATATGGAATTTAACACAATTTGGAGACCTGGAAAAGTTAAAATTGAGTACTAATTAATATTATTCTTCACTTGCAACAATTACTAGGTTTAGGTAGTAATTAACGACGAGGACATAGTAATTAAAACTTAACTGCGGGTCTAAACAGACGGACTGCATTTCAACTGCAACATCGCAGTTTGGATGCAGTTGACTTAGCTGCTTCGAAACCTAGTTATGTCAACTGCATCTTAAACTGTGATGTTACAGCTGGCATGCAGTTCAAATGCAGTCCGTCTGTTTAGACCCTATGAAACTTTATTTCATACATAATAAAGTCCTCAAACTGTATTTCGACCATTGCAGCCTGTCTCAACGGAGACTAGCCTTCGGCGCGGGAGGTATTATAGTTCACAAGTGTGCGCGCAGACACACGTGCACGTGCACTCCCTCTTTCCTCACTCTCATAGTCCGATGGGACGGCAATCCGACACGACCGGAGAGAAATCAGACGCAGTACCAACGGCTTAACGTGCTTTCCGAGGCACGGGGGTACCACACCGCCAACTTCTAAACTCCGGGCTGTAATATCCCCCATGTTACAGGGGCATAGACGCGCAGCCCGTTACCATAACATTCAGTACATTATTCAGGACTCCCCGAGTTGAAAGTTTTCGTCAGTCATTGTGGTAAGTTGTCGATGTCCCTACCATCCTGTATAAAATGACAACAGCAGTGCGATTCTGTAACCATCTCACCGTGAAAACTTAGGTGAAGTGAGCGTGGAGTGAGCTGTCAATAGTGTAAATTCCTAGCAAAAGCAAACTCACATCACCTAAGTTTTCACGGTGAGATTTTTACAGAATCGACCAGCTGATCGTGATGGATTTCATTTCGACATCCTTTAAAAACAAAGGTTTCTCGCATTCCAGTATTCCAGGACCAGCGGGGTAATTACGTAACACATTAACAGTAGCAATGGCTTTAATTTTGACAGTTCCACAACATTCATTGCGTTATTTACTTTGTTGAGCAGACACATTTTTCAAACATATGAAGCAATAGATTAGAAATATCCATCAAAATTAATCAGATTGTGATTTATAGTGTGGTACACAATCAGGGTGCAGGTTTAATATTCTTTTCAAATATCTACAAAAGGCGTCTCGTCAAGTGAACATTTGAAATGCAGGTATTCATACTCACTCGGCACTCCCGAGACCAACCGGAGAGGTCTCAACACTCGGAAAGCTCTCAGCGCCTTCACGTCAAACGAGTCTTTTGAAATGTATTGCAGGATCATACTCGCTATACTGAAACAGGTAAAATGGTTGCCTTCAATATTTTCATCTTTTACTACCATGTCGTGAACTTTTTTCATAAGCTCTATGAGACTTTAATGTGGATTTTTGTGGAAATAACTGTTTAAGGCTAATGCAATCACAATTACAAAACCAATATTACTTACTAGATCCCGTGGGAATATAGGGATAAAAACTATCCTATGTCCTTTCCCAGGACTCAAACTACATCTATACCAAATTTCATCTAAATCAGTTCAAGATAATAGACAGACACAATTTTTCATTTATAATATTAAAGTATATCCTGAAGAATATCACATAATGATGATTTTTTTTACTGTAGTCGATCATTATACTTTTATTGTTTCTAAAACTTGCGTCTTTTGCGTTTAGGTCCTGTAAGCCCTTTAAAATAAAACGTTAAAATATTGAAACTTACCCAATAGTAACTATAGTAAAATCGAGACTGTTCCAAGTATTCCTTAGATACGCGCCCGGGTGGAACAGGAACCCATACGCGATGATCTTCATCACACACTCCCCCGTGAATATCACCATGAATATCCATTCTACTTTTTCCTGAAAACAAAATTATTCTATATATTATTATTCTTTCTTATTGTATTTTTTTTGTTTTGTTCTTTTTTGCGTCATGTTTACCGCAAATAAACGTATTTTCTTTCTTAATAGTAATAATAGCTTGTCAAATGTTTCGATAAGTTTTACTGAATATATAATATATACACAGGAATCTCTCATTCCATTACAAAATCCATAAGTTTGTGATTGTGCAAAACTACCCTTAAAGGGGTTGAAGTTTGAAGGGAAATCTACGCAGACGAAGTCGCTGGCGAAGAACTAGTTTATACTTAGTACCTACCTATATAATTCCTGCTTTTTTTTCTACTCTACTTTTCATCAAAAAAATCCATTAAGTGTTCATTCTCAAGCGCACGTTCAGCCCTTTTATTCGTAATAACAAGAAGGGTTAGTTAATATGAATATTTACTTTTAAAGTTTTATTTTACTTTAATTGTTTTGAATATTATGATGATGTAAGTATATTTTTTCTTTCTCTGTTAATGTTAATGTTGATCTGACAGTTTGAGTACTTTTTGCGGCCTACCCAAATGTCCTTTTTTTTATACTGTTCGTCGAGTCGTTGAGCTCTTCAAGTTCTGAGTTGAGCTACACGATTACTGACAAATGCTTGCACTGACTGGACTGGTCCACTCAAAACTGTGTGGTTCTTTCTTCAGAAGACCATTTCATGCACTAATCTATATTGTCCTCACATGATCTGACCAAGATTATGTCTGGACTTTAAAAGAGACTTTGACTCTTGAGATTGTTTCTCCATTTCCTCTCAGGGGTAGTTAGGAAGAAAATGTCGACTCCGTCTAGCTTTTTTTTTAATTTATGACGTGTTAACGTTATTCCGACATCTTTGCAGAATAAACAATTTCATATAAAATCAAAAATCAATTAATCTTTCTAGGAGTCATTAGGTCTATAACGATTAGTGTCTGTCAGCCAGTAAGTTTAATAATTAAAAGGTACTTACCAATACTTGATTAGTATTATTAGTATCGCCGGACGGATACGGTGTGAACACTGCTAAAGCTATACAATTTGCAAAAATCGTCGTCAATATCATATATTCAAATGGTCTGGAAACGTTTGGTTAAGGAAATCTTTGAGATGAAATGGACGTGACAGTCAAAAATTGACTTTCTCCATCACCAAACACTATGACACTAATTTAAATTGTATGCTGATACTTAGTGATTTTTAAGGGGCAGGTGACCTATAAACTTTACATCCAGACTTGGTAGCGCAACGGCCAATCCGCGCCCCAATTTTATTGCGTAACACACTTTCCATCACTACTAATATTTTGAAGAATATTGCTAATTCATTGCTTAATATACTTTTGCGAAAAATTTCTCTGCTCAACAACGTAATTAGCGCAATGCATGTTATTGAAGAATCAAAATTAAAGACAATGCTACTGTTAGTAAGTGTGTTACGCAATCACCGCGCAGATGTTTTAGGCAGTCTCCATTAGAAAGGCCATTGACAAATACGCCAAATCAATATAGATGGAAATAAAAAACGAATAAGGTTGCATTACCACCACGACGTAAGGTTATTGCAAAGTGAAAAGTAGAAAACTTTGGAATAAATAATCTGCATTTGTATAGTTGTTGAGACTAGCGAAAGTTGGGCCGAAACGCAACGCATTGCATAAATCCTCCGTCAACACTGGCGTACATTTTCTATAAACCAACGCATACTACAAGCGGGCCGCACCGCACTTTTGTTTACTAAAATGCGTTGCGCTGCAGCCCGTTGTGAGCTTGGCTTTGTGGAACAAAACATAATTATATAACACTATAAAAAATAGTGGCAGTCCGGGGGTGCCTACAGTACACACACAAACAGAATACTTTACCATCACTCACTGATATACATTAAAACCGAGTACATCTCGAGGACAGCCGAACACATCCGAAGCGGGTATTTTTTAAATCGTCTTATAAACAAAATACGCGCGGTGTCACTTACGGTAACAGTGGTGCGAGTTTAATGGTTTTTTCCCATCTCAAAAAATGCCCAACGCAACTAAAGAAATTTTCACTTCAAAAAAATATAGGTATATATACAAATCTTTGAAAAGGATACTTCCACTCCACAATATCATAGCACAATTTTCTAATCGGATTCTTAAGTCCTAAACAGAACAAGCTTCTCTTGGGTTTCTCTGGCTGTGGCTTTCCTCTCGGCCTGGCTTGTTTCCGTGGGGCAGGGGTGGCGGCGGCTGTGGGGTCCACCACGCTGTCCGCCCCAGGAGTGGTGGCGCCCGTCGTTGGGGGCTGGTCTGATGACATTTTTACCTGGAAAGAACGAAATAGAGATTATAATAAAATCATTTATCATTTGATGATGATGATGGGACTCCCTTTTCCGCACTTAGACTCCCATTTGGTCCGTTGTGCGTGAGATCATTTATCATTTATAGATTCTCAATAACAGCTTGGGCACTTTCTTTTAATTCTGGCGACGTCCTCAAATCTGTACTATCGCTACGAGACGGCATTTCGAGCAGATAGTAAACTCGAATTGAAAATTCTGATAAATAAAATAAAAGAAAGCTATCCTAGCGCGCCAGATTTTCACTTGTTCATTATTTTATTTTTTAAATCAATGTTCACGTTCAGCAAAGAATGTGGCCAGTATCATATTGCGCTTGGTGACAAAAACTTTTAGTCTTTTGGCATTATAACATATCTATTTAGGTTAGCTAAAGAATTGCCCTAAATTAAAAAAGAAAACAGAGCACATTTTCAAGTACGTTAACAATGGATTTTCATACACTTTTTCGACCCGTACATTTGTACAACAGTAATGACGTACATTCTGTCTCATTTAAAAAATATGTCTGCCAATGCGAAAATTTTCTCTGATCAATATTGATTTCCACAAAAAGTCCACGTAGTTGATCTAGGTACAGATCCCCCCCCCCCCCCCCCGGTGGGTTCCCGCATTGTCGAGGCGGGGGGGCTCAGTAGCCGTGGCTTGGACACCCACGGTGAAGCGAAGAGGAACCCGAGGAGGGGCCGCTCGTCAGGGCTTTTGCCGACAAGCCAACGACGCAGCGGCCAAAAGTAGGTTGCGGTGTCGCTTGGGCGACATCGCAACTGAGGCGGGCCGCGATGTCGTACCTGAGGCATCGCGGCTGAGGGTTGGAGGCCGCGGCGGGAGAGGAGTGCCGGTATTACGGTGCGCCGCTCTCCCTACCTTCCGCGGCCTTGACGGGGTCGCCACCGTACGATGGCGGACGCGGTGGGGCTGCAGGGGAAGAGGAGTGTCGGTATTACGTTGGCCGCTCTCCCTATCCTCTGCAGCCGAAAATTGGCAGGCGGCGGGGCCAATGTCCTGACCCGTCGCAGGGGGGACCAAGGGTGCCCAGACACGGGTACGTCTGGCGCCCATGTGCTGGTTTGGTCCCTGGGGTGGTCACGGCGTGCTATGTGTTCTAGTGCGCTGGTGATGGGGAGTACTCTCCAGAGGAGGGTCCGGCAACGGACAGCCGCGGCGGGTTCGCGGATGAGTGCTAACGCGTGCCCGTGTTCCCGCCGTAAGCGGCAGAGGAGGACACCGTGGAGTTTTAGTGGGTTAGAGTCCCACATAACTGCACTATCTCCCCGTGGTAGTGCAGTATGCATGAGCATTTCTCCACGATAAAAAAAAAAAAAAAAAAAAAAGGTACAGACGCTAACATATCACGCTGTCAAATTTCTTTAATAGATTTTCAACTTTATCGCTAAAGCATTGGGTTCAAAGTTGATTGAAAAAATTTGACAGTTTCGGGTAGCTTGATGTGCTAGCGTCTGTACGTAAAATGTCCGAATATTCAAAAACTATCGATAACAACTTCCAAATTGGTGCAGTCATCCTCGAGAAAATTGTAGCGAAAATTCTACTTCAGCATTCAAAATATACGAAAACAGAAAAATGTTATCAAAACTTGCTTTAACGCCTTCGGATTCTTAATGCGCAGTTTACGACATTTATCGTCATAAACGCAATGTACGCCGCGCCGCGCCGGTTCGTAAAACTGTGACGTTTCAACAATATTATTGGCAAGCCAGATGGATGTATGTTGGATGTCTTTCCGATGAACAATGTGTAAATTCAATTTTCGGTAGATATAATTGGATCTTTGAGTAGCGTTGGGTTGGGCCAGTGTGACATGGGCTACGATTTAAGGCTCCTACAAACAGACGCGACACGCGATATAATCGCGCGCGACACAAAGGCACCGCTCGTTGCGCGACTTGCGGTGCCTTTGTGTCGCGTGTCGTGTCGCGCCTGTTTGAACGAGCCTTTACGAGTTGTATATTTGTGCCAGTTGAAAGTAATTAGTTAGACATTGTTTCATTGTACTTATAGCTCTGCAACATGAAAGTGCAATTGATACAAACAAAGTCAAGATCAGGTCCTAGTAGAGTAAATAAACCTGAATTCGTAAAGGGGTGTGTTAGTACATCTCGAGACTGGAATTGTCTCAAGGACACGCCCACTATGACGTCAGACGGCAGTCATATTTCGTCTGTCATTAACCAGACACACGCATTGGAATTACATCGTATCTCGAGTTTGATGTCGTTTTATTTTAACCCTATAAGATTCTGTGATAATATTGACAGCATAATATTATCGCGCGAGAAAAGAGTTTCTGGTAGAACTTGGGGGAGGTCTGACTCCTCCCAGGTGGAAGCCAGCAGGCGACGGGTGCCGGGGCACCCTCGCCTGTATTGCACAGGCTTCCACCAGTGCCGGACGGGAATGGCCAGGTGTTCCCGGCCATTCCCGTAGCCCAGACGGGGGGACATGCGGGGCCCGCCAGTTAGGCGGGCATGCGCCGGGGGGGTTGTGGACGCAAAGGCTGAGCCGGATTCCCATGACCCCCCCATCAAGGCGACGAGGGAACACCGCTGAGTTTTAGTGGGTATACTGCCACCTTGGCAGGGAGTCCCACATACTCCGTGTCGTCCCCCGACGAGCGGAGATGCGTAACGTCATTTCTCAGCGACAAAAAAAAAAAAAAAGGCTTTGGCTAGCAGTGGGTTAGTATGGGCTAATAATATATACAAGGTCAAATTAATTAGTTAGCGAAACTCTGCAATCGTGATGCTTAACGGTATATATGTCGCAGGTTTTTCATAAAATTAGGTTTTTGATGAAAAACCTAGGTTTTTGATGAAAAACCGGAAGATGACAAAATTATTACTTTATGTTATCATAAGCCTGAGAAAATCCAGTTTTTTTATCAAAAACCTAGACTGTATTAGTTTTATGATAAAAAAGGTCAGGTCGACGGAGCCCCGCTGCGCGGGGCTCCTATTTCTGTCTGCAGGGTTTAAAGGAACCTAACCAAACCGAACCTCGGGGTGCCCCTGACGTCGACCGATTTCCTTCTACATTTTTAGCCAAGGGCCTGCAGTTACACTTAAGTTTAGTCGGAAAAAGATAGAAGAAACTAACATTAACACCTCGTCGAAGATAAACCTAGGTTTAACCGGCTAATCTTAAGTTTATGCTCACACCTACCTTTAGCCGTAACATATATAACATTTATACCCCTACCCTCTACCCATGTTGGCAAAAAATAAATGATTTGATTTGACCAGCGCTTATATTTTATCATAAACCCAAACTAGTTCAGGTTTTTGATCAAAAATCTGGATTGGTAGAGGTTTATGATGAAATTGAGTTTGAAATGTGTCATCTTCCGGTTTTTCATCAAAAACCTAATTTTATGAAAAACCTGCGACATATACAAGGCGTAACAGAATATACGCAAGTCTTAAAAGTAGTTTGTTCATAATTGACTATTGTATCGATTTCAGTAACTTTTAAAATTGAATTTTTTTTCAAGGCAATAAGACTCAATTTTAAATGCATATAGTAGTATTGCTAAAGTCAACACGATAGAGTTAGCTTTCAAAAAAAAAAGTTTTGCTCATTGTATTATGCTTTGAACTCAATACTCTAATTGGGGTGTATGAGCGTTAAGGCTCCTGCAAACAGGCGCGACGCGCGACGCGAATCGCGCGCGACACAAAGGCACCGCTCATTGCGCGACTTGCGGTGCCTTTGTGTCGCGTGTCGCGTCGCGCCTGTATGTACGAGCCTTTAATCATCTGCCTAGCCTTTTCCCAACTATGTTGGGGTCGGCTTCCAGTCTGACCGGGTTCAGCTGAATACCAGTATTTTACATGAAGCGACTGCGTATCTGACCTCCATAACCCAGTTACTGGGCAATAATATGATACCCAATACGATACCCCTTGGTACTGCTTGTCAGACTTTCGGACTTCTGACTACCCGCAAAGTCTGTCAAAGATTCACGAATGACAGCCGGGATCAATGGCTTAACGTGCTTTCCGAGGCACGGAGGGGTCACGGTATATAAAGATGGTCACCCATCCACAGACCAACCGCGGCAAGCGTTGCTTAACCTGATCCATCGACCTGTGCGGCTGTTATTATTTAGCCAAGGGCCCCTCAAAAAAAAAAACACCTACCATTTTATTACAAAATGAGTTCTAACTTTAGACCTAGACCTAACCTAAGCCTTCATGCCAGTTACTATATTTTAAACTTAATTCCGATAAACGCAAAGTTCTTAATGCAAAATTGACAACTTATACTCGGGTTTAACGATAACTTTAACTTTGTCGGATTATAGTTCGAAATTTGAAAATGACTCTATTATTTAAACCTGTGTCTAAAGATAAACCTTGTTTTGTAATAAGGACGTTACGTATTAAAAAGTCTCTCTGAAAGTTTGACCCCTAAAAGATAAAGATGGCAGAAACCAACGACCTTTCACCAAAAGCTCTCTACCAAGCTCTTAGCACTTTACGGGCATACCTAATGCTATAACGGTCGAATCCGATATTTAACTGTCATCTACGAACCAAGGATCAATCCGCGACGATTAAATACGTAGTGAGGACTTACATAAACATCTACCAAAATAACCGTTATATTGCTCGTAAAACGGTTCCCCAAATGGTAGGAGAAATAGACTAGACAAACATCGGAAGGTCAATTCAGGTACAGACGCCAGCACATCAACCTACTACATCTGTCAAATTTCGTTAATAGATTTTCAACTTTATCGCTGAAGCATAAGGTTCAAAGTTGATTGAGAAAATTTGACAGTTTCGGGTACCTTGATGTGCTGGCGTCTGTACTTAAAAAACGTTCAAATTCAAGTCGCTATCTCATCTCGGCGACAAACAAATGTCAAAAACTTGTCAAAATGTAGGGAAATTAGAGGTATTTTTGACAGATAGAGACTGAGATCTGGGGGCCTAAAAAGGCCACATTGGCAGAATCAAAAAAGGATAACATTATGAATCATAATATGGCGAAGACAGTCCGTGTTTTTCTTTTCGCTGCACTACGTAAGTATAATCAAAGAGATTGGGATTGGATTTGGATTGGATTGATTGGTATTTTAGCACAGACAAAAAAAAATAACTGAAAAATCCTTCACCAATGAGATTTGATACGATTACTTTACAGTTAACTGTCCATTATGATTCATAATGTTATGATTTGTTATTATGATTTTGCCAAAGTGGCCTTTTTAGGCCTCCAGACTATGAACGTTCTTAAAATCAAGAGAATTGCCCATCTGGTATAATAGTTTATTCCACCAAGAGCAACCTGCAAGAGTAATTAAAGTGGTATTTCTATGATAAAAGATCGCGTGTCCACCTATCATCAGACATATTACTTTGGTAAACGTTTTATCCCCAATATTGCTAAAACGTTTACCATGTCCAATGTCGTCTGTCTTTTTTAATGAGGGTTTTCTGAAATGACGTTTGCTAGGTGGCAGCACTGTCACGTCAGGTCCAGACATCTGTCAAAGAGCCTATATTTTCTTTAGTCATGACTGAATGATGAACGAATGAATGAATCGAATGATGAACGTCATCATATGTTTTATATTGGAAGACCTCTTGTCACAGTGGTGCCAACTGGTGTCCAAATTTTCACGAAAACTTTCATTAACGAAATATCCCATTAGAATACCTTTGGGTATGGGTAAAAATTCGCCTGTGATTTTGGAACATTGTTGAAAAGAGTATAATATACCTAAATACGACCATTTTTTTTAATCATGTAAGTACGTAGCACTTTAGGGGCTCGCAGCTAAATTATAACAGGATTATCTTGGGCGTGTCTCGGAAAGCACGTTAAGCCGTTGGTCCCGGTTAGCATTAGAAGATCTTTGAAAATCGCTACGGGTAGTCTTCTGAGTCCGAAGACCCGTAAGACTCCGATTCCGACTCTGATTCCGTAAGACCCGTAGCGGGCTTCTGCCCGAAAGACTGAAGACCAGTCTTGGCAAGGGGTTTCCTGTTACCCAGTGACTGAGTTGTGGAGGACCATATAAAATACTGGTATGCAGCTGCATCCAGTTAGACTGGAAGCCGACCTCATCATAGTTGGAAAAAAGGCTACGCAGATTATGTAAGCATACCTAATATAGCACTATGTGATTTTTTTTTTAAATAATAGGTAGTGAATTCCCAAAAAAAATACCATTTTCATCACCTCCTGGTGCTAAGGAAAAACAGCTAAGAAAACTACTCAGCAACATCACAGAAACCAAAATGGCATATTTTCAAATGGAAAATGTATTACCGCGTCCATAACATAGATTACCATTACACTCACATCAAAGCATCGAACCAATAAAGATAAATAACGAAATGACTATAATGCTATTTCCCAATCAGATTACGTTACTAAATAAAAAACAAATGACTATCGATCCTGGTCGAAAACAAATGAATTCAAATCATTCCCTTAAAACAACTCAAAAGTCAAAGTCAAACTGCCTAGCGTTTTCTTAATTGTGTATAATAATGCTATTTCCCAATCAGACTACGTTACTACATAAAAAACAAATGACTATCGAACCTGGTCGAAAACAAATGAATTCAAATCATTCTCTTAAAACAACTCAAAAGTCAAAGTCAAACTGCCTAGCGTTTTCTTAACTGTGTTGGCGACGGATTTTAGACTAAGGGTCTAAACAGACGGACTGCATTTGAACTGCATGCCAGCTGCAACATCGCAATTTGAATGCAGTTGACATACTTAACTAGGTTTCGAAGGCGAAGCAGCTAAGTCAACTGAATCCAAACTGCGCTGTTGCAGCTGAAATGCAGTCCGTCTTTAGACCCTAACTGGAAACAGCTAAATACCAGTACTTTACATGGAGCGACTGCCTATCTGACCTCCACAACCCAGTTACTGGGTAAAACTATACGCCTTGGTAAAACTAGTTGTCAGGCTTTCGGGCTTCTCACGACCCGTAACAACTTTCAAATATCCACGAATGACAGCCGGGACTAATTGCTTAACATGCTTTCCAAGGCACGAAGAGGTCTTGGTATGTAAAGATGGTCACCCAAACACGGACCAAAAGCGGCAAGCGTAGCTTAACCTGATCGCTCGACTCTTGCGGTTATTATACTTAGCCATACTGTCAAAAGTCTACGAATGACAGCCTTGACCAACGGCTTAATGTGCTTTTCAAGTGACGGAGGGGTCTCGATATGTAATGGATGTTCACCCATCCGCGATCCGACCGCGCCAAGCGGAGCTTCACCTTCGAACCACCCGAGCGGCTGTTATTTTGCCACGTGCCTTCACTTAGAAGGTTTTCAGTCGTCAGTAATTTGACTTTCGAAAGAAGAAGACAAAGCGTTGTGTAGCTATACAGACGCTATACAACGTTTATTAGAATTGTAACATTTAATTTATCGCCGTGGATGACGGACTCATTTCAATCCTTACTCTTTGGCTCGATGCCATGAAAAATTTGAATTTAATTGCCGAATAGCTATCCGTCATTTTTATTCCCGATCATTTGAAATCATAGTGTGGAAGTTTATTTAGATTAGACGATTATGCAATGTCGGAACTTCCGCAAAGACGTGAAGAGCTTATATTTGGCGGATAAAAGATAATATCCGCGTAGAATATTACGATGTATGTGGTTAACCCTCGATTTTGCAAGGTCAAATCTTCCCAACTATGTCGGGATCGGCTTCCAGTTTAACCGGATGCAGCTAAATACCAGTATTTTATATGGAGCGACTGCCTATCTGACCTCCACAACCCAGTTACTGAATAAAATACGATACCCCTTTGTAAGACTGGTTGTCATACTTTCGGGCTTCTCACGACCCGTAACAACTTTCAAAGATCCACGAATGAGAGCCGGGACCAACTGCTTAACGTGCTTTCCAAGGCACGAAGAAGTCTTGGTATGTAAAGATGGTCACCCATCCACGGACCAACCGCGGCAAGCGTAGCTTAACCTGATCGCTCGACTCGTGCGGCTGCTTAAGCTTACACTTGGAAGGTCAAGTCTCATCGGGGCAATTGCGTAAAACATTATCAATCGGAATCGGTTTCATTTTGACAGTTCAACAAGATTCATTGCGTTTTTTACGTGTTGATCAGACAAAATTTTTCGAACTTATGAAGCAATGGATTAGCAATTTGCTTCAATCAGGGTGCTGGTCAGTAAATATACTGCCAAACTGTAACTTGTGCACGTATATAATATTATTAAGTCGCAGGCAGAAGCTAGTCATATCTACAAGGGCGTCATTGGAAGCGCCGGTAGCGATCTAACAAGAACCGCTGCGGCAAAGCTCCTACGGAGCCCGAAGTCTGCTTGCGTGCCGCAAAGCCGAATACACCGGTGTACATCTCCCGCCTACACTACACCACTAAGGCGGAGGACATCGTGGAGTACGTGTGCCAGAAGACGAGGTACACGCCGAGGGTGCAGTTACTAGAGTCGCACTGCAATGTCAACTTCAAGGCGTTCGTGGTGCGCGTGCCGAATCACTATCTACCCGTCGTCATGGAAAAAGACTTCTGGCCGCAGGACGTGGTGTTCCGTCGCTTCCGCGGACAAGTACCACAGAACTGCTCAAGAGCTAACTCTTGAGCAGTTCTGTGGTACTTGTCCGTTGAACAGTACTTCACTAGCTAACTAGTGAAGTACTGTTTTATTATAAGGACACGTATGTATGGGCGTGCGTCGCCTGAAATAAATAAGTAAATAAATTGCACGCTATCATTTTTTGCAGTTACCGTACTGTATAAAAGTTATGATAACTACTATGAACTATGTAATCAAAAGTTACTTATTGCCGATATTAATTGAGAATATATCGCCTATTAACACTAACTAGCTAGTTTGGAACACTACACTGTAATTGCCCCGTCTAGACGAATTTGCCCTTGACACGATAGTTCAGTTCTCAACTTTGCTCGTAAGCTGTAGAGGGCGCCACGGGGAGGACTGAAAATCTAAAGAAAGTTTACTTTGAGATTTTTGTATGCCTAGCCTAGGTTTTTTAATGAAATAGTTGTCCCCAAATGAAGAGAAAACTACTAGAAATTCTGGAAGGCTACGGCAAAGACATTCCAGCATAAAATCCCGCTGTGATCCCCGAGGGGTAAGCAGATGTGGGAGAGTACCCATTTCACCAGTTATGATTTAGTCCCAGGAAAAAAGAGAGTACCCATTTCACCAGTTATGATTTAGTCCCAGGAAAAAAGGGGGCAGTGATTAATGTAAAAATAAATAAATAATATATATAAATATAATATGTATTTATATATATAAATTGGTTTATACGACACCAATTTCATTAATAATTCACATAGAAATAATTATTAAGTTGGCAGTAATTGTGTTGTAGGTACTCGTATATAATTTAATTTAAAACTAACATGAAACAGGGGACTCCCTTGCATTCTTTCTCTCAGAGAACTCCAGACATAGACGCATAATTTTACTCCATTCATCCGCAAATACATCACGTTCAGGGCTGGCAGTCAGAAGGGCATTTAGCATCTTAGGAGTACGACAGACTGCGATTCGGCTCTAGCTACAGGGTGCTTACTCTTCAATTTAATTCCGATAGATCGACATTGGAATTGTGACGTTTCGTACTCTTGAGTTCGATGCTAGCGCCAAATGATTTTTAGATTGGGTGTCCATTTTGGAGATCTAAGTGGAATTGGATTCGGGCTTGGCGTGGGTAATTGTTGACAATATTGTTTTCAAAAGTACCGAATCACGTGACTGTAAAATTAACATTGGAATCATATTGGCATCTCATTGGAATTAAAATTAGTTTGGAGAGTAAGCCCCCAGTCTTGCCCGTGCCGGACGGCGCGTACGTGTTCCACGCGCACCTCAAAGAGATGTCAGCATTAAAAGAAGGGGCCCGTAAGGGCCGAAGCCTGCCGGGTCAGCGGGATTGTCCGAAAGGGTTACCGCTGGCCCGGAACATAAAGGGCGAAGGAAGGAACACGGGTGGGTTTTAGTCAGTAAGAGTCTGACACTCCCTTCCGCTCCACCCAGAGCGGGAGGAGTCATTTGATGATTTCCCACCCTGAAAAAAAAAAAAAAAAAAGCCCCCAGTCTTGGATGGCAGTTGCGCAAACAGCTCTGACGGTGTCCGACGTATTTGTCGGGTACAAATATTTGCCAGGAAAGGCAATAGAGCTGTGGGCAGTCGATACGTCCTCGTAAGGTATTACAGGCTACCATGAGCTGAGATCATGGCCTCATCTGTAACGAGTTGAAGCCCTACGTCCATAAAAGATATGACGGGTGCATTTCGGAGTAACTCACTACTTCTTCGAGGCAAAGACGTAGAAACTGTACTTACCTTATGTAGCCTAAAAGGATGATGGAAGTTTCTTTCGTCAAATTTACTGGTGTTAATACACTGGTGATTCAAAATGAGCAGACAAATGGTTGAATGATGTAACCAATATTTTGTAACAATATTTTGGTTTAAAAGAGTTTCAACGGAGTTTCTTGCCCGTTTATTTATATATACTTTATTGTACACCAGAAAATACATAATACGATTATTTACTACAAAACATACAATGGGCGGCCTTATCGCTTTCTGCGATCTCTTCCAGGCAACCCTGGAATGGACACTGATTGCGTGGATATAAAAAATGGGCCCATTCTTCTCCATAGGAACCTTGAAATGGGCAACTAACTTCATCTTTCTGACTGTCCGACTCCTTGCCACAGAAGTGCCTGTAATTGGTTTAATTAAAATAAATGCTCTGAGTTTCTAGTTTAATTTTGTTATAAATTCCCACTGGTTTAATTCAAACTACATATTTTGAAAAGGGCACTCTCGATGTCACTTTATAAAGTCTAGACGTTAAGATAACATTTCATACGCTAATGCACTGGTACTCAACATTGCTTGTTCGCAACGGGTGGCAGAGGGAGACGCCGCGGGGTGCTCGGATTGATCAATCTCGAATATATGGCTTTTTAAAAGGCATGTGAGTATTACACTATGAAATTAATAGAGCAAGGTCAAAGACATAAAAATGGATTGTGTGAAAAATTATGGCTCATCATCTGCCTAGCCTATTCTCAAATAAGTTGAGGTCGGCTTCCAGACTCACCGGATGCAGCTGAATACCAGTATTTTACATGAAGCGACTGCCTATCTGACCTGGCGTTATTGGATACTACAAGACACCTTGGTAAGACTGGTTGTCAGACTTTCGGACTTCTGACGACCCGTAAAAACTGTCAAAGATCCACGAATGACAGACGGGACCAAGGGCTTAACGTGCTTTCCGAGGTACGGAGGGATGTTGGTATGTAAAGATGGTCACCCATCCACGGACCAACCGTGGCAAGCGTAGCTTAACCTGATCGATCGAACCGTGCGGCTGTTAGACCTATTTTTAGCAATACACTATTGGACTGTTCAACAGTGAGTGTTAACGAGCTGATGAAATTAACATAGAACTGTGGAAATACATTATTATCCAAATCTATTTACGTCCGATGAACTTTCGATAAGTAAGCACGTATAATAAAAGGATCGATTAAGTTAAAAACTTTTGCGTAGAGTTGATTACTCTTACATAAAAGAGTGGGAAAATTCATCGACAATGTATATTAAGCTATTTTTTTAACGTTACAGGTAAGATGTCCCTGGTTAGCCGACTGACGATGGCTTGGTTTATGTGAAAAGGATACCTTCTCAAATCTATTATTATTTCAGCCTTAGCTGTTTTTAGGGTTCCGTAACTCAAAAATAAAAACGGAACCCATAAAAGATCACCTCGTTGTCCGTGTGTCAAGACCCGTCAAGACCCATTTCTCAAGAACGCGTGGAGTTATCAAGTTGAAATTAATATCAAATACTCAAGGCTGCAATTCCTTGAAGCAGTGAAAAAATCAAACTTTTACGCCAACGTGATCAAAATATACGGGCGTTTTAATAGTGTTATAAAAGAGCTGAGTCTTTTAGTCCTCATTTTGCGGCTATGAGTTCTTTTTGCAGAACTCACGACTAATAATTAGTCTTCTGAGTTTTGAGTCTTGAGTTCTTTTCAGTTCTTTTCAGTCCTAAAATTTCTTGAGTCGTTAGATTTATTCTAAGTCCTTTCGTTTTTTTTTTCAATCCTTTGAGCTCTTTGAGTCCTTTAAGTTCTTTCAAGTCTTAGGAGTCGTGAATTATACAGCAGGCCTGCCGTCCAATAAAAAGTAGAGGATTGCAGTCATAGGCACTTATTAAGTTCAAAATAAACAATAAATATGGCTAAAAAAGACATGTAAATCATCATCACGTTATTAACGGTCAGTCGCGAGTTCTTTTCGTAAGACTGAGGTCTTTTTTAAAAGGACTCAGTTGCTAGTTCTTTTTAGGAAAGCTAAGTTTTTATTTAAAGGACTTAGTCTTGATATCTTTTTGTAAAGAGTGAGCCGTTTTAAAAGACTCAGTCTCGAGTTCTCTTTGGCAAGACTGGAGTCTATTTTAAGAAGACTAAAAACTCAGAGAGGCTTTAACTTTTACTTATTCTTTGTTGACTTGAGAAAAGACTCGAGTCTCAATATTAGGACTAAAAAGACTCAGTTTTTTAACACTAGATGTTTATGTTCCGTTTATGCCGCATATTTTGACACTCGCAATGGAATCAATATCTATAGGGTACTTCCCGTTGACCTGGAATCATGAAATTTGGCAAGAAACAATATCATGTAGCACAAGTAAAAGAAAAAATCCAAAAACCGAAAATTTGTAGTTACATACCTATAAATTTCACGAAACCCTCGGGGCGCAATTCCGACTCGCACTTAACCGGTTTTTATTATTTACATAAGCAATTATGTACAAGTATGTAAGTAATAGTGAGAAAAACAAAGGGGCAAAAACTAACTGGGCATAAAAAAATCATTCTTCGACAGAACTTTTCACAAATCTTTTCTCTTTATAATATTAGTTTAGATAGGATTCATGACTATAATCTATGACGACTCTTAGAAGTCGTCTATTTTAAGGAATAAGTTAGATTTCAACAAAAGATGTAGACCTAAAACATATTTTGACATGATTGTCGAGTAAGGCCCTGAAATATTCAGCGGGATTGTCCGAAACGGTTACCGCTGGCCCGGAACATAAAGGGCTAAAGTAAGAGTCTGACACTCCCTTCCGCTCCACCCAGAGCGGGGGGGTCATTTGATGATTTCCCATGCAGAAAAAAAAAGGTCCTGAAGTATATATAGCTCTGATTCTGATTCTGTTTCTGATTCTGATTCAGATTCGGATTCTGATTCAGATTCAGATTCAGATTCTGATTCATCTATCCATCCATCCATCCATGTCTTTTGTAATAATAAAAAACAAAAACACTGTATAATGCTTCCTATCTCATTTTCTCCCACGTTAAATCTTATATGTCTCTTTTTACTGTCGCTTTTTCGTTTCATAAACTTTCAAATCACAACGATGCTAAAGAAGTTTTCACTTCAAAAAAATGTGTTTGTAAACAGTAAACAAACTAACCTGTGAATTAGTTGGTTTTACAGTCCGCTTAATTTTGCGCCCCTATTTCTTAGCTCCGCTTATAAAGCTGACATTCATTGAACCTAACTCATATTTACCATAACTAATCTCGGGTATTGCAAAATATTTACAACATTATTCTAATCTATACTAATATTATAAAGAGGTAAAGTTTGTACGTAGGGGCCTAGGGGGTAATCTCTGGAACTACCAGTCGGATTTGAAAAATCTTTTTTTATTTGATAGCCCGATTCTTGAGGAAGGCTATAGGCTATTTAACATCACCCTATGACCCTTGGGAGACGAGCAAAAATAAAAAAATATCAGAAAGAACGCTAAGCAAAAATGAAGTAAAGGCAGGCGATGAAATGCGACAGGGTCGGGGGAACAAGAAATTTCATGCGGACTAAGTCGCGTGCAGAAGCTATGTAATTAGAAATAAACCCGCGTAGCCCACCCACAGACAGTGTCATTTGACATGGAGACCTCACGCTACACTAGCTCCTCTAGCGGTGAATTCATACGTGATAGCCTCTTGTTTTCTGTTCGAGATCAAATAAATAAATAAATAAATATTTAGTTACAAATGGACGAAATAAAACATACAGTACCCGGCGATAAATATTGCACATCGACCTTTGGAAAGAGACAATCGGCTAATTTCGGCTTCGTAGAGCGTTATCTCTGTCGCACGAAATACAAACAGTCCGGTATCTATTAGGATCTGTTAAAGCAATTATGATTTGCTTCTTTTGATAATTATTTTTATTCCTCGTATAAAATGGTTTTGTGTAAAAAGGTCGATGTGCAATATTTATCGCCGGGTACTGTACATGCGCATATCGTCCAAAAACAAGAGTCTAAATTGGTAGACGTGGTTACAACTGCAGGAATGCATTATTAATCAGTCTAATAATAATGCACTTCATCTCAATGCATGTACTACTTGAAGGTATAAATCTTTGGTATGGAATTCTAAATCATTCATTATGAACCTCTCAAGATCTGATCGAAACTGACTGCGGTTCATCCCATTATGACGGTAACATTTTTCGTCTTTGAAAGAACGAAAAATATTCTATTTGGGACATGCACAGGAAATACAAAAAATAAAAAACCGGCCAAGTGCGAATAGGACTCGCACACGAAGGCTTCCATACCACAAGGTAAAAAAACGCTGAAAAAAACACATCCCTCTTTAATTTTTTACTTTATTTTATTTGTTTTATTTTATAGCGGCTATAATTATTATTACACACTCTGTGATAATTTCATCTATCTACATAATACGGTTTATGAGATACATACAGCCCATTGACAGCAGACAGACGGACGAACAGCGAAGGCTTATAAAATTTATAAGCCTTCGCTGTTCGTCCGTCTGTCTATTAATATTTAATATTGCAGCATTATGCTGAGATGGGAGCCTTTTTGGCACCGCACGGGTTTTTGTCTCGGTTGTTTGGTTAGTTTTAATGTTCCAATTATAGTGATAAGTACCTACTAAAGGGTTCCAACGGAACCCTAAAGGCTCCTGCAAACAGGCGCGATGCGAATCGCGCGCGACACAAAGGCAACGCAACTAGCGCAACGAGCGGTGCCATCTCAGCATAATGCTGCGATATTTATAAAATAAATATACATCTCTGTTGGACGTCATCTCATCTCCCCTTTATATTCATATTAACATTTGACTGTCCCGATGGCCTTGTGGTCGCAAGCATGGCTGCTGCGCGTGGTGTCCTGGGTTCGATTCCCGGGTGATATTGGGTTTTTTTTTTTCCATTAGGAATTTCTTAGTAACAGTGTAATACCCCTGTGCCTGGGAAAGCCCGTCCCATTGGACCTATGAAAGTGAGGGAAGAGAGAGTGCCCCGCACACACGCCTGCACTATAATATCTGCCCGTGCCGAAGGCTGGTCTCCGCTGAGATTGGTCGCCATGACCGAAATCCGGCGTGGAGGACTATTATCACCTTTATTCTAAGTACCGTTGCGAAAGTCTGTAAATAAAAACCTAGTTTTAGGCCACCCTAGACTAATGCCTAAGTTACCTAAAAACATTCAGAATGTCTCGATGTAAATGAACTACAGAAGTACCGACCTATAATAAAACGGATATCATAGTAATATGGGCTCCCATAACATTATACTATAAACAAGCTCATTTGTATGGAACCCATGGAAGGCATACAAAATATCATGACATTTTTAGGAATTTCT
The DNA here is from genome assembly GCA_927399505.1 of Luperina testacea. Lineage (NCBI taxonomy): Eukaryota > Metazoa > Arthropoda > Insecta > Lepidoptera > Noctuidae > Luperina > Luperina testacea. Next base: position 2,397,889 of record OV656780.1, read on the forward strand.
ATATTAACTTTTGGAATGATTTGGCTATTTCTAAGCTGATATTAGGACGGGTTCAAATGAAAGGGCGAAGGTCGTAAGAACGTGAATCGCATGAAACGTTTTTATTAACCGACTTCTAAAAAGGAGGAGGTTCTCAATTCGGATGTTTCTATTTATTTTTTTTATGTATGTTCGGGCATACCTCCATCACAAATAGACGGATTCGCAATTTTTTTTTTGTTCGAAATAGCTTTATTCCGAAATGGTCCCATTGAAATTTCGTAGGAGACAGACAACGGAACTCTTCAATAAATGCCATTAAATCAACCGTCATTGCTGCTATATCACACAACATAACATCACGCCTGTACCCTTTAAAGGGGTAGGCATCTGCCTACCCCTAAAACTCGATGGCTCGACTGATTGTGGTGAAACTCTGGTAAGATATGTGCGCGCCGGTGAAAATTTCTAAAAAGGCAACGCTAATTGCTTATTAAACACTAGCTTCCGCCCAGGGCTTCGCCCGCGCGGTATGTCGATAAAAACTATCGTATGTCCTTCCCCGGGATACAATCTATATCTCTGCCAAATTTTATCGAAATCCATTCAGTGGTTTAGGCGTGAAAACGTAACATACAGACAGACAGATAGACAGAGTTACTTTCGAATTTATAATATTAGTATGGATTCAGTACCTAATTCACTAAAAAAACGCACAAAGCAATCTGAAAATCGTTTTGCTAGTTAGAATAACTGATTTTCATATTATTTGTATGAATGGTCTATGGCCTATAAATGTCTGCCTGAACGCTAGATCTTCTCTCTATTATTTTCTATTATTTCTTCGTAAAATCGTAACCATAACATTTTGACAACGCGGTCTATAAAGTTTTTCCTGAGTAAATTCGTGTGAAGTCGCTATGTTTATAACCCTGGCTAAAGAATAACAAAACGTATCGATTTGAGCGTTCACATCGATCAGCTGTTATATGGTTTCATTGTATGTGTAGAAGAGAGAACTCGATTACGAATTTTTAAAGTGATATATTGGAAAAAGTTTGAAAAAAAATCTGGTTTTCTATTTCGTGTAACTTGTTAAATATGTGGAATAGGGGTTTAACATTTTGTGTATGTTTTTTGACTCTTTGGTCTAGTATCATGTGAAAGACACAATTCAATTAATTTTTCTCGAAACCAAAAAATTTTGATTCTGAGGCCTTCGCTGGGTCTGCGAGTTTTGAATAAATTCTAAACATAAATAACAAAATAGTTACTCTACGATTTTCATTTGTTTTTCTAATCACAACCTACTAGTTGGAGTGGTATGTTATTCACGACAGATGTTTATTAGGTTGCCTACCTACCTCGTTGTTGTAGGTGCAAGCAAGACTACTGAGTGTGGTGTCCTGAGTTTGATCCCCTGGTCAGAAAAATTGTAACTGTGGGTTATTGGGAAATTCTCAATAGAAACCCGGAGTCTAGACCTGCGGGGTAATTGCGTTACATACTATCACTAGCAATCGCTTTAATTTTGACAGTTCGACAACATTCATTGCGTTATTTACGTTGTTGAGCAGACAAATTTTTGGAACATTTGAAGCAATGGATTAGCAATATCCTTCAAAATGATTCAAATTGTGATTGATAATATGTTACCCAATTAGGTTGCTGGCCCCGGTTAAGACCCACTTCCCGTTACCTACATGTGAGGGTTTTCGTCAAAATTTACGACACCAGTTGGCACCACTGTGACAAGAGGTCTTCCAATATAAAATATATGATGACGTTCATCATTCGATTCATTCATTCGTTCATCATTCAGTCATGACTAAAGAAAATATAGGCTTTTTGACAGATGCCTGGACCTGACGTGTCAGTGCTGCCACCTAGCGAACGTCATTTCAGAAAACCCTCATTATAGCACACCTCTCGAAGTTTTGAAATATAGAGTGTACACACCCCTGTCTATTCCTTCAAGAAATATAATCAAGATCCTGTATTAGTTAAAAAAACTGATCACTTCCAAAACCAAAAATGGGTTTAAGCAACTCACTATAACATAGTTTTATTTCGGTACTATGCTAATGTTTTCTCACGATTCCGCTTGCGTACATTCAAATATATATTTATGCA